>JAHDVF020001522.1:1307500-2507500 GCA_022606425.2 Lepidostoma basale
AGAAATCTAATTGGATTCAGCTTGACATACGAACAGAATCATAATAAGAAAATTATTTTAATGATTCACATACTTAAAATTAATTTTTATGTGCGCAAGTACCTACTCTTCTAGCATTAAAGTGAGCACTTTTTTTATTCTGCTCACAAAGAAATCTACACATGTGTGGTATATATTTTATTCCCTGAGGGCTTACGCCGCCGATGAGAGGATCGTCCTATCATTTCAAAAGCCACTTGTCGTTGTAAATTGTAATAATTGTATCATTTGTCTAACATGCAGACGCAGACATTTTTTTATCTGTACCCATATACTAACATCACTAATTTATCAAGGAATCATAATATGATACCACATTACCGATCCAAGTCGAGAATATTTTCAATTCGTAACATTTAAGAGTTTATATCAGCTTCAGCATAAGTATGAGGGACAAAATACCGAATACCGAAATCAAAAGTTGAACAAAGCTTGTCGATGTAATGGACCGTGTTCCCAAACTTAACTGGAAATGAGCAGGGCATGAAGTCAGACAGAGAACAAATGTATGAGCACCAGGAATCTTGACGTGGAAACCATGAAAAGGAAAAAGGGACATCGGTTGACTACAGAAAAAATGGACTAACGACATTTTTCCAATCGGAGGTAGAAAATGGGTGAAAGTAGTGCAAGATAGAGGGAAATGGAGAATATTTGAAGAAGCCTACAGCAGTGGAAATATGGCTAAGGACAAAAAGAACAAAAGAGCTAATATCGTTTGATTTATATTTAAAAAAAATCGTTTATTGTTTCCAGAACAATAATGTAAAAATATTCTTATTAAATAATTAATACGAATGAAAACGTTGGTTTTCTAGAAGTTTTATTAAAACAACATTTGATAAAGCTTTAGTAAGGCGGAACGTGTCATTCCCATGTATATATTATATTTGTATAAGAAACCTTATAGAAATCAGACGTTTTTATTCGTTATATTTATTGTAAAATACAAAAAAAATTACATATTTAATTTTTATAAAAAAATGTTTTCTAGATGTTCGATAATGCCCTAGCAAAAATATACATGCCACTCTAATGAAATAAAAAAACAGACGGTTTCATCAAAATTATGTAAAATTGAAATGATTTACAAGCAATACATTATTTAGTTTAAACACACAAAAAATATATAATATTTCAATAACCTTGAGACCCAAGCTCAGTGCATGCG
This sequence comes from Lepidostoma basale, assembly GCA_022606425.2. Lineage (NCBI taxonomy): Eukaryota > Metazoa > Arthropoda > Insecta > Trichoptera > Lepidostomatidae > Lepidostoma > Lepidostoma basale. The sequence goes on from JAHDVF020001522.1 coordinate 1,308,711, forward strand.
AACAATAATATAATATACTATACAGAGAAATATAACATAACCTATACAGTATATGTAGCCAGACACAATAAAGCACGAATTAGTCCGGAGCAAGTGACATCATTTTGCGCAGTAAATCAAAACTTGGAAGTTTTCCTGACACATCCCCACCGGGTGACCTTAAACTAGTGCACGACTACACTTGTAGCCACAGACTGTTCGCAACGAATGGTAACCACTTGCATTAAATGTTAAGTAAAAAATTTCATTTTGTGTTCTGGAATATCTGTTCTTCGGCAGATCGCTCCCAAATTCTGATGTCCAGAAGACCAGAAGATGACAGCTACCGAAACCGGTCGGAATTAGTATAAAAAGTGGTATAAAACTTTGGATTAATTGCAAATATTCATTATTTGTATAAAATGATAGAAATATGTATGTATTATCGCTGATTTTCTAAGAATTCTATTTTATCACATATTTATCTCATTTTATCTCAATATGTGCACCATCTAAAAATAATATTTTGTATTAAATTATTTTTATTTTGTATCATTGTATTTTAAATTATTTGTTTCAGATTTTTTTGTGGGTGTTGGACGATCGAATGTGCGCGGGAGATGCCTATTAGTGGCGATGAGGTTCGCAGCCCATCACACCGCGTCTCCCGCGGGGCGAAAAGAGAAGGATGGAGTGCCGCATCAGTTAAAGTGTGACAGTCCATTATTTCTGCCTAGCCTTTCGGAGAGACGGCGTGATGGTTAGTTAGTTAGTTAATTAGCAATGTTGCATGTTTAGCCTTTCCAGAAGTTTGTACTGATTTGATTGACAAATTTGCAATGATTTGATTAAACTTTATAAAAAATTATATTCCGTAGATTAATATGACTACGTACAGCTTAAATCAAATTTTTATATGTGAGCTGCATTTAATTAAAATAATTAAAATTCTAACAATTAATAAGAAGGTTATGAATATTCAGTTTAAATCCACTAATGTTTGTGTCTTCCGCCGGTCTCGGCAGCTCGATATTTTACATTTTTTTAACATTTTTTGATTAATTTAAAATATTAACAAATATTAACAACAATCAAATAGTTCAAACAAAATATATAATTGCAAACATCTTCTAATTTCTCCTAGCCTCCTCCAGTTACTCACGCTTGGCTTTCAAAACCACCAAGTGTTTCGCTGGTATTCGCATCAATTCAGATGTCCTCATCTAATTCCTTAAAACCCTCTACATTACCCTCAGGGATATTTGTCAAGTGGTTAAGGGTCTCTCCCTCCTTCTCTTTTTAGCAGTCACAGAAATGCATGAAAATATAACTAACTAACTAACCATCACGCCATCTCCCCGAAAGGGTAGGCAGAAAGAATGGACTGCCACACTTTAATCGATGCGGCACTCTATCCTTCTCTTTTCGCCATCGCGAGAGACGCGGTGTGATGGGTTGCGAACCTCATCGCCACCAAAAGGCATCTCCCGCGCACACTTCGATCGTTCAACGTCTACATAATAAATCTAAAACAAATTATCTGAAATATGAAAATATATATATTTATTAAATAAATAATAGAACTTTTCTGTGTGGTGAAATAACTTGCTAGTAACCCTGTGTGACATGTGCCTCCCCTCGACTAGCGGGTACAGTTACAGACGAATCGGCCCAGCGGGGAGCGGATAGGGTTACCCCTTTGGCCCCACCAACCCCCTCCACGGTCACGTGGTGCACCCCAACAGACAATAGCACCGAATGGAGGTCACCACACAGGACGCAATTGCGGGGTTTGTACGCACACAATTATAGTGTTGGTTATATCTCTGATTGTATCTAAACGATATATTTTAGTATAAGAGTATCAGGTAGCAAGCTTAACTACTGATGAATTTGTTTAAAAAAAATGGTTTTCTTGATAAAAATTTAATTAAAATGTGTTATGAAATAATTTTACTATCAAATAAATAATAATAATAATAAAAACGTGATATTTATTGTTTCTCGAACAATGATGTAAAATGTATTCTATGTGCGCCATACTTTGTGTTTTAGATGTTTTATTTGTCTTTTATTTTTTATATACTTTGTATATACAACACTATCTTTAAAAAAAAATTAATTACATATCAGACATGTTTCGGACAACCGGTCCTTCATCAGTGATATTATAAAGATACATATTTAAAATATTATAAACTTTCTTCTACATTATAAAATTGTTTACAAATATGATCAGTTTTGACAGATGTTATAAAGATTTAATTTGGAACGTTTATGCTTTTGTTATAACAATTTTATAATATTTTAAATATGTATCTTTATAATATCACTGAGGAAGGACCGGTTGTCCGAAATATGTCTGATATGTAATTAATTTTTTTTTTTCAGTTAGCTTTGCATATAAAAAGTACATAAAAAAGAAAAAGGCAAATTAAATGATGTTAAATTCCATATTAAATAATTAATTGGAATGAAAACGTTTTCTAGAAGATTTATTATATTTTATGTGAATAACATGTTTCGGCTGTCTAAGGCATTATCAAATGTTGACATTCAAAACTTCTTATTTTTCTTCTTCTACTGATTGTAGATGTTGCGATCTGTTTATACAGGATATCAACTTTCTTCCTGTGATGAAGACGACCAGCCTTCTCTCCATCTCTTTGGTAGTCGGTGGTCGACGGCCCTCTGGAGTCTCGTGCATCACGATATTAGGAATTCTTGCTGGATCCATTCTCTCGATGTGGTCCCTCCAGAATCGTCTTCTCTGCCTACTCCGTCATACTATGTCTTCAATTTTGCAGGATTTGCGAATTTCTTCATTGGGTATCCTATCTTTAAGGGTTCTCCCCACAATAGGTCCGAATGTACTCATTTTTACTACTCTTAAGAGATGTTTGGTTCTGACAGTGTCTGCTCTTGCTTCGATTCCGTATGTCATTATGGGCCTGATGCATGTTTTATAAATTCTAACTTTGATTTCCACTAGTATATTACTAGCACAATCAAAACCTTTACCTTTATCATACTTAGTTTTCATCGATTATTTCATATATTTTATTCAAACATAACGAAAATTTTCACAATTACATACGATATTTTGGTTTCTATATTTGTATAGGCGCATAGCACAACGCATAAAACCACTTAGGCGTCAAATGGATATAATAAATATATAAATGAATTGATAAATTAGTACTAATATCAAACGATTGGTTGGTTTTATGTCTCTGAGACATGGTTAACTGTAAGTCTGCAATAAAAAAGTAACGACTCTAGAGTTTGAATTATACGCAAGTACTGCGATGCGCCCTTTTCCGATGGATTAATGTGAAACACTGCAGGAGGGGAGAAAATAAACTTTTACGCCTTTCATTGACGAATAATGTGGTTCACTTACACAGAAAATTGTATGCTGGTTCTTCAGTTATGTATTCCCCCCATCATATTTTGCTTACTTGTCAAGTACAAAAGCATGCAGTAGTATGTACACATTATTCTTTATCAGATTGCGGGGTTATGATATTGATATATTAAAACGACTTATTATAAACAAAATGTGAAATAATACTGTTCTTTTGTTTCCCTTGAATTATTGTTAACAATGTATTTATTTTTTGTTTCAATCCTAGAGATTGGTTTACAGCAAAGTTTATAAAATTAAATAAATTCCTGGAATCGATAACTGCCGAAAAATTGTTTTATTATGATTCCAGACCTCTGCAGCTATAATGGATGGGGAAAACTGAAGGCGACACCAACCTAATGGACTAAGATATATAACATATTATATTTAAATTCAATAATTAAATAGTCCATTTTTTTGGCCGAAACACTATGATACTTTAACATAATAAACTGTTAAATTGAAAAACTTTGTTTTATGTATTACAATTGTATTTTTATTTTACGGGACAGCTGTTTCGTCAACCTGTGTTGACATCATCAGGTTTTACAATAATATATCAAATGTAACATTATAATAATATATCAATGATCCGGCAGATTTCAGATCTAAGCTGAAAACCCATCTTTTCATATTTCATATCCAAATTAAAACCGACCTTGTAACATGAATTTGTTTCATTATATTACTTTCTTACCGATCGCGAATATCAGATACAACGTTTAAATTATATATTTATATTTAAAATACGTCTTAATGCGCCCTTGATGTTATTACATCACAAAAACGGCGCTTTAAAACTCCATATTAGTATTATTTATTAATATTGCGCCTTTGATTCTAGCTACATTTTACAATGCATTAGCAAGCCTATTGTCCAAACAAAGAGCCGAGAAACTACGAGTAACCCAAAGAGCTATGGAAAGAGCCATGTTAGGAAAAAGCCTAAGAGGCAGAGTCAGAAACGATACGGTAAGAGAGAAAACAAAGGTCACTGACATCATCCTCCAGGTGGCGACTCTAAAATGGCAATGGGCAGGTCACGCAGCCAGACACTTAGACGAAAAACGGACAAGAAGACTGCTGACTTGGAGACCGTGGCAGGCAAAGAGAAATACAGGGCGTCCGCAACTACGGTGGAAGGATGATCTGAACAGTTATGTCGGAATAACCTGGATGCAGTCTGCACAGTACAGAGTGTGTTGGAAGCGAATTCAGGAGGTCTTTGTCCAGGAGTGGACGGAAATAGGCTGAGGAAGAAGAAAAAGACTTCCATAAAACAGACTTTTTCCTTGTAATTAGATATTTGATATATTTTATTGTGTAAAAATACAGTAAATATTTATTCGTTTTATTAACAGATAAAGTTTATTTATAAATCATTTTCTAAATTACTTGACCACATTTGAGTAAAGCGGTACATGACAGGATATTTTAATAACGCTGTATTTCCGTATTTTTAGCAAGCACGGGATACTTAGAAAACGTAATTATTTCCGCTACATGTTAAGCTTATTAAAGTGTAGGTACGATGAAGGATGAACTTTAATTATTTTTGTGCAACAATCTCCCGTCCTGGTGGCTGATCCGGTGCATGCAGGCAATACACACCGGTTGAGTTGTTATTCCGTTTTCCGATTGGTGGTATGCGTCACGTGGTACATAGCCAAACAGTGTCTATGGTCATGTTTAAAATTTTCAAATAACTTGACATTGTGAATAATTTAATTTAATTCAGTAACAAACTTACAGTTTTAATGAATGCGAATAAAAACGTATGTTTCCTAGAAGCTTATTCTAACATATTTTATGGTAATAACAAACCGAAAAGGGATTCCCGGCGAGGGCAGTGTGATTTTCACACTGTCTTTGGTCGGGTGTAGAATTCCTGTGACAATGAAATGTTGATAGATTAGCTACCTATCACATGTCATAAGAATCACTATGATAGCTATAATACCCTATACATAGATTTGTCTCATGCTGACATGATGTATAGAGCGATTCAACAAAATAATAATAATAATAATAAAGAACTTCTAGTAAAGATACGTTTTCATTCATATTATTATTATATTATGGAGTTTCACATCATTGTTCAAAGAACAATTAATAACTCGCATAAAATGTAAACAACTATAATACTATTTGATTGACAAAATGACAAAAAAAAAAACATTTGCAATAGCGCCCTTGAGATGAATTATTCACGAAAACGGCGCTATACAAATTAGCCTAATAATTATTATTAACTCAATGATATTTTTTGGTATTGCGTAATTTTTAACCCTCAAGTTAACAAAAGAGGTTCTCATTACCTAAAAATATATTTGGACTTGGATCTTTTGGCTTACAGAGATTCAGCTCTAATGGCTATTCCTCTTACGTCTGTAGAAAACATTGTTGGAATGCGATTTGGTAGTTGTGTTATGATGGGGCTAAATGCATGGCCCGGAGTGCCCCTCCGAAAGAGGGCGAGGGGGGATTTAGGGTTTATGATAAAGTCTTACATTATTGGCAAAGAATGGAAGACCAATTAGGTTTGGGATTATATTTATAAAAAAAGTCTAAGTTGGTTGAGCTGTAATGAAAATATTCACATTATTGTTAAAATATTTCAATTTAAATTTATTATTGAAAGCTATTTAAATTTTGATTACACTTTATCATTTGAGAATAATAAAACATAGTGTTTAAAAAAAAAATTGTATTTACAAAGTGTATAAAAAAGAAAAATAGAAATAAACCATCATAACAACACAAAGTATGGCGTATATAGAAGAAATAATAAAACATGTTTCCGCGCCTTTTTAAACTACAATCACTAAGTTGAATTATAAAATACCGATTATATTTTGATTTCAACGCCTTTTTCTTTTTTTTCGTCAACAGCGAGTTAGTTTTATATATCGTTGGTATTGTCCACAAAACCACATTTTCTATTCTCTTGCTCTTTCCACCGTTATTTATAATAGTGTGTTTCAATATTGCTCCTTTCGATTGTACAATGATATATGTTTCTCTGTTTAAATTATGTTTTGGATATATGTCGCTATACTCTGTAATAATGCGATGCCTAATAATTTTAAATACACAAAATAAATCTCTATGGTACTCTTTACATATATGTTACTCTTCTGTTTATATAAGAGTGGGGAGCATCAATCAGAGGATGACAATAAACATTCTCAGTAATAAAAATTCCGCGGTCCGTGTAGAGTAGCTGCGATAGAACTTATCTTAGTTAATGTAATGTTTATGGGTTTTCCTGTTTAACCCTTCAGATACTTCGAATTTATCCCTATCCGTAATCTACGAATTTATCCCAATTACAAATACATATGCCCGAAACTGTTAAAAACGTATTTTCGTTTAACAAAGGACCAATTGATATTTACATGAGAATATTTTTAGTTATTATATATAAAAATACTATAAACATATTCAATTAAAAAATATGTAATATTTAACTAAAAAACATACAGCCTTTATTTATTATTTCATGAACACTAAATTAAAACTGTAAATTAAATAATTAAAACGAACAAAAAGGTCCGTTTTCTATATGTTTTATTCAATATTTTATGTGAATGGCGTGTTTCACCTGTCTAAGGCATTATCGAATTAATGCTTTAGACTGGCGATACATGTCATTCACATAAAATATAATAAACTTCAAGAAAACCGACGTTTTTATTCGTATTGATCATTTAGTTCTTGATAATAAATTAACAAAAATAGATGTGTTCAAAATTATTCAAAGATTTTTTTCAATATTTTTAACAAGCAAAAATATTAGGCTACGAACGAATATCTGTGCAAAAACCGGCATGCATTACTGTAGTCATCAACAAAGTATTATTTGAATACGTTGTGAAGATAACAGCTGTTTGGAAAAAAAGGATGAAATTCACCAAATGGCATAGTTATCATAGCAGTAATATTACATCAGATAATATTTCCAATCGAAGATTTACGCACTCGCAATATTTAAAGGCGCATTAATCGTTACCCGGGTAAATTCCACCCGTCTACGAGTACCTCGAAACCGGCGGGTTAATGGCGGCCGCTTCAGATTTAAGGCCCTCGCGTGTTCTGAAGGCATCCCGCTTCCTGAGCAACGCTCACCGAATTATAAATCTGCCTTTTAAGAAGAAGTTCGTCGGAGAACGCCGGCCGCAGAATAAATCCGAGGGCATTTGAATTCAGGTTCCAGGCGGCACTTCGGTGATTAGACCCGAATCAAATAATAAAACTCTTTCATCGGGTAGCTTTGTGTAATCACTAGGCGAGTCTGCTCGGCTACTTCATCCGATGTGTTTACTAATTTGGTGATCGTGACCAATAAGCGAAGCGCGGTAATGCTTAACCCCCGTGTGCATGATGGGGTACCCGGGTACTTCACTATATACACCCGGGTTAAATGTAACCAGGTTACTCATCAAACAAATTGAAATTGCGGATTACGGGTTGAAACAGAAATATAACTGTTGTCCAACATAAAAATTATAAAATTGTCATATTTAGGACATATACTCGACAGCTAAAAATTCGGTTTGCTGCCCTCATCATGAAAAAGTCGACCTTCGTGGCAGAGTGGTAGGAGCTCCGACTGAAAAGTGGACCGGAATCCAAAGGATGGGGTAGTTACAGACCTTCATATCTCCGATGTGTTAATGTTAGTCCTACGCGCTTTTGAAATTAAATTTTCATGCAAGCACGTCGGAGATATCGACGGCGTGCACGAGACGATGTATGATTGATGAGGATTCGAGAGAAGTATGTCAGGACAGAACAATGTGGCGTTACATTTATTCTGCCTACCCCTACGGAAAGGCGGCGTGATGATCAATTAGTTAAAACAAGATGTAATTTTAAATTAAGATTAAAATAGCACATAAGATGTCTCTCTAATAATAATTTTTCTGAATTTGCTAACCACCTCATAGAAAAACATCATTCATTTAATAATGATATTGGCGTTGAAATTTTATATGTTAATAATATAAATATTACTTTGAGCAATCTCAAAATTCGAGATACAAAAAAAGCAATTAAAAATAAAGAAAATATTAAAAATAATCTAATAAATTTAACGTCATGTCCAATCTTTAATTTTTTTTTGTTGTAAGTAATTACCTGAACCCCAATAAGAACTTAATTTATTCAATTGAATCATAATATTTGTTATAACAAAAGCATAAAGTTCCAAAATAAATCTATATAACATCTGTCAGATCATGTAAACAATTTAATAATATTTTTTTAAATGTATCACTGAAGAAGGACTCTTTGTCCGAAATATGTATATTTAATTTTATTTTTTTTATATAAGTGTTGTTTATACAAAGTATATAAAAAAGAAAAAGAGAAGTTAGTTGGTTAGTTTGAGAATTACTTGGTTAAACTATTATTATTCTAAAATGGGTTACATTTTTTAATAAGCTAACAAAAGGATGAAAATGATTATTTTATCTATTTTGAAAGGTAGTTAAAATTATTCACATGATTTAATTATTTTTAAATTTTAAATACTCACAACGAATCCAACAAGACCTCCATGAACGTAATGGTTAATATTATTCTCCAGAAATAAGGCATTCTGAAAAGTGTCAATGGAAATCGCTAGGGAGAGAGATTGCGCCATCGAGATTATCTTGCCGCCTAATTCAATATTGTTTCTCGTTGAAAAGTAAATCAATAATTTCGCCGTAAAGCAATTACTCCGAAACTGAAGTAGAGTAATTCAATAAGCGATGTGATCACATTAATACCTATAAGCAAAGAATTTTGTGACGAAAACGGTGTAAAATCTCAACCTAAAAATAATTCCGATACGTGCCTTTCAGAACATCCGCATTGTACAAGAATCTAAACAAAAAACATAGCAAAAATAACAAACGATTAAAAAAGTATTGATTATTTATAGAGATATTTAAAATGTATCGTATTATGTTTTTGTCCGTTTTGAATAAGTGTCTTTTTCTTGAACGTGTTACGCAGCTCGGTGTGGTTCTACAATCAGTCTGACTGATCCATTTAATGTCTAATTACAAACAGAAGTTTCCCAGTGGATAAACATAAAACGTGACAAAGTCCTAAACTTGGATCAATTTCTATCAAGTGTTATTGAGATAGTCTGCTAGAAAGCTCCGGCTTAGAAGTGCCGCACCGCACCGTCTCGTGCAGTAGAGAAGAGCGAGTAGACTAATAACTAGCCATTACACACACATACAATCAAGTGAATTTTGTTCTTATTTCAAATACAAACTCGTGAAAAGATTCGTTAAATTTTATAGGTAAACGAATTTTAGATAAAAGGCGTTAACATTTTTTTTATGAATTTAAACACTAATTAATACGAATGAAAACGTTAGTGTTCTAGAAGTTTTATTATATTTTATGGGGATTACATATTTCGCCCCTCTAAGGCAAATGTTTTGATTATGCCTTAGAAAGGCGAAACATGTCATTCCCATAAAATATAATAAAACTTCTAGAAAACTGACTTTTTCAATCGTATTAATTATTTAATATGGAATTTTACATCATTGTTCAAGAAACAATAAATAAATTAAAACACTTTTTTTCCACATTTGAGTTTATTTTTCTCGACACGTTTCGAAGGCTTACACCTTCATCATCGGGAGAACGATATAAACGAACGAAGTTTATGTCGTTCTTCCGATGATGAAGGTGTAAGCCTTTTAAACATGTCGAGAAAAATAAACGAATTTTAACGGAAGGTTCACATTTTTTTGTCTCCGATATCTAATTTTTCTTATTCCTCTTAGTTTAGGTCGTATGACCTGTTTATGACGGTGAGCTGTCCTGGGATGGTGATGTCCAGCCATCTCTCCATCTCTTCAGCGGCCTTCCTGATAATCTCTTGCTGCTAGGGTTATCTCCGACATATCTAAAATAAATCAATGTAAAAATATTGTTTACATAATGTGTTTAGGCACCCAAATCCAAAATAAATCATTTGAAACACTTATTTTTGTATTGATACAACTTAATTACTCGTCATTTTTTTTACTAACGTCAGTGATGGCCGCGTTGATTTGGACATATAAAGAATACATGAATGAAGAAAGCATACGTTAACGATGTAATTGGAGTACAGAGTGGAGGAATACAGATAAATAATTCAAATTTTCAGTGAAGAATAGACGTGCGTATATGACTCGCTGTATAAATGTGGAAGAAGCTTCAACTTTTACAACTGACGAAACAATCACTTTATTTCGTACTACCTCAAATAACTAATTTTTTTATTTATATAATATCATTCATAATCCTAACCATGTAATAATTGTCATAAAATTTCTTAACGAGTTCCAAAAACACTTTCCAGTATTTCTGGACCTACCCAAATAATTATTTGTTAAAAAACAATCACTTTATTTCGTACTGCCTCAAATAACTAATTTTATTTATTTATATAATATCATTCATAATCCTAACCATGTAATAATTGTCATAAAATTTCTTAACGAGTTCCAAAAACACTTTCCAGTATTTCTGGACCTACCCAAATAATTATTTGTTAAAAAACAATCACTTTATTTCGTACTGCCTCAAATAACTAATTTTATTTATTTATATAATATCATTCATAATCCTAACCATGTAATAATTGTCATAAAATTTCTTAACGAGTTCCAAAAACACTTTCCAGTATTTCTGGACCTACCCAAATAATTATTTGTTAAAAATGAATAAAGTCACATCAATTTTCGTTAATTACCATATTCTGCTCCATTTACCAGTGTATATAAACTGCAACAAGTTGACGTTTCGTCACATTTGATAATGCATTAGAAGGGCGAAACATGTCATTCCCATAAAATATAATAAAACTTCTAGAAAACTGACGTTTTCATTCGTATTAATTATCTAATATGGAGTTTTACATCATTGTTCAAGAAGCAATAAATAAATTATATTTTTGTTCACACATGAAATAATATAATGATTGTAAATCACTTTGGATTTTCTTATACAAAACCACTTTTGGAAAAGAAAATCTAAAGCGATTTACAACCATTGAATTGCAATAGAATATATGAACTGGCCCCCTTTTACTCAATACTGAACCCCGCTGTGTTTGGCTCGGAATGCAATTATCCTTATGGAATCTTGATTTCCTAAACTCATACTGAATCCAAATGGAAACTTCGTTAGCTGCAATCGGTACTCTTGATTGAATGGCATTTTGTCACTTTGTGCAAATACGCATTTTTATTTTAGAAGGTAACCTGATATATTCACCCTAGTTATGAAATAAATAGTGTTTAAGTAAAGTTTATTACGATGTGTGAATGTAGATGAAGCTTGAGAGGTAAGTATGTCGATCCATCCTCTCTACCTACCCCTCCAGAAAAATGGCGTGATGATTACTTAGTTAGTTAGTTGGTTATCTTATTTATATCCACTATTTATACCATCTACTGTGCTGTCCGCCACTTCTCTTTTCGTTGTTTTTTTATGTAAATAGTATAATTTGATATTCCATTGTTTTCGCCAAAATGCTGTAATACTTCAACATTATTCAATATATTTTGAAACATTATTATTAAACGTATCACAATTTATTGTAATGAGATTGTCGCGACAGGTGTTTCGCCAACCTATCTAAGCATCATGAATTGTTACAAACAATTTATTGAACTGGCTGAACAGTAGTTGCTTGAATGACCTGATAAAGCCACGCCACAATCTCATTAAAATAAATTGTGGTACGCTTAATAACAATACATCAATATTAAAACATTTAATAATATAATTTGTTTAAAGAATGATCATGAAATAACTAACATTAAAAAAATCATGAAATAACTAACTAACCAACACGCCGCCTTCCCGGAGAGGTAGGCAGAAAAAATGGACCGTCATATTTTTCTGTCATGTCATACTTCTCTCGTTTCTCTACATCCATAGATCATGCGATACACGCACGTCGATTTCTTTTTTTGTGACCGATATTTAACATTTGATTGATTTAATCTTGCCACATTTTCCTCGGCCTACTTATTTTTCTAGCTCCGCTCACGTCTACACCATTCTATCGTCATTTATTTTTCCCATATTTATTTTCATAGAATACAATGTTTAATGTAGTTTAAAAAGAACATCAATTTATCTTCAGTGTGATTACTGCTTTTTTAAACTTACTGTCTTTCTCCAACTTAAATTTATCACGATAAGAAATATAACTGTATACCTGCTTTTTCGTGAACAGATAAGTAAATAATGCGATACTTGTATATTCGTGAACAAACAATCGATTATGTTTTTATATGGTAGAATTTTTACTTCTGCATATCTAGAACAACCGAGCAATTTTCATGCTAGGCAATTTTTTGTTGACATACTTTTGTTTTGTCGAACAAGAACACTATATGTACTACTATTGTGATATGCAAAAACTTGGATTTTAAACAAGTACCATATAGATCCCATTTTAATAATGTTTGACAGTCCTTGTTTTTTTGTTTGTTTTGATGAAACATTATAATACATTGAACACTATTATAAAATCAAAATAATGTTTATGAAATTGTCGCGACAGAAAAATACGACGGATAAAATCAATGTACTGTTAATAAATATAAATAGGTTTACTGCATTTTACGTGGCATCAGATTTATATTATTTCATTACTAGTCTTCTTCTTTCCGTGTCCTGTCAGGTCTCCCCAACGTTGACTATCACCTTTGAGTAGGCCTCCCTGTCCTGAGCAGCTCGGAACAGCTCGGAACGGTCCTCAGCCCCGTCTACTCTCGGATGTTCCTCAGTCAGGAAACCCGCCTACTCCCAACACCTAGTCGACCCTCAATCTTACTCTCCAAGATCAGATGTAACAGTGCGGTAATAATAATTAATACCCGAAGATAAAAATATATTGTTTTGAAACTTATGATAATCTTTTGTTAATAAATATAAATATTATATTGCATTTTACGTTGCATCTGATTTATAAAATCGTGCAAGAACTGACCCGAAGTTGAAAATATCATCATCGCCATAAAAAAAAATCAATTTTAATATAGGGACTGAATAAGTTAATATATTTTGGCACACGACAAGATGGTCAGATAGATACTGAATACAGCTCCGCTAGCCGATAGGGCTGCGCGGGAATGAGGGATCGCAGCGGGGGGAAAGGAATGCGCAGTAGAAACCAAATTTCGTCTTCTCACAGGGTATTCTTATAATGGATTAACAATATAGATGAGCAGCATGAACACGACTGACAATGATAAAAGTTAGCGACATATTTTATTTTACTCATAATATGGTAAGGGTACTAGGTTATTTATTAAACTAAACTAAAAAAATCTGAACTACATGAAACAGTTTTTTTACATTAATGATAACGTGCGTATTCTGTGGCTATTAAATGTATATGTTTCGCCTTATTACTGCGTAATTAATTGTAATTTGATCAAATATTTAAGCGAAACATGAATGCAAAACATTTCTTTGTTGTTATTGTTGTTAAATATATAACACAATAAATCTATTACTAATATAATTATTTCACAATGAATGTTCAGAGTGGCTAACAAGAGTTATACATTATCGGGGTATAATTGTAAAATCATTTGTCTACGTGTATCATTAATAATAAGAATCATAAGTAGATTATCAATTACTGTAATCATAAATTCAGCTGCACTCGTACGAGGGTGTCGGCAGCCAGTTAGTGCACGTGGAAATTGTAGGGGGTCGCACGTGCTGCTGGAGACTAAAGGTTACAAAGTCACAGCCGAGAGTGGAGAGTAATAATTTCGAAAAATCTTTATTTTTCTGCGATCACGGCCCGGAGCGCGAAATTTCATTAGATACGGACAAATGTTTCCCATCAAAAGCTCATTCAGAGATGATAAATCACTTTTTTCAATTTTCGAACGCTCTCCGAAGAATGGAATATTTGTGAACGGTGTTAGAATGTCGCACTTGACCGTTTGAAGCGAATTGAATGCTGTGGCAATATGCGTTTTATTGACAATTAAAGTAATGAATGAGCACATGCACCTGGTTAATTTAAAACACAAAAAATAATATTCCGTACAGAGAGAACATGAAGTATTCTTAATTGCGATGATGCATATATTTACTCTGTACTCTTTTTTTTCAATTTGAAATATACTGATGAAAAGCATGGGTCAACAAACTTAGGCTTGGTTAAAAAATATCCGGTTCGCTAATTTAATCTGATTCACAAGCTAATATTACATTAGAAACAGTAGAATTTATCAAAAACTAATAAAAAGTATCCAAATGCGCTTATTTCGTTGGTATTGGTACCAAAATAATTATCTCCTCACAATTATTAATAACTTTGTTTGATGTGAATATTTACAATTTGTTTTTAACAAACAAATTATCTCTATTGTTAGGTAAAACTACAATGATGTAAAACTCCATATTAAATAATTAATACGAATGAAAACGTCAGTTTTCTAGAAGTTTTAATATATTTTATGGGAATAACATGTTTCGCCCTTCTAATGCATTATCAAATGTCATATCAAACATCAATATTTGATAATGCCTTAGAAGGGCGAAACATGTCATTCCCATAAAATATAATAAAACTTCTAGAAAACTGAAGTTTTCATTCGTACCTATTAGACAAATTTTCGTTATTCATCCCTTTTCTTTTAGAGCTTGTCGCAGTAAATGGAAAACATTTATATCATTTTCTGATACATAACATATATTTTTCATTTTATACATTTATACGAGTACATCTTGCCTTGCAAGCGCGTTGTGTTTATTTTGACTTATGTATATATATTTTTTTTAAAGTCTTTTGACGTATTGATGTCATTTATTCTTATCTCAATTTCAAGCACCATTTGCATCATATGCAATTACATTCTTCATCGCTCATTCCTCATCCATTCTTTCTCAAAATACATCATCTACTCAGTATCCTCTACCTCGATATATCTTATTTAACAATGTAATTTATATATTTAATTTAATATTGGGGTATACTCGTATGCCCGTTTTGTATAAGAATATTGTTTTTTTTATGGGAATGATATGTTTCTCCTAGCAATAATATTATCGAATTTACTGGTGCCCAAGCGATGTGAAAATATCACTGACATACAATTAAATAAATCTCTAGGAAACGGACATTCACTAATTCTATAATAGATATGTTATATAAAATATTACATATTCTTTCTAATAACAATAAATTAGAAATTTTATTTCTTCTATATACGCCATACTTTGTGTTGTTATGATGATTTATTTCTATATTTATTTTTTATACACTTGTATATATGTACAACACTTATACTCATATATTAAAAAAATAAAATTATATAGACATGTTTCGGACAAACAGTCCTTCAGTAAAGATACATTTTTTTAAATATTATTAAATTGTTTACATGATCTGACAGATGTTATAAAGATTTATTTTGGAACGTTTGTGCTTTTGTTATAACAACTTTATAACAAATTAATTTGCTAAACACCTCATTGAAAAAGATCATTTAATTAATGAAGATATTGGCGTTGAAATTTTGCATGTTAATAATTGAAATATAATATTGAGCAATCTCGAATTTTCAGAAATTAAAAAACCTATTAAATATAGGGAAAATATTATAAATAATAAATGTAACGTCAAGTCCAATCTTTGATTTATTTCCCTTGTTGTAAGTAATACCTGAACCCCAATAAGAACTTAAAATTATTATTTTAAATTTTAAATTGAATCTTAATATTTGTTATAACAAAAGCATGAACGTTCCGAAATAAATCTTTATAACATGTCAGATCATGTAAAAAAAATTTAATATTTTTAAAAATGTATCCTTACTTAAGAAGGACTGTTTGTCCAAAACAGGTCTATATAATTTTATTTTTTTAATATAAGTGTTGTATATGTAAAGTGTATAAAAAAGTAAAATAGAAATAGAAATTTAATATTTAAGCAACACACAAGTACAAAATATCAACATAATATGTTAAATAAAATATTCAAAATTACAAATCTATTTTATGGAGGGATTGCCATACAAAAAAATAGTTCAATCAAGTTTATTTCATTGGGGCGTGTACCTTATTGAGGAATCCTTATAATGGAACACCGTTTTTTAAATGTGGGCAATACCAGGGATCATAGACAATCATAAAATTAATAGCTTCTGACGTAAACGAATAAAAATTGACGTACATAATAAAAAAACATAGAAAATATCTCAGCCACGTCCAAAGCGACCCATACACATGGCATTTAAAAATAATCCTTTAAACAACTGAAATATATTGACAAAGAATCTGTATGAATGCAATATTCGGTATTTGTCATCGAACAACTGAATATCCGGTATCCTTTTTGTCCTGTCATTTAGTCGGTCCATGTCGTGATTCGTCCCGCCTCCCCGTGACCAATGGGGCTGCTGGGGATAGAAGAGGGCGAAGAAGAGTTACTCGTATAGGGGGCCATATTCGAGCTTAATTCGTTTCCAGTACTACTTTTATCTGATAGCTTGTCCAATGCAGTCGAGATTCCGAATAGGGTGAATACTGCTTCAACAATATAGAGATTTCTAAATACATTATTTTGGATTTCTGTTATGAAAGGGTTTTCGAATTTTGAACGACCAAAAATAAATAAAAATTAATCGAAAGAAGAATCTTTTAATATCTGTCAAAACTGAAAACATTCATGAAAAATATATGTATTTATACATTTGTAATATTTACCATATATCACTGATGAAGGGTTTCTGTGTCCGAAACATGTTGGTTTTTTTTATTTTAATTAAGTGTATTGTGTACAAACCAAAAAAATAAACATTGTTTGAAAAAAGAAAAACATTACCATTAACGATTTTTTTATTAATTAAAACACTGTTTTTTCTACTTTTGAATTTTTTAATGAATGATAATATAAAATAGTTTTATATCATTCTCCTGATGATGAACCATGGTCAAATACAAGCTGTTTTGTTATTTTAAAAACCTTTTAATTATACTTTCATATTATTAATGACGAATTCCTTTCTATAAAACTAAACAATATCCTTATTGTTAAATAAACGGCAAGTCAATGGATAAATAAAGCAAACAACTATTATAGAATCTCATTCTGTTTTGAAATCTGGTATCTAAGGACACGTGACCTGATGAAAACCTTTACCACGAACAAAATAAAATGTTGTTATAAAAAAAACAATACGACTGTTGTTCTTGAAATGTCCAAAAAGTCTCACAAAGTAAAAATAATAAATAAAGCTAGAGTGCCAAATGACCAGCAAAATTTTGGGCGCCATTTATTTATTCAGGTAAGAAAAATATGCATCCTCCAAATAGAAATATTAACAAACGCATCGTCTGTATTATAAGATTTTTTTATGTACCTGTATACATAATTTAATATTAAAAAAACTTGTAATCGAAACGCATTTTTCTATGAAAATATTATATTTTTATTAAATCCAACCCTGTTTTTTATTTCACTTCTGAATTTATTTTTCTAGACACGATTCCAAGATATTTGTTGTTTCGTGAACAATAATGTAAAACTTCATTTTAAATAGGAAATACTGATGAAAACGTCTGTTTTCTAGAAGTTTTATTGTATTTTATGTAAATGACATTTTTCGTCTGTCTAAGGCATTATCAAATATCATATTTGAAAACTTGTTTTTTTTTGTAAAAATTGTTTATTCTTTATCAAGCGAACGATATAAATATCCATAATGGTATAATATCTTCGAAACGTATCAAAGAAAATAAATTCAGTTGTGAAAATATTATAATTTATAACAATTTTTTTTTTTAAATCATGAAAGGATGATTCAGGTGCTTTGGACGAAAAACATGGCACGATCAAATAAATCAAATATTGAATGTCGGGCACGTAGTCGAAGATATCAGTCTGACACGATGTATGAATGTTGAGAAATCGAGAGATGGTTAGTCAGTTAGCTAGTTAATTTCTTAACTGTGTAATTGAAGCACCGTTATAAATAATTTAATTTCTTATGAAATTGGTAAATTGATTGTAACACCTGATGATGTTAACATTGGTGAGCGAAACAGCTGTCGCGACAATTTCATAATAAATTAAATAAATAGTAATATTATATATAACAGTGTTTTAATTAAACAGGATTATGTTGAAATATCATAGTGATTCCACCATAACAATGGATTATAAATCTAGTCAATTTCTACAAGTATAAGTGTTCGTTTTTTAATACTCTCTAAATAGACCAATACCATTTTGAAAAGCCTAATAATTTCTTTATAATATAATAAATTGGATTATTTATAAAGCGCCATTTTTATGAATTGCTCATCTCAAGGGCGCTGTAGAAGATGCTCCATTTTATCAACTAGATAATAATAATAATAATGATAAAAAATATATATAAACATATTTAGTATGAGGGCTGCACCCGACGAAATCGATCAGCCCTTCCTGTCAGGAAATGATAATTTGAAAAGGTGCGTTTTGAGTCTCGATCTAAACTCTGATTGATTCTCAATGCACTTAAGGTCTGCTGGAAGACTGTTCCAGGCTGAAGGGCCGGCTACCGCGAAGGCTCGGTCGCCAATGTTTGTGCTTGGACAGCGTTTTGGCACAGTCAATCTACCGATCGCAGAAGACTTAGCTGATCGCAATGTAGACTGTCTAGCATTCAGGTTCTCGTTGATGCAGAGTTCAGATATATAAGCTGGTGCCATTCCATGCAACGCCTTATAGACCGTCCAGCAGAGCTTGTATTGTATCCTTTCGGGACATTTCAGCCAGTGGAGCTCCTTAAGATGCTGTGTTATGTGACAACTCTTTGGCACACCCCTTATCAGTCTTGCTGCTGCATTTAATGCAGACTGGAGTTTATTTATTTGCTGTTTGGGGATGTTGGCGTACACACCATTGCAGTAATCTAGTCTATTCTTTACTCATATACAAGTTGGCAGTACCCACCGGCGTATACTGGTGCACTAAAAGATGTTTATCGGAATTCTATTATGTGTAGGGGAGATTTAAATTAAATATTTTCGCCATGTTGTGTTCAATGCCCGCCGATAAAATAGTTATTTTCGATGGCGTGCAGGGACGATGCATGACTGCAATCCAATTTCCCGTCAAGCGGTTCATTATATCCTGTTATTCGTCAAATTATCGCGATGGATCGCTAACTGTATGTTGCAAGGATGGGGGACTGGGGTGAGCGGGAATACAAATGTATATTTGATGGACTAACTGTTAAAATTTAACGAAAAAATGCGAGTAATTTGATTTAAAACTAACTTAATAACTAGAAAGTTATTTTTGAAGATGTTGGTAGTCATATAACTATTCTGAAGATAGAGACTGCAACGATCTCTGAAAAGTCAGTAAAAAGGGACGAGTTACACGAATATACCCTATATCCCAAAAATCGTATCGCTACAAACCGTGAAAATTTACGCAATTGTTAGAAATTATTACAAATGCCATTAGAAATTATTAAAATTAAATAATTAATACGAATGAAAACGTCTATCTTCTAGGATTTTAAGATAATCAAATGATTTTACTGAAATCTCTTGATGGAAGTTCATTTTAAATAATAATTAAATAAAACGATGTTTTAACTACTTCCACTTTTGTCTTTATTTAGACAGCGACCGGTTTCGCCAGGCTCGCTGGCATCGACAGACTGGTCCCTGGTAAATAAAGACAAAAGTGGAAGTAGTTAAAAAACATCGTTTTATTTAATTATTATTCTAGGATTTTTATTATATTTTAATGGAATGACATGTTTCGCCCTTCTAAGACATTATCAAATGTATTGTACATTTGATAATGCCTTAGAACAGCGAAACATGACATTCCATCAAACATATAATGAAACTCCTTGAAGATAGACGTTTTTATTTTGTTTATATTAATCATTTAGTATGGAGTTTTACGTCATTATTCAAGTTCATATTAAAATTAACTTTTTTTGAGTGTGTATTCGATTTCGTGTTAACAAATTTTATAGTTTTTGCAGTCATGTAACATATTTTTTTTATGATATTGTGATTAAAATTTATTTAATGAAATTCACTTCGATAATGTTTTTTTATGTCAATATTAATATATTTCTTTTTTTCTGAATTAGATGTAAATTTTGAAAGATATTTTACTTTTGATGTTTATGATTTTACTATTTTGTAAATGAACAACAATTTAATTATTGTATTATACGTGTAAATTATCATTTTATTCCGACAATAAAATATCTACCCTTGAGATGATTAATCAATGAGAAAACCTGTATAAACTATCCAATTTACTATTATAATCATAACCTGAAAAAAACATTTTATTTTTAATTAACACGAATAAAAACGATTGTTTTCTGGATATTTTACTATAATTTATGGAAATGACATGTTTCGCCCTTCTAAGGTATTATCAAATGTCGCAAAATTCGAACGCTTTGTGGTTTTTATTATTTTAATTTATACACATTTATTTTCTTTTTATTTTCTATCTCTACACACATCTCATTCATCTTTTCTTTCATACCCCCTCTAATGCAAGCGATACGATTTGATGATGAATGTGAATAAGTCTAAGGTAATGATTTTCGAAAAAGAAGGAAGCATGACAGTGTGCAACATTAGTGTAAACGGTGAAAATCTGGAACAAGTGGATGAATTTGTTTATTTAGGAAGTATGTTTACAAAGGATGGGAGGGTGGAGAAGGATATTGAAAGAAGGGTTGGGGCAGGCAACAGAATAAATGGTGCACTTAAAGTTGTCATCGCAAACAAAAGCCTATCCAAAAAAGCTAAGATGGCAGTGCACAATGGTGTTCTTGTGCCGACCCTTATGTATGGAAGTGAAGCATGGAACTGGCAAAAGAAGGATGAAAGTAGAATAAATGCAGTAGAAATGAGATCTCTAAGACGAATGTGGGGCAAATCTGTATATGATAGAGTGACAAATGCAAGTATAAGAAGTGAATGTGGTGCGAATGAAAGTGTTATGAACAAAATAAGGAAAGGGTCATTAAGATGGTTTGGACACATGGAAAGAATGAGTGAAGACAGAATGGTAAAGAAGGTATATGTAAACGGCGTGAACGGAGCTAGAAATAGAGGAAGGCCGAGGAAAACGTGGCACGATCAAATCAATCAAATATTGAATGTCGGTCACGTGAGGAGTCGGAAAAATCGACGTGCGTGCATGACAAGATGTATGAATGTAGAGGAAGCGAGAGGCGTATGTCAGGACAGAACAGTGTGGCGTTCCATTCTTTCTGCCTACCCCTCCGGGGAGACGGTGTGATGGTAAGTTAGTTATTTTCTTTTTAATTTTCAGATATTTATGTACTACGAGTAAATTATTATTTATAGTCGCTTATGTTAGATTATTTATGCATATATTCATTATTTTAAATCAGAATGAAAGATTTTACTAATTATCATGCTACGAAATGGTTTTTCAAAAATATAAAATTACTTTTTAATTGCGTTAGAGTAACAGTTTTATAATAACACAATCAAGTTTCATATCCTTTTTTAAAACAATAAATAAAGTAAAATGTTTGTGAATGGAATAGAACCAATCAATGTTTTACTGTTATTTTTTTATTATTGAAACATTTTGAAAATATTTTCTTCGTGTTTTCAATAAAAAATAACCCACATATCTCTGGTAAAGATAATATCTTGTTTTGATTGAATTTTTGTTATGGTTAAGAAAACAATTCATCGACAAATAAATATGTAGAGAGATCGAACCTTCTTGCATAATTTTATTTTTTTAATCTTACCATAGAGCCTACATCTTCCCACGTAATGTTATTTTAAATGGATTGGTGATTTCTTATGAATCAAAAATGTTTATTTTATTTGAATACAATCAGTAAGCAGGTACGTACAGTTAGAAATGTTTTTTGTGATATATTTTTTTCTTTTTCTTCATATTTTTGTAAATATAGATAAACAAGAACGAACTTATAAAAACAATAATGTTGTATTACAATATTATTGGAAATTTTCAATTTGCGCATACGTTATTTGTTTCGTGAATTATATACGCATAATAAGATATTCATCTAA
The DNA here is from genome assembly GCA_022606425.2 of Lepidostoma basale. Lineage (NCBI taxonomy): Eukaryota > Metazoa > Arthropoda > Insecta > Trichoptera > Lepidostomatidae > Lepidostoma > Lepidostoma basale. Next base: position 1,331,191 of record JAHDVF020001522.1, read on the forward strand.
AGCAGTGATTCCCAAAGTGGTCTTAATAGACCCCCGGCGGTCCACGACAACTCGCAAGGGGTCTAATACAGTTGTAAAATAAAATAGGGGGTCCATGAGATGTAAATGGGGTCCACGAGATGATTAAACTAAATTGAAGCCGAATATTGAAACGCAATACGAATATCGAAAACGTTGGCGACTTTTTTTAGCTCGACAGCGACTATCGGTTTGTAGATAGAGAATTCAGTGGCGACCTTAGCAATCAATTCGGGAAGCAGGGGGTCTACACAAAATAGAAAAAATCGGCAAGAGGTGTACGGAACAAAAAAGTTTGGGAACCTCTGATCTAGAGCAACAACAACAACAACAAAACCATCACGCCATTTCCCCGGAGGGTTAGAAAGATAGAATGGACCGGCACACTACTCTATAGCGAAAAACCTCTTAGCATCATCTACTTTCATACAATAAATCATCAATCACGTCGATGCTTCTGAATTCTAGCATGGCCAACCTACAAAATTTTATTAACTTGGTCAAGCATGTTTTCCTCATTATTCCTCAGTTTTCCATGTTGGCATCATCCGATGATACCAAAGTCGGTTGGCAAACTGCTTTAACGACATTTAATAAAAATAAAATATATGAAAAGTGTGTAATTCTAATAAAATAAAATAAATAGTTTTTTTTTTAGTACTAATATTTTTAGACCCCAACGCGGCCTATTTGACTGCCAAAAATTATAATCCATAAAACTCTATTTTTGTTAGAATTATCTCTATTTATATTTTTCAATATATAATATTTAGTTAGTTTTTTATGTAATTTATTATACATATAAGTCGGTCTCTTAGATTATTAATGTTATCCAACTAGATTCCTAGAGGATCGCTTAAAGAATATTACTATTGATTTTGATTTATAAGTATACACTTTTTTATACATACGTTAATTTGATTATAAGCTGAAATATTTCTAATTGTGAATAATCTCCTTATTAAAATAACATGTTATCCTTTAAAAGAAATGCTTGTATGGAACAAAAACTTTTCTTTGTGAATGGAATTGAAGCACGGAACTACCCTAGAAGGGTGAAAGTAGAATAAATGAAATGAAAGGAGATCTCTTATACGAATTGTGTTATATTTTTTTATGAATAAATAATTATACTAAAGTACTCGTATAACGATAGCATATGAACAAAATAACGAAAAATTAACTAGAATAGTTGAGCACATGGAAAAAATACCAATTAAATATAATATGTAAATGGAGCAAGAAAACGATAGGTAGACCGTGGATAACGTGCAATTAATATAGGCCACCTGAGAAATCCAAATCGACGTGCGTGCATAACGTGTTGTATGAATGTTGAGTATTCGAGATAAGTATACCAATAGTGAACAGTTTGGCATAATGATTATTTAATAAATTTATGATAATATTTATATCATTTTTTTTTAGTCCTAAGGATTGGTTTGCAGTAAAGTATAACATTTTTGCTGATTCTTGGGATGTCGCTTGGGCCTTTAATGTGGTAATTTCCCATTACCTTTCACATTTTTTTTATACAACAGATTATTTAAACCTAATTATTGTATAATTTTTTAAGCTATTCACATTCTCATGACATTTGATAGGTAGATTATCTGTCGCTATTATTTTTAATGCCACGTGAATTATATCAGACTTCGCACTATCATCGCCTCGCACAACTGCGGTGTGTTACTCATAGCTGTTCCCACTCTAAATATTAAGAATATTTATCGTACTTTAAACTATTGTAATTCGAAAAAATCTCAATATTCTCATATTAACGCTTTATATGTTTAACATTAAAATAAAGGAAAGCTAATAAATAAATAAAAATATTTGATAAATCGCATATTAAATGGGATAAATTTATAAGCATTTTCCATAAAACACGAGTCCATTATTTTCGCACGCTTACCTAATAATTTCTCCCGGCATATCTCTATGAATACCCACATTCATTTTAATGAGGAAGAAATTAAAATACGCAGCTTCCAGTGTTCCGTATTCAGCAGTGATCTCAGATCTCTTTCGAATAAACTGCTCTCAGTAATAAAATGTTTATGAACATATAGACTGGCGTTCTGCACTCTATTTTATATATAAACTAATATGTACTACATGTTTATATACAAATTACATATAGTAATAAATACTTAGATACTACAATACCATACTTAGATATCAGTAAGAAATATAATAATATACATATAAAAACGAACGAATACATTCTAAATCTTCTTATTCTTCTTCCTCTTAGTTTAGGTCGTATGACCTGACGGTGAGCTGTCATGGGATGATGATGTTCAGCCATTTCTCCATCTTTTTGGCGGCCTTCCTGGTAATCTCTTGCAGCTTGGGTTTTCATCTTGAACAATTTTTGCGATTCTTGTATTCTCCATGCGGTCCGCGTGGTCATTCCAAAAGCGCCTCGTGCTTCTTCCCCAACTTATTATATCTTATCTTATTATACCTCATGAACAAAATAATGAAAGGATCTTTAAGATGGTTTGGACACATGGGAAGAATGAATGATGAAAAAATGGTAAAAAAAGTATATGTAAACGATGTAAATGGAACTAGAATAAAGGGAAGACTGAGGAAAATGTGGCACGATCAAATAAATCAAATATTAAATGTCGGCCACGTGAGGAGTCAGGGAAATCGACGCGCGTGCATGACACGATGTATGAATGTTGAGGAATCAAGAGAATTGTGTCAGGAAAAAAAAGTGTGGCAGTCCATTCTTTATGCCTACTCCTTCGAGATAGTTAGTTAACGAAGTCTCGGGAGAAGAAGAAAATATTTTCTACGAAACCTTTGACAATTGTTCAGTTGCAGCAAAGCATCCCTGTTTAGAGCTGCTTTATCAAGGCTACAAATAGCCATGATGCTGTTCAACCTCCAATAGGAAAAGATCAAGAAGAATAACAAAGGAGATAACCGATTCACGCCAAATGTCAAAGTCAAATATCCGTTCTGAGGTGTACCATTTTGCACACTATGAATAATTAATAAATTATTCTCTACGTCAATACTGCACCGAGAACATCCAAATATTTGTCGAGTTACATAATGTTTATGTAGATACATGTGGCACAGATACTATAAAAAAATAGACGACTCCGAGAGTAACCGGCACTATTATAGTGACTGTGGCTATGGGACTTTCTGTTTGCGGTTCAATGGGGAATATTTCTTGGAGGGCGGTTCAAGAGAACAAACGAGAATTTCGAAATATATTAATGCTTGATACCTTGGCTATTCTAATTACATGCACGTTTCATTAAAAAATTATAAAGGAATTTATTTTAATTGCATTATTATATCATTGTTATATTTATAATATTCCCGCATTAATCACTCAAAAAGGGTAATGAGTTGATTATAAAAAATTCTCGCTAAAATTTAAATGTTACAATAATTATAATATAATAATCAAAAATATTTTAAGAAATTTTCAAATTATATTTAAAAAAACTGAACTAAATATTTGTTAGAAAGATGTTCATTCTCAATTTTAACTCCTTAAGTTCATTAAAATAATCGTTTTCATATATATTCGTAAAGGTAAAACCGTATATGTTTTATGTATATCATATTTAAAAAAAAAACAATCTTTATAATGACATTATATGATTGTATTATACATTGTCAGATTAATAATGGTTTAGAAAACTTAAGCTATGTAAACATTGAAATAAGTAGTCATAGAATTATATAAATAAATTGGTTTAGAGAATATTCAAAAATTATTTAATTATTAGAGTATTCTCAATAGTTATAAATAATAAATATAAACAATAATAATAATAACTAGGCTAATTTTTATAGCGTCTTTTTTGTGAATAGCTCACCTCAAGGGTACTTTGAAAATGTTTTTAGTCATGGGAGCTGCATCCGACACCAGCAATCAGATAACCGTTGTTTACATTTTATGCGATATTTTGAAAAGGTGGGTTTTTATGTGAGATTTAAAATCTGTCGGATCGTCAATGCATCTGAGGCGTGCAGGAAGCATATTTCTGGCGCATGGACCTGCCACTGCGAAAACCCAATCTCCGAAATTTGTCCGGATGTTGCGCTTTGGCTCAACTAATCTGCCTATTGCCGAGGAGTTTGCTGATCGAAGCGTATTTTGCCGATAGGGCTATCAGCAATACAAAGTTCAAATATATAGGCCATTCCGTGAAGTGCTTTAAACACATTTCAGTTTGTTCAATATTCGTTTACTCTAGTATATAAATGGATACGCATTTGATTCGCACATTCAATAGTGCCCTAGCAAGGTGATAGGCATCACTGCTATATAATTTTATATCTATTGCTCTACCTTATTCGTACATAAATATATTTATATAACATTATTATCAAAAATGTTACATGCCAACTATTAAAACTAAAATTCATCTCGATGAATACTGAATTAATTTCTCCTAGTCTCTCCACACAGGTCAGACTGAATAGACTGATATGGGTCGGTCACGTGCACAGAATGCCGTCATCGCGAACCCCAAAAAGATTTCTGGAGTGGCACCCAGGTGGTAGAAGACCAATTGGACCACCAAGGTTGCGTTGGGAGGATGAAGTTGGGAGAGATGGGGCGAATTTATGCTGTTTGTAATGTATTTTGAGTAAATAAACTGATTGGAATTTGATTTGATTTGAAATTGTTACGAGTGTCAGATTGGAGGGTCGAAGCGGATGATAGGAAGAGTTGGAGGCGAAGAATACTGGAGGCTGATGCTCGATATGGGCTGTAGGGCCATCGAAGAAGAAGAAGAAGAAGAAGAAGAAGAAGAATACTGAATTAATTTAATGTTTATTAAATTTTTTCTGTAAATTTAAGAAGTGAAAGAAATTTGGCGATTTATTTGAACCACCCCCCAATAAATAATCTACTCGCGGCAACAAGGCCACATCATCTTAGTTCGGGAATCCATTGTAATCCGGGCTTTGTGTGATTTAAAAAAATTGAAAATTTCTACATTTAATGGTGTCATTTACAAAAATATGCGCTTTGTGATCCCGGAGACGGGACGAGGCCTTTATCTGGAGATTTATGGACCGCCATTGTGGTGGGATAGAATACTAGTGGCTCTCGCGCAGAGCGGCGGGAGATTTGGCTCCCGTCTTCTGTCACACGGCTGTGACGAGGTGTGACGATTGTGGTAGTTTCTCTACACTTTACAATTCATCTTTTCGAATAGGGTTTACTTGGAAAAGTTGTGATTGAAACCGTCCACGAATGTATATACATAATAGTTAGAGCAAACGGAAGACAATCGGTATGATGTTTGTTTTCTGACTGAGTAATGGTGGCATATACGAGTATACACAATGCTCCGGGAAACTACCATATTAAAGACCCAAGTGGCATCCTAAGAACCAGCAAGTTCTAAATGTTATTGTTACAAATGAATCCCCAGGATTGAAACTTAAAATATAATAGAAGAACCCTGCAATTTTCATCAAATAGCTTTCTCTTATTCATAACGATTTACAAGAATTTTCAGAAATCCTTACGTGAACATTATGTGTGTAAAGAAACAGTTTACTTATGCAAAATAATGAAAAACTGTGTTCTATTAGGGAAACCATTTTAAATATACAGTACATACAACAAGACCTTCCATCTTAATAATTAGAATTTTATCGAAGGGGTTAGCAGAGAGGGAAGACCACAATTCACTTATATGGCGTATTATAGAGCGCCCTGAACATTGACGTACATTAATAAACATCTGCTAGTTGGTACTTATGGTCTTGAAACTGTAACACTGTCCAAACACAGTGCCGAGAAACTACGAGTGACCCAAAGAGCCATGGAAAGAGCCATGTTAGGAAGAAGCCTAAGAGACAGTCAGAAACAATACGATGAGGGGAAAAAACAAAGGTCACTGACATCATCCACCGGGTGGCGACTCTAAAATGCCAATGGACAGGTCACATAGCCAGAAGCTCAGCTATTAGAGCCAGAACAGGAGTGTCGGACATCGTCGGAAGAGTGACACCGCTAAAATAGCGCCGAGTAGGCCATATCGCTCGCAGCTCTGATGATAGATAGACAAAACGCCACCTTTGCTGGTGTCCTAGAACTGCGACCCGAAACCCAAGACGTTCTCAACTTCGGTGGAGAGACGACATTATAGAGACCGCCGGTATGATATGGATGGATGTTGCCCAGGATCGACAGACATGGAAGGCCTACGTGGACGGATATCAGTTGATGATGATGATGATAATGACATACATTTATATTATATTATAAAAAGTATACATTTATATTAACGAAATCTGATAAATATTTCAAATGTCTGCTATACCAAGAGTCTAAAAAGTTAACCTGCATTAACGAGACGTAGGAATAGTATGGAGCACACCGAAATAGAAGAATCTAGATGTCCAATACTTTTGCCTACCCCTCAAATGAAAGAAAAAGATAGTGAGTTAGTTAGTTCCTACATAACTGTATAATTATTATGTGATAATTTTGTACGGTGATATTAAATGAGGTGATACAACATTACACAAATACGTTTTCAAAAAAGAAAATGTAACCCACACCGACTCACGGTGGCATGCTGACTATACTCACACTCTCGCAATAATGAGACGAACGTTGATTGAACTTTTTATTGATTTCTTTGTGTAATAAAACGTAACAAGACGACAAGGCCTGAGCGGGTGGGATAACAAGGGAGGAAAGAGGATGGGGATAAAATGTTTTATCTTGTTTGTGGAACGTAGAATTAACAAGAAATAATATCACATGGTATTAAATTTCTCTCCTGGAATACAGATTTTTTGTTGATATGTGCGATGCTTTAAATTATATCAAATATCTTTAAACGACTAAATAACATACGATTTATTTCGTTGAGATGATCACAAGCATCTCCGGTAGTCGTCCGGGTAAGCTACCAGTATCTCTGGTGGTCGTCCGGGTAAGATACTGGTATTTCTGATGGTCGTCTGCGTAAGATCGAAAACGGTCAGAAACAAAAAGTTATCAGTGGTTAAAATATAAAATAATAAATAAATAAAGCCATGCTTGGAATAACTTTGAGGGATTGAACTAGAAATGAATTTATTCGACAACGAAGCATGGTGACTGAAGTGGTGGTGAGCTGGCAATGTTTGTCGAAGAAACAACAGCCGAATGGGAAGACAAGTTCTGGAGTGAAGACCATAGACAGGATTCCGTAGAGCTAGACGTCCCCGTGATCGACGCTATTGAAAGGATTGCTGAACACGAATGGATGAGAGTGCCAATGAATAGGGGGCAGTGGCGTACTTTAGGAGAAGTCTATATTCAGCAGTAGACGAAAATGCTATAATTGAAGTGTAGATCTTATCTTGACAACTTATTCCCTTTTTACTAACCTACATTAAATATTGAGAAACTGACACATTTACTTATAATTGACGTAAGTTTTATTTCGTAAATATATATTATTAAAGATATGGTAATATACACTATATGGCAATGTTCTTTCGACAGGGCAGTACCAAAAGGACGCACAAAATACTCCAATAGAGGCATTGAACAAGGAGCAGGAGTGTCGGGCGGATGACCTGGATACGGAAGAGACAAAACAGAGACGAGTGGAAAAAAATGGAAGAGACCTATATCCAACAGTGGAAGATATAATAAAAAGCCAAAGAAGAAAAATAAGAATTCACTGGATGATAGAAACCCTTTATTTCGGAAACCGGTAACGACTAAATAACGAACAATAATAATAACCCGTATAAAAAGGGTAGCTTTTTTGTTACTATTTTTAGAATCACACTAACAAATGGCTTACCCATTCTGAACTGTGAAAAAAGATTGTCATTATCCTTGACGCACTTAATATTTTCACAATCTTTCATCACAGTTGGCGGTGATTGCCCGCTTTTTAAAGCGATTATATAGTATAAAATGATGCCATTGAAGTCATTTGTGCGTCCCTATTTACTTTGTTATTTTTACGAACCATTTTTTTTAATTATGTACGAATAATAAACATATAAAGATAAGTTAAAACAATTTAATAAAACCATAAGGGTACACATTTTATAATGGAGTGGTTGACGAGATAAAGATTTATTTAACCCTTAACGTACCGTGTTCAAAACAAAACGCTCGCTCCCATGTGGTCAATTCAGTTTACCGCTAACTTTATCTAAATATCAAGCATATGACTCGATGAATCAAAATTTAATTTATGTCATCTTGTAGGGAATTTCATTAGAAATAGATCGACATCTATAACATACATGGATTATTTGAAAGACATATCATTATTAATTTTTTTCTGGAACCATGCGATTTCTGATATGGAATGCCAGACAGCATATGAGCAACTGACACCAAGTATGAACTTGTCTCGCCCCGCCGCGCCGCGCCGCGGCCGTGGCGCTATAATTTTACGTATGATAAAGGCACCTAGGCAAATGTATAGTACGTTCAAGACAACGAGTACGTATTAATATTTGTCACTTTTGGTAAAGTGTTAATATTTTCACAGTTCTGATATTATTAAGTTGCGTGCTGCGTTTCCGTCCACAGTCGGTATTATTACGTACCTATGAGAAAAGGCCAAACATATAATTTATAATACGTTCAAAACAGCGAGAAAGTATTTGTCACTTTTGATAAAGTTGTAAATATTAGCAAAACAAATTCTACCTTAACACGAATGAAGGTGAGGGCAGTCTTAAAAAATATTTTTTTTTTGGGATGAAGGAAGTAATTTTTTGCTTTTTTTTTATTACAAAATATTGAGAACACTTCAATGGAGGATCACAATTTTTTTTTATAATATTAAGGTCCATAGGTTTTAAGAAAATCAACTTTAAATTGACAGTGGAAACTCAATTGACCACATGGCAACGCGACGGTTAAGGAACCTTATAATGACACATTCTCCATGGGTGAATCAAATTAAAACTTTAAGTGGTGGATGTTCTTGAAGCTGAGAAAGAAAGTATTAAAGAAAAAATAAAGAAACACCACAACTTTAGAAAATAAGGCTCACGACAAGATAGAGAATTGTGATAGCAATAAAAATAATTCGTTAAAGCATTTGATTTGCAAAAATAGCATCCAACACTCTCGACTGGGTTTTATTTTACAAAAACCAACTCACAGCCAATCTTACAGTTCACAACTTTAATTCAAACGAAGATGCTGATTATAATGTTTGCTCAGAAGTCGGTTGTTGTAGAGAATCAGATGAGATAGCCTCGGCCCTGTACAAAGATATCGTGGCACTACCTGATATATGTGAGGTACAACTAACTGTAGTTGTAATAACAGGTCAAAATCATTATTTTACAAACCAAAATAAATAGCGATTAACACATCACGTAAATGATAGTAGTATATTTGATACGAATGGTTCCTTATAATAAATTTCCCGAAATGGAGACTATTGAGATAAAGAAGACTTTTTCGCTGAAAACATATACTAAAATCTCTTGAGAAGAGAAGAAGAACTAAACATACAAATAAATAAAAGGGGGAATGGGTCAAAATTCAATCTATTGTTGTTTCGAAAGACAGTTGAATAATGTGTCTTTCGAGAGAGAAGGACGACGTTAACGAGTTATTTTCGGCAAACATTTAATTCAACACCTTAAATGCGCGTGAATAATTAAACGTGATGAAAAATAAAAAAAATATTACAGTTCGAGGTCGGCAATTAATGTCGCTAAGTATTAAATTATCAAGAAAGCAATAAAATAATAATGGTCCCAGTGACTAGATTCCGCATTTCTCACTGATATAAATGTCACTCCCATATAGAATCAGAGATACCGTGATTCAAGATTTAAACCCACTAATAACACACTTAATTTACACATCTTGTGGCATCTTCGGTAATAAATTCCTCGAATTATTTTAACGGTGCTATTGGTTTTCTATTAATTTTATTACAAATGCTCTCTCGCCTCTAACAATAGAACTCAGCTGTACATACATTAGCAGCCGGCTTCCATAACACATCCAAACGACTTGGGACTTTAATTATTTTTACGATGCAAGCTTTACTTCACTAGTCATACATATTTAAGGAAATTTATGATTCTCAAGAGCCCACCAAATCTCAAGGCGTAAACATTATTTTTAAAACAGTATGCGTCATTTATAATAATAAAAATGGCATAGGCTATTCATTGTAAATGAAGGGTAACCAAAGATAAAATAATATACGTGATTGTTAACAAGGTTTGCATTCATTGCAGATCGTATTAAATTTTATTAAAAGTCGATAGGTTATCAAATCCTATAAAACAGCAGATGGTATCAAATCGCATGACCACCACGTCCTCGATAAAAGAGGAATAAACGAACGAACTGTGCTGAATTCACAGATCGCATTTTACATATAGATAATCGAGTGTGAGCGAAATTCCAAACGAGAAAACGTATAATGCATTTCGCAAATGTTAATTTGGGATGACATTGTTCATAATAGTATGCTGTGTTCAAAAAACGTTAATAAAATGATTAAATATTGATGACTTTTATTGCAGAGTGGCAAAATTACAACTGCCATACCGAAGATCCCGGGATCGATTCCCAGCAAAGGCAGTGTGATTCGGACACTGTCATTTGTCTGGTGTACAATTCACGTGGCAATAAAAAGGGCGATTTATGGTATTAGCTATCACATGACATGAGAATCAATATAATTCCACACTTCGCTCGGCGAACTCCTAGGCAATAGGAAGATTAGTTGAGACAAAGCGTTGCCCTAGTACAAATTTCGGAGATTGAGTAGTAGCCGATCCATCAGCTTGGAACAATCTTTCTTTACACCTCAAATGCATAAATGATCCGACAGACTTCAGATCTAAGCTGAAAACCCATATTTCATACCCAATTTAAAACATGCATATTTTGTTCAATTATACTTTCTAATCGATCGTGAATATCAATCAGATTTAGCGTTCGCATTTAGATTTAAAACACGTACTTGAGGTGATTACATCACAAAAACGGCGCTTTAAAAGTTGGCATATTATTATTATTTTAATACCTAATAAATATATATAATTTGTATATGTACTCGTATATTTTTCACCATTCTTCTCTCATCCACTTATTCCACATGTCCAAACTATCTTAATGACCATTTCATAATTTTATTTATCACGCATTCATCCACCTTACATTCCTTCCTTACTTTATCATTAGATATTCTATCATACATTTAAATCCCGAAGAGCATTCATAGGTTAATACCGGAATCATTTATAATTATTTCAAGGAGATGTTTCAAAGGATTGATTGTATCTCAATAGAGACGAAGATATTAACTGTTTTTTGGAAACAGAATATGGTGGTCGAGGCGTTTACAGGACTTATGACCTGTCATTGGTTGGGTTAAACGGTCGTAAGAAGGGGGGAATGGGGAATGTTGTTAACATAAAGCGATCGCTTAACCCAACCAATGACAGGTCATAAGTCCTGTAAACGCCTCGACCACCATATTCTGTTTCCAAAAAACAATTTACATCTTCGTCTCTATTGAAATACAATCAATTCTTAAAAATGATTAAACCGCAATGGGTAAAATCCAGTATTTGTCTACAAATATTGGTAACATTCAAGATGTTTCAAGTTTGAAAGAAGAAGATTCAAGTTTAAAAGACTTTTAGCTTGATTGTGAAGTTATTCGATCTGTTTGATCAATTCAGATAACTATTTGTATGAAACATTTATATTTTTTTCTTAATAAGATTGACACATAATGCATTCGCTTAAATAATATTAACGGTACATTGTACGATACAGGCGACTGCGACATTCGGTTAACAGCCTCCCCTTTATAAGCCACTCCAATTCCTTTATTTGGCATCATAATGGTTTAGCTTTGCGTATTTGTATCTTGGCCATCTGAGTGCTCATTTCGATTCTGGGTTTCGGCTGCCAGGAGCCAAGAGCCTGTTACACTTTGGGGAGATTCTATCTTGAAATTCAATGAAACGGCGGGCTTTGGACAGCTCCGAGTTCGCTGAGCACCAAACTGTGACGCCATTATTTTTATTGAGATTGAGAGGAGCGAACTATTTAAATTGTCGCTTTATTGCTCCCAACTCGGATTTTAGAGTGATTACAACTTTATTTCAGTCTAAGTAGAGACGTTGTTAAATAGTTTAATGGGAATCACGGCGCCCCCGCATATATTGTTACAAACTCTTAATTATTTGCTAATAAATCAAATAAATAATATGAAAAACAATAAATTTAATAAGTCCATTGTTTTGGCCGAAACACTATGATACGAGTACCTTAACAATTTAAACTGTTAAATTAAATAACTTTGTTTTTATATCACAATTGTATTTTATTTTACGCGACTGCTGTTTCATCAAACTATGCTGACATCATCAGGTGTTTATTTTACGCGGCAGCTGTTTCATCAAACTATGCTGACATATTTAACACTAATTGGGATCAAAATCTATTTTTTAACTTTTTTGGAACTTGACACCTTTGTAATGATCAGCCCTTAATTAGTGAAAATGTTACATGTACAATATACAGGAAACTCAAATCATCCGGATTTATGAATGCCAAACGTGACCCGAATAATTCTTTGAACCATTAAATGAATTCAATATTTTAAAATAAAATTCAAATTTTACTTTAATATCATTTCTCTTTGTGTTTAAAATAATACAACGAATTGGAATTACGTTAAAAACATATTTACTTGTCCACAAAAGTTTTTTTTCTAAAGAACTACTATTATTTATAAAAATAGTGGATATGCCACCATTATAAATTTCAGCCAATCCTTTCCCAGACACTCCTTTGTTCAGTTCTACAATAATTTTCCCTTTTGTCACTTTGATGATCGATTTTTGATTAATTTACATCTATTTATATTAACGCACACTAAAATGAATTTAAAAAACATGTTCCTATACGGCGTTTTTTTGATAGGTTTGGTTTTTAAACTGGCAACATAGTTTCTACAGACTGTCAATTTAACAGTTGACAGTTGACTTGTAGTCAATACGTTTTGCCATTTTACCATAAAGAGCTAAAGGAACTAATTGTGCATTTTTTTTTTAAATCATGGTTCTGTTCGCCAAACTTATCGCGCAATACGTCCATTTTACGGTCTACATAATCGTCCATCCGAGCAAGTTATTTAGAAGACCATGGATCGTTTTCGCACCACGTACACTCTAGTGGATAATACGCATCAACAAAGACGATAAATGTCGAAAATTGGACTTCACGATTGCGCTTCATTCGAGCTAGCCGTGGCGCTCATATGCCCGAAATCATATTTAAACAATAATGGCATAAAATTATCTATTAAATAAAGCCAATATCATATAAATGTGTGTTTTTTTCGTACTGAATATGTATTGTATACCTCTAAAAAAAACACCCTATATAAACACTACGGATTTTCAGAATTAGGAATACACTTTTTAATTAATGGAAACATTAAGTTTTGAGCAGCTTAATGATCGTGCAGGGGTTTATACTTATCGAATCAGTTTAATCGATTTATTGACTTAATTATAAACTGGCATTTTAAAAGCATGAACATCATTTGCAACATGCCAAATTAATTGCCCACCCCTGACTAGAACATGCATAATTTTAAACCACCTGACATAATAGATTATAGTATAATACACGTTTATTACACTTTATCGTTTCGGCGAAATCCTAAAATGGTTGCACATATCGACCTAATTTAAAAAAACTCCACCCTGTAATTATTTTTATCATTATAAATTATACGTTTCATTTCTCATAGGGAGGGCCCTTAATATTTACATACAGAGGTAACTACATAATAATCCCACCAATTTTAGCATATCTAAATAGGCGTACATATTTAAAACCTACATATACATCATACTAATGTTTTCCTGAATGGGTGTGCAGAGTATACAGATGCTACTATTGTATCAATTTTATTTATATATTGGATGGATAGAATAGAATAGATGGACTATTGTGTCAATTTTATTTATATATTTTTTTAATTTATTGTTTCTTGATGTAAAATTCTATATTACATAATTAATACGAATGAAAACGTATATTTTATCAGTAGTTTTATTATAATTATTTTATGTGAATGACATATATTGCCTGTCTAGGGCATTATCAAATGTAATTTTTTTTTTCGTTAACGTATCTTTATTTAGACACACCGCGTGCCAAGTATTTCACCTTTCGGCTTGTCGCACTAACTACGCTCAGAGCGCGGCAATGTACCGAGTTTGTGATTTTCGAATAATTATTTCGAAGAACTTCAATTTGTTGTATTTTAGCTTCAACTTCGTTTCATACTGTCATCTGTCAATTATTCTATTGATTTATTCAAGGAGAAGGTTTACATTTATTAGATCGATAATTTATTTCTTAAAATAATATCGTCCAAATGTAAACCCTCGCGTTTGCGGCACTCATTTAGTCAAACAGTAAAATTTCTTATTACGGCTCGGCAGGTAGACTCGGTGATGGCTGCCATTTCGTAAAGATTTTCTTTCAAATGTCGATTTACTGTCGTAAACTTTAAATTTGAGATAACCCCACAGGAAAAAGTTCGTAAGTGTTAAATCAGGACTGCATGGAGGCCAATTTATGTCACCTCTCCGGAAATTAATTTAACTCATGGCAAAGACGTATTAGACATATGTGCAGGAACCATGTGCCCTCTACATGAGAGAGTACGGGGTATATCCTTGGCTCTATCCAACGGCATTTCTCTTGGGTATGCTGGGGTATAACTCCCTCGAACTGAGGAGGGAAGGATTACCATCAACACATTTTTTCAAACTGATTCGGGGCTCTATTGAGAACCCCTATGTTCTGGAGCAAATAGGTCTTTTTGTTCCTGATAACTACCTGCGACAGCGCCGACATCAATTGTTCTTTACTCCGTCACGCAGAACCAACCTGCCTTTGGTGATGCCAGTAGGAAGAGCAATTCGGACGCTGAATCTAATCATCTCGGATTTGGACATTTTCAGTGTCAGTGCGGCAGTATTCATAAAAAAAATATTGCAAACTCTGGAAAGAGTACTGCCTCACTGACGTTGGCATATTTGGATTCCTTCTGATATGTATGATTTTTTTGGTCTCAAGTTGTTTTGTTTTATTTTATCTTTGTAATACCGTTTTGTGTCCAAATGAGTCGCCTAAATGTTTTATTGTTTGTAATGTCTCATTTGTGTATAATGTATAAATAAATAAATAAATAAAATGTTCTTTGGTTATAGCCAGGAAAGTTTTGCTTTAATGCTTTGAATTCCATCAAACTTCCTTTTGAGTCACCTTGTATTTTTGGTAGCATATTATTAACCTTACATTATTATTTCTATGGGTTTTTTATACATGTATTTATTAAAACCGCTCTATGTTACCCTTAATAAATAAATAAAATATTGCGGTTTTAATTCAATTACGCTCGCCTTACTGTCACAAGTGCCCAACGAGAGCGGGCGGGCGCGTGCAGTCGCTACTCGGCGGCCATCCCAGAGGAAACTCCACAAATATCATTAGCCTGTCATCAGCCGGGTTAGTTAGCATATTTTTTAATAAATCGGCCTTGTTTACAATGGCTTCTCAGCCATCCCACCGTGGCGGGTACCTGGGTACCTGCATACGTACTATTACGGCGGAATCCTCTCGGCCTAATTATTGGTTGTCCGCCCCCCGGCCGGCCAATGTCAATATCATTTTCTCGTTACCGTCGCACGCTGAGCCACACGCGAAATTCAAACTGATTACTCATCACGAGACCAAAATAAATAAAAAATTAAAAGTTGTTTTAGTATATAACTGACAAAGATTCGATAAAACAAAATAAATTGGTGTATAAACAAAATCTTATCATACAGTAACATCCAGTCTAGAGACAACCACCCTCTCAGATCCATGGAGCGGCAAAAGCTTGGTGTTAGTCTCCGAGACAAAATACGAATTGAAGATATAAGACTCGGGTGGTGGTTTGGGGGATAGAACGCTTGGCTCCTGATCCCGGGACATGGGTTCAAGCCTGGACATGACCAGATTCCTTTTTCATAATAATGAGCTAATTTCTGCTCACATTGAAGATTGTAAAATAAATTCTAATATCATTTATGAAAAAAATAATAAAATAAAAAAAGACGCCGAACCAAAGTTACCGACATCATGGATTGTGCAGCTAATTGAAATAATAATGGGTTAGACATGAAGCCAGACGGGGCAATACCAAATGGACATCCATAATACTGCAATGAAAGCCCTTAAAAATAAAAAAAGGAGTGTCAGGAAACCACCTAAAATATAGACTGATGACATGGCGCGAATAGTTAGAACGACCAGAGTGCGGAAGGAATAAAACAGGGACGAGTGGAAAAAATATAAGAGGCCTATATTCAGCAATGAAGGGAAGACGGCCGAAGAAGAAAAGAAGTAAACAAAATACACAAGTGTTTTTGAATAATACGAAATCACAAATTAAGTGCTTTATACAAAACTTTAAAAAAATACTGCTTTCATAATATTTATTATACTTGTTATTTGAAATTTCTTGCTATTTGAAATTTAGAAGAAGTTCATTGTATACAGTTTAATTCCGGTTGTTTTTCTCGTTTAATAAATATTGAATATTTAAGTTTATAAAAAATAAAAATAAAGTTTCAGGAACGAAAAATACAAATTAAAATAAATAATAAATAGAACACTCTACTTCTGCATTTTTCTTCGTTTCGAAAGTTCTTTAAAAAAATCATTGTTTTATTAAATTATTATTTAAAATGAACTTCAATTAAGGAATATTAGTAAAATCATTCGATTATCTTGAAACAATATTGTTTCAAATAATGACCAAGATTTCGTGCATTTAGCCCCAATGTGCACCACCGCACTACCGCCACTTGGACCTAGCGGTGGTATTCCGTAAGCAATAATCGTTTCTTCTTTCTTGATCAAATATTTATCTCTGGTATGAAGTATTAAAGCAGTAGAGACAAACACGTAAAACATATCGTCCGCTTTCTGTAGCCGTTATAAAATCCATTTTGACAGCATCCTTAAAGATTTTTTTATTTTATTTGAACCATGATATAAAACTCTACAAACAAATATTAAAATTTTGATAGGAAGCCATTACTTGGTGTTTGATTTATTTAAAAATAAAATTAAACACAATCTAATGATTTTACTGAAATCTCTTAATGGAAGTTCAATTTAAATAATAATTAAATAAAACGATGTTTTTTAACTACTCCCACTTTTGTCTTTATTTCGACAGCGACCGGTTTCGCCAGGCTCGCTGTCGGAATAAAGACAAAAGTGGAAGTAATATAATAATAATAATAATTAGGCTAATTTGTATAGCGCCGTTTTCGTGAATAGCTCACCTCGAGGGCGCTTTGACAATGTTTTTAGTCATGAGAGCTGCATGTGACACCAGCAATCGGATAACCGTTGTTTACATTTTATGGGATATTTTGAATAGGTGGGTTTTTAAGTGAGATTTAAAGTCTGTCGGATTGTCAATGCATTTGAGGCGTGCAGGAAGCATATTCCAGGCGGACGGACCTGCCACTGCGAAGGCATGATCTCCGAAATTTGTCCGGGGGTTGCGCTTTGGCTCAACTAATCTGCCTATTGCCGAGGAGTTTGCTGGTTAAAAAACATCGTTTTTTTTTATTATTATTTAAAATTAAACACTTCATCCCTTAGTATTCTAACCACTTCGGTTCGGGCATATGGAGGGAATGGATATTGAAATAATTGGTAAGAAAATAGAGTCAAGGTAGACCAAGGAAAACATGGCATGACCAAATTAATCAAATTTGAAGGTTGGCCATGTTAGAAGTCGGAAGTCGTGTATGACACCTTGAATGAATATGGAGGAAGCTAGAGAAGTGTGTCAATGTAGATTAGTGTGTCATTGTAGTGACAGACTTGCATATACAGCCGCTTATAAAATCCCCTCCGGATGTTCTGGAGCAAATAGGTCTTTTTGTTCCTGATAACTACCTGCGACAGCGCCGACATCAAATGTTCTTTGCTCCATCACGCAGAACCAACCTGCCTTTGGTGATGCCAGTAGGAAGAGCAATTAGGACGCCGAATCTAATCATCTCGGATTTGGACATTTTCAATGTCAGTGAGGCAGTATTCATAAAAAAAATATTACAAATTCTGGAAAGAGTACTGCCTCACTGACGTCGACATATTTGAATTCCTTCTGATATATATGATTTTCTTGGTCTCATGTTGTTTTATCTTATCTTTGTAACACCGTTTTGTGTCCAAATGAGTCACCTAAATGTTTTTCGTTTGTAATGTCTCATTTGTGTATCATGTATAAATAAATAAAAATACCACCCACCTGGAAGACCGCCTAAGAGATAGAAGGACAGCTGGACCACATCATCCGACGAGAGATGATTTCTGTGTCACAGATCGTCAGATCTATTAAAAGAAGAAGTAGAAGAATTAGGGATGAGGCGATTTTGAGAGTAATGATAAAAGCAGTGTTCCAATAATTGAGAATTTGGGGTTAGAAATCAAGTAAAATTTGTTAAACCTTATCTGATCTGTTATGAACTGAGTCCATTGGACACTGATCATACGGGCTTTAAGTAATGTTTCATGTTTACCCACTTATAAAGCCATCAGGATGCTCCTAATATCGCTTTACACGGTGAAGTACCGCAAATTAATCCAATTATTTCTGTCAACTGTCACTAGGGGGTGTTTTGGTACTGTGCTGGTTCGGATCTTTATTATTTTAACCCCTATTGTTAATGTTAACTGAATTTGGATTAAGATAACAGAGTCCTGATAACGTTAGAAGAGAAATGAAATAGTGCGGCTTATTGCTAATAAATATCGTTTATCTCGAATTGTAAATAGATATAAAGATAAAGGAGACATTTATATATTTGAAATGAACGCGAGAACAAGCATTAATATAGATTATTATTTTTAATATGTAGAATGTGTAGCTTGGAACAATTTCCCTACACACCTCAGATGCACAAATGCTTCGACAGATTTCAGATCTAAATTGAAAACCCATCTTTTTCATATTTCATACCCAATTTACACATTTATGCTTTGTTCTACTATACTTTTTAGCCGATCGCTTTTTAAGCGGTCACATTTAGAGTTTTAGATTTAAAACACGTCTTAAAGCGCCCTTGAGGTGATTACATCACAAAAACGGCGCTTTAAAAGTTAGCGTATTATTATTATTATTATTATTATTATTATAATAAATTTGGAGAAATACAAATAGAAATATATATAATTAATGAAAAGTCTTCTTCAAAGCGCTACATGGAATGGCACCAAGTTTTATATCCGAACTCTATATAACGGACAGCCTACAGAGTAAACTAAGCGTTGTTTACAAAGAAATAAAAAAAATTCAATGAATCCGCAACACAAAGAAATGGCCAATATAGAAGAAATTTTAAATAGTCCATTATTTCGGCCGAAACACTATGATACTTAAACTTTATAAACTGGTAAATTCACAACTTTTCTTTTATGTATCACAATTGTATTTTTATTTTTCGCGACAGCTGTTTCGTCAACCTATGTTGACATTATCATGTGTTACAATAACAATAAATAATTACAATAACATCATCAGATATAACACTTGTATAAGATATGCATGCGAAATGATCTGATGATGAATGTTAATAAGTCCAAGGTAATGATTTTTAAAAAAGAAGAAATCATGACAGTCTGCAACATTAGCGTGAATGGTGAAAATTTTGAGCAAGAAGATGAGTTCGTGTATTTAGGTAGTATGGTTACAAGATATGGGCGAGTGGAGAGGGATATTGAAAGAAGGATTGGGGCAGGCAATAAAGTGATGGTGCACTTAAAGTTGTCATCGCAAACAAAAACCTATCCAAAAAATTTTGAAAAGCAGTGCACAATGGTGTTCTTCTACCGACCCTTATGTATGGAAGCGAAGCATGGAACTGGCAAAAGAAGAATTAAAGAAGAATAAATGCAGTAGAAATGAGATCTCTTAGACAAATGTGTGGATACTCGATGTATGATAGAGTATCGAATGAAAATATAAGAAGTCAATGCGGTGCGAATGATGGTGTTATGAACAAAATAATGAAAGGATCATTAAGATGGTTTGGACACATGGAAAGAATGAATGAACAAAAGAATGGTAAAAAAAAGTATATGTTAACGACGTAAATGGAACCAGAAATAGAGGAAGACCGAGGAAAACGTGGCACGATCAAATAAATCAAATATTGAATGTCGGCCATGCATGTCACGACGCGCGTGCATGTCACTGATTAGTTAGTTAGTAGAAATTTTAAATATATTTTTATGTTTTTTCTCTCCTTTGAGATAATATATCTCGAGTATCTCTAATGCATAAGTTCAACTTACTATTTATAAACTCGTATAATAATCGCATGTATATACGATTGGGGGGCGCGGGCGGTTCGATCACGGCCCGCTGGACCGAAGAAGCCGAACTGAACCGACTGTCCCAGTCGCGGACACGCAGCGCTATCTCCGAGATGCTGGCCCGAGATACCATCTCATTCAATCGGCATCTGTTGTTGAAATTCGATACAAAGGCCGATTCTTCCGACAATGGACCAACGATTTGGATATAAAAATATCCGCAAGAATATTCATTTCAGTATCATATGCATCGTACAAACAAGGATTATAAGTATCTACGAGTACATTGAAGCAAAAAAAATTTCAACATTTATAGATATTCTACGAACTCTATACAATATTGTTGGTAATGAGATCACCAAAAAGAATGTGAGGTAAGACGATGATGGAAAATCATATATATGTTTTTTGTTTTTTGAATGTATACAAATACTTGAAGACAAATACTGGATTTTTACCCATTGCGGGTAAATCATTTTTTTAAGGATTAATTGTACCTAAGAAGATGTAAGAAGGGCGTAACGGGGAATGTTGTAAGATGTAAGAAGTATATAAGAAGGGCGGAATGAGTAATGTTGTTAACATAAAGTGATCGCTTAACCCAACCAATGACAGGTCATAAGTCCTGTAAACGCCCCGACTACCATATTCTGTTTCCAAAAAAAATTACATATTCGTCTCTATTGAGATACAATTAATCATAAATATGTTTGAATGTTAAAAATAATGTATTATTTCCATGTTTCTTTAAACTTATTATGCAGAAAGACATTACAATTATCTCGGACCCAAAATGTACAATATATTGAAACAAAATATAAACGACTCACAAGAAATGATAATAGACAAATACAAAAACGAATGTTTCTAAAGAGACATTTTAAAAAAGGTCGACTTGAATGTAGAATACTATTTAAAAAACGAATGAACAGACGTCAGTTTTCTAGAAATTTTATTATATTTTATAGAAATGATATGTTGCGCCTTTCTAAGGCACTATCAAATATCTTTGTGCATAATAAGTTTATAGGAACATTTGATGATGCCTTAGAAGAGCGAAACATGTCATTCCCATAAAATGTAATAAAACTTCAAGAAGACTGGCTTTTTCATTCGTATTAATTATTTAATGTGGGGTTTTACATCATTGTTTACGAAACAATAAATAATTAACTAACCATTACGCAATCTCTCAGAAGGGGTATGCAGAAAGAATGGTTCTTTTCTAACATACATCTCATCATTCCTCAACATTCCCACACTGTTAGCGTTAACACTGTGGAATTCCATAATGCCGAATTTTTATGAATTGAAACACTGTTTTTCCACTTTTAAGTCGAGTGCAAGAACCTAGTTTCATTATTTTGTTCATAACACTTTCATTTGCATTCCATTTACTTCTTATATTTTCATTCGACCTATCATACACGGATTTTCCACCCATTCCTTTAAGATATCTCATTTCTTCTGCATTCATTATACCTACTATCATCATTATTTTGCGAGTTCCATGTTTCACTTCCACACATAAGGTACACCCATTGTGCACTAAATAAATAAATGTAATATTTCAAAATTAAGTCAATTATATTAGTCGTGTTAATAAAGTATATCACATAAGATTCAATAGAGTACAAAAAATGGCTCCCTAGAACGGGAAACCCCAGTTTGGAGATATTAAAACCATTTACTTGGTAAATGATAAATACATTAATATATAATTTAAAAAAACGTAGGTATTTATGGTTGTTGTATTTATTTTGTAAAACTCCATAATGAATTATAACGAAAACGCGATTGTTTTTTTGGTTTTACACAGATATTTTATTCATATATACTCGTAAATACTTGTTACAAATTTCTTTGGCTTTGCGAGGGCATTCTCAAACAGGTTTGAGAATGCCCTCGCAAGGCGAAACAAATTTTTAACAAGTATTTATACAATATATGTTTATTTATAAATAAAAAATCTCTGCAAAACCGATAAAACAATGGCGTTTACACGCAAAGATCACCAAATGCGTTACTTATCAGCATGAAATGGCAGATGTAAACCGTTCCAAATACCGGCAAAGTATCCTCATTGTACCCATGGCAACACTGCATCGCTCGACCATGCATCTTATTTTCTATTCTGACAGCTCGTGACCGGAGGCTACGCCTTTATTATTAAAGCAGGAATTAAACTCCGATAGCGACCACGAATCCACGTAAAACCAATAATAAAATTTAACCCCGGAGCAAGTAGCCGCGGGAGCCGTAACGTGTGTCAGACGATCGCTTTGTGATGCTTCCGAATAAAGAACCGCCGAGAATTGTTCTTTGTCAATTCGTCCTTTCGGGGATACCACTGTGCTCACTGAACTATACGCGAATAGGGGAGATCTGTAAAAAAAACACCGGTGGTAACAAGCGTTTCTTAAATTTTACACGAGAATAAAAGATCCGTGGTATTGTGAATTAAATACTAGAAGAATTCTTTGATTTGTTATACAATTCGAACTTTTCTATACAAATGCTACATATTTATTTTCACTTTAAACCATTGCTGAATTCTGCAAATTTTTCACTACAGTTAAAATGACCTAACAAATCACATTTTACCTTATTGAAATTATATGCAGAATTGATGTTGCATGACCTGCATTGAATAAAATGAGAACCTTCTTTTGCAACGATAATCTTAACCTGAAACTCCGACAAAGAATTATTATATGTTATAAATGGTATATTCTACTATATGGCTGTGAAACTTGGACTCTGAAAGTGAATGTAATAAACCAGTTGGAAGCGTTTGAAATGTGGATATACCACAGAATGCTCCGTATACCGATAGGGTCAGTAATGCAGAGCCAAAAGAGATATGTTGTCGAATGTGAAAGTTAACTCATATTTGGGTCATGTGCTAAGGAGAAAAATACCACCTCCTTCGACTGATATTAATGGGTAAGGTAGATGGACGTCGGGGAGTTGGTAGAAGGCAGTTGTCCTGGCTGCGGAAAATAAAAGATTGGACAGGAATGACCAGAATCTAGAACCTGTTCCAAGTGGCGCAGGACAGAGATGTCTTTGCTGCAGTGATCGCCAACGTTGTGGGGACCTGACACTGCCCAAAAAGAAGAAGATCAGATCATATTTCCAACAATGTTTCTTACAGACGTAAGAGGAATAGCCATTAGAACTTAACATTGTAAGCCAGAAGAAGTCCAAGTCTTAGAAAGTCAGAATTCTACAATTATAACATTTTGATTGCTTGGTTAATCTAATAGAAACCATCGTGTATTTAATATTAATGAAAACGTTCGTTTTCTAAAAGCCTTATTTTATTTTTTGGGAGTGACGTAAATCGCCTTGATGAATCCCATTTACTAATAATTAATTTGACCATGTATCGTCTTCATAGACCTTCCTCAGTACTTTTTATAGAAAATATTTTAAACATTCATCCATCATCCATTAGTTCAATTTGTTCCGTAAAATCCTATTACATAATTTTTATAGATATTATGTGTTATTTGAATATAATTCAACTTCTAGAAAATAGACATATTCATTCGTATTCATTATTTAATATGAAGCTTTGTCTCATTGTTTAAGAAATAATATACTGTAAAAATAAAGAACATTCATTTTTGTATTTTATGTCATTTTTGTAAACAGCTTTTTCATCATCCAATGTTGACATCTTTAGGTGTTACAATAATATATCAAATTAATATCAAATTTTCGTGATTTTTCGAATCTTTATGTGTATTTGTTCCTATGTCAATTTGAATAATTTCGTTGTCGCGTAAAATAAAATACAATTGTGATACAAAAAACAAATTATTTAATTTAACAATTTAAATTGTTAAGGTATCATAGTGTTTCGGCCAAAACAATGGACTATTTAAGAAATAATATACGTACCTATATGTTTTCAAGTATTTATAGTTCGAGTAGTAAATTATGGCGCAAGCATTTTGATGTTTTGAAAAGATTCATTAATTTAAATTCTGGATATCTGACTTAGTAGCGAAGTACCTAATAATTAGCTTCTAACTTTTAATAACCCCTGCAACGTGCGCTTTTCCCATATTTCCCAGTCGCTGGGTGGCCGCGGACCGCGGGCCTCACGAATTAGTCGATCCCGAAGGACCAATTACGCTGTCACGAATGCGGGCCATAATAAAATCATTAAGGCAGCCTCCTCCAGCGGATCATCCCCGGACCACACGTGTACCTAGTTACGGAGCACCGAACAGCCCGCAGACGTAATGATGGCTGATAACTCGCCCGGATCACCTCAACAACATTACACTCCAAATACAAATTGATGATTGCGGCCGATCCAAAAACACAGACTAAATACAATGCGTAGATCAAAGGTGGCCTGCAGATTGTATGTTTGTTTATTAATTTCGTAGGCGAGCGAGTACCTACCTATACTTATCTTCTTTCATACCTAAAAAAAAAGCGCCCCGAGTGCCTTCATTGTATTCTTAAAAAAGGCATTGGTAACAGTATTATTATAACAAAAATGCCGAAATGAAGCTGCAAAAACACATTGAGACATTGAACAAAACACAAATACAATCATCTGATAGCGCAAGTTGCGTAAAACCGAATTATTATTCCGAAAGAGCTTAGTTCTTGCTCTAAAGACTATCGTGTTTGCATCACGAGTGAATGAAACTTCTGTTGCATTTTTTCAATCTATTGTCGTTTCCTTTCCCATTGGCCGAGATAGAGATCAATATGTTTTATTGATGTATATCATTTCTGGATTTCCATTGTACGGAGGACGTGAATGCCATTCAATTGCCTTTAAATACGGGTCCCGGTGTGTGCTGTCCCATTTAGCGACGTTTACAAAGAGAGCTTGTAGAGACACCCGATACCTGCTAATAACCCCCGGGGAACGATGTCTTCTTTTGTCCCGACTTTCTGCACGATTGCGTATGCAACCGACCAGTTGAGGGGATCTATCGTTCCCGCTTCTGGCGCGCTGTTTTTCGCCATATTTGCGCTGAAAGAAATGAGAAATGTTTCTCTAGCTTGTCTCGTATGATAAAGTGTCTGACAAACTGACGAGAATCTTTGTCCCGCATACAATGTGAACGCTTTATAATAAATTATGCATTTCCAAAATATTTCCTGCCACAAATGTAGACACCGCGGTGTAAACAGAATCAATCATTAGTAAGTCTTATTGACTCTGTCACATGTACGAATATGATTCAAATAACACAATACAACATTGTTTGATATATTATACTACACATTGATATGATGCTTAAGGTTATTTAAATATGTATTATTTATTAATACATATTTAAGATATAGATTTAAGATACATATTATAATAGAATCGAATAATGTAGACCTAAAACTGAGAATACTCCTCATCAAGACCTATGTATGGAGTATCCGAAAAAGATAAACGGAGGCTCGAGGCTTTTGAGATGTGGTCCTGTAGAAAACTATTAGGAATTTCCTGAAGAGACCACATTACAAATGAGGCGGTTCCCCAAGAAAGAAAGAAAGGCGTGCAAGATGGATCGGCCATGTAATATGACAAGAAGGCCTCCTGCATGCCATAATGGAGGGTATGACCGAGGGGACCAACTCTAGGGGACGCCCACGCCGAGAGTACCTGGAGGACTTGTTGGTGGACGTGCGCTGCTCATCATATGCAGACTTCAAAAGAGCCGCACAAGACAGGGAAGAATGGAAGAGAAGAATAGAGGAAATTGCTGCAAACCAATCCCAGGATTGAAACCAGAGAGAAAGAGACATATTTAAGAAAGAAAGAAAGGTGCTGCATAGAATTTGTGAACCCGTGAGAGGTGAGCAGTGGCTTATTCGACGCAACGATGAGCTATATTCCATGTAACAGGCCCCCAAATGCCAAACTCACGGATCCCCAAACGCATTATGACTGAACACCCGGGAGGAATGAGAAGGGTGGGAAGATCATGGCTTAGGTGGGAGGATGAAATAAAGAGGGACGTGGCACAACTTCTTCAGGTGCCGAACTGGAGGACGGCTGCTGAGGACAGGGACTGCTGAAGGCGACAGTTGACGGAGGCCAAGGTTTGATATGAGTTGCAGCGCCATTGAAAGATTAATACATATTTAAAGGAATACGTACATTACCTTTTAAGATATTGTGTTTTTCCTTGCCAGGGTATGATATTTTATAGTGACCTAGTTGAATGATAAATGTTACTCCCATATAAGATCATATATTTTTTTAAGACTAACATCAAAAATTTATGTCAACGGTATTAGAATTTATCTTCTTCTTCTACTCATTCAGCCAGTTGTGGCCGTCCACTCGTGGACACACGCCTCCTTTCCATATGAAAAATTTAATACCAAATGTGACAAATGCCTTAGTAAGGCAAAACTCTATTATTTCTTCAAGTAGTTGTTCAATATCTTCAAATTTCTTATCCAAATCGCATGAAAACATTTTAGGCGCGCTTACACTGCCGACTTAATAAAACGTCAGAGCGTTCCCCAACACGACAGATGTGCATGTTCTTCCTCACGTCAGCATGCGCCACGACACGACAAGACACAATAGCGACATTCGCGGCAAATTGGCTATGACTGTCACACCTATGGTCCCGGGTTACGTATACAAGGCAGTATCGTATCTGCAGAGTGTAAAATGTCATTATAGTTTTATATAATTTGAATTCTTGTAACTGCCAATGCATATTCCATATAAGCCGATAATGATCGACACTTAAAACCTAACGTACCGTTAAATGAAGGACTCGGAATGAGTTCAGTTTATCGCGTTGTTTTAAATAGCCTTATTACGAGACAATGGCTGCCCTGGAATACGAGTCTGTTTAATATGAAACCAATAAAAATGTATTTGCTTTGCATTGTGGCATAGAATTTACATACAATAAAACTCAATTAGATTTCACGGCCATTAATTCTGTAATGTATTCTCTTATGGCAGCCGAACGGAGGTAAATTAAGTCATATATTAACATACCGCCCGGCGACATGGATTTTCTATCTAAAACATATAAAATAGAGAATTAACTACCTGAATAGAACATATATGACACCTATTATTACGAGAAGATTCTAGAACAATCTTTTTTTCGTAATAATACGTAATTATTATGTTTGATGAAAGGCCCTATAAGGCTTAAGGGATCAAAATCTACCATAATTTTACCAATAAAAAATTAAAAGGACTAACTAATCAACTAAGTAACCATTATCCCCGGAGGAGTAGGCAAAAATAATAGACACATGTTTCTGTCCTGACATACTTCTATCGCTTCATCTACATTCATACATCATGTCATGCACACACGTCGATTTCTCCAACTCCTTACGTGAC
Source organism: Lepidostoma basale (assembly GCA_022606425.2). Classification (NCBI taxonomy): domain Eukaryota; kingdom Metazoa; phylum Arthropoda; class Insecta; order Trichoptera; family Lepidostomatidae; genus Lepidostoma; species Lepidostoma basale. The sequence goes on from JAHDVF020001522.1 coordinate 1,358,991, forward strand.
TGACATTTAATATTTGTTATTTATTGTTTCTTGAAAAATGATGTAAAACTTCAAATTAAATAATTATTACGAATGGAAACATCAGTTTTAAGGCTAAGGCTTAAAGGGTCAAAATCTACCAAAATTTTACCACTAAAAAAAAAAATTTGATAATGCCCATTTGATAATGCCTAAGAAGGGCGAAACACGTCATTCCCATAAAATATAATAAAACTTCTAGAAAACTGACGTCTTCATTTGTATTAATTTAATATTTGATTGATCGTGCCACGCTTTCCTCGTCCATCTTCTATTTCTAGCTCCGTTCACGTCGTTTACATATACTTTCTTCACCATTTTGTTTTCATTCATTCTTTCCATGTGTCGAAATCAATGAAACATTCTAATATTTTGTATTAACGTCACTTTATTATATTTTATAATACTACCAACCGGTTTCGCTCCAAGCTATGATTATTTCGTATTGTTTGTTATGAGATTATTTTGTATTGCTTAAAAAAAAAGTGTGGTATTTCATTTGCTTATAAATTTTGTTTAAAATGTTTTTTATAGAGCATAGTTTTTTTGTATTTCATTATTTATTTTGTTTTTGTCGAAATTGATTCCATTATAATTTTTGATAATGCAGATAATTGACATAAATCTAAGAACATCTTAAGAGAGCAACAGTAAAACATAAGCTTAAGACAATTTAAGACGATATTAAAGTTAAGAATATTTAGATCATTAAAGAAGGAAGGATTAATAAATAAATATACTAGAGATGAGAAATATGAACACGACTAACAATAAGCTAGCGACATATGTTATTATATTGTGGTAGGGTTATAAAGTACAGTGTACAAGTAGTGACAATAAATATTATAAATTTGAGGTAGTTTGCAGAATCGTGTGGTGGTCTAGGGGATAGAATGCTTGGCTCCTGATCCAGGGGACATGGGTTCAAGCCTGGACACGACCAGATTCCTTCTTCATAATAATGAGCTATTTTCTGCTCACATTGAAGATTGTAAAATAAATTCTAATATCATTGATGTAAATCCTTGATATTAGTCTTTTTTTTTTTTTTAAAAAAAAATGGGTTTGGTTGAGGTCGATACATTTGAAGTTTATTTAAAGTTAAGGCGTTAACACTGTGGAATTCCATTGTGAAAACTTTGTAATTTGAAAACAACACTGTTTATTTTCTACCTTAATTTATTAAATATCCTTTATACAATAAAAATCAATAGAAAAATATTAAAACACACCTCCATCTTCAGGTGTAGTATAAGCTATATACTCACACCTAAAGATGGAGATCACCTCCGAAACATTATCGATTATTAATATTTTTATTTTTATTATATAAAGATGTTTAATAATTTTAAGTGGATAATATACACTGTTTGTCAGTTTTTCTAATTCCAAAGATTTTAAGTTTAGACAAAATAGAATTTTGATCCAACGCACTACATTTTATATTTGTATTTCTAGAGATGATATCTATGCACCACTTCAGGCAATAAACAATTATATAGGGTCCATCATGAAAGTTGATTAATTTAAATAAACACACTTTTTTCACCATTTGCCTAATTAGTTTTTAATACCACCCTCGAAGCCCGCGGGAACCTCTTCTCCGACTACATCCTTCTCATTCCTAGGCCCGGTAATTTAATAACAATATTTGAATAATGTGCAATAAATGTACTATAAAAATGTTACCGAATTAAAACATTCGGTGGACCCATAAGGGAACAACATTTATGGAGGGAGTATTTATACAGGAACATTGTCATGAAGCTAATCAAATATTTTCAAATGATTAAACAAAAATAGAAAAAGTATATTTCTCCACTTAAGCAAAAATGGTAGTACAAAATAAAGTTCTAGCGCCAACCCTTATATATGGAAGTGAAGCTTGGAGCTGGCAAAAGTAGGTTAAATGAAGTAGAAATGAGATCACTGACTTGAATGTGCGAGAAAATGATTAAGTCAAATTAAAAATTGTTCCCTTAGATGGTTTGGACATATAGATCGAATGGACGAGAGAATGGTTTAAATGTTGTATACAAGAAAATGAGTGGAAAGAGAAGCTGTGGAAGGCCAAAGAAAGCATGGTTTGACTAAATTATTCAAATACTAAAAGGCGACCACATTCCAAGTCCAATCTCTCTGCCTACCCTTCCAGAGAAACGGTGTGATGGTTAAGTTTATTTAAAAACGTTATAAAAACAACCTTCGTGGTAGTGTCAAGAGCTCTGACCGCCACACCGAAGGTCCCGGGTTCGATTCCCGACGATGGCAGAGTGATTGTCACACAGTCTTTGGTCAGGTGTAGAATTCACGTGATAATAAAATAGCGAGAGATTAGCTACGTATCACATGTCATTGGATTAAAATAACATACCTACTTACTTACTTAGACAGCCGCTGTCGTCCACTGTTGGACATAGGCCTCCCCCATACTTCTACACGTATCCCTATCTTGTGTCTTTTGCATCCAATCGCCAGCAATTCTTGTAATGTCTTCGAAACATCGTGTGGGGGGTCTCCTGTTTCGTTTGTCTTCGCGGGGTCTTCACTCTACCACCCTCCTGGTCCATCTATCGTCTGCCAATCTGGCAACATGTCCCGCAAATGACCATTTAAGCTTCTCTACCCTTGCGACGACATCCGTTACTCCAACAAAATAACATATAATGGAAGTAATTAATAAAAAACATATTTTTAAGGATTAATTGTATCTCAATAGAGACGAAGATGTGATTTTTTTTTTGAAACAGAATATGGTAGTCGAGGCGTTTAGAGGACTTATGACCTGTCATTGCTTGGGTTAATCAATCACTTTACAACATTAACAACATTCCCCATTCCGCCCTTCTTACGACTACTTATAATGAAGTAATGGGTAAAATCCAGTATTTGTCTACAAGTATTTGTATACATTTAAAAAGCAAAATATAATTTTATTTGATTATTATTTAAAATGAACTTTCATCGAGAGATTTAAGTCAAATCATCAAATATGTATTGTATTCTGAACCGGCTTCTTCGTTTTACGTTGATGCTCCCTCTTTTATTATCGCTCATCTTTCGTCGAACCATTGTTCAGAGAACCCGGTACAATTCTGATTGGTCCATTTATAACTTGGATTGTAAAAATGTATCGTGGTCTTTTATAATGAAGCAATAAAAAGTGGTCGACCGTTTAGAATACGCGCGTGTATGTATTATAGCAGATATCATATGCCTGCGTCCAGTGACGGCCAGCGAACATTTCGATAATTGCCCTGATGATGCGATGATATCAAAACCGGTTGGCAATGCGATCGGGTTTGATAGTTAATATTGATAAAATCGTCCGTTTTCTAAAAGTTTTAATTATTTTATGGGAGTGATATTATTTGTTAGAGCAGGATCAATTGTCATAATAGCAAGGAGAAAAATGACACTCATGTAACATAAAATAAACGTACTAGAAAAAAGAAGTCTTAATATTTACAAGGGTTTCCACATCTCTATACACCAAAGCACTGATTCTGATAAATGGGGCTTAATTCATCAATCAATTAATTTGTTTTAAAAAAAATCTATCATAGAATCATTAACACTAATAACTTTGGATCATATCGAATCATTAAATTTCAACCCCCATTATTAGTATTACATATACAATCTTAAAAAAGTTCGATGAGTAGATACTCTTAAGAGTATGATGGTAAGATAGTAGCGAGCTGACGAAATCGCTCGGAACTACAAAAACAAGTGTAGTTCAGCCTGGAACAATCTTCCAGCAGACCTTAAGTGCATAGATAATCAGTCAGAGTTTAGATCGAGACTCAAAACGTACCTTTTCAAATTATCATTTCCTGATAGGAAGGGCTGATCGACTACGTCAGGTGCAGCCCTCATACTAAACATGTTTATTATTTTTTTTTTTATCTAGTTCATAAAACGGGGCATTTTCTACAGCGTCCTTGAGATGAGTAATTCATAAAATTAGCGCTCTATAAGTTATCCAATTTATTATTATTATTATAATTATTATTATAAGTGTAATGAAACTAAAAATATATCTTCGAAAATCTTTTAGGAAAAAAATTCATTTACCAACAACAACATCAAGCCGTTTCTCCGAAAGGGTGGGCAGAAGAGAATTGACAGCCACACTACTCTATCCTGACACACCTCTCCAGATTTCTCTACATTTATTCTCCGGGTCATGCACGTGCGTCGGCCTCTACCAAGGTTAACCTTGAAAGTTTGATTAATTTGGTCATGCCATATTTTCTCCGTGTTTCATTCACATCGTTAACGTATGCTGTCTTCATCAATGCGTTCTATATGCCCAAACGAATCAATTTTATTATTCCTCTTTTGATTTCATATTTCTAGACATATTTTGTCAGTTATTTTGCTTCATCATAGAGAGAATGACATAGATTTTTTATATACTTATACTTTAATTGAAGGCTGGTTATTACAAAGGTTTAAACATAAAACAATGAAAAAGAGGGAATAAAATCTGTTTCGTGTAACAAATGACAAATAGCACGGTTGACATCTTTAGGGTGACGTTTGAACTACACTATATTATTCAATCACTTTGCACAGTATTATGTTTAACACCAATTGAGATCAAAAACACATTTTTTTTTTGGAAACAGTAACCTTTGTAATATTTAGCCCTCAATTCGTTAGTATAAAGACATAATGCCGTCATCGTTTAAAAAATACATTTGTTTGTTTTGTTATTGGGTTATGTTAATTTCTCACCGGCCGTCACTGCTGCATGCATAATACAGTACATCTAGTCAGGTCGGTAATTAAATATTTGAATAAATAAGACTCTTGTATATAATTTACCTTTCTGCGTATGGTGGTGGAACGGAAGTTGAGGCGGTCTCTGGAAACAGGCAGATAATATTGTTGTCGGTGGGCGGATGGACTCCTATGTCCTGGCTTGATGGGCGGGGCGGGGGGCGCGGGCGGTCCTTCCGTGGTAACTGGTAGGAGGATAAAATAATATATTTTTATATTCAGTACAACACATATCACATGGCTATTTAATGCACAAATAAATACGCGAACATGTATATGTATACCTACGTATGTCTGCTCAAATATAGCCTGTCTATATGCTGTCAGTAGCCATTCGGAGTGGTGTTAAGTGTTTTTATTTTCCACAAGAAACTCACTTAATATTGAAAGGGTTTTGTAAAGATTTCTTAGATTCCTCTTCAAGAATAGTTTATTAATTTAATACTATTATTAAACATGTGACTCAAAAAGACATGGAAAGTGACATGTTAAAAATGTGACTGAGTCGGAAACGATACGGTGAAAAAAAAATGTACTGACATCATCTACCGCGTAGCGACTTGAAAATCGCAATGAACTGGTCACGTAGCCAGAAGCCAGGGTTAAAAAATGACAAAGAGACTGCTAAATCGGAGACCATGGACCGCAAAGTGAAGTGCAAGGTGACCCCAACTACGGTGGAAGTATGACCTAAACCTATACTCGTACGTCAACATACCCCGGATACAGACTGCACAAGACAAAGTGGCGTGGAAGAATGGTGTAGGCTTACGTGCAATGCGAATGAAGCACAAAATCAAGGAAGACCGAGGAAAACTGGATGTACTTGAAGAGGAGTATATAGCAGTATTTAAGAGTCTACAATATTTTATACCGACTCCTCCCGAAAAACTTTAAATCCCATTAATCACGAAACCCATTGATCATGAAACATAAAAACTCATTAATAATATTGTTTAATTGTAAAAAGTTTGAATATGATTATGATTATGATTATGAATATGAATTAGATGTAAAACTACATGGAAAATATACAGTATTGATAACAAATCGATCATTGATTGATAATTCTGCCTTAACAACGCGAAATATGTCACTCCCAAAAAATATAATTAATCTTCTAGAAAACATACGTTTTCATTTATAAACCAAGCACTAAACTAAGCACTTAAACTAAGCAACAATTGCTAATAATTTGTACACATTACATCATCAAAGTGATAACCGCATGTTATATGTGATTTTTTTTAATTCAATTTGAAAGCATTATTTTTAACTCGTAAATATTTCAATTAACAGTATAACGTAATAAAATATATTATGGAAAAATTGTTTGAAAGGTGCGTTTGAGTGGGGTTGTTGATTAATATTAGCGACCCGTAATGTTCATCTAAAAGAAGATCGAACTTTTTTAATTAATATGATTGTGCTTTTCCTAATTACATTTCAGAGAAATCTAAATATTCGGTGTTAGTAATATTTAACATATTTTTATTTATTTAATAATAAATAAATGCATGCAGTGTTGAGGGTCGCTGTTAAGCGATAAGTTTGCTAGGAACCTCGAGAATAACGCAGTTAGTCCGTAATAACATTAGCGAAGGAAATGGGACAGATTTGGACCACGTTGGCCAAATTGGTCCATTATCTCTAGCATCCCGGTACTGGTACACAGTTAGTAGAGAACTGCATTGCTTCCATATTGCACAAACGAGATCTGAAGCCCCAGAGAATATTTGACTCTCTTAGCAAATTTTATATGCCTCAGTTGAGATTTTATTTTCCAAAATATTATATATTATATCCGCACTGCATTCACAAAAATCTGTAAACAGTTATATTTATTTTAAACGAAGAAATGTGATGAATAAGAAGAATTAGCGAAATCTTAATAGCCCTTTCATTATTGTGTTCATAACGCTTTCATTTGCACTGCATTCACTTATTATATTTGCATTGACACTGTCTTCTTCTTATTCTTCCTCTTATTTTAGGTCGTATGATCTGTTTGTGACGGTGGGCTGTCCTTTGATGATGATGTCCAGCCATCTCTCCATCTCTTTGGCGGCCTTCCTGGTAATTTCTTGCTGCTTGGGTATTCATTTTTACAACTTTTGCAATTCTTGTATTCTCCATGCGGTCCACGTGGTCTCTTCAAAAGCTCCTTCTGCTTCTTCCCCATCTCACTGTGTCCTCAACACCACAGACAGATCTTATCGTTTCATTTCTGATCAGATATCTTAGGGTTTTGCCTGCGATGGAGCATAGGGTTCCCATTTCCGCTACTCTAAGAAGGTTCTTAGTTCTATTGGTATCGGCTCTGACCTCTATTCCATACCTCATGATGGGGCGAAAGCATGCCTTGCATATCTTGACTTTACTCTCGGTTAGCATGTATTTGTTCCTCCATATGGTGTCGCGCAAACAGCCAGCCACGGCTGTCGCTTTGTTGGTTTGTGCTCGCACCTCGTCATATAGGTCGCTATAGCCACCGATCTCTTTGCCTAGGTAAGTGAATCGCGTGACTTGCTCTTGCTTGACTTCTTTCAGCTGATTGGCGGCCGTATCGGATGTCCTGAGTGATGTAGGTCTATTTGTCCCTGATAATTACCTTCGTCAAAGACAGCACAGATTGGTTTATTTGCCGCGCTGCAGAACCAACCTCGGAGGTCGACATATTTCGTGATAGTGTGAGTTGCCTCAAGGATGCAATATCAATGTTATGATTTTTTCTTATTCTAAAGCTTAATTTTTTTTTTAATGCTTCTATTTTTATAATGTAACTGCAAACGATCTGGAATTGTATGTCTGTAATATTTGTGATTTTTATCAAAATAAATTAAATGAAATAGGTGTGTTATCAATGATCAGTTTAAATCATATACAGAATCACTATCATATACAGAATCTACACACTCGAGTAAGAAATCTCATTTCTACTGCATTTATTCTACTATTATCTTTATTTTGTCATTTCAAATATAATCGTCGATACAAGAACACCATTGTGCACTGATACAAGGTAATTAGTACTGAAATTCAAATAAATAAATATGTTTATGTAACAACGTTTATAGGTCAAATCTCATTATCTCAGTCGGTCGACACAAAGTCAAAATATCATGCGTTATCAATGCATACAACACTGACCATATCATTTCAATGTAAGGATACCCCAGTCCTCTCCATTATTCATAAATTATAATTAATCAACATAAAAATATCAAATCATCGCGTCTCACGCTATTATAGTAGAATGGCATATGTATACAAATAATATCCTTAATAATAAAATGAAATCTGATGGGTAATGGATTCTAGCTGATTTAGCTAAGTTGGGAAAAACGGACTGCTGGGATCAAAGGTCGCAGGAAATCATCAATGAGGCTAAAACTCTTCAAAAATTTTACTGCCATAGAATGTTAGAAGTGCTGACGGGTTTGCATTAAATTAAATATTCATTAATAGATTTTTTTACTTGAAGACACTGTGGAATTTGTTTAGTCAAATTTAATACGAATCATAAATAACATCTGTCAAAACTTATGATATTTGTAAACAATTTTATAATAAATTAAATATCTTTACAATACACTGAAGAAGGATCGGGTTGTCCGAAACATGTCTGATATTTTTTTTTTTTTTTCAAAGTTAGTGTATATGAAAAAAGAAAAAGACAAATAAAACATTTACAACACAAAGAATGGCGAACATAGAAGAAAATAAATATTTTCATTTATTAAATATTTGAAATCGGATGCAAGCCTGTTTTGGTTATATGATATTGGTTTTAATTATAAACTTTACATTCATTTGAAAGCACAATTATAATTTTCATCATCAGCTTAACTTAAAGCAAAATATTTTTCAAATTGAAAAGCATTTTTATTACAAATTGTTTGAGTATCAAGTTCAAAATACAAAGAGGATATCGTGTGTTATGTTCTTGATCAAACATGACGAAACCGGTAAAAATAATGAATACCAATGAATTGAATAAATCAAAATATTATAACAATATTTTCTTGATTCTCTTCCCTAAAAATTCTAATAAAACGTAAATAAAACAATTTTTTTATTTCTTGAAAAAAGGATTTTTCGTTTCTAGAAGTTTTACTATATCATATCCAAATTTCGACACATTTTGATTATATTCCAGTAAAATGAATATGTCAATTAATAATATATGTTTTAATATGTATATAATGATATGAAATTTAAAATCATTGCTCGTGAAACCACGAATGAACCTTTTTTCATGGTAAATAAAAATATCTAAATTTTAAAGGCCAAAAAATGTAAACTTAATGTTATAAATAACCAAATTCTTTCTTATTCTCCTTTAGTATGTAGTACATTAAAACTTTTCTCCTGTACAATCTAACTAAAAAATAATAATACTACCTTCAACATTTGTCACCTTTCCTATTAATATAATCTGCTTCCTGTTATTGTTTATCTTTTTAAAATTATTATGTTTCATCGTTTTTGACTCTATACTATGTGTAATTGTCCCTTCTAATTACTGTTTAATTATTATTATTATTATTATTATATTATTATTATATATTTCCACCTTTAATATTATCTACAATAAATAGTAACTAACCGTTTATTTGATTAAAATATTTAGGTACCTAACTCAATTTCAGCAAGAACTTCAAAATTATATCAAAGAAATTATTTAAATTAACATAGGAACAAATACACATAAAGATTCGAAAAATCACAAAAATTTGACATTTGATAAATTATTGTAACATCTGATGATGTCAACATAGGTTAATGAACAGCTGTCGCGTAAAATAAAATACAATTGTGATACAAAAACAAAGTCATTGAATTTAAATCAGGACCTTGACTGGCCTCTTAAAAACTATTATTAAATTATTCAAATTAACATAAAAACAAATACACATAAAAATTCGAAAAATCACGAAAATTTTACATTTGATATATTATTGTAACACCTGATATAAAATAAAATACAATTGTGATACAAAAACAAAGTTATTTAATTTAACAGTTTATAATATCTAAATTCACATATAATCAACAATAACTATATTTTGGTCTTTAAAATTAAAAAGTTCTAATAAATTCATTCTCACCTAATCTAACCTAACCTTACCTAACCTAATTAAGTGGGAAATGTATTCGCTCTAGAATTCTCAAAATATTACTGTGATAGTAACGAGATAGTCACTATTAAAGTCGTTATATTTGATTGTTATAAAACTATTTAATAGAATGATGAGGTATCTCTTGCACGAAATGGGAGGCGATTGTGATGCTCGGGCATCCTTTCTCCTTGCCAAGATGTTTGTCCATTGTCCATCTAAACCAGAGATTCCCAAGGTTTTTTATAACGTAGACCAGTGCCGTTTTTTTCCCTACAAACTGCCAAATAAGAAATTTTCCTAAATCTTTTATTTTCGAAATATTTTTCTCAGCTTTCAATTAAAATCAGCTTTCAAGAGAAATTTCAATTAAAATCAATAATCTGCTTATTGAACACTGTGAAATTCCATAGTAATATTCTTAGGAAATTGAAAATAACTTTGTTTAATCCACTAATTAACTAACTAACTAACTAACCATCACGCCGTCTCCCCGAAGGGGTAGGCAGAAAGAATGGACTGCCACACTTTTCTTTCCTGACATATTTCTGAAGATGGAGGTATCCTCCGAAACACGTGGTGTTTTTTAATATTTTTTTAATATGGATTAAACAAAATTATTTTCAATTTCCTAAAATCAATAATAACTAAGAATATTTTATTTCAATATCATTTTATTATATTATTTAACAGTAAAACTTGTTAAAAAACAAAATAATTTTAAAACAAAATATTTAAGTGATTCATTAATTTCTATTGAAATCAGTAACTTATACAACAAAACTAACTAAACATCACGCCGTCTCCTCGAAGGGGTAGGCAGAAAGAATGGACTGCCACACTTTGCTTTCCTGACAAACTTCTCTCACTTTCTCGACATTCATTCATCGTGTTATGCACGCACGTTGATTTCTCCGACTCCTCACGTGGCCGACATTCAATATTTGATCATGTCACTTTTCCTCGGTCTTTCTATATTTCTAGTTCCATTTACATCTTTAACATATACTTTTTAGCATTCGTTCTTTCCATGTATCCCAACCATCTTAATGATCCTTTCATTATTTTGCTCACAACACTATCATTCGCACAGCATTCACAAAATTGTTCCATACATTCGTCTAAGAGATCTCATTTCTATTGCATTTATTCTACTTTAATCCTTCTTTTACCAGTTTCATGCTTCACTTCCATATATGAGGGTCGGTTCAAGAACACCTGCATTTTAGCTTTCTTTAAAGCTAGTAAGTTATATGTATATTATTAATATTGTGTGCAAACATTATGTTAGGTGTATTTACTATGCAAGTCATTTACGGAACTCCTAAATATTGACAATGGCTTGATGTGAATGGGGTTCACTAAAGTTTACCTTATTTAAATCTTGTAGACACCAAATTATACCTTTAGTAAGTCGAAATCGACCCCTGGAGGTCTATGTAGACCACTTTGGGAATCATTGGTCTAGGTCAAGGAACTATAATAGTGACCCCTGGTTCCGTAAGCACCAACGGTGACCGCATCCCACAATGATAATGCCAGTCATTATACCGTGGTCCTAGTTGTAGCCTAATAGAAACTGTTTCATGGTTCATCATGTGGATGTCAATGTCAACCGCTGTTATACCAATCATATAAATATTATGTAAGTGTTATAAGTATAGACATACGAATGCATACCCATTTAGATATTTTTATATTTAATAATGCATTTTAGTGGCCGGTCCGTAGCGGTAGATGGACAATAGTAAATTTAACATTCTAATATAAAATGAAAATAAATATATACTGAGCTTTTATGAGCCAGAAAACTGTTTTTTTTTCTATGTATATACGTGTAGTTAACTTGACGATTTTTTTATGAATTAAAGCACGGCTTATTCCACTTTTAAATTTATTTTTCTAGACATGTTTTGAAGGCCGGAAGGCCTTCATCATCGAGAGAACGATATAAACTAACCAAAATTATTATAAACTTAGCGCAAGAAACTAAAAGCATTTATAATATGTGTTAGTTAACTTGGCTAGTATTTAAGAGATAACAGTAGACATATCAATGGATTAAATTTTGAAAGGATTTTTAGATGGAAGTATTAAGTTGAGGGTGTGTTTTATTACTCTAAGGCTATTGATTAAGTAAGAGGACAGTTTATATTTTAAGACAAAACAAATAGACATTGACACAAGTTGAAAAAAATACTTTTACACAATAAATTTTTTAACAAAAGATCCGTTTTACGGTTTATGGTTGTACGAAAGAAATGACAAAATTATTTAAAAAGTAACACATTAATTTTGTGCCCCGATACATAATAGTAGACCAAATCAGTAACAAACATGAATTTTAATTTGTGCCGGGTAAAGATCTTTACAACAGGGAAATTTTGGTAATATAATAGGGCAAGTACCTAAATATATCTAAATAGCTAAAAAACACACAATTATAAGAATTAGAGTTAACACGTATTGAGTTGAGAGAAATTTGTTACCCTAAACCTATTGATTTAGTGGAGGAACAGTTCAAGAACAGATGGCCCTAGACACACAAGTAGAAAACAACGATTACACAATGCAATTAAATAACTAACTAACTAACTAACCATCACGCCGTCTCCCCGAAAGGGTAGGCAGAAAGAATGGACTGCCACACTTTAATCGATGCGGCACTCCATCCTTCTCTTTTCGCCATCGCGAGAGACGCGGTGTGATGGGTTGCGAACCTCATCGCCACCAAAAGGCATCTCCCGCGCACACTTCGATCGTTCAACGTCTACATAATAAATCTAAAACAAATTATCTGAAATACAATGATATAAAATAAAATAACAAAGAAAAATAATTTAACACATAATGTTATTTTAGATGGTGCACTTGTCGTCAGCTGGACGATCCGGACATTTGTGTTTATTTAATTTTTATTCCACGTTATCCACTGTTTTTTTTTATATCTACTGTAATTAGGCACTTAAAACAATCCAACACCAGCAAGAACTTAAAAATATTATTGAAGAATTTATTCAAATTGTCATTGGAACAAATGAAAAATGTATTTTTACACCTGTCAAAATTCTTTTTATAAACGAAAAAACTTATATAGTTTTAACACCAAAACAGTAAAAACGTATTTTTTGTCACAAATAACTATCATAAAGAGCAGCAATAATCAAATTGACCAAAACAATTCACTTATACACGAAATATCTCCAAATTGACGGGAGCACCATATGAACCAAACCAAATTTTCAAAACCAGAACCAAGAATGCAATTACATAATGCGTACAATCATCAAAACTCACGGTTTTGATGATTGTACGGAAGAATTGACAAAGTTATGCAAAATTTCAAAGTTAACTTCACAATCTAGATTACTATGTAAATCATTTTCATTAAGATTTAAATCGTTTAGTCGATAATTTTGGGATACTGACTTAAAATATACAGCGACTCTATTCTCGTATTTTATATTATATTATATTTATTTAATATTGAATGTCTTAAAATCAAAACCGTTAAATGTGAAACATAAGTATCTTTATGAATATTTGTCGTTTTTTTCTTCTACATATCAGTGAAAAAATAATGTGTTCCTTGAATATTCTTCTAACTTAATCATATATAATATAATGTTTTTTTTTTTCTTTAAGTTGTTCAAATGTGACCTAATAATTAACACAATAAAAAAATCGACGTTTATTGTTATTTAAATAAAATATTCCATAAATCTTCAAAACGACGTTCAGTTTATTTAAAAAAATCATTAATTACAGTTCTAAAACGAATCGAAATATACGAGAAAATTATTTTGTAAGAAAATGCTACCAAATGTAAATAAGTTACAACATTGTCATGGCGAATAATTAGCATGAGATACGTTTCGAAACTGCATATAAAAACCTCGAAAATTCTCAGGAATGCTTATTAGCTATTGCAATTTGGTATCCACTGAATTGTAAAATGTTTTTACGTTTTGCTCCTGGAACGGCTCGCTCCGGCAGTAAAAAGATGCTATCGCAAATATAATAAACCGCAAGCTTTTTTGTGAGCCAGCGACTGTTTCTGCGGTATGCCGGATGTCCACAGAGCGCGGATAAGGTCTCTCGCAAGAAACGATTCCGTACAATAGCTCTGATAACAACGCTCGTGACTAAACGAGACACTCGACTGATTGTGCGGAGAAAGGAAGAAAGGCAATCGCGATGTATACGAAAATATTCTGAGTGGCCATCAAATGGACCAGCCGGTTTCTGGGTCACTGCTTAGTGAGCGTTATTGTAATACCAACAGTGCCGGATTAAGCCAGCACGGGTCCTGTAGTTTTAGAACTAAGAACTCCGTGGTGCATAGGGCCTCAAGGAACCTTCTTCACCCGACTCCATCGCATGCCTGATGCCTAACATCATCCCAAGTGAGGCCTGCCGCCTTAACCTCGTCCTGCAGGGTTCTTCTCCAGGTGGCTCTAGGTCTGCCTCGCTTTCTCTTTCCCCCCACAGTATTGTGCACCCTGAGCGATGCAGGCTGGATTCCGTCTCGGAGTGTGACCGATCCACTGCCATTTGCCTCTAGCGACTGGTTCTCTAATTGGCTTTTCGCCTGCCATAGTCCAGAGAACCTTCTTAGAGTAGCAGAAATGCGAACCCTACGCTCCATCGCAGACAAAACCCTCAGAGATCGGATCAGAAATGAAACGATAAGATCTGTCTGTGGTATTAAGGACATAGCAAGATGGGGAAGCAACAGAAGGCGCTTTTGGAGAGACCACATGAACCGCATGGAGAATACAAGAATCGCAAAAATTGTTAAAGATGAAAACCCAAGCAGCAAGAGATCACCAGGAAGGCCGCTAAAGATATGTAGAGATGGCTAGACATCATCATCCCAGGATAGCCCACCGTCAAAAATAGGCCATATGACCTAAACTAAGAGGAAGAAGAAGAAGAAGGGTCATGTTGTAAGCAGACTACCTTGGTGGCAGAGAGATAAAAGCTCTAAATGCCATATCGATGGCCCGGGTTCGATGGCAGTATGATGTCACACTGTATTTGGTTTAGTTTAGAATTTAAGTGACAATAAAATGGCGATAGATTAACTACTTATCACATATCATGAGAATCAATATAAATAGCCAAAAACAAAATGTACGCAATAAAGGGGTTCGAACGACCTGTTGTATAAATAAAATGATACTAAGAGCCACTAGATTTTGTATGATAAGAAATAAAACAATGAATACGAATGAAACGTAGGTTTTCTATAAGTTTTTTTTTATAATTTATGGGAATGAGCTGATAATCAAATGATATGTTTCGTCTGTCTAAGGCATTATCAAATAATTGATTATAAAAATTAAAACTTCCAGAAAACGATATTTTCATTCGTATCAATTATTTAATATGGAGTTATACATCATTGTTCAAGAAAGAACAATAAGATCATCAACAGAAACTTTTAATAACTAAAAAAGCATCACGTCGTCTCACCGAACGAGTAGACTGAAAGATTTAACTGCAATACTGTTATGCCTCATATACTTGATACTACCTGACGATTCCTCAACATTCATACATCATGTTATTAACACACGTCGATTTCTCCGACTTCTCACGTAGGCGAGATTTCATATTTATTGATTTGATCTTGTCACGTTTCTTTATTCATTCATTCTTTCCATGTGACCAAACTTATAACCCTTTTATTATTCTGTTAATAACCCTTTCATTCATACTGTATTCACTTATTATATTTGCATATGTCATTCTTTAATATACAGATTCACTACACATTCGTCTAAGAGATATCATTTCTACTGCATTTGTTCAAGTTTCTCCCTTCTTTGGCCAGTCCCATACTTCACTTCCATATATAAGAGTCTATATATAGACCGTCAGAAACGCGGGGCCTGTAACACTACTTCTGCTAAATGACTGATCCAGCACTGAATACCAACGCTTTCGTATTGTTGACAGGTGAATACAGAGTAGCTAATCTTACGTACTAGTTACTGTAAGTGGTGCTTCGTCAAATTATCTGCCTATTGCTAATGTACATTATTCTCTTTCACAGGCGAGCACAAGCATTTTTTTTATCTACATTCACTACAAATGGTGTTCGTACAATATTGTTTTTTATAGTTACAACTACTTATAATATGTTTTATTTTATACAGAACTCTTTTGTTGTTACAAATTGGCACTACATACACATATGTGTATGTAGTGTCAATACGCCAAATGCGTGCCATATACGCTTATTTTTGACACCATTTTTGAATCGGATTCGGCTTAGTGTCGAATAGAACAACAATATTCTTTCAATTGGATGTGTGGCAGAAGAACAATATTCTTACAACACGTTTGATTTTTGCTACATTTGATGCCTTAGAGAGACGAAATATGTCATTCTCATAAAATATAATAAGACTTCTAAAAAACCGTCGTTTTCATTCGTATTATTTAAAATACATTTCGTTTCGTGATAATGAAAATTTTTTAACTTTTAAAATATAATTGAAGAATTTGATTACAGATATGTAATAAAATATTTTAAATGTTAACTAAGTTAACTCAATGAACAGACTGGAAGCATTTGAGATGTGGCTCCATCGCCGAATGCTCAGAGTTCCCTCAACAGACATGGTTACAAATACCGAAATCCTGAGGCGAGCTAGAGTTGACAGGGAACTGTTATCAACTATCAAGGTTCTTTTTTTTTTATATAGGAACATAGAAGTTCCCGCCACATACCCGAGGCTGTTATAGGGCGTAGCGGCGCCCTTTTAGCAGCCTCGCTCGTACACTCCCTGGGCCTGTCCCCGGTCCATCCGGGACTTACATTAAAATACGGCAACAACAAGGGGGTGCCAGACCACATTTAATCTACTCAATTTCACTTCTATGCTCCGCTGTACTTTATTGAATAAATAAATAAGCATCATACTGCATATTGCGTGGGGAAAAGTACCACCGTCTCCAACTGATATTGTAGAGGAAAATTGAGGGACGCCGAGGGCCCGGTAGGAGACAAACGTCCTGGCTGCGAATCGTGAGGGAATGGACCGGCATCCGAAGTGTGGAGGAGCTGTTCCGAGCGGCGCAGAACAGGGACAGGTTCGCCGAGGTGATCGCCAACGTTGGGGGGCCTGACAGGGCACTTAAAGAAGAAGAATTTAATACGCTTTATTTAATTAGTAAATAAATTTTAAAATCTTAAAAAAAGAAATGTTGAAATCAACAAGCTGTTAACAAATTTTAGATGTTATTTTTGGATCTAGAGTACGAGTGACAGTTTTATTGTGTCAGCAAATTGTCGTTTAAATTGTCGATCATTTTTTTTTCATTTCACAAATTCCATTAGAAAATTTCAGTTATACATTTTTAAACGAGGCATTCTAAAAAGATTCTAGAAAGTCGTTCTAAAAGCGAATAACAGCAACTATCCAAACTAGCTAGCTAAACATCATGCCGTCTCCCCAGAGCGGTAGGCAGGGAGGATGGACCACCATATTGCTCTGCCCTGATATACCTCTTGATCATTCTCTACATTCATACAGCAAGTTATCAAATTTATCTACCTGGGAAGCATGTTTACAAGAGATGGAAAAATGGAGAAAGATATCGGAAGAAGGGTTGGAGCTGGGAACAAAATAAATGGTGCACTCAAAGTCATTACCGCAAATAGAAACTATCGACTGAAGCAAAGATGGCTGTGCACAATGGAGTTCTAGTGCCGACCCTTATCTATGAAAGTGAAGCTTGGAGTTGGCAGAAGAAGGATGAAAGTAGGATAAATGCCGTAGAAATGAGGTCACTAAGAAAAATGGGCGTAAAATCAATGTATGATAGAATATCTAATGATGAAGTAAGAAAAGAATGTAAAGCGGATGAATGCGTGATAAAATCAAGAAAGGGTCACTAAGATGGTTTGGACATATGGAACGAATGAATGAGGGAAGAATTGTTAAAAAGATATATACAAGTAGTGTGAATGGAAAAAGAAGTCGAGGAAGGCCAAGGAAGACCAAATTAATCAATTACTGTAAGTCGGCCATGTTCGAAGTAGGAACAATCAAGAGCGTGCATGTCACGATGTGTGAATGTAGAAGAGGCGCGAGAGTTATGTCAGGATAGGACAATGTGGCGATCCATCGTCTCTGCCTAACCCTCCGGGGAAACGGGGTGATGGTAAGTTATTTAGTTAGTTATCATACATCGTAACATGCCTCGTCTATCTTTCCGACTTTGAATGCGGCCACCTTTTAATATTTGATTTAATTGGTCATACCATGCTTTTTTTGGAGTTTCACGACATTTCTTTGAATTCACACTTTTTGTATGTCACATTTTGGCCATTCTTCTCTCTTTATTCGTTCCATATATCCAAACCATCTCAGAGATCCTCTTTTATTTTTACTTAGATACAATCATATGTCTTACATTTCGTCCTTAATTCGTCGTTTGATATTCTATCATACGAGTATACCTGTTTCTAACACATTCTTCTCGGTGATCTCATTTCTACGATGTTTATTCTACATTTATCGTTCTTTTTCCAACTCCCAGCTTCACTTACATATATTTTTTTGTGAATGTATACTTATACTTGTATACGAAATCCTGGATTTTCACCAAAGGGTGGTTAATTCAATAGTTTGCTAAATGCTGAAAATCATTCTCCATAGATGGCGTTAGTGGGTCGGTTGTATAGGTTAATCTTGAAAAGATTCACAAGTGCAATCAAATCTACATAGATGGCCAATTAAAACTGACACGTGAAGAAAGATATGGATTTGAAGTATATATACATCTTCCAAAATTTGTCATGCATGATCATAATAACAAAGGGGGAATGTTGTAATTACATAAAGCGTGCGCTTAACCCAACCAATGACAGGTCATAAGTCCTGTAAACACCTTGATCATCCATATTCAGTTTCCAGTTTGCGTCTTCGTCTCTATTGAGATACAATTAAATTCACTTACATACATAAGCAACTATACTATTGATTATTATAAGTAAGAAAATAAGTACCTAAGTATTTTAGCAACTCGACAATAGCGTAAAATCGATTAATTTAAGTATAATAAATACTTGTTGCATTTCGTTACTTACTATTTGCGAGGAAAGCAATCATGCATTTCTAATAACTTTTTTCTACTTAAAAAACTTTTTCAGTATTGTATAATACAAAAAGATACGAAAACAAACTACATATAACTAACTAACTATCACGCCGTCTCCCCAAAGGAGTAGGCAGAAAAAATGGACTGCCACACTTTTCTCTCCTGACATATTTCTCTCGCTTCCTCAACATTCATACATCGTGTCATGCACGCGCATCGATTTCTCTGTCTCCTCACGTGGCCGACATTCAATATTTGATTGATTTGATCGTGCCACGTTTTCCTCGGTCTTTCTCTATTTCTAGTTCCATTTACATCGTTAACATATACTTTTTTACCATTCTTTCTTCATTCATTCTTTCCATGTGTCCAAACCATCTTAATGATTATTTAATTAATTTGTTCATAACACCATCATTCGCACCCCATTCACATCTTATATTTTCATTCGACACGCTATCATACACAGAATATGTACGCATGCGTCTAAGATATCTCATTTCTTTGGCATTTATTATACTTTCATCCTTCTTTTGCCAGTTCCGTGCATCGCTTCCATACGTAGGGCTCGGTACAAGAACATCATTGTGTTTAATAAGAATACTACATGTAGTATTTAATATTGTTTGTACCTAAATACAATTCTTGATTTCTGTAAAAACTACGACAGTAGAAATGTATTTTGCTTGGTCCGTGCCCTCAAAGACCACACAATGTTGAGTTTAAAATTATGTGCCTTGTATGTATATTGTAGGATTTAGTGTTGCGAATTATCGGATAAACATTTTTGACGAATGATCGATTAATCGAAGAGGCCATTGATTACGTCTACATTTTTATTAGTGAAAAAATACGTCCGCATATGTCTCTGTTCATTATATTTTTTTTAATTTCAATCAGTATTCATTAAGTCAATTTTATTTAAACAATTAATATAAATGAAAACGTCTGTCTTCTAGGAGTTTTATTTAGTTGTATTTGGAATAACATCTTTCGCCCTTCTAAGGGATTAAAAAATGACATTTGATATTACCTTAGAAGACGTTTTCATTTAAATTAATTATTTTATATGGAGTTTTATATCATCGTTCAAGAAACTATAAATAAACGATAAACGTTCTATGTAAGTTAGGGAAACGTCACAGTTAAATGAGTAATTTTGTATTTTATTTATAGCGTTCATATAATTTTGGATTTAAATTTACTTTAAAATATAGTTATATTACATTCATATATATTTTTTTTTTTTATAAATCATATATCGTTTTATAAATAAAATCATTGTGAGCATATAACAATCGTTAATTTGTCGAACAATCCAAAAGCATTATTTCAAAATAGGGAAATATTCCGAATTTAACTACAATGTATATATTGTAAGCCATAGTTTTTTTATGTAATTATTCAGCATATTTTAGGAATAACAAAATTAATGTAATTCCCATTTTTTTAAAGTGCAGTTACATAAAAGTATAACGTTGAATCAACTCAAATCTTGCTAACGGTTGATTGGGCTTTTAGAAAGAAAAAAAATCATTAAACCTTTTGGTATATGCATTCAATAGTGGTACATTGTTTTGGCTGAAAAAGTGGAGAGGGGGAATTAAATTAAGCGCCAAAGTAATGTTTTGGTCCTCCTTCACTTTTTCATTCATCATTTAGTATATAATTTATAAGTAATGACTGTCTTTCATTTTACTGTTTTCTGAATTTATTAATTCATACACTGAATAAGGGATTTAATGCTCTAAGAACAAAATAATGAAAGAATCATAAGATGGTTTGGACACATGGAAAGAATGAATGAAGAAAGAATGGTAAAAAAGTATATCTTAACGATGTAAATGGAACTAGAAAAAGAAGAACACCGAGGAAAACGTGGCATTAAATTAATCAAATATTGAATGTCGGCCACGAGAGGGATCAGAGAAATTGATGCGCGTGTTTGACACGATTTATGAATGTTGAAGAAGCGAGAGAAAATTTTCAGGAAAGAAAAATGTGGCAGGCCATTATTTCTGCCTACCCCTTCGGGGAGACGGCGTGATGATTAGTTAGTTAGTTCTGAAGAAGGGAAGTCTGTGTCCTGAAACAAGTTTGTGAAAGATGCAAAAAAGGGTTTTTTAAAATTATAGTTCACAAGCCGATTCGATTATTATAATTATTCGATTCTATCCATCTCTAGTAAGAACAGCGAATGACTCCAATGGCCCGCCGTCATAACGTATAACTCATTCTAATAGCGTGTTTAACTCGAGGCGAGACATTCCAGTTTAGCCATTCGAAGAGGGATTTATTAATTCATTCGGAAGCAATTTATTCAAATTAAACAAGATCACTCTGCTATTTCATAACTTCAAACTGGGCACCATAAACAATACAATGTAAGCGATGATTTAATGCTTTAAGACTAAATTAATTCATTTGCGCTCTAAGTCACTCAAATTACCCAACAACTCTGAATATGTGCACCAACATACTAAGTTTCGAACAATATAACATCATTGTACAGTGGCTTACATACATTAATGTTTCAACAAATATAATTGTTTCATATATCAAAATCCTTATGTATAGAAGTGAAGCTTGGAGCTGGCAAAAAAGGGATGAAATTAGGATTAAAGCCGTAGATATGAGATCACTGAGGAGAATGTACGAGAAAACGTGTATATAAAGGCAACGGTATGTTTGGCCCTAGAACTTTAACAAATGTTATATACTCGTAACTAATGGACAAGACGACTGCTGACTTGGAAACCGTGGACGACGAAGAGAAGTGCAGGTCGACCGCAACTACGGTGGAAGGATGATCTAAACAGACACGTCGGAATAACCTGGATGCAGTCTGCACAGGACAGAATGACATGGAAGCAAATGAAGGAGACCTTTGTTCAGAAGTGGACGGGAATAGGCTGAGGAAGAAGAAGAAGAAGAATTAACATTATACTCGTATAATACCCTAGCAAGACAAAATAATTCACTAACCTTCAATATAATTAATTTCCAACAATATTAAAAAGTAAGAATGCTTACTAAGTAAAAATATTTGAGAAAAACATAAGTTTTTTGAAGTTTTATAATATTTTACGGAAATGACATGTTTTGTCTGCTAGGGGATTATTGAGTGTGTACAAGCAATTAATATCTAAATATTTATCAAGCATTGTAAATTCTACATATAATATTTATTATTATTGCTTATGGAAATTTTCTATTAGATGCAAGTCGAAATATGTCACTCACATAAAATACAATACTACTTCTAGAAAACTAACGTTTCCATTAATATTATAAATAAAGAAACTTAATTTACATTATGATTGTAAATCAAACATGCCATTGCGAGGCAAAACATTGAAATTTTTAAAAAATCCTAATCATTTTAAAATGTATGCTAAGTTTTATTCCACTTGTTTTTATATTATTTTCGACCAGTTTCGGCAGCTAGCTGCCATCTTTTAGTGAAATATAAATTTTACCAGAATCGATCCAAATTATAGAACAGTTGGATTAAATCAAAATATGCTTTTATTATTTACAATGAACTTATATCAAGAAAATTCAATGAACAACATTAATAATTCAAAACAAGTGACTCTATTTAATATATTGAAACCTTGTGTTTTCATTGAAATTGATTACTGATGCATCATGTTTACTGGAAAAACTTTATTTTGGACTTATTCAAACGAGCGGTAAAGAACGCAAACTCTTTGGGTAGTTTAATTTACCTTTTCTCTCTGATTTATTTTAGGGCCGTTGAATAATGCAAAATAGATTCAATATACTAAAGTACTTTATAAGTACCGAGAACAGATATTATTGGAGAAGACTTAATATCATCCCACGCCTATTGACCACCCACAATGCAATTGTTTGGTCAAAGATCAGGCATAATTTTCTGTTTGCCTGTACGATCTAGTAGTCCGAGCAGCGGGCATTCGTGCTTCTACCGCTACGAGAATACCGACTGTAATCTAAGCAATCGGACAGTGTGTTCTATTTTTAGATCGAGCAAACAAAACAATAAGCCGATGGTATCTCTCGAATGGGCGCGTAACAAAATGTTGATAAATTACATACACCGGGTCAAGTGGATCGGAGGAGATTGACTCTGGTTTGATTAATAACTAGTATTTTAAATAATTAACCGGTATTCGTCACATGACCATTCACAAAAAAAAAACTTAATACTAATTTTATTGAAAAAAATGTATTGAATGTATATCGCCAATCCTAACATACAGTCTTAAGACAACTACCCTCCCAGAAAAAAGTGTCCATAATATAAAACATATAAAAGATAAGACGCAGAACCGTTCCCTACATCATGGATTGTAATAGAAATGTCAATCTTCTTTCTCTTTGCCATTTCCCATCATCTGGGGTCGGCCCTCCTCGTACGAAAACGCCAAACTTTCCTATTTTCACTCATTTCCACTGTCAGGTTCTCGCGTTGGAGCTCCTTTTCCATGTTGGCCCACCATGTTGCCATTGGGCGACCTCTTCTTCTTGGTTTTGTGGGAATGCTGAGGGCTTTTTGGACAATGTGCTCGCTGTCTCTTCGCATCACATGACCGTACCACCGGAGTCGAGATTCTCTTAATTTTTCCGTTATTGGGGCAACCTTAAAGCTACCCCTCACGTATTCGTTCCTTACGTGGTCCAGCCTTGTGACACCTCCAGCCCACCTCAACATTTTCATCTCTGCAGCGTGGACTCGACTTTCGTGGACTTTTTTTTTTCGTGGACTTTTAAATAGAAATGTCAATGGGCTAGACATATAGCCAGACAGGGCAGTACTAGATTGGCACCCAAAATACTCCAATGGAGGACTTCCGTAACACGATAAAAATATGTATCGTATTAATTTTGCTTGGTAAATTATTTAATAAAATTAATATCTTAAGTTCAATCAATACATTTTATAAATATTTTTTTATTAAGGCCATATAATCAATATCTTACTTATAAAAAACTTTGAGATAAAACTTGCGTGTATTAAATAATATATTTTCTTTCCACTATTACAAAATGGTTAATTACTTGTTTAAGTTTCATAATAACGTTTTTTTTATTAAATTATCTTATCATATTATTAGCTATAATGTTCGAGTCACTGATTATAACTATTCATTTTTGCGAGAGTTTCCTTTTTAATTATTATCTAACTGTTTGAAATTAAATATATAATTAAAAAAACAATTGTAGATAGATAATATAATAGAGTAAAAAAATTGAAAGGTGTTCTACGAATAGATACTACCATTATTTATAGTTAAACAATTAATTAACAAGTTTACAGATAAAATAAAATAAATGTTTAATCAACTAAAACTACTTGACCACCATTGTACGGCTAGCTTCATTTGCAGTAAAAAAAATGTCTCTAACTGCGGTTGAATACATTTGCAGCTTAGACAGATAGTCCTAGTTCATCATAATATTATGTACATTTAAGTAGTGTAAAACGAAAGCAAAAAGGTTTATAAAATATATAAAAATTTGATTATCAAATGATTTTACAGAAATCTCTGTAAAATCATTTGATAATCAGAAAAGTTCATTTTAAATAATAATGAAATAAAGCGATGTTTTTTTTAACTACTTCCACTTTTGTCTTTATTTCTACAGCAACCGGTTTCGCCAGGCTCGCTGGCATCGACAGACTGGTGATGACGACAGACGACAGATATGACGTCATCGACAGTCTGTCGATGACAGCGAGCCTGGCGAAACCGGTTGCTGTAGAAATAAAGGCAAAAGTGGAAGTTTAATATTTGAGTTGCAAATTTAAATTATCACTCAGACAAAGATACTGATCATATCGAAACCAGTCGGTAGTAAAAAGTGAACGGTTGTTAAAACAAATTAGAAAATTAAAATTAATTTAAGTTGCCGATATCGTACCGTAAAATAAAAAAAAGGAGAGGATCAATTGAGTTTACTATTTATTTAAAAAGGAACACAGCTGCAGAAGGTCGTAAACACGAAACGAAAATTATTAGTGTGAATAAAAGTTGGATTGTTATCTATGAAAGAACAAATTGATTCTAAAAACCAATGATCTTTTTTTGTTAATTCAGACCAAACCGCGTGTATTTGGATCACACTCCCGGCGAGTCCTCCCGCGGGTTGGTCTTTCTGGGGCGATAATCGCCCGCCAGATCTAAAGCGCATCCGTGTTTGTTCGGGGGTAGTAAGGATAGATGGTTTGTTTGCTGTGGCATAAAAGCGTGACCATGGAATGCGACCGCTAATCGAGATGGACTGATGAACGCCGAGCACCTGTTTGTTCCACCTGCCGCCATTTTAATTTGAGCGCGGACGTTTTAGGAAACTCCGTTGATTCGTTTATTCCCCTCGGCATTTATTATCGAATCTTCGGAATCTGTCGGCAAAGGCGCCGAGCATTATTTATGGAATTACGAAAACCAACAAGAGCCGGGTGGGGGCGTTATGGCGGCCTTGCTGGTTTTTTTAGTCCATCTCGGGCAGCCGCCACGCCACTTCATGTTTGTTTTAATACGCTAAGATGTGCTCCTAACTTTTTATTAGTTAATGCATATTCTTAGCGGACCTACGATGAAAACTCGTCCGGTTTTTTTTTACCAAACATCTTCTACAATATATCGACAATATAAAATCCTGTTCAAACACCTGCAGTCATTTTTATTTACATATACTATATAGATAATAAAAGTTATAGTCATATATTGTTTCATCAACAATGATGTTAGTAACTAACTAACTAACCATCACGCCGTCTTCCGAAGGAGTAGACAGAAAGAATAGACCACCACACGGTTCTTTCTGGCATACTTCTCTCGCATCCTCAACATTCATTTATCGAATCATGCCCGCACGTCGATTTCTCCAACAATGGTGTTCTTGGGTTCTGTTTTGGCGGAATTTCGGGTCAACGTAATCTGACTGAGTTGTCTTGACACGACGAAGAAAAAGAAGACCATTTTACATGATTTTAATTACTTCCCAACTGAGGTAACTTATTCATGGGAGGGTTTTTTCTCCACTCCATATAATATAATCACATTATGAAACAAAAATATTATGAAACAAAACATAGCATCACTGTAGTATTACTTTAAAATTTAATTATCTAATATTACAACCTTCGTTGCCGAGTGATAAGTGCATTGGCTGCCACCCCGAAGGTCCCAGATTCGATTCCCGACAATGGCAGCATGATTGTCACACTGTCGTTGGTCTGGTGGAGAATTACTGTGACAATAAAATGTCGATAGATTAGCTACCTATCACATGTCACGAGAATCAATATGATAACTTTACCCTTTACTTCGATTTGGCTCACACTGTTATGTTGTAAAGAGCTATTGACAAAATAATAATAATAATAATATTTCAACACTTATTTGTTTTTTTAGGTCTTCTTTAAATAAATGATCAATCGTGTCAGCAACCTCTCCAAATATTACCAGATTATTAATTAGATTTTTAAATGGATTATTAAATATATTAAGGACCAAACAAGTTTTGGAGACTTCCGAAATGAAGAAACTGAGGACGATAGCAGGCAAGACACTAAGGGATCGCGTGAGGAACACCAGAATAAGAGAGATATGTGAGGTTGAGGATATTATAAGATGGAGCAGACAGCGAAAAAAGGACTGGTACGATCATGTTCAAAGAATGGACCCCACCAGACTCCCTTATATTGCATTGCATAATCAACCTCATGGGACTCGTCCTCGTGGAAGACCTCCTAAAAGATGGAAGGACAGGTGGGAATCTCTCAGGAATCTCTACCTCACAGGAGGAGCAACTCTCTGGAGAACAGACCACATAGGTCTACAATAAGGAAGTAAAAGAAGAAGAAGATAATTTGAACCCAATTACTCTATGCAACATTTTAGCTATTGATTCGCATGTTATATCGTTTTTTTTTCACGTGCATTCTAGCAGGACAAAGACAGCGTAAGATTATTTTTTCACACTCAACGCCGGGAAACGAGCCCGGGACATTCGTTGCGATACCTATTGCCACTATGCAGAAGGCCGCCTGATGGTATTATTATGTGAAATCAACCCTATCGGTAAATACGATTAATATTGAAAAGATGTATTCCCTGTCAAATATTTTAATTTGACCGTTTTAAACTGGACATCATAAAAAAATATGATAATATTTTTGTTATAAATTAACGATTTGTAAAACAATTCGGGCACGAGGTTTTGAAATGCAAATCACGATACAGAAATGTTAAATGTTTTTTATCTGATTCTGATGGCTGCTTAAATGAGTTTTGTGAGTAGGGTCTGTATTATTTATGTATGTTTTTATAGGCTCTATTTATATTTCGGAAAGTATATCATTTGGTGGCGCTCGGGGCCATTTCGCATGCTCAGCAAACAAGGGTCGTTTTATATTCTGATCAATTATCGCAAGGTGAACTGTTCGCCGGCCTGGAAGTGTTTCGGCTAATGGCGCTGCTTGCTGCCATCACACTAGGCCTAATTTTATATCCCAGAGGTAAAGTGAGCTAAATCATTTTATCACCTTTAAATTATTAATATCTGTAATTAACTATACGAAATAAAGTGAAACATGCTAATAACTCATAAGCTCAAGAACCAAAATTTATATTAATTTTATTAAAATAATTATTTTGAAATGAGATCTCTTAGACAAATGTGTGATACTCTGTGTATGATAGAGTGTCGAATGAAAATATAAGTAGTGAATGCGGTGCGAATGATGGTGTTATGAACAAAATAATGAAAGATCATTTAGATGGTTTGGACACATGGAAAGGATGAATGAAAAAAGATTGGTAAAATAATATATATATATATATATATATATATATATATATATATATATATATATATATATATATATGTTATATATATATATATATATATATATATATATATATATATATATATATATATATATATATATATATATATATATATATATATATATATATATAAAGAGTTATATATATATATATATATATATATATATATATATATATATATATATATATATATATATATATATATATATATATATATATATATATATATATATATATATATATATATATATATATATATATATATATATATATATATATATATATATATATATATATATATATATATATATATATATGTATATATAAACCAACTAAACTAAGTAACCATCATGCCGTCTCTCCGAAGGGGTAGGCAGAAAGAATGGACTGCCACACTTTTCTTTCCTGACATATTTCTCTCGCTTCCTCCAACATTCATACATCGTGTCATGCACGCGCGACGATTTCTCTGACTCCTCACATGGCCGACATTCAATATTTGATTTATTTGATCGTGCCACGTTTTCCTCGGTCTTCCTCTATTTCTGGTTCCATTTACATCATTAACATATAGTTTTTTTACCATTCTTTCTTCATTCATTCTTTCAATATGTCCAAACCATCTTAATGATCCTTTCATTATTTTGTTCATGACACCATCATTCGCACCGCATTCACTTCTTATATTTTCATTCGGCACTCTATCATACACAGAGTATCCACACATTCTTCTAAGAGATCTCATTTCAACTGCATTTATTCTACTTTCATCCTTCGCTTTGCCAGTTCCGTACTTCGCTTCCATACATAGGGTCGGTGAAGGCACCGTTTGTGCACTGCCGTTCTAGCTTTGTTGGATAGGTTTTTTGTTTGCGATGACGCTTTAAGACGCACCATTCACTTTGCCCATACTTTAACCCTTCTTTCCAATATCCCTCCACTCTCCCAGCATCTCTTGTAAACATACTACTAAATACACAAGCGCTTCGCTCCAAGTTTTCACCATTCACGCTATTTGCCAGAGACTGTCATGGTTTCTTCCTTCAAAAAATCGACCGCCGGACTTATTAACATTCATCATCAGATCATTTCGCATGCATACCTCATACATACAATTCACCAGGACTTGTAGTTCATGCTCGTTGTCTGCAAGTAGGACAGCGTCATCCGCATACAAGAGACAGCTTACTGACACTCCGCTCATTTTGGCACCTACATCCAACCCTTTCAGCTCTTTCATACATTTGTCCATATACAGATTAAATAACCACGGGGACATTACGCAACCCTGTTTGACACCTTTATTGATATCAAACCAGGCTGTAAGATCTCCATTTACTCTGACACTAGCAGTGCTTTCTGTGTATAGCGACTTAATTGCCGTGATCAGTTTTGTACTTATTCCATATTCAGACAATATTTTCCACAACTTTTCTCTATTAACGTAATCATATGCTTTTTGCAAGTCGACAAATGCACAGAAAAGTTTGCGGTTTTTGGCCAGAAACTTCTCTGTCAATGTACGAAGTCCAAAAATTTGATCCATACATCCTCTGCCATTCATAAAGGCACCTTGCACATCCCAAACTTTGTCACTCGTCAATTTTCTTACTCTTTCTATTAAAATTCTGCCATAGACTTTACCAACGACACTCAAAAGACTAATAGCTCTGTGGTTTCCACATTCCATACGCGATCCTTTTCCTTTGTACAGGGGCATAATTACTGCTCTCCTCCAGTCTAGCGGCGTATATCCCTCCTCCAAGCACTGGTTAAATAACTTACATAACCATGCAGAAACCACTTCGCCACCGCTTTTAATAAAATCTATGGCAATACAATCAAATCCAACAGCTTTTCCACTTTTCATTGCATTCACAGATCTTTTCATCTCATTCGTACTTATTTTCTCAATATTATCATTCATAGGTCCCGCACTCGCACTAGTTGTTATACTTTCGATCACGCTTGTATCACCACCATACATCTCCTTAAAATATTCCATCCATCTTTCTTGTATGATCTTACTCTCCGTTAACATTCTTCCCTCGTTGTCTAAAATTGCTTTCACACATCCACTATCAGGAGGATTTCGGGCTTTTTTAACTTCTTTCCAAAACATTTTTAAATTTGCTTGGAAGTTGTTTGTCATTTTGAGCCCTTCTTCCTCCTTCAGCTTTTCTTTCCGCGCTTTCACTACCGACTTCACTCTCTTCTTGCATACCTTATACAAATCTTTTGCTTTTTCATACTTAACTCTGTCATTCTTATTTATCGACAACATATTCAACCAAGCATCTTTCTTCTCTTTAACAGCAATCTTTACATCATCATTCCACCATGCATCCCCTTTCCTTCTTCCTTGTACACACACACCACACGATTCTTTCGCTGATTCACACAAACTCTCCTTCAAGTATTTCCAGGTCTCGTCAATACTCAACTCACTTACATCCCGCTCACTCAATCTATCTTTCACTTTTCTTACGAAATTATTTCTTACGTCATTGTTTTGCAGTTTTTCAACTTTGACTCTAGTCGGTGCGGCTACTGTTTTGCTTCTTCTGGTTCGCCATCCCCGGAATAAGATCACTTTTGCCACTACTAAAAAATGATCCGTTTCCAGTTCGGCTCCC
The DNA here is from genome assembly GCA_022606425.2 of Lepidostoma basale. Lineage (NCBI taxonomy): Eukaryota > Metazoa > Arthropoda > Insecta > Trichoptera > Lepidostomatidae > Lepidostoma > Lepidostoma basale. The sequence goes on from JAHDVF020001522.1 coordinate 1,389,513, forward strand.
CTGAAGACCCTTGAATCAACAGTATCCGCCCGTAATCTAGAGTCTACAATGACGTAATCTATAATGGACCTTTCAAATCCTCTTTCCCAAGTATAGAGATGGATTCTCTTATGATCGAAGATGGTATTTGATACAAAGAGACCCCATTCTATACACAATTCAAGCAGTCTCCTTCCATTATCATTTATTCGTCTATCACCAAACGTACCCAGACATTCCTCGTACCCACTCCTACGGATTCCCACCCAACCGTTCATATCACCTGCTATTATCAATCTTTCGTTTTCACTCTTACACACCAATGTCTCTCTCACTTTGTCCCAAAACTCATCTTTACTCGCCTCATTTTCGTTGTTACCAGGGGCGTATCCAATTAAAAGGAAAACTCTTGTTAACCCGATCTTGAAGCGAATCCACATGAGTCTTGGGCTAACACATTTATAACCTTTCATACATTCTACCATCCTTGGAGCTAGCACCGCCGCCACGCCTTGGCATGCTCTGTGGTCATTCGGCACACCCGACCACAGAACAAGCTTATCCGCATGCTCCAAGGAACCACACTCTTTCATCATACATTCAGTCACACATAAAACATCTAAACACTTATTATCCATTTCTGCACACATCTCATTCAACTTTCCTTCCATACCTCCCCTTATATTCCATGTACCGATGCGGCACTCCACCCTTCTCTGTTCGCCCCTGCGGGAGATGCGGTGTGATGGGTTGCGGACCTCATCGCCACCAGTAGGCATCACCCGCACACACTTAAATGCTAAATCATTTACAAACTATATCTAAAATAAAATTCAATTATATAAAATAAATAAATAAAATAAAATAAATCATAAAATAAAAATAACAAAATATAACACATAAAAAAAAAAAAAAGTTATAACACATAAGCTATTTTCTAAGATAATATCCTTTCATTAAAAGTTTGTTTCTCCCGTTACCACCGTTATATCAATAAAATTTTAGTTAGTTAGGCACTTTAAATAGTTTAATTTCCAGCAAGCACTTCAATATGAATCAAAAGAATTTTTCAAATAGACATCGGAACAAATGTACATAAACGTTCGAAAAATAAAATTATGAAAACCAATTTGGCACCTGTCAAAACACTTCACATAAACAATGTAATTATATTTTTCACCACCAAAACAGCACAAAGGTATAAATTTTCACAATCAAATATTATTTTGGGATGGCAAGATGCGTATTGGCCAGGATTATTCTCACATGGATCATTTATATATAAATTTTGTCCACTAGTTGACGATGTTTTCAAAAAAGGTCAATATTATAATTTGCTCATCCAACAGGACACACCCAACACGTATACGAGGTAACGAACCATTGATTTAACTAACACATGTTATATATATTTTTAGGTTCTTGCACTCAGTTTGTAATAATTTTGGTTAGTTTATATCGTTCTTATTACCATCTTCCTTATAAATAATGACCCTTTACCACCAAGTTATCCACCATCATTCAGTCTTTTACCCCTCCCGCAATCAATGCGGACAATAAAAATCCTCCCCGATAGCCCACTACGTACTCCGCCAAAAAAAATGGTCTCACGCAGGACGCTATCTCCTACCCCAACTCCATCCAGGCACTGCTCCTCTAATCTTCCCCTCGTTAACAGACTTCTTTAATAAATACAATCCCAACCCTAACTGGTCTTCCATTCCTTGACAATAATGTAAGAAATTATCATAAACCCTAAATCCCCCCTCGCCCTCTTTCGGAGGGACACTCCGGGCCATACATTTAGCGGGCTATCATAAAACAACTACCAAATCGCATTCCAACAATGTTTCCTACAGACGTAAGAGGAATAGCCATTAGAGTTGAACCTCTGTAAGCCAGAAGATCCAAGTCCCAATGATGAAGGTGTAAACCTTCGAAACATGTCGAGAAAAATAAACTCAAAAGTGGAAAAAACGGTGTTTTAATTAATAATAAAAAAATTGGCATTATGGAATTCCACAGTATTAACCCCTTAAGTTTGTCTAAAATTAATCTATCTATCTATCTATCTATCTATCTATCTATATAAATAAAAGGCGTTCTTCCGGGTGTGTGTCGACTATTTCTGAGGTTATTCCTGAGCTGATCCTTTTGAAATTTGGAGAATGGACTAATTGGAATTCAGCGGTCGTCATAGGCATATTTTTGTTATTAATCGAGCTCTAATTAACTTTATAAATTAATCAATTAATTGAAAATTTTCGTAGTGCAAACGAATATAGACCTTAATGTTCGTATCACCTGAGTATCAATCTTTTGAGTCTATATTCGTTTGACATGGTCTGGAGAGAATTCAGTCTCCATGTAATTTTGTGTACTGGCAACAATGTGTTTTGCTTTCTGACAGTCCAATATATTGCGATGTATAATACTTAATACGTTTTACTTATTACGTACTAAAATAATTGGTTGTTTAATTGGTACAGTCTATTTTATTGGCCATATTTTAATGTACATTAATGTAGACAGGTAATTATGCTTCCAAATTTTGGCGAGTATAATTTTTACGTCATTTTGAGGTTATGCACGAAATCTTATTTTTTCGTGTGGCTGAAACTTATTCGTTTCTCTTACGTTCGACGGTGATTACTTAATGATATTCGTTTTCTAGAATTCTAGCCGTTCGATTGGTCACGTGGTCTCCTGTCAAAACGTAATTTACGTCGTAATATTTTGTAGGTATACTTATATTTCTAATTCATATATATCTTCAAGTTATTCTATTTTGCCGTTGAAATGAATACATATTATATTTCCGCATTAAATATTTCAAAGTTATATTTCGGAAATTGTTACATTACCACAGCAACGGTAAGAAAGTTCTAATGATATACAATATCAATTTATTCGTTTTACTTACGTGTCATTTTAGGTTATGACGTTTCGTAGTGTAATAATTAGTTATTTAATTGGTATAATCTATTTTAATAATGTTATTTTAATGTAAAATAATTCTGGCAGGGCGAAAATCTATATCTTTGGGATAAGATATTAAGTTTTGATAAAATAATTCAGAGCCTGGTGTGAGAGACCACTGTCTAATGGGGATATTTTTGTATTGGGATTGAAATTATTTTGTTAATGAGCCATATTGGTGCATCTGCATGTTGCAATTCTACTTTAATATGAAGAAACTTGCTTCCGTAAGTTGTTTAATATTTATATTTCTAATTCATAAATATATTTTCAGTTTCTTCTATTTTGCCGTTTTCTTTATACGCATACTTTGGTCAGGGAAATTGTTACATTACCACAGCAACGGTAAGAAAGTTCTAATGATATACAATATGAATTACAATATGAATGAATGACACAATTCTTATGACTTTTTCCGTTTATTTCTAGGAAAATAAAGTAACGGATCAGAGATGGGACGAAAATTACCGATGCAGCGTGCAAAATAACTTCGTTAAAATGGAATTAGATCAATCAAACAACGGATGATCAGTGAATTAGATGTACCCTGGAGTGGCAAATGAAAACCGGCTCATTTTTACATTACACATAAGCTACTTTTAGTAGTTTTCATTCATATATGAAAATTCCATTATTAATTTCAGGTAAAGTTTTTAAATTTACAGTTTATAGACAATAATTAAGCACATTCCCAAACGTGCCACCTATATATCTGAATTTTGTGTTGCTCGGGCTGCCTGAAATATGCTTCCTGCACGCCTCAGATGCATTGACAATCCGACAGACTTTAATTCTCACCTAAAAACCCACCTTTTCAAATTATCGCATAAAATGGTAACAACGGTTGTCTGTATATCAATAAACAATATTATATCACATTTGCACAAAACATTCATATGTAACAAAATTCTTGATTTTGTTGTCCATGAAATTCACATCAGAGCCAATAAAGTAAGTTTCTACGATCGTGATTTCGCTGTTGTTACATGCACCTTTCATGACTAAAAACATTGTCAAAGCGCCCTTGAGGTGAGCTATTCACGAAAACGGCGATTATCAGTTCCGTAAGTTCAATGTTTATATTTTGATATGTACAGGTTTAAATTTTGAATTAATTGGTTTATTTTGTATATATAAGAATATAGACAATTTATATGAAGGAGTCTGGTTGTAATGAATGCTTTTGTAAAATTTTTGTTATTTCTTTAGCACAATCATAACTGCATTGATTAGCATAGTTTTTGGTAGTTATTTTTGCCGTTCAGGTAAAGTTTCTAAAATCTCCTACATATAATATTAACACATTTCCACGCAACTCTTGCAATGCTCGATCAAGAGCCTCGAGTATTTTTTTTAAATATACTGCTTAGTGAACACTTGGAATTCATTAATTGTATGGAAGTTGAAAATTTGCCATATGCGCCTCTTCGATGTCCGCCTTATGCCAATTCCAATATTATTTTTTTTTATTTCTAGGAAACAATATTAATTAATCAGAGATCGGAATGGAATCGGTCATATAGCAGGGACAACGGATGATAAGATGCACCCTGGAGTAGCGGGCGAGAAACAACTGGCAGAATTTTGAATGGTATTGCGCTATTTTATTAATGTTATTTAATTATTATGATTTTAATTAGTTATTTAAAATACAATTAATATGACATTTGATGAATTCAAACATAAAGGTGTTCTTTATACGCGTACTTTGGTCAGGGAAATATTAAAATTACCACAGCAACGATAAGAAAGTTCTAATGATATACAATATCAATTTATTCGTTTTACTTACGTGTCATTTTAGGTTATGACGTTTCGTTGTGTAATAATTAGTTAATTGGTATAATCTATTTTAATAATGTTGTTTTAATGTAAAATTGTTCTGGCAGGGCGAAAATCTATATCTTTGGGATTAGATATTAAGTTTTGATAAAATAATTGCCTGGTTGTGAGAGACCACTGGTCTAATGGGGATATTTTTGTATTGGGATTGAAATTATTTTGATAATGAGCCATATTGGTGCATCTGCATGTTGCAATTCTTCTTTATTTTCCATTCCACTGAGTAATTCCAGCAGCACACATACCCAAATACACTATGAGTTACTTCAGCTGTTTTAGTTTTTCTCTGAAAACAAATGCTGTGATAGGTAAACATATCCTTATATGCAGCATTAGCTGCCTCAGTTAGAAGAGTCCAGTAATATTCCATTTTTGACCATTAAATTCTACATTATGCTGAGATTTAAAATATTCAAAGATAATGAAATTGATTTCAGGTTATTTCATTTGCTTGAGGATGGGGAAGACAACGCAGAAGATAATGGATTGCGCATGTGCAGAGGATGGGGAAGACAACGCAGAAGATACTGGAGTTCGCATGTCCAGAGGATGGATCCCACACTTCGATATATGCGTATCACAAGACAATGTTGTTATCTTTATGAACTAATTTGGAATGGTATGTACAGGTTTAAATTGGATTAATTGGTTTAATTCGTTACATAAGAATATAGACAATTTATGTTTACTACTCCATGATACATTCTCATCTGTCTTACCTTTCCTGTATTTGGGGCTTTATTACAAAGAAGAAAGCTAATGAGATTCAGGTGATCCAAAATCGGGCTGTTAGAAATATTTTCCGTCTACCGTGGTACACTCATGTAAGGGCCCTATATTCTCAGACGAAAATAATTCCATTTCAAATCCATCCAAAATTAGAGATCACTAAAACTATAATACAAATAATAAAGTCATCAACGCGCTCTAATACTCGACCAATATTCAATACGGACGTACACCAACATGATACGCGCTCACAGAATAAGAAGCATTGCGTTCAACTAGATTCGGTGTAAAATCCTTACAATTTATAGCCTCTACAGAATTTAATAAACTCCCTAATGATTTAATAATGATGTCGAACCAAAAACTTCAATCTGATCAACTTAAAAGTAATTTTTACATTACATTTTTACATTTTTACATTACACATAAGCTACTTTTAGTAGTTTTCATTCATATATGAAAATTCCATTATTAATTTCAGGTAAGGTTTTTAAATTTACAGTTTATAGACAATAATTAAGCACATTCCCAAACGTGCCACCTATATATCTGAATTTTGTGTTGCTCGGGCTTTCACAGTAGTAGGTTCGTCCGCCTGAAATATGCTTCCTGCACGCCTCAGATGCATTGACAATCCGACAGACTTTAAATATCACCTAAAAACCCACCTTTTCAAATTATCGCATAAAATGTTAACAACGGTTGTCTGTATATCAATAAACAATATTATATCACATTTGCACAAAACATTCATATGTTTAGAGAAACAAAATTCTTGATTTTGTTGTCCATGAAATTCACATCAGAGCCAATAAATTAAGTTTCTACGATCGTGATTTCGCTGTTGTCACATGCACCTTTCATGACTAAAAACAATGTCAAAGCGCCCTTGAGGTGAGCTATTCACGAAAACGGCGATTATACAAATTAAACAAACAAACAAACCATCACGCCGTTTCCCCACAGGGGTAGGCAGAGAGAATGGACCATAACACTACTCTATCCTGGCAAACCTCTCTAGCTTCCTCCACATTCATACAACGAGTCATACACGCATGTCGATTCCTCCGACTTCTAACATGACCAACCTTTAAAATCTGATTAGTTTAATTAATTTGACAAATTAATCAAATTAATCAGATTAAAAGGTTTTATTAGTTTTATCGTTTTTGTAAAGAATTTTGACAGGTGTAGACATAAATTTTTCATTTGTTCCAATGACAATTTGAATCATTTCTTCAATATTATTTTCAAGTTCTTGCTGGTTAAGTGCCTTACTACAGATAATTTAAAAAATGGTGGATACGTGTAACATAAATTAAATAAACACAAATGTCCGGATCGTCCAAGTCAACATGTGCAACATCGAAAAAAACATTATGTGTTATTACATTATGTGCTAAATTAAAAAACAGTGGATACGTGGAACATATTATAAATTAAATAGACAATATGTGCACCGTCTAAAAAGAACATTTTGTGTAAAATTATTTTTATTTTGTTATTTTATTTTATATCATTGTATTTTATATTATTTGTTTTAGATTTATTTTGTGGGTGTTGGACGATCGAAGTGTGCGCGGGAGATGCCTATTGGTGGCGATGAGGTTCGCAACCCATCACACCGCGCCTCCCGCGGGGCGAAAAGAGAAGGATGGAGTGCCGCATCAGTAAAAGGGTGACAGTCCATTCTCTCTGCTTACACTTTCGGGGAGACGGCGTGATGGTTAGTTAGTTAGTTAGTTAATTTGACAAATTAGCCTAATTATTATTATTATTATTATGCATATAGCATGAACTGCCTTTTATATGAAGAATATCTTCAGCAAACAAGTGAAAAACAGTTGTAATTCATTCATTGTATGGAAATTTAAATTTTGCCTTATGCGCCTCTTCGGTGTCCGCCTTATGGCAATTCAAATTTTTTTTTTTTTAATTCCAGGGCCCAAAATTGATGAATCAAGGATCGGACCAAAGTTGCCGATGCAGCGTGTAAAATAACTAATGTTTAAATGGAATGGGATCGGTCATAAAGCAAGGACAACGGGTGATAAGATCTTCTGGCCTGGAGTGGCGAAAGAGAAACAGCTACACAAATTCTGGCAGATCACAAGCAAGATGGTCTGATGACATTAAACGAGTGGCAGGAGGTCAATGGCGCAGAGCGGCGAGGGATACAGTTGTGGAAGTCGGGAAGGGAGGCTTTTGTAGTATTATCATCTATATTACTATTCCACGCCAGCGGACTCGCAGTGCCGAAATCACGATCGTAGAAACTTACTTTATTGGCTCTGATGTGAATTTCATGGACAACAAAATCAAGAGTTTTGTTTCTTTAATATAATGAATGTTTTCTGCAAATGTGATATAATATTGTTTATTTGATTATTAAATTTCATATAAAATATTCAAAAAATAGTTTTTCAATTACCTTAGTAATATGTATTCAAGTTTATAATTCACAGCGAGTTTGCTTGGATTGAAACTTTGTTTTAAAGATATAGACACACATTTTTGCATCCATACACATGGCATTTAATCCAATAAATAAACGAATTGTTATTGAACTTTAATTGTATTTGTTGAATATATATTGGGTTTATTTATGTACTCGAATTTAGCAATAGCGAAGCGTTGCCGGGTCAGCTAGTAAATAATAATAATGCCATAGCGAGGTGAAACATTTCATTCCCATAAAATATAATGAAACTTATAGAATCAATTGTATCTCAATAGAGACGAAGATGCAAATTGGAAACAGAATATGGTTGATCAAGGCGTTTACAGGACCTATGACCTGTCATTGGTTGGGTTAAGCGCACGCTTTATGTAATACAACATTCCCCATTCCACATTATTTTTTCTTATGACCACCATGTCTGACAAATTTTTGGAAGTTGTATATACGTTAATCTCCAACACCACCCTTTACATGGTACTATATTCAATCTACACACTAACGCCATCTATGAAGATTGTATTTTAAGCATTAAGCTTCTTCTTCTACTTCTTCGATGGCCCTACAGCCCATATCGAGCCTTAGCCTCCAGTATTCTTCGCCTCCAACTCCTCCTGTCCTCCGCTTCGACCCTCCAATCTGACACTCTTAACAATCTTGCTCCATCTCTCCCAACTTCATCCTCTCATCGCAGCCTTGGTCGTCCAATTGGTCTTCTACCACCTGGGTGCCACTCCAGCAATCTTTTTGGGGTTCGCGATGACGGCATCCTCTGCACGTGACCGGCCCATCTCAGTCTATTCATTCTGACCTGTGTGGAGAGACTGGGAGCTTTGTAAATATTAAGCATTAAGCAGAAGATCTTTTTAACGCAATGTGAAAGGCTACCGCCATTTACCGCATTGCTAGAAACCTTATAGAATTCGTTTACTTCAATTCATAAAGCAAGTGTTATTTTTCAGTGTATTTTCTATTACATTCATCATTGCTAATTGCTTGTTAGAACCGCATTCCGAAAAGATCTAGCCTGTACTATCCGATCACAACAAGCGCGCAGTACCAAATATCCTTGAACACATTTTTTTAAAGACATTTTATTGTGAATCGACTCCGGCCCAATCTGTAATAACTAAACCCATGTATCGGGCGAGATTTGCCTGTAATTATTATTAATGACCCCACTGGGCGCCAGTTCGAATATTCTAATTTTATATTCCGTTCACGGGCCGCTCATCAGTTAAGTGCACCGAAAACATTAATTATGTAATCTGTTTTTATTCCGAGCGTTTTAAATACTGCATCGTCATGCCTTCGATTGTTATCATCGCTTTTCCACCAGGTTTCCGTGGACGTATCCACGCTATTACGGTTGATTTCTTCACTCTTTGATAATTATTTCACTAAAATTTGGCCTCTTAACTACGAGGGACGTTCAATATATTCTCGGTATGGGTATGAAGGAAAAGACTTAGGTTAATAATTATTTTTTGATTTCTCAATATAGTCATTTTTAATATCTATGCACTTCTTACTTCTAGCAATCAATTTATTTAAACCCTCAAAAAATATGATTCCGGTTTGTTATCAAAATCGCCGCTTTTATCGAGTCATCGTCGTCAAATCGTTTCCCATGAATGTATTTCTTTAGATTTGGAACAGAAAAAAATCACTTGGTTCCAGGTCTAAACTATACGGTGGGTCATTGATTTCTGCAAAACCACATTCACGAACTGCAGCCTTTGCAACTTGAGCCTTGTGCACCGGTGCATTGTCGGGGAGGAGCAGGATCCCTCTGGCCAATTTCCCCCGCCTTTTCTCTTTGATCGCCTCCCTGAATTGATAAAGGATGCTAAAGTAGTATTCCCCGGTGATATTGATACCCTTTTTCTTGTAATCTATCAGCAAAATTCCCTGGGAATCCCAGAAAAGTGTAGCCATGACCTTCCCTGCGGATTGTGTCACATTGAACTTCTTTGGGATGAAATCACGAAAAATCGGCTAAATTTGAAGAAGAAAAGAGTGCTGTTTCATCAAGACAAAGCACCGTGTAACAAATCAATGAAAGCTATGTCAAAATTGCATGAATTAGGCTACGAATTGCTTACCCATCCACCGTATTCTCTAGTTCTGGCCCCTAGTGACTTTTTTCTGTTTGAAGACCTCTAAAGAATGCTCGCCGGCAAGAAATTCAGCACTGATGAAGAGGTAATCGCCGAAACTGAGGCTTATTTTAAGTCTAAAGAGAAATCGTACTAAACTGTTAAATTAAATAATTTTGTTTTAATATATCACAATTGTATTTTATTTTACGCGACAGCTGTTTTATTAACCTATTTGTTTTGTTTTATTTGTTTTATTTAAGTGTTTCGGCCAAAACAATGGACTATTTAAGAAATCGTACTTTAAAAATGGTATCGAAAAATTGTATGACCGCTGTAATCGTTGTATCGCCCTTGAAGGTAACTATATTATATAGGTAACTATATATAGGGTGTTGGTCTTTTTGTCCCTGATAGATTTCTCCGACAGCGACAGCACAGATTGTTTTACCAACCGGCCACCAGAACCAATCTGCCTCTGGTGACACCGGTGGGAAGAGCAATTAGTCTGCTGAACGCGATCTCCTCGGAGATCGACGTCTTTTATATTAGTGAAGGTACGTTCAGGGGACAAATACTCTTGACTTTAGAAAGTATGTTGTCTTCCTAATGTCTAACCATCTCTAATGCGTTCCTGGTACTTTGTTGTATTTTTATAATATTTTACCTGTACTCAATAGATGCCTTAAACATTTTCCTGTTTGTAATGTCTTTTGAGTTAATAAACTGATTTGATTTATATTGAATAATAAAATAAAATTTTACCACAAAAATGTATTTTACTATGTTAGCCTACGAACTTTTCAGCCCAACTGTTATTAATATATAACAGAGTATATAGCCAATGTAGCAATGTTCTCAGCGACAACATTCTGGATTAAATACAATGTGAAAGAAAATTTAGAACATATGGGTGCAATAGTGAAATTTATTGGCGCCGCGGGCGAGGATGGAAGCGCTGGTCCGCCTAGTTCGGACCTGCTCATCGGATATGGGCGCATTAAACCCCTGGGAGAGGTCGTGGTAATATTCAAAAGGGTCATCGATGACTTTCGAATTTTAACTTAACCTAACATGGATGCCATAAAGAAATTTCCAAAGATAAAATATTAACTCATTAAGATGTTGTAAATATGGGTATCCCTCGTACTCTGTCCAATTTTAATTTGCAGATTATACGTATAATCTGCAGCATAAATAAATACATTTCTTATATTTTTATAAAAAAAATATTTATTGAAAGCAACATTAAAAAAAATCAAAGTATGTTGTATCAATTCTTGTCGACTATCACTTGAAATTTAATTCTTTCAAGTGATATCCTTTTGATCCTATATATCAATCTCACCATAAGGGTAACGCCAGTGCACGAATTCTACAAAAATCCCTTTTTCAATAAGATCGACTAACGTCCAATGACAATTTGAATAATTTCTCAATATTATTTTTAAGTTCTTGCTGGTTAAGTGCCTAATTACAGCTAATTTAAAAAACGGCGGATACGTGTAACATAAATTAAATAAACACAAAAGTCCGGAACGTCCATGTCAACATGTGCAACATCGAAAAAAACATTGTGTTATTATTATACATTATGTGCTAAATTAAAAAAATGGTGGATTCGTGGAACATAAATTAAATAGACAATATGTGCACCACCTAAAAAGAACATTTTGTGTAAAATTATTTTTATTTTGTTATGTTATTTTATATCATTGTATTTTATATTATTTGTTTTAGATTTATTTTGTGGATGATTTACGATTGGAGTGTGCGCGGGAGATGCCTATTGGTGGCGATGAGGTTCGCAACCCATCACGCCGCGTCTCCCGCGGGGCGAAAAGAGAAGGATGGGATGCCGCATCGGTTAAAGTGTGACAGTCCATTCTTTCTACCTACCCTTTCGGGGAGACGGCGTGATGGTTAGCTAGTTAGTTAGTTTTTCGACCAACGTCAGAAGGTTCATTTTTCTTGAAGAGATAGTGTATAGATGTCGCTAGCCACACACAAAAAAAAATGTCAAAATTCCTACTGGAATCATTTTTAATGCAAAGTGGCCTTACGATATTGATGGTGCGCCTACGTAGCGGCCACCAGTGGCCTTACGGTATTGAAGTGGTTAAAAAAAACGTTCTTATGGCAATGACTTGGTGATGAATGTGTCTAAATCTAAAGTGATGGTTTTCGAGAAAGAAGAATGTATGACGATTTGTGATATAAGTGCGATGGGCGAGAAATTGGAGCAAGTTACTGAATTTACGTATCTGGGAAGCATGTTTACAAGAGACGGAAAAATGGAGAAAGACATCGAAAGAAGGGTTGGTCCTGGGAATAAAATAAATGGCGCACTCAAAGTCATTACTGCCAATAGAAATATATCCACAGAAGCAAAGATGGCAGTACACAATGGAGTTCTAGTGCCAACCCTCATGTATGAAAGTGAAGCTTGGTGCTGGCAAAAGAAGGATGAAAGCAGGATAAACGCCGTAGAAATGAGATCACTAAGAAGAATGTGCGGGAAAACGTTGTATGATAGAATACCGAACGATGAAATAAGAAAGAAATGTAAGGCAGATGACTGCATCATGAATAAAATTAAAAAAGGATCCCTGAGATGGTTTGGACGTATGGAACGAATGGATGAGAGTAGAATGGTTAAAAAGTTGTACACAAGCAGCGTGAGTGGAAAAAGAAGCCGAGGACGACCGAGGAAAACATGGCATGACCAAATTAATCAATTACTAAAAGGCGGCCACATTCGAAGTTGGAATAATCGACGTGCGTGCATGGTACGATGTATCAATGTAGCGGAAGCCCGAGAGGAATTCCAGGATAGGCCATTGTGGCGATCCATCCTCTCTGCCTACCCCTCCGGAGAAACGGCTTGATGGCTAGTTAGTTAGTTAGTTAGAATAGAAATATTTGAAAATGTAAGAGAATGCTAGAAACACAAAAGATTATTTTCCTAAACATTTGATCGTATCGGTAAATGATAGTCTCCGGCTGGGAGCGTGATCCAATTTCGGGAGGGCGCCGAACCGGAAACCTTCCAATGGACGTAATTACAGACTTCGCCTAGGCTAAGGCAGCCTCCAAGGGAGGTGCGTGGAATCTACGAATAGGAGTGCGATTCAACAGTTGAAAATGATCTAATTATATTTATTTGTGAGTGCCATAGATGAGAGTCGCACGGGATAGAGATAAATGAAGAACGTTTGAGTTTGAAGTGGCTTAAAGTCAGCATTGAGAGACGGCTAAAGAAGAATAAAACTAATAATAATCTCGGTAAACTCATAACTAATAATAAAGAAAATAAATTGATCCAGTCGGGAGTCTACACATTAAAATGTAACGATTGCACGTCATTCTGCATGGGAAAAACAACGCGTAATTTTATAAAATAATTAATAATTAAATAACATCTTAGATGCCTTTCTAATAATATTTTTTCGGAGTTCGCTAACCATTTAATTGAAAATAATCATACATTTAATAAAAAAAAACGGTGTTGAAATTGGCATATTAATAATAAAAACCTAACTTTAAACAATTTAGAAATTTTAGAAATAAAAAATAATAATAATAATGAAAATATAATAAATAACCAATTTAATTTAAATTGAATTCCCATGCTCGATATGTTCCCGTTACATCTTCCCTCTCATCAATCCAAATTATACCTCTTCCACTCGATATGTTCCTGTCCCCTCTCCTCAATCCTAATTATACCCCTTCTACTTTTATACATAACTTGATTTTATTATCATTATCATTTAGTTTATAAGTGACCGCTCTGTATTATTTGATTGTTGAAATTGCATACATTAATAAAGTTTACTTGTAACCGAAACATGTCTGAGTTTAGTGAAAATAAAAAGTGTTGTTATACAAAGTAAAATTATATTTATTAAAAAAAAAGATAACATTGGTGTCATACATTATAATTCTTGACGCTAACAAGAGGTCTAGTGTACAAGTTCCAGATCGCCAAGCGCGCCTTACAAAGAGCTAGCATGGAATAACCTCGAGGGACAGAATCAGAGATAAATTTATTCGACAACTAACCTCATCTACAAGCATCTACAAGACCTGTGTGCGACCAATCCTCACATATGGCATTGAATCGAGGGCAGACACTGTCAAGACAAAGAGCATGCTCAGGACAACCGAGATGAAAACGCTCCGCGCTATAGCTGGCAAGAGCCTACGTGATCGAGTTAGGAATACAGCAATCCGAGAAATCTGCGAGGTCGAAGATGTGGTCAGAAGGGGACGTCAAAGACGGCGATACTGGCATGAACACGTAGAAAGGATGAGCTCAAATAGAATACCACACATAGCTCTCCATGGAACGCCAAACGGACAACGCCGACCAGGAAGACCCCCGAAACGGTGGAGAGAAAGCTGGAGTTCGGCATCTCAAGAGGACCCGCCTGAAATAACAGACTCCTGAGTCTACCAAAAGGGAAGAAGAAGAAGAAGACAACTAACCAAGGTGAAACAAGAGAATAGGCGGCTGAAGTGTAATGGGCTGGTTATATTTGTCGGAGAGCCGACAGCCTATGAGGAAGAAGGGTTCTGAAGTGGAAATAGCACACAGAATCCCGCAAAGTTAGACGTCCCCCTGCCCGCTGGACCGACGATATTGCAAAGGTTGCTGGACGTGGATAGATGAGAGTGGCAATGGATAAGCAAGGCAATGGACATTCTTCCACCTAAGACGATTAAAATCCGTCAAAAGGAGTATTCCCCATGACACTTTCAAAACTCTTGTAAATTCCTTTGTTGTGTCACGACTTGATTATTGTAATGGAATTTATGCAAACATTCCAAAACATCAAATAAACAAACTTCAATCTGCGTTCAATGCAGCAGCAAGGCTCATTAAAGGCATTCCAAAAAAGTCTCATATAACACAACATCTCAAAGAACTTCACTGGCTTAAAAGTCCAGAAAGAATCCAGTATAAACTCTGCTGGACAGTCTTCAAAGCGACAGTCTTCATTCATGGAATGACACCAAGTTATATATCTGAACTCTGTATAACGGACGGCCTAAATTCAAGGAAATCCACACTTCGTTCGGCGAACTCCTCAGCAATAGGAAGATTAGTTGAGCCGAAGCGTTGCCCCAGTACAAATTTCGGGGATCGAGCGTTCGCGGTAGCCGGTCCATCAGCTTGGAACAATCTCCCTTCACACCTTAGATGCATAAATGATCAGACAGATTTCAGATCTAAATTGAAAACCCATATTTTTCATATTTCATACCCAAGTTAAACATTTATACTTTGTTCTACTATACTTTTAAACCGATCGCTTTTTAAGCGGTCACATTTTGATTTTTAGATTTAAAACACGTCTTAATGCGCCCTTGAGGTGATTACATCACAAAAACGGCGCTTTAAAAGTTAGCATATTATTATTATTATTATTATTATTACATTCAGCAGTGAACGACAGACGACTGAAAAGAGATTACATTTCTTCCTATTCTTACACTTATTTTATGCCTTTTGGTCTGTTACTCTCTGTGTAAAGTTCCCTCCTGAGAGGTGGACTGCTAACTGTCCTTCCATCTTTTTAGAAGTTTGCTCCCTTGAGGTTAACTGTCAGAACCTTCATCCGTACCGCCCTTCAAAGAGAAGATTTACGATTAATTTATAAGTAACAAACGGGTATGAGTATTTAAAAAAAAAGGATTCTAAGAACACTTTTTTTTATAAATACGAAGTAAAAAAAAACAAACAAATTGATGGCGAGTATAGAAGAACCGGCAATTTTTTATTGTTATCAGACATTTGATAATGCTTCAGCAAAGGCGAAACATGTTATTCTCAGCAGCAAACAGATGTTTTCATTCGTATTAGGTAATAATTTGTTATTTGTCTTTTTTTTATATACTTTGTACATCCAACACTTTTAAAATTACATATCAGACATGTTTCGGACAACCAGTCCTTCTTCAGACATACATATTATAAAGATAAACATTTAAAATATCATTAAATTGTTTACAAATATGATCAATTTTGACGGATGTTATTAACAAATTTTGTATAATTTTTTTTTGTTTTCATTATTTAAAATGAACTCTACCAAGAAATTTCAATTAAAAACATTACTTATTTAAAGTTATTTTAAATATGTATTATTATAACATGTATCACTGAAGAATGACTGGTTGTCCGAAACATGCCTGATATGTAATTTTAATAATGTTGTATATACAAAGTACCTATATAAAAAAGAAAAAGACAAATAAAACACCTACAACACAAAGTATGGCGAACATAGAAGAAATAATTTATTACATTATAATAAAGTATACGAACCGCCTCTGGAAAACGTATTAAAAAAATCTGACCATTATATTTCTGTCGAAATTACCGGAGCCAACATATAAAAAGTTGCTATTCGATACTACGAAAATATTGTTTTGTAACACAATACGGATGTATCATTTTTACTGACGGACAAGCGAGAAAAATGCACGGCATAATGACACGTAATAATAACAAAACAAAAAATTGAATATTGTAGTTTTGTACAGATTTTTTTGTTCCAAAGAATGATTTGTTTTGGTCACGGTGCACTGACACCGCGTTCCGTGGTGAATTATATCTTAATAACAAAATTATATACCAAGGGGTGCACAGTGGGTAAACAACGCAAAACATTATATAAAAAAAATGATTAATGATCAAACTAAAAATAGTATTCTAACAAAAATATAAAAAGCTTTTTTTTAATACATACGTCTTCAAATAATCACACATGTTAATTATTTTGATATAAAAACAACAAACCATCACGCCGTTTACCAGAGGGGTAATAATAATAATAATAATATATTGGATAATGTATAGAGCGCCTTTTTAATGAATTACTCATCTCAAGGGCGCTGTAGCAAATGCTCCGTTTTATGAACTAGTTAAAAAATAAACATATTTAGAATGAGGGCTGCACCCAACGCAGTCGATCAACCCTTCTTATCAGGAAAGGATAATTTGAAAAGGTGCGTTTTGCTTTCATAACATTTATACATTGTGTCAAGAACGTACGTTATATTTCTCCGATCTTCACGTGGCCGACATTCAATATTTGGTTTAGTCCATTGTTTTGGCCTAAACACTATGATACTTTAACATTATAAGCTGTTAAATTAAAAAAAAACTTTGTTTTATGTATCACAATTGTATTTTTATTTTACGCGACAGCTGTTCTTTAAACTATGTTGACATATGATCACATTGTAACACCTGATGATGTCAACAGTTGACGAAACAGTAAAATAAAAATACAATTGTGATAAATAAAACAAAGTTTTTTAATTTAACAGCTTATAATTTTTGATTTATTTGATCGTGCCACGTTTTCCTCGGTCTTCCTATATTTATTGTTTCAATTACATCGTTAACATATACCTTTTTAATAAAATATAAACAACTATTGCTGGTGTCAGATGCAGCTCTCATGACTAAAACATTGTCAAAGCGCCCTTGAGTAGAGTTATTCACGAAAACGGCGCTATACAAATTAGCCTAATTATTATTATTACAACACTTTTATTCGCACTGCATTCACTTCTTATATTTCATTCAACACTCTATCATACAATAGATCTCATTTCTACAGCATTTATTTTAAATTCATCCTTCTTGTGCCTTCGCTTCTGTACATATTTTTTTATTTAAATTATAATTAATGCTTACTTAAAATTCACCAAGGACAAAACTGCCATATGAGATAGCTGCATAAGCTGTGCTTACCTGAAACAATTAAGAAAACACTTAAATTAGTTTACCGTACGATGTAAAAGCCATAAAACTAAATATAGAGCAATTTTTGAATGCATAACATAGAAAAATAAGAGTCATTGTCGGTTTCTTCTTCTTATTACTTCGTTTTCTCATTACTGAGGGTCGTGATTCATGAAACAAACCGCCTTCAATCCTCTCTGTTATTCATGGCCTGCACTGCCGAGTAAATTCAACAATGTTAAGCAAATTAAAAATATTAAATTCAAGAAAACTAGTCCTTTACAACACTTTGTTTTTTGTTTATAAAATAAGAGTCATATGGTGCCTGCATATCTAACTAAAAATGTAGCATATAGTTATGAAATACATGACTACTTGACGAGAGGTCGTGATAGATTCCGACTCCGGAGACCCAGACTAGAAAGTACAGAGATAGGTGTTTTTTATAGAGGATTTAAATTATTATATATTATGTATACTTTCAATATGTTCGAAGAACCGATATTTAATGTTTTTGGGTAAATGCCTTAGCGTTCAATATTTTTTATACATGAAAAAACACCTTGAGCAAAGATATTAATCCGAATTGAGGTTTATATAGAGCGCATTCTTCTTTCTCTTTGCCATTTCCCATCATCTGGGGTCGGCCCTCCTCGTACGAAAACGCCAAACTTTCCTATTTTCACTCATTTCCACTGTCAGGTTCTCGCGGTGGAGCTCCTTTTCCATGTTGGCCCACCATGTTGCCATTGGGCGACCTCTTCTTCTTGGTTTTGTGGGAATGCTGAGGGCTTTTTGGACAATGTGCTCGCTGTCTCTTCGCATCACATGACCGTACCACCGGAGTCGAGATTCTCTTAATTTTTCCGTTATTGGGGCAACCTTAGAGCTACCCCTCACGTATTCGTTCCTAACGTGGTCCAGCCTTGTGACGCCTCCAGCCCACCTCAACATTTTCATCTCGGCAGCGTGGACTCGACTTTCGTGGACTTTTTTGTTGGTCCAGCACTCTGCTCCATATTGCATGGCGGGCCTCACTGCAGTCTTGTAGACTCTGCCCTTAGTTCTGATTGGAATTTTTGGATCACACAGGACACCTGATAGAGACCTCCACTTGAGCCAGGCGGTGTTTGTCCTGTGTTTGACATCTGTGTCTACGTTGGCGTCCGCAGTAAGGACCGACCCGAGATACTTGAATTGGGACACCTTGTTAACTATACAATAATTAACTAATAGTAGCGCATATATACAATAATTAACTAATTATAATTAATTAACTAATATATACAATTTATAATTAATTAACTAGCATATATACAAAAAAACTAAATATCAATTTTCAAAAAAAGTTGTTTCGAGAAAAATGCGTTTATAAAAAGTACTAGCGCTCCCGCACCTAACGAAGGACGCTCACTTAACCGCTCATAATTTCAGAACTAATTAAAAAAATTATTTGAAACTTTGAGAGCACATTTTTGAATAAATTTACTAACGATCTATAAATTTAATTGCTTGAAAATGATTTTCGAAAAAGAAGGAAGCATGACAGTCTACAACATTAGTGTAAACGGTGAAAATTTGGAACAAGTGGATGAATTTGTTTATTTAGGAAGTATGTTTACAAAGGATGGGAGGGTGGAGAAGGATATTGAAAGAAGGGTTGGGGCAGGCAACAGAATAAATGGTGCACTTAAAGTTGTCATCGCAAACAAAACCCTATCCAAAAAAGCTAAGATGGCAGTGCACAATGGTGTTCTTGTGCCGACCCTTATGTATGGAAGTGAATCATGGAACTGGCAAAAGAAGTATGAAAGTAGAATAAATGCAGTAGAAATGAGATCTCTTGGACGAATGTGTGGCAAATCTGTATTGATAGAGTGACAAATGCAAGTATAAGAAGTGAATGTGGTGCGAATGAAAGTGTTATGAACAAAAAAAGGAAAGGGTCATTAAGATGTTTTGGACACATGGAAAGAATGAGTGAAGACAGAATGGTAAAGAAGGTATATGCAAACGGCGTGCACGGAGCTTGAAATAGAGGAAGGCCGAGGAAAACGTGGCACGATCAAATCAATCAAATATTGAATGTCGGTCACGTGAGGAGTCGGAAAAATCGACGTGCGTGCATGACAAGATGAATGAATGTAGAGGAATCGAGAGAAGTATGCCAGGACAGAACAGTGTGGCGTTCCATTCTTTCTGCCTACCCCTCCGGGTAGACGGCGTGATAGTAAGTTAGTTAGTTAGTATCTATAAAATATATTATTTTTTAGTCGTGTAAATCTATTTCCTTCCTTAACACCGTGCAGGAGACCTGCCTCTACTTCTTTTGTCTGTAACACTTCTGTGACAATATATTTTTTCTCAAATAACCCAGCTCTCTAATTCAGTCTATTCTTTTTGTCACCATTTCGGGTAAAACAGCGTTTGTTAATTTGCTAATGATGACAAGTACTATTTTTTTTAATCGCGATAAGAGAAAGTATTACTTGTGTTCTTGGAAGAGAATTGTATTGTTTACTCGGTCGGCGGATTAAGAACACACACAAGATAAAAGTGCCAAGTAAATATGTGAAGTAATGCTTGGCAAACAGCGGAATTGTGCAGGAACCAATAATTATTCTTATCATTGTATATCTGTTTGCTCAAGCTCAATTTATTTCTCATATATTAGCATGCCTATAGCTCAATTATGTTAATGCACCTATTTTTCTTCTTTTAATAGACCTGATGTAACACAGACAAAAGAAAAACTTGCGAAATAGAGGTAAATCATTAGGAGGATTTGTGACACTTGTTGGGCTTCATCATTCGGACCGGAAGAGTTTTCAGAGATCCCAATGTGCTCAGAGTTCTATACAACGCGTTGGTTCGGAGCCGACTCGAAAAGTGGTTCTGTGATATGGAGTCCTCGCGAGGCGAGATATTCCGTTATGCTGGAGAGGGTTCTGAGAGACAAAAATTCTGAGGGATCTCTACATGAGGGAATATGGTAGCTATCCGTGGCTCTATCCCACGGCATTTCTTTTAGAAATGCTCGGAACCAATTCTCTACAGCGTCGAAGAGATGGGTATCAAATAACCCATTTCTTTAAATTAATCAGGGGATATTTCGAGAACTCGGTCGTGCTGGAGTATGTTCAGGGGTCAAATACTCTTGACTTTAGAAAGTATCTTGTCTTCCTAATGTCGAACCATCTCTAATGCGTTCCTGGTATAATGTTGTATTTTTATAATATTTTACCTGTACTCAATATATGCCTAAAACATTTTGCTGTTTGTAATGTCTTTTGAGTTAATAAACTGATTTGAATTGACATGTGATAGGTAGCTAATCTATCGCAATTTTATTGTCACGTGAATTCTACACCAGACAGAAGACAGTGTGACAATCATACTGCTATCGCCGGGAATCGAACCCGGGACCTTTGGAGTGGCACTCAAAGAACTTACCACCCGACCACCCACTAGGTCGTTGAATAAGTTACTGAATAATTGCGCTTACAACTTAAAAGTAAGCCAGTATTGGTCCAACACACACATTTCCAAGTCGAGCCTATAGCGAGCTGCGTTAAAAGGAAAAAGTTCCTGGTAAACATTTGAAATTACATTAGCTAGCTCGCGGCCCAAGGTCGGCCCGCGTGTGCGAAGGAATTATAACCCGACAATAAAACTTGGGGGAAAAGCTAGATTGTGATATGCCGACTGCCATAAAAGCGGCATTTAGATAGATAGCCAATCAAACAAAGTTGAAAACAACTCTCGTCGAATTGGGCCGGAAAGGAACGAACTAAACTAGACGAACTATCCACCTGGGTGTTAATTTTTTCAACTGATTCGTGGTGGAATACATAACTCTGATATTTTTAATGACTTGACTTTGTTTGTCCCCGACAATTATCTGCGACAAAGGCAACAAAGATTATTTCACCTGCCACTGTGTAGAACCAATCTACCTAAGGTAATGCCCGTGGGCAGGGCAATAATCCTTTTAAACCGCATCTCTTCGGATGTGGACAATTTACCTGAATAACATGTAATATCATACAGAGCGTTGCTGCCGTTCCACGATAGACTATTAATGGCTGACAAAGTATTTGTAACATTTCTTTACGATTACTGTAAATGTTAATTTACTATTGTAAGATTTCCCACATATTTAAGCCAGATGTGAAACTGTGGCACATTGTGTACTAAGAAGTAACATCGCACTAGAATGCGAAAACCATTCGTATTCCTGGAAGATGTAACTCGTCTCTCTCTGGGCTGCCATAATAGGGTTTAAATAATCTATAAGAAATTGCCCTGACTTATATTTATATAAACATACCTGACTTATTGCGCGATATAAAGAGAAATCCGTTTAATAGTTATCTAAACTCGGACTGATCTATTCGCTATGCAGGTCTGTCGGCTTGAAATTATGCTAGTACCATATAGGGTTTTTCATTAAGAGAGCTCGAACTTTGAAATGAAATATTTATTTATTGTAGGGTAACATACAGTGATATTGTAAATACAAATGTAAAATGAACAAACTAACAGTTAAATGAAGACATATAAGCAACAGGATAGACTGCAATCCATTATGAATGCTGCAGCAAGATTAATTTTTGGTGCATCAAAATTCACCCATATAACCTCAATGCTTTATCGACTTCACTGGCTAAGGTTACCTGAGCGAATCGATTATAAACTGTGTCTACTTGTTCACAAGGCCTTACATGGACGAGCGCCTCACTACCTCACAGAACTTTGCGAGCTGATAGATTTGAACCCTCGGCAGTCAACTCTACGATCCTCGAAGGAAGAAGCAACACACAAACTTCTCGTCCCGCGGCGCCAAGGAGCTTCAAACTTCGCAGGTCGCGTTTTTGGCATCGCGGGACCGACGGCGTGGAACAGGCTGCCCTACAATATCCGCAATCAAGACGACGAAGGAGTGTTCAGAAGCTCTCTTAAAACTTTTATTTTTAATAGAAGCTTTCCGGACGTTGAGCGCCCTTGAAGTGAAACTCTCACAAAAATGGCGCTATATAATTCATCATCATCATCATCTTCATAGGTTACCCGCCGCTCACCCGAATTATCAAGATTCGGAAAATTTCACATCTGAGTCATATACTGCGTGGGGAAAAGTACCACCTTCTCCAGCTGATACTGGAGGGGAAATTTAGGGACGCCGAGGGCCCGGTGGGAGACAAATGTCCTGGCTGCGAAACGTGAGAGAGTGGATCGGCATCCGAAGTGTGGAGGAGCTGTTCCGAGCGGCGCAGGACAGGGACAGGTTCGCCGAGGTGATCGCCAACGCTGGAGGGACCCGACAGGACACTTGAAGAAGAAGAATATCTTTTGCTGGTTCGTGAGATGCCACTAAGGCCTTAATTATTTTTTAACATTATTGTTAATACCTACTTATAACAAATAGCACAGGCTAATTTTTAAATTTGAATTATTGTATCGAATTTTAAATGCGTTTTTTATTAGTCTTTCTTTGTTTAGTTTTTATTATATTTTTACACCTGAAGATGGAGGTATCCTCCGAAACATGTCGTGTTTTTTAATATTTTTTTTATTAAATAGTGGATTAAACAAAGTTTTCAATTTCCTAAGTATATACAGTAATTGGATTCAAATAATCTGTTGTAACAACCCTCATGTATGGAAGTGAAGCTTGGAGCTGGCAAAAGAAGGATGAAAGCAGGATAAACGCCGTAGAAATGAGATCACTAAGAAGAATGTGCGGGAAAACGTTTTATGATAGAATACCGAACGATGAAATAAGATAGAAATGTAAGGCAGATGACTGCATCATGAATAAAATTAAAAAAAGGATCCCTGAGATGGTTCGGACATATGGAACGAATGGATGAGAGTAGAATGGTTAAAAAGTTGTTATCAAGCAGCGTGAGTGGGAAAAGAAGCCGAGGACGACCGAGGAAAACATGGCATGACCAAATTAATCAATTACTAAAAGGCGGCCACATTCGAAGTCGGAACAATCGACGTGCGTGCATGGTACGATGTATGGATGTAGAGGAAGCTCGAGAGGTATGCCAGGACAGGCCAGTGTGGCGATTCATCCTCTCTGCCTACCCCTCCGGGGAAATGGCGTGATGGTTAGTTAGTTAGTTAGTTTTAATCTGTTGTATTCAAAATATCAATAAATAAATGGTACAAACGCAATTTTATTAACCAATTTAACTAACTAGTCATCTTGCGCCTCATTGATGGGATATGCAGAGAGAATGGAATTAATTTATGATACAATAAATCTATATAAATAAAAGGCAATCTTCCGGGTGTGTGTGGACTAATTCCGGGGTTATTCCTAAGCAGATCGTTTTCATATTGATACACTTCCTTAATAGATAGACATAGGTGGGCATAGGCATATTTTTGTTATTAATCGAGCTCTAATTAACTTTGTAAATTTATAAATTTTCGTAGTGCGAGCGAGTATAGACCTTCATGTTCGTATCACCTGAGTATCGATCTTTAGAGTCTATATTCGCTTGGCGTTATAAGATGCAAATTAGTTGCTTATTTGACTCTTAGCGTGGCGTTCTTTAATAATACACGCACGTTTTGCATCGCTATTTTGACTCTTTGTGTGGTCATCGTTAGTAGGGATGGGCAAAACAACTCATCTCAGGGATCTGATCTGAACGAATCGCTCAGCAAAGTGAGTTGACTCTTTTTCACGACTCACGACTCGCTGAGATGAGTCGTTTTGACAAGTGAGCCGACTCTTTTTAACGATCCACGGTTCACAATTTTGAGTTGAAATTATTTTGACCTTTTTTTTTTTTTTTGCTCCTCGACCAAAAAATTTGATTTCGATTGTCGGAAAAAATTATTGGTGACCTTTTCGATCAAAATTTTTGATTTCGATTGCCGGAAAAAATTATTGGTGACCTTTTCGATCAAAAATTTTGATTTCGATTGCCGGAAAAAATTATTTGTGACTTTTTTTTTTTTTGCTCCTCGACCAAAAATTTGGATTTCGATTGCCGGAAAAAATTATTGGTGACCTTTTTTTTTTTTGCTCCTCAACCAAAAAATTTGATTTCGATCACCGAAAAAAAATGAATCGGCTCACTTTGTTGAGCGAAACCGTTCAACTCAGATCCCTAAACAGCTCACTAAAAAGAGTCGACTCACTAAAAAGAGTCGAATATACGATTCACCCAGCGGATCATTGAGCTGCCGCTCTTTTTTTATGGATCATCGCTCACCCGCTCACCAAAGTGAGTCGATCGCACATCGCACATCCCTAATCGTTAGTCGCGTCATCTATGTAAACGATGTCTGTCATTTATGGAAGTGAACGGTTTTGTTGAGTATTTACGGTGAGTATTTAAATAGTTACTTTTGCCGTTGAAATGAATACAGTTTCTTCTGTATTTAAGTAATTATAACTGTCAAATTGTACGTCGTAGACTTCCAAATTTTGGCGAGTATAATTTTTACGCGTCATTAATTGAGGTTATGCACGAAATCTTATTTTTCCGTGTGGCTGAAACTTATTCGTTTCTCTTACGTTCGACGGTGATTACTTAATGATATTCGTTTTCTAAGCTTTCAGGTTATTTCAAAGGATGATAACGAAAATATAAAATATTGGACGTCGAAGCTCTACAAGAATATGAAGAAACTACACAAGCAGAATTTTGAATGGTATTGCGCTATTTTATTAATGTTATTTTATTATTATGATTTCAATTAGTAGTATTTACGGTGAGTATTTAAATAGTTACTTTTGCCGTTGAAATGAATACAGTTTCTTCTGTATTTAAGTAATTATAACTGTCAAATTGTACGTCGTAGACTTCCAAATTTTGGCGAGTATAATTTTTACGCGTCATTAATTGAGGTTATGCACGAAATCTTATTTTTCCGTGTGGCTGAAACTTATTCGTTTCTCTTACGTTCGACGGTGATTACTTAATGATATTCGTTTTCTAAGCTTTCAGGTTATTTCAAAGGATGATAACGAAAATATAAAATATTGGACGTCGAAGCTCTACAAGAATATGAAGAAACTACACAAGCAGAATTTTGAATGGTATTGCGCTATTTTATTAATGTTATTTTATTATTATGATTTCAATTAGTAGTATTTACGGTGAGTATTTAAATAGTTACTTTTGCCGTTGAAATGAATACAGTTTCTTCTGTATTTAAGTAATTATAACTGTCAAATTGTACGTCGTAGACTTCCAAATTTTGGCGAGTATAATTTTTACGCGTCATTAATTGAGGTTATGCACGAAATCTTATTTTTCCGTGTGGCTGAAACTTATTCGTTTCTCTTACGTTCGACGGTGATTACTTAATGATATTCGTTTTCTAAGCTTTCAGGTTATTTCAAAGGATGATAGCGAAAATATAAAATATTGGACGTCGAAGCTCTACAAGAATATGAAGAAACTACACAAGCAGAATTTTGAATGGTATTGCGCTATTTTATTAATGTTATTTTATTATTATGATTTCAATTAGTAGTATTTACGGTGAGTATTTAAATAGTTACTTTTGCCGTTGAAATGAATACAGTTTCTTCTGTATTTAAGTAATTATAACTGTCAAATTGTACGTCGTAGACTTCCAAATTTTGGCGAGTATAATTTTTACGCGTCATTTTGAGGTTATGCACGAAATCTTATTTTTTCGTGTGGCTGAAACTTATTCGTTTCTCTTACGTTCGACGGTGATTACTTAATGATATTCGTTTTCTAAGCTTTCAGGTTATTTCAAAGGATGATAACGAAAATATAAAATATTGGACGTCGAAGCTCTACAAGAATATGAAGAAACTACACAAGCAGAATTTTGAATGGTATTGCGCTATTTTATTCATGTTATTTTATTATTATGATTTCAATTAGTTATTTAAAATACAATTAATATGACATTTGATGAATTCAAACATAAAGGTGTTCTTTATACGCGTACTTTGGTCAGGGAAATATTAAAATGACCACAGCAACGATAAGAAAGTTCTAATGATATACAATATCCATTTATTCGTTTTACTTACGTGTCATTTTAGGTTATGACGTTTCGTTGTGTAATAAATAGTTAATTGGTATAATCTATTTTAATAATGTTATTTTAATGTAAAATTGTTCTGGCAGGGCGAAAATCTATATCTTTGGGATTAGATATTAAGTTTTGATAAAATTATTGCCTGGTTGTGAGAGACCACTGGTCTAATGGGGATATTTTTGTATTGGGATTGAAATTATTTTGTTAATGAGCCATATTGGTGCATATGCATGTTGCAATTCTTCTTTATTTTCCATTCCACTGAGTAATTCCAGCAGCACACATACCCAAATACACTATGAGTTACTTCAGCTTTTTTAGTTTTTCTCAGAAAACAAATGCTGTGATAGGTAAACATATCCTTATATGCAGCATTAGCTGCCTCAGTTGGAAGAGTCCAGTAATATTCCATTTTTGGCCATTAAATTCTACATTATGCTGAGATTTAAAATATTCAAAGATAATTAAATTGATTTCAGGTTATTTCATTTGCTTGAGGATGGAGAAGACAACGCAGAAGATAATGGATTGCGATTGGATTGGATCAATAAACAATATTATATCGCATTTGCACAAAACATTCATATGTTTAGAGAAACAAAATTCTTGATTTTGTTGTCCATGAAATTCACATCAGAGCCAATAAAGTAAGTTTCTACGATCGTGATTTCGCTGTTGTCACATGCACCTTTCATGACTAAAAACAATGTCAAAGCGCCCTTGAGGTGAGCTATTCACGAAAACGGCGATTATACAAATTAAACAAACAAACAAACCATCACGCCGTTTCCCCACAGGGGTAGGCAGAGAGAATGGACCATAACACTACTCTATCCTGGCAAACCTCTCTAGCTTCCTCCACATTCATACAACGAGTCATACACGCATGTCGATTCCTCCGACTTCTAACATGACCAACCTTTAAAATCTGATTGGTTTAATTAATTTGACAAATTAATCAAATTAATCAGATTAAAAGGTTTTATTTGTTTTATCGTTTTTGTAAAGAATTTTGACAGGTGTAGAAATAAATTTTTCATTTGTTCCAATAACAATTTAAATAATTTCTTCAATATTATTTTAAAGTTCTTGCTGGTTAAGTGCCTTATTACAGATAATTTAAAAAATGGTGGATACGTGTAACATAAATTAAATAAACACAAAAGTCCGGATTGTCCAAGTCAACATGTGCAACATCGAAAAAAACATTATGTGTTATTACATTATGTGCTAAATTAAAAAACAGTGGATACGTGGAACATATTATAAATTAAATAGACAATATGTGCACCGTCTAAAAAGAACATTTTGTGTAAAATTATTTTTATTTTGTTATTTTATTTTATATCATTGTATTTTATATTATTTGTTTTAGATTTATTTTGTGGGTGTTGGACGATCGAAGTGTGCGCGGGAGATGCCTATTGGTGGCGATGAGGTTCGCAACCCATCACACCGCGCCTCCCGCGGGGCGAAAAGAGAAGGATGGAGTGCCGCATCAGTAAAAGTGTGACAGTCCATTCTCTCTGCTTACACTTTCGGGGAGACGGCGTGATGGTTAGTTAGTTAGTTAGTTAATTTGACAAATTAGCCTAATTATTATTATGCATATAGCATGAACTGCCTTTTATATGAAGAATATCTTCAGCAAACAAGTGAAAAACAGTTGTAATTCATTCATTGTATGGAAATTTAAATTTTGCCTCTTCGGTGTCCGCCTTATGGCAATTCAAATTTTTTTTTTTTAATTCCAGGGCCCAAAATTGATGAATCAAGGATCGGACCAAAGTTGCCGATGCAGCGACTAATGTTTAAATGGAATGGGATCGGTCATAAAGCAAGGACAACGGGTGATAAGATCTTCTGGCCTGGAGTGGCGAAAGAGAAACAGCTACACAAATTCTGTCAGATCACAAGCAAGATGGTCTGATGACATTAAACGAGTGGCAGGAGGTCAATGGCGCAGAGCGGCGAGGGATACAGTTGTGGAAGTCGGGAAGGGAGGCTTTTGTAGTATTATCATCTATATTACTATTCCACGCCAGCGGACTCGCAGTGCCGAAATCACGATCGTAGAAACTTACTTTATTGGCTCTGATGTGAATTTCATGGACAACAAAATCAAGAGTTTTGTTTCTTTAATATAATGAATGTTTTCTGCAAATGTGATATAATATTGTTTATTTGATTATTAAATTTCATATAAAATATTCAAAAAATAGTTTTTCAAT
The DNA here is from genome assembly GCA_022606425.2 of Lepidostoma basale. Classification (NCBI taxonomy): domain Eukaryota; kingdom Metazoa; phylum Arthropoda; class Insecta; order Trichoptera; family Lepidostomatidae; genus Lepidostoma; species Lepidostoma basale. The sequence goes on from JAHDVF020001522.1 coordinate 1,418,643, forward strand.
TACATTAGTAATATGTATTCAAGTTTATAATTCACAGCGAGTTTGCTTGGATTGAAACTTTGTTTTAAAGATATAGACACACATTTTTGCATCCATACACATGGCATTTAATCCAATAAATAAACGAATTGTTATTGAACTTTAATTGTATTTGTTTAATATATATTGGGTTTATTTATGTACTCGAATTTAGCAATAGCGAAGCGTTGCCGGGTCAGCTAGTATAAAATAAAATTAGTGTTGAGTGTACGACATAATTGATGTATCATAAAACTAAAAAAAGGCAAATTCAGTCATTAACTTATCTGTAAAAGCTAAATACCAAACATATCGTACAACATACGAGTAGTCGAGGAGATAAAAAAATCACCTATGGCATGTAATCGAAGTCATTGGTAATAGATAAATTCACAATGAAGTCAGTGGCATACCATCATACGAAACCCCTAAAGAAAAATATTAGCCGTGAAATATCGTAATATTAAAAAAATATATAACAACAACAAACCATCACGCCGTTTCCCCTCAGGGGTAGGCAGAGAGAATGGACCGCCACACTACTCTATCCTGGCAAACCTCTCTAGCTTCCTCCACATTCATACAACGAGTCATACACGCACGTCGATTCCTCCGACTTCTAACATGACCAGCCTTTAAAATTTGATTAATTTGGTCATGCCATGTTTTCCTCGGTCTGCCTCGACTTCGTACCCCATTTACATCATTAACGTATACTTTCTTAACCATTCTTTCTCCATCCATGCGTTCCATATGTCCGAACCAACACAGCGATCCTTTCATAATTTTGTTCATTATACCTTCTTCCGCTCTACATTCCTTTCTTATATCAGCATTTGAGATTCTGTCGTATATCGTTCTACCACACATACGTCTTAGGGACCTCATCTCTACCGCATTTATTCTACTCTCATCCTTCTTCTGCCAGTTCCATGCTTCGCTTCCATACATTAGGGTTGGTACCAGAACTCCATTGTGAACGGCCGTTTTCGCTTTCATTGATAAATTCTTGTTTCCAATAACTATTTTTAAAGCTCCATTCACTTTGTTACCCGCACCAACCCTTCTTTCGACGTCACTATCCGTTCGGGCATCTGCTAAACTATATAATATTATATATATCTGGAGTATTCAGAATTTAGAAGAATCTATACGATACATTTGGCTATTTCAGAACAAGGGGGCATATCTTGACAGCTTTAAAACACTGATCAATTCCTCATGTATGGAACTGAAGCAGGAACTGGCAAAGGAAGGATAAAAGCAGAATAAATGCAGTAGAAATGAGATCTCTTAGACGAATGTGTGGATACTTTGTGTATGATAGTGTCGAATGAAACTATAAGAAGTGAATGCGGTGCGAATGGTTTTGTGAACAAAATAATGAAAGGATCATTAAGATTGTTTGGAAATATGGAAAGAATGAATGAAGAAAGAATGTTAAAAAAAAAATATTTTAAAACTAGAGTTTATTCATTTGCTGATTTGAGATGTTGACATAGATTCCATTGTAGTAATATACGAGTAGTACACGAATATAGTAACACGACGTAGGAATTGATAACTAACTAACAAACCATCACGCCGTCTCCCCGAAGGAGTAGGCAGAAAGAATGGACTGACACACTTTTCTTTCATGACATATTTCTCTCGCTTCCTTAACATTTATACATCGCGTCATGCACGCGCGTGGATTTCTCAGACTCCTCACGTGGTCGACATTCAATTTTTGATTTATCATAACAGCTATTGTCTTTTTTTATATTTTTTTTATTTGCCACCCTTTCCTCGGTCGTCTTTTATTTCTAGTTCCATTTACATCGTTAACATATACTTTTATTTTACCATTATTTTTTCATTCATTCTTTCCATGTGTCCAAACCATATTAATGATCCTTTCATTATTAACACTATCATTCGAACCGCATTTACTTCTTATAATTTCATTCGACACTCTATAATACACAGAGTTTTTCACACATTCGTCTAAGAGATCTCATTTATACTTTCATCCTTCTTTTGTCAGTTTCATGCTTCGCTTTCATACATAATAAAAATAAATAAATCTTCTTCTTCCTCAGCTTATTCCCGTCCACTCCTGGAAAAAGGCCTCCTCCATTCGCTTCCATGTCACTCTGTCTTGTGCAGACTGCATCCAAGTTATTCCGACGTGTCTGTCCAGATCATCCTTCCACCGTATTTGCGGTCGCCCTGCACTTCTCTTTGCCGTCCACGGTCTCCAAGTCAGCAGTCTTCTTGTCCACTTTTCATCTGAGCTTCTGGCTACGTGACCTGCCCATTGCCATTTTAGAGTCGCCACCCGGTGGATGATGTTAGTGATCTTTGTTTTTTCTCTCACCGTATCGTTTCTGACTCTGTCTCTTAGGCTTATTCCTAACATGGCTCTTTGGGTCACTCGTAGGTTCTCAGCACTTATAAATTATTCTGCATCTTTTAAAATGTTACCGGCCGCCACTTGTCGGTGGAACCGTAAACACGATTTATCAACAGCGTTACACAAAACAGACAATAGCTGTTATGATACGGAGCATAAACGTTTGTTGGAGCAATACTTTTGAAGCCGGTCATATGCGTCAGGCATTCTGTTCCGTTCGCTCTCCCACGTTGTGAGACTAACTCGTATACAGAAGATATATTCACTTATTTATTAATAAGATCTACTTACTTTCGAGGACTCGCGAACGAAAATGCATATGATCTGCTCGAATGTTTGCAAAATAATTCAATAACTTAGACGATTCGAAATTAAATAATAATAATCATATTCTACTTTTAAAGCGCCGTTTTTGTGATGTAATCACCTCAAGGGTGCATTAAGACGTGTTTTAAATCTAAATGTGAACGCTGCATCTGATTGATATTCGCGATCGATTAGAAAGTATAATAGAACAAAATATGCTGGCTCTAAAGTGGGTATGAAATACGAAAAATATGGGTTTTCAGCTTAGATCTGAAACCTGTCGGAGCATTTGTGCATTTGAGGTGTGAAGGAATATTGTTCCAAGCTGATGGACCGGCTACCGCAAACGCTCGATCCCCGAAATTTGTACTAGGGCAACACTTTGGCTCAAATAATCTTCCTATTGCCGAGGAGTTCGCTGAGCGAAGTGTGGATTTCCTTGTATTTAGGCTGTCCGTTATACAGAGTTCGGATATATAATTTGGAGCCATTCCATGTAGCGCTTTGAATACTGTCCAGCAGAGTGTATACTGGATTCTTTCTGGATTGTTAAGCCAGGTAAGGTATCTTTAAATGCCATACGAATGAATGTGTTAATAAACGAAATGTTTTAAGAAGAATGGTTAAAAATATACGAGTATACTCGTATACAAGTAGTGTGAATGGGAAAAGAAGTCGAGGAATGGCAAGGAAGACATGGCATGACCAAATTAATCAATTACTGAAAGGCGGCCATGTTCGAAGTAGGAACAATCGACGAGCGTGCATGCCACGATGTGTGAATGTAGAAGAGGCGGGAGAATTATGCCAGGATAGAACAATGTGGCGATCCATCCTCTCTGCCTACCCCTCCGGGGAAACGGTGTGATTGTTAGTTAGTTAGAAATGAAATCTTTAAGACAAATGTGTTAAATCTGTATTTATGATAGAGTGTCAAATGCAAATATAAGAAGTGAATGCGGTGCGAATGAAAGTGTTACGAGCGAAATAATGAAAGGGTAGTTAAGTTGGATTGGACACGTGGAAAGAATGAAAGAAAAGAGAATGGCGAAGAAAGTACATATAACGACTTAAATTAAACTAGAAATAAAGGAAACCCGAGGAAAACGTGCCACGATCAAACCAATCAAATATTAAATATCAGCCACGAAGGGATTGGTCATGTGTTGCGACACGAATGTTTCCTGCATAATGTGTTGGAGGGAATGGTCGAGGGATCGTTGGCAGAGGACGACCTCGCCAAGAGTACCTAGACCAAATTCATGAGATATGGGCTGCACCTCTTATGCGGAGTTGAAGAGAGTTGCCGAGGATCGAGCGGAGTGGAAGAGGAGATGCATCACCTCGCTGCAGACCAATCGCTAGATTGAGAGGGAGTCGGAGAAATCGACGTGCGTGAATGACACCATGTATGAATGTGGAGGAAGCTAGAGAGGTGTAGGGACCTAGTGGTGTTGCGGTCCATTCTCTCTGCCTACCCCTTCGGAGAAAGGGCATAATGGTTTGTTGTTGTTGTTATTTATATATTAGTTCAATTCAAACATCTAAAAAATTGCATTGCTTCATTATAGTTCCATATTTGAACATACAAAAAAAAACAGCTGGTTCTGTATACCTACCGTTAAATCTCGTAAATTCAAACGAACTGTTTAAATTTCGAACAATTCAAATTATTCATTCGATCGGTAATAAATCTTTATCGTCCAGTGGGCCGCCGCAGTTTCGGCGGTACTTAGCAATTTACATATGATTAGTATGGAGAAGAGGAAAAGCTAGAAATGTTCATTACATCACGCGCACTATTGTATGCTGTGGCTAATTGTCTGACCACCCACTGCAATATTTGTGTACGAACAGTTACTATGAGCCAGGGGCGTTCGGTGAAATTTTACTATCATAATATACGAGTACTATAAATAGGCAAAAACCAGAGTGTCGTCAAAGAAAGAGTACGAGAATATTTTGAAATAGAGAGATCTAGAGTGAAATACAATTCTCTGAGAAAGAAATTCGTAATTCATACGATGCGTACGCCCGATAACGTTTCTGGATCAGTGGCAGTACTCCCATAGAAGCCCAGAAGCCCGGCTTGCGTATGAATCAAAACCTCTTCTGGCAGAGGTTCAGGTCTTGTGGCTATTCCTCTTACATCTGATGGGACATTGTTGGAAGGTGATTTGGTGGGTTGTTGGTTTATGCGGGGGCATGATTACTTAGATTTGGAGGTTTTCATTAAAAAATTCTTACGCAAGCCGAGCTTCTGGACTTCTATACGAGTACCGCCACTGTTTTAGATTATTTTGAAATTACATCTGATTATTGTTGTATGTCATTTAACAAACAAACAAACCATGAAACTTAATGTAGAACTTGGTTTACTTCAGTGAATATTTCACGGGTTCTTATTACGAATAGTATAAATAACTAATTTACCATCACGTCGTCTCCCTAGTCAGGCAGAAATAATGGACAGCCACACTTCTATATCCTGACATAATTCTCTCGCTTCCTCAACATTCACGTATCGTGTCATGTAGGCACGTGGATTCATCCGATTTCTTACATGGGCGAACTTCAACATTTAATTACTTTGGTCATGCCATGTTTTCTTCGGTCGTCCTCATACTATGTTCACTTCGTTAAGGTATAACTAACTTATTAATTAACCAACACGCCGTTTCCCCGGAAGGGTAGGCAGAGGATGGACCGCTATACCGTTCTGTCCTAGCTTCTTTCACATTCATACATCGTATCATGCACGCTCGTTGATTTTTTCGACATTATCGGATACGGTTAGAAAATATCATAATAAATTGTACACTTTAATAAATGATAATATAAAATGTAAAAGCAAAAATATACACATATTCGTATTTATTAACAAAAAGACTAACATCAAAGATTTCAATGATATTAGAATTTATTTTAAAAGCTTCAATATGAGCAGAAAATACCTCATTATTATGAAGAAGGAATCTAGTTATTTTCAGGTTTGAACCCGAGTCCCCTGTATCAGGAGCCAAGCATTAGCCAAGCGACGACCTTCGTGGCAAAGTGGTAAGGGCTCTGACTGCTAAACCGAAGGTTCCGGGTTCGATTTCCGGCGAGGGCAGTGTGATTGTCACATTGTATTTGGTCTGGTGAATTCTCGTGACAATAAAATGGTGATAGATTTGCTACCAATAAATGTCACGAGAATCAATATAATCGCTAAAAACAAATTGTATACAGTTATTGGGTTCAGACCACCACCCGATATACAAGTTGGGTTTTAATAAGAAATATAACAAAACAATTTATTTTATATAATTTGTTTTTGATTTATTTTGTGAACTTTGGACGGTCGAAGTGTGCGCGGGAGATGCCTATTGGTGGCAATGAGGTTCGCAACCCATCACACCGCGTCTCTCGCGGGGGCGAAAAGAGAAGGATGGAGTGCCGCATCGGTTAAATTGTGACAGTCCATTCTTTCTGCCTACCCTTTCGGAGAAATGGTGTGATGGTTAGTTAGTTAGTTAGTTAGTTATATGTTAACGAAGTGAATGGAGTACGAGGAATACCGAGGAAAACGTGGCATGACCAAATTAATAAAATTTTGAAGATCAGACATGTTAGAAATCGTAAGAATCGACTTGCCTACATGACACGATATATGAATGTTTAGGAAACTAGAGAAGAATGTCAGGATGTAGTAGTGTGGAGGTCTATTAATTCTGTAGGTTTAAAGCTTAGGATCTTTATGTTAGTTAATACTTTCGCCCGCCACTGGAGTACCGTACCGCTTATAGAACTCACATGGAGAAATAGGCTTCCTCCGAAGCGATGCAGCGATGTAGCCAAGGCACTGAGAGATGCATACAAAAGCTCCCGCCAGCGGGAAGATAATTACAGATGGATCTGGTATCCATATGTTGCATAATACCACGCAACAGTACTTGAACACCATTCGGGAACGCGGTGTGAGAAAAACAAAACGATCATAATTTCAAAATTTAAAATGTTATACTACAATGATTTTACTAAAATCTCTTGATGGAAGATCATTTAAAATAATAATTAAATATGTAGGTACAACTACGTTATTTTAACTATTTCCACTTTTGTCTTTATTTCGACAGTGATCTTTTTCGCCAGGCTCGCTGGCATCGACAGACTGGTGACACAATTATAAACCGACTCCTTTATATACATACCTACAGATCAGGAAACAAAAATAATCTTAAATGATGTACAATTAGTTAACTAACAAAGTAACCACCACGCCGTCTCACCGAAGGGGTAGGCAGAAAGAATGGACTACCACAATGTTCTTTCCTGACAAATTTCTGTCGCTTCCTCAACATTCATTCATAGTGTCATGCACGCGCGTCGATTTCTCTGACTCCTCACATGGCCGACATTCAATATTTGATTTATTTGATCGTGCCACGTTTTTCTCAGTCTTTCTCTATTTCTAGTTCCATTTACATCTCTGAAATGAGATCTCTTAAACGAATGTGTGGATACTCTATGTATGATAGAGTATCGAATGAAAATATAAGAAGTGAATGCGGTGCGAATGATGGTGTTATGAACAAAATAATGAAAGGATCATTAAGATGGTTTGGGCACATGAAAAGAATGAATGAAGAAAGAATGGTAAAAAAATTATATGTTAACGATGTAAATGGAACCAGAAATAGAGGTAGACCAAGGAAAACGTGGCACGATCAAAAAAATCAAATATTGAATGTCGGTCATACGTGAGGAGTCAGAGAAATCGTCGCGCATGCATGACACGATGTATGAATGTTGAGGAAGCGAGAGAAATATGCCAGGAAAGAAAAGTGTGGCAGTCCATTATTTCTGCCTACACCTTCGGCGAGACGGCGTAATGGTTAGTTAGTTAACTTTAAAAAAATGTCTTTTAAAAATTACAATATCATGAAATAAATTGTTAATACCACCTTGTCATAAAGGAAGGATTACCAGAGACAATGGAATACCTTCTTGCTCGCGTGTCTTATACGCAGTTCTTCACATTGCACGGACGTTCAATGTTAACGAGAGATTCCATTAACTTATTCACATTTATTAGTGGGTCTGTTAGCATAGAGTCAGCACGATAAATTCCCAGAACTGGGTCACAGTACGAAAATAAACAAAGTATTCCCATGCCCGTGGAATATGTTCTCAATTGTTTATTTTGTCTTTTGACTTACGAATCCTATACATGAGTACCTATGTATATTCCTATATCTTTCTCGATCGGGTTTGCGCTATCGCTATTAGCAGGCAGAATGTGGCAGAGAGACTGCCACACCGAAGGCCTGATTCCCGGCAGGTAAAACAATCTGTGCTGTCGCTGTCGGAGATATCTATCGGGGACAAAAATACACAACACCCTCGGCCGAGTTCTCGAAATATCCCCTGATTAATTTAAAGAATTGGATTTTCCACCAAAACAATAGATTATTGAACCTAATTACTGTGTACAACTTTTTAGCTATTGATTCTCATGACATGTGATAGGTAGCTAATATATCGCCATTTTATTATCAACGTGAATTTTACACCAGACCAAAGACAGTGTGACAATCACACTTTGTATATACAACACTTACATTAAAAAAATAAAATTATATAGACATGTGAACAAACAGTGCTTCTTCAGTAAAGATACATAAAAAAGGACTGTTTGTCCGAAACATGTCTATATAATTTTTATTTAACATTAGTGTTGTATATACAAAGTGCATAAAAAAGAAAAAGAGAAATAAACCATCATAACAACACAAAATATGGCGTATATAGAAGAAAGTTAATAACTGGGTTCAACTAACCTGCTGTATAAAAATGTGGAAAGCAACGTGAAATTATAACAAAGCAAGTGGCATCTCAAAAAACCGGCAAAAATCTTACACTGTTCTACAAACCAATCACCCGTTTCGAGGACTTGGATAAAACTTTTGGAAAACAAATCCACAATCTTCGAAGACCATCAATATTAGTATCCTGTTTTTCTGTTATTTTTGCGTTAGATCTGCTACCGTATCGCTTTACTTGCACGGCGAGGTGATGTCACGGCACATTAACACTTCAGACCACCATGCTGCAGCTGGTGTGGGTTTAACAAAAATAAATAAGCTCATTCTTGCCTTACCTAAACATCGAATAGCCAAGTCCTTGAATTATCTTGCAAATATTCAAGCAGTTCCAACACATTTTCGTAATATTAGGTCCTTACATATGAAATTGGCGTTTTGCCGTACTGGCAACTTTGATCTCAAATATCTTCTCTTTGGTTAGGAATTCCAAATTCAAATGAATACGAATCCTACACATGAGTATGTACGAGTATACTTCTATATCTTTCTCGATCGGGTTTGCGCTATCGCTATTAGTAGGCAGACTGCCACACCGAAGGTCTGATTCCCGGCGATGGCAGTGTGATTGTCACACTGTCTTTTGTCTGGTGTAGAATTCTCGTGACAATAAAATGGCGATAGATTAAGGCTTACCGCGCACTAAGCAGCCAGGCTGCCGCAGCCAGGTTGCGGCAGCCAGTCCGACATATGGCGGTGTATGGGAGCCCGCGCACTAGGCAACCACGATTTTCTGGTTGCGGCAGCCATTAGAACGCGTCTGAATGCACGGCAACCAGCTGACTGCTAGCAGCCAGAACTAGCGCGAACAATAGTATTTGATTGTATGTAGCTGCCGTAAGAACGCGGGAGACGCGTTGTCGGTATATCGCTAAAGACAAAAGAACGCGGGAGACGCCTTGTCGGCATATCGCTTAAGACAAAAGAACGCGGGAGACGCGTTGTCGGCATATCGCTTAAGACAAAAGAACGCGGGAGCCGCGTTGCCGACAGTGTATGTGTTAATAATATTATTATAAATAATAATGAAATTAAACGATGTTTTTTAACTACTTCCACTTTTGTCTTTATTTAGACAGCGACCGGTTTCGCCAGGCTCGCTGGCATCGACAGACTGGACATCGATGCCAGCGAGCCTGGCGAAACCGGTCGCTGTCTAAATAAAGACAAAAGTGGAAGTAGTTAAAAAACATCGTTTAATTTCATTATTTTTTAAAATGAACTTCCATCAAGAGATTTTAGAAAAATCATTTGATTAATTACTTGATGAACCCTGAGATGGCATCGCACAAATATTATTTTGAAGACACCATTTTAAGTATATAAGGAAAATACAAGCTAACTGATAACACAAACAAAAATACCTTAAGCTAAATATTGGTACACGGTTTGTGAGTCATTTTATTACGCCAATTGAATAAACAACGAGTTGCGATTGGTGTTTCGGTACACTCACGAGGCGTGGGGAATTGAGTCACCGCGACAACTGGATATGATGGGTATTAATTATGCAGGGCACACTCAAGGGTTCACACAGTCCCGGTCACACAGGATGCAGTCCAGATATCGCCATACAGAAATAGAAATTATGCCGCGTTCGTGGAACCTTCGGTAGTGATCGGAGAAATCAAACATAAATAACAATAACTGTTTAACTATTCATAGTTTCAACATATGCCTCGGTTAAATCAGTTTTAACCTATGGCTCAGAGACCTGGTCACTTACCAGGTCTCTGAGCCATAGGTTAAAACTGATGATCGTGTTTCGATCGTGATCGAACGAAATTACGTGATCGAACGAAATTAGACTGCTTCAAAAGGAAAATATTCCGCAGAATCCTGGAATATATCCAACACGGAGTTCTACGATCTATACCAGGACGTCAGCGTAATCAAGATTGAAATTAACATTTTACATTGGCTAGGGTTTTGCACCGCATGATGGATCTGGAGCGCTTAAAACTAGTGTTGTTTAAAAACCCAGTAGGGCCAAAACGAGTTACCCAAAGAGCCATGGAAAGAGCCCTGCTAGGAATAAGCCTAAGAGACGACACAGTGAGAGAAAAAACAAAGGTCACTGACATCATCCACCGGGTGACGAGTCTAAAATGGCAATGGGCAGGTCACGTAGCCAGAAGCTCAGTTGAAAAGTGGACAAGAAAACTGCTGACTTGGAGACCGTGGACGGCAAAGAGAAGTACAGGGCGACTGCAACTACGGTGGAAGGATGATGTGAACAGACACGTCGGAATAACCTGGATGCAGTCTGCACAAGACAGCGTGACATGGAAGCGAATGGAGGAGGCCTTTGTCCAGGAGTGGACGGGAATAGGCTGAGAAAGAAGAAGAAGGGCCAAACAGTAGACCAAAATTGTGATGCTTGGATGGCGTCGTAGCAGATTGTCGGGCCCTGGAGCAGCAACATTTTAAGGTTGCAGCCAGAGACAGGATGGGACGGAGACGTTTCTTTGATAATATAAGAATATTTGTTTTCTGAACGTACTTTCACTAATATGTAAGACGTTGATCTACGAGGTGATCATGTACAGCAGACTGATTGTTTTTTCTTCATTGCCATGGGCAGTTTAGTTCTGGTAAAATAATCATCGGTTGCCCCTCCTGTCCGAGGAAGATTGTCCTTCACGGTTGTGGGTCCGCTGTGACTGCAGAGCCCAATCCTGAACCAACATATTCTGAGGCATCTGGAGCAGGAGAAGGCGCTGGTAGTGAAGCAGTAGCCGTCAGAAGACCCCACTGGCGAAATAAAACAATCTATGCTGACAAGAACACAAAGACCCTCGTCTCAAACACGATAGAGTTCTAGATATATCACCTGATTCATCTTAAGAAACGGATTATGAGAAAACCATATCTTCGAACCTGCAGAGAATTGGTTCCCAATATTCTCAAAAGAAATGCTGTGGAATAGACCCACGGATAGCTACCATACTCATGTAGAGATACTAATTCGAGTTATCATTAGTTCAGAGTTCTATATACAGTTCTCAAAGCGATTCCAGTGTGTCTGAATGGAATAAAAATAGCCAAAAATATACATAGACGCACTATATTGGTTTTCCGTTCGTATCGAAGTTAATTTTTGCTCGGTCGCGCGTTTTCCAAATGACGTAACATTGGATATTGGCTTAAGGCGAAAAATAATTATTTTGTTCATAACACTTTCATTCGCACCGCATTCACTTCTTATACATAGTTGCATCAGACACTCTATTATATATAGATTAAGCACACATTCGTCTTAGAGATCTCATTCCTAATGCATTTATTCTACTTTCATCCTTCTTTTGCCAGTTTCATGCTTCACGTCCATACTCTCTGCAGCTTCGAAGAGATGGGCATCTCATAACCCATTTCGTTAGATTACTCAGGGGATATTTCGAGAACTCGGCCGTGCTGAAGGGTGTTCGGCTTTTTGTCCCTGATAGATATCTCTGACAGCGACAGCATAGATTGTTTTACCTACCGGCTGCCAGAACCAACTTGCCTCTGGTGACAACTGTGGGAAGAGCAAATAATCTGCTGAACGCGGTCTCCTCGGAGATCGACGTCTTTCATATTAGTGAAAGTACGTTCAGAAGGCAAATACTCTTAATTCTGGAGAGTATCCTGTCTTCCTAATATTGAACCATCTCTCATGCGTTTCTGGTAGTATACTATACACAATATATTATTTTACCTGTTCTCAATAGATGCCTTAAAATTAATTTTGTAATGTCTGTTGATGAAATAAACTGATTTGATTTGTTTTGATATGATTTGACTTAAAGTCGGTACAAGAACACCATTATGCACTGCCATCTTAGCTTTTTTGTTAAGTTAGTTAATTAGAAGCAATGCGTACTAGCTACAGAAAAACGGTAATAGAAGGTCAATTATAAAGAATCTATTTATATTGGTAGAATAATCTTTTGACGTCTTGAAACAGCGTGTGAATACACTTTTTTTCACGTGACATATTGTCCACACGTGTCGGACGAGACGAGACCGTCTTACAAACTCCAAATACGAAATAATATACGAAAGAGAAAACTCTATGCTACATCTCCATCTTTGGAACACTGCACCATGAGACGTTTAACTTGTATGCTTTTGCACCAAAAAACAAGACTTTAGAATTCGAATAAAAGACGATTGATTATCCTCAGGCATTTGAATTTAGAATGGTTTAAAAAAAAAAAAAAATTTGTACACGACAATTTTTTTCTCAAAAAACATTTTAAAGAGACTTTATAAGCATTACGAATAGAAGAAATCAATATGCGTGCATGACTCGTTGAGGAAGCGAGAAAAGTATGTCAGGAAAGAAAAATATGGCAGTCCATTCTTTTAAATTAGTTTTTTTTATTAGCACTAACTAACTAACTATCACGCCGTCTCCCCGAAAGGGTGGCAGAAAGAATGGACTGCCACACTTTTCTTTCCTGACATATTTCTCTCGATTCCTCAACATTCATACATCGTGTAATGCACGCGCGTCGATTTCTCTGACTCCTCACATGGCCGACATTTAATATTTGATTTATTTGATCGTGCCACGTTTTCCTCGGTCTTCCTCTATTTCTGGTTCCATTGACATCGTTAAGATATAATTTTTTTACCATTATTTCTTCAGTCATTCTTTCCATATGTCTATACCATCTTAATGATCCTCTACTTATTTTGTTTATAACACCACCATTCGCACCGCATTCACTTCTTATATTTTCATTAGACACTATCATATACAGATTTATTACACGTTCGTCTTAAAGGCCTTATTTCTACTGCATATTCTACTTTCATCCTTCTTTTGCAAGTTGCATGCTTCGCTTCCATACATAAGGGTCGGTAGAATTATTAGCACTATGTATGTTAAAGTCATAATAGAATAAAATACAGAAACAGGCAGCGTAATAATACGTTACATATATTAATTTAAAATGATTTGAATAATTATGATATTTTAACACTTATTTAATCACTGATATGGTTTGGACATATAGAATAAATGTATGAAAAAATGATGGTTAATTAGTTGTATACAAGCGCAGTGAATTGAAAAAGAAGCGGAGGACGGCCGAGGAAAACATGGCATGACGAAATTAACCAATTATACTAATAGACGGCTACATTCGATAAATCGTTAAAATCGACGAGCGTGCATTTAACGATGCATGAATATAGAGGATTCACGAGTCAGGAAAGAGCAGTGTGGCGGTCCACCCTCTTTGCCTACCGCTACTGAGAAACTGCGGGATGGTAAGTAAGGTTCTAATAAACTTTATATATTGTAGGTTAGTTTGTCTTTTTCGAGTGTTAAAACCCGTCTTAAAACATTTAGCTCCTATAAAAGTTTTAAACAAGCAATGTGAATGAAAAAATAAGTCGAGGACGGCAGAGGAAAATTTGGCATGACTATACTAATAAATTATTAAAATGCGGCCACATTCAAAGCCGGAAAAATCGACGAGCGTGCATGTTACGATGTATGAATATGGAGGACTCGAGAGGTGTGTCAGAATAGAACAATAGGGCGGTTCATCCTCTCTGCTTACCCCTACGGAGAAACGGCGTGATGATAAGTCAGTTATTTAGTTCCTATTGCAATATGTCGGGTTACCATTTAAGATTTCTTTGGTTCGCTTTAACATCTAGATTAATTTTACGATCACTATCGATTCGGCATGCAGTTTAATGCAATTCTTTTGAATTAAGAAAAAAAAACGAACAAATACATTATATTGTAAGATTTGCGGTATCAGAGAGATTGTGAAAATAGCATTTGGTACGCCGATAAGGCAATATATGTTATGTTTACATATATTTTTTATGTACCTATTCAATGTTAAATTTTTTAACCCTGCAATTAATAATGTAGCAAAATTGATACAAACCAAAATATCGACTAATTATTATTATTATTATTTTGTTGAAAAAACTCCTTACATCATTACAGCGCAAGCCAAATCGACGTAAAGGGTGAAAAAAAAAATATCAAAGGAAATATACATAGAACCTTATGAATAGGAAAAGCCAGTTATTTGCTTGCTGCCTTTATCATAAGGGTATTTACGAATTCGCCATAATTGCATCCAAAGAGGTCTATCTCTTCTGCAACCTCATTTAAGAGACGAATCTCTTTCAATACAGGAGAACTTTTTTTATAAAAATTGTAAATTTCAAACATATTTTTGTACGCTACACTCTACATTCCCATCTACCTATTAAGGCACACAAGCCATCGATAATGGCGCTAGTTACTAACTAACTAACCATCACGCCGTTTCCCCGGAGGGATAGGCAGAGAGGATGGACATACTGTTCTGTCCTGACATTCCTCTCTATATTCCTCTACATTCATACATCGTAACATGCACGGTCGTCGATTTTTCCGACTTCGAATGTGACCGCCTTTCAGTTTTTGATTAATTTGGTCATGCCGTGCTTTGCTTGGCCTTCCACGGCTTCTCTTCCCAAACACACTACTTGTACACAACATTTTTACCATTCTTCTCTCGTTCGTTCGTTCCATATGTCCAAACCATCTCAGGGATCCTTTTTTTATTTTACTAATGATGCAATCATCTGCATTACATTTCGTCTTTGTTTTGGTGTAGAATTCACGTGACAATAAAATGGCGATAGATTAGCGACCTATCACATGTCATGAGAATCAATATAATAGCTAAAACAAATTGTATACAGTAATTGGGTTCTAATGACCTGTTGGATACAAAAAATCGACGTGCGTGCATGACACGATACATGAATGTTTAGGAAGTGAGTGAAGTATGCCAGGAAAAATAGTGTGGCAGTTCATTATTTCTGCCTACCCTTTCGGAGAGACAGTGTGATCGACTTGGACTTGGATCTTCTGGCTTACAGAAGTTCAGCTCTAATGGCTATTCGTCTAACGTCTGTAGGAAACTTGGTAGTTGTTTTATGCTGGGGCTAAATGTATGGCCCGGAGTGTCCCTCCGAAAGAGGGCGAGAGGGATTTAAAGTTTATGATAAAGTCTTACATTATTGTCAAGGAATGGAAGACCAGTTAGGGTTGGGATTGTGTTTATAAAAAAATGCTGTTGCCGAGGGGAAGATAAGGGGAGCAGTGCCTTGATGGAGTTGTGGTAGGAGATAGCATCCTGCGTGAGACCATTTTGTTTGGCGGAGTACGTAGTGGGCTATCGGGGAGGATTTTTTTTATCCGCATTGATTGCGGGAGGGGTAAAGGACTGAAAGATGGTGGATAACTGGGTGGCAAAGGGTCATTATTGATAAGGAAGATGGTTATAATTTAGGCCAAAATGTAGGGCCTGGATTGCTCCTTTGAAAGAGGGCGTAAGGGTATTTAGGGATTTTGATGTCCTTCATTATTGCAAGGGAATGGATGACCGGTTAGGGTTGGGATTGTGTATTTTAAAAAAAAAAGAAGTAAAGAGGAGCAGTGCCTGGATGGAGTTGTGGTAGGAGATAGGTGGAGGGGAAATCGGGGAGATTGATTGCGGGAGGGGTAAAGGACTGAATGATGGTGGATAACTTGGTGGTAAAGGGTCATTACTGATAAGGAAGATGGTAATAATTTAGGTCATGGTATGGAAATTAAGGAGATGAAGTTGAAGTAGTGCAAGGAATAATAGAGCTGGAGTCGCAATATTCTGATGTACCAATTTGGTTAGTTAGTTATTACAACATTTTGAATGCATACAAATACTTGTAGACGAATACTGGATTTCACCCATTGCGGGTTATCAATTCAAGAATTAATTGTATCTCAATATCTCTATATATTTGTATACATTCAAAATGTTGTAAAAACAAAAACTGGTCAAAATTATTGTATATAGATTGGAGTGACATCTCCAGGCGGTTTTTAGCAATGTGCTAAATGGCGGTAGCCTTTCACATTGCGTTAAAAAGATATTTTGCTTAGTGCTTAAAAATACAATCTTCATAGATGGCGTTAGTGTGTAGATTGAAAAAACTACCATGTAAAGGGTGGTCATACAGATTAAAATATATACAACTTCCAAAAAAATTGTCAGACATGGTGGTGGAAAAAATGTGTAATGGTGAATGTTGTATTACATAAAGCGTGCGCTTAACCCAACCAATGACAGGTCGTAAGTCCTGTAAACACCTCGATCAACCATATTATGTTTCCAATTTGCATATTCGTCTCTATTGAGATACAATTAATTCTTGTTAGTTGGTTAGTTCAACTAAAAAAACATGTAATAAAGGGTTAACACTCGAAATGGCGCGTTATCTCGCTGTTGGAATTATCGCATCAGGCAAAGGTTGGTCTCAGTCGAAGTTCCTGCGGTGATAAGAGAACCGAACGCCATGCTATATAGCCACTATGATGTAACGGCCCGAGAATAAATATGGAAGACATTAAACAATAAGCATTGTCAAAGTACAATGACATGCCGGCGACAAAGCCGTCACAGCTACCGAGGAGTGCGTGTTAGCAAAGCGTAACACGGCAATCTGAATGTAGCTATCCGATTGGCCGAAACACTGAAAATATACAGGGTTATTGGTTATTGAATACATTCCTTCTTGGAAGTTGTAGGGGAGGTTATTTCTGATGAATTATGTCATGTAAGGCATTATGCAAAAGTTAACCATTTTTGAGATAAAACTAATTTAAGTTTTTTTGAAATTTATCGAGGTCAGATGTTTTAAAAATTTATAAAAAAATAACTGTAAGTTATAATCAAACTTTTATTTTTTTATTAATTAGTGAACACCACAGGCATTTATTATCAACACAAAAACTAGATCTGTCTGTCCACATTAGGAAATACCAGATGGAAATGTCAAACATTTTTATTATTTTTAATTACAAATTCTAAAAGAAAGGCGATTTAAAAAAAATTATCACCTGTAAATTATCACCAATTAAAAAATAAACATATTTATGAGGTATGAGGTTTGCAACTGATGCAGCCCATCAACATTTACCTCGGGAAAGGATAATTAGAAAAGGTGCGTTTTGAGTCTCGATCTAAACTCTCGACTGATTCTCAATGCACTTGAGGTCTGCTGGAAGATTGTTCCAGGTTATGTAACAATTATTATTATTATTATTATGATGATTTGTATTTTAAGTGCGCCGTTTTGTAAAATCAATTACTCCAAGGGCGCACTAGGAAATGACTGACCGAACAGTGCAGTCTTCAGATGTTTCTTAAATTTAACGTCATTATCCTCATACTTAATACTATCCACGCCAACGGACCCGCAACGCTGAAAGCACGATCATAGAAACATGCTTTATTGGCTCTGACTGGAATCGCTATGTTGTTTGCACTTGTTTCTACTGATCGGAGTGAACGTTGCCTTTCCGTTGGCATGGGTGTCACGCAGAGGTCTGATATATACGCTGGCGCTCTCTGGTGTCGAGCCTTAAACACTGTCAAACACAATTTATATTTTACTCGCTCTCGGATTTTAAGCCAATGAAGGTCCTTCAGGAGCGGCGTGATATGACAGTATTTTTGTTGCCCCATAATCAATCGGGCAGCAGCATTAAATACGCTTTGAATTCTGCTTAATTGATTATTTGGCAATCCAGCGTACATTCCGTTGCAATAATCTAACCGTGACACTACAAAAGAATTTACGAGGGTCCTAGCTTCACCAACAGGTAAACATCTCCTTATCAGTCTTGCTACCGCATTGAATGCAGTAAGCTTTGATAATTAATTTATTCTACATTCGTCATCACTTTGCAATGTGAATTCCCTTTTGAATAACTTTTTGAAAACATTGTATTTTCTCAACACTTTTCGCAAACACGTTTCGGGATACTGACGCTTCTCATCAGTGTAAAAATTTCTACACTGAGGAAGGCCGTCTGTGTCCTGAAACATTTATTTATTTTTGTTTATTTATACGATTTAATATGGGAGTATCGTGAGAGGACTCTCATTACTGATACCCCACTATTTGTGACATGAATTTTTTAAACATTATTATATCCAGTAAATATACTTATTGTAGATTGTAAAAAATTATACTTAGAATTACTTAAAACTAACTAAACTAAACAATCGAGCAAATAACATGTGGATAAAAAAAACGTTGTGATAATACAATGTTTCAAAAAAAGTTTGTTATCAATAGAAATTACAAACGAAATGAAGGTTTAAGGGTTTTATTGAGAATAGATAAAAATATACAATTATATAAATAATACCAGGAAGGCATAAGAGATGGTTCGACTTTAGGAAGACTTGATACTTTCCAATATCATATCAGAGTATTTGCTATCTTACTAATGTACTTTCACTTATATGAAAGACGTCGATCTCCAAAGAGATCATGATCAGCAGACTGATTGTTCTTACCACCGTTGTCACCAGAGGAAGATTGGTTCTAGCGCCCAGTAGGTAAAATACTCTATGCAGACGCTGTATTTATGTACAGTTGAGGTCATTTACTTCCAAATTAATACAGTTCTTCTTCTTCTTCTTCCTCAGCCTATTCCCGTCCACTACTGGACAAAGGCCTCCTCCATGTCATTCTGTCCTGTGCAGACTGCATCCAGGTTATTCCGACGATTTAGGTTATTAGGTTAGGTTATTTAGATCATCCTACCACCGTAGTTGCGGTCACCCTGCACTTCTCTTCGTCGTCCACGGTCTCCAAGTCAGCAGTCTTCTTGTCCATTTTTCATCTGATCTTCTGTTACGTGACCCGCCCATTGCCATTTTAGAGTCGCCACCCGGTGGATTATGTCAGTGTTTTTTTATCTCATTTGTTCATTTGTTTTTTCTCTCACCGTATCGTTTCTTAGGCTGTCTTAGGCTTATTACTAACATGGCTCTTTCCATGGCTCTTCGGGTCCCTCGTAGTTTCTCGGCACTTTTTTTGGACAATGTAACAGTTTCAAGACCATAAGTACCAACTGGCAGAACGCAGGCTTCATAGACTTTTCGTTTCAGGTTGATCGGTATTTTTCGGATTTCAAGGATGTAGCTCAGGTTTCCGAAGTCTCCTCAGCTTAGTCCAATTCTTATACAGTTACGTAAGACTAATTTCTCTTAGATTAAATAAGACAGTTCAAGCAATTTAGCGGGTGACGTAACATCCACCAATCGGATGGAAGCATTAAAATACGGTGCACATTGCGATGTCTCGTGCCACCAGGGGCGGATGTACCGAACAGAGCGCCAAATATTCCAATTGTCGTATAACTAGAACCGCTTTTAAAAGAAAGTGAATGCAGTCCCGTTGAGATGGCGTGGATATGACGATATAAAGACAACGATAGGCGACTATCGAATTATGCAACATGATACATTCATATGTACAACCAAAATTATAATACGTGAACAATGTTATATGTATGATAGAGTGTCGAATGTGATGTGTATGATAGTGTCGAATGAAAATATAAAAAGTGAATACGGTGCGAATGATGGTCTCATGAACAAAATAATGAAAGGATCATTAATATGGTTTGGACATATGGAAAGAATGAATGAAGAAAGAATGGTAAAAAAAATATATGTTAATGATGTAAATGGAACCAGAAATAGAGGAAGACCGAGGAAAACGTGGCACGATCAAATAAATCAAATATTGAATGTCGGCCATGTGAGGAGTCAGAGAAATCGACGCGCGTGCATGACACGATGTACGAATGTTGAGGAAGCGAGAGAAATATGTCAGGAAAGAAAAGTGTGGCAGTCCATTTTTTCTGCCTACCCTTTCGGGGAGAAGGCGTGATGGTTATTTAGTTAGTTAGTTATGTGATATAACATACAAATAGAACGTGAACAATAAAATGGCGAGAAAAAATGGATCAACTTTTTTTTTTATCAGTTTTCCAACTAATTAAGGGGTCAATTAAGGCACTAATTAAGGCAGTCAGAAGTATGAAAAAAAAAAAATTTCAGTAATTCAATTTATTTTATAAAACCAACAACACAAAATTATTATATCTATCACCATATAACCCAATTGAGTATTTTAAAAAAATAATTAATAAAAAAAAAAATAATAATAATAATAATAAAAAAAAATAATGGCAAGAGAAGAACGAGAGTTGATGATACGTGTACCAAAATAGCTTACTATTGACACGAAAAAGACCAATGGGCGACCTTGGATAATATTATATCTTTGATGTCGGAAACTATAAATACATAAAATAATAATCATGGAACAAACAAAAAATATTATATAAAAATCCCAGCACTATTCAACACTTTTAATTTTATAGGCTTATTTGAATAAACATTTTTTTTGTATAGGGGAATTCATATGCGTCATTAATATGCATAATAAATTGAAACACATTAGATCAAAGACCAATTTGTAATCAAACTATATGTCGTAATACAAAGTTAAGCCGTTAGAAATACATTTGATGTTGGAATTACGTTGAAAAAAAATGGTATAGTCATACCATACAACGTTCTAAACTATGTATGACGTTAATAAAAATTATTTGGACTAGGTCAAACTTGTTGAAATCTAGGATGCGATGAACGAAGATGAGACTACATAAAAGGAAGCGTCAAATAAATACAGAAATAGTTCATCTCATACTTATAGTATAGATTTTAAGACATCGTGATGCAGATAAGAAGAAAATGTTGGCTTTGAAACACTTATTCTTGGTGTAAGGTCTCCCCGACGTTGATTATCATCAGAGAGTAGGCGTCTCTGTCCCTGGCAGCTTGAAACAGCTCATCAACGCTCCCCAAGCTAGTCTAGTCCCTCTTGTTGTGGAACCAATAGATTCGTGAAACACTACTGAACGGAAAAGCTTTTAGATTAAGTGGAATTGGGCCGGCCATATACGAGAATTGGCCACTGAAACCCGGGCAGACCACAAGAAAGATGGTCTAAGGTCATCAAACAAGTGGCAGAAGATCAATGGCACAGAGTGCCGAGGGAAAGATAGTTATGGAAATCGGGAAGGGAGGTCTATGTCCAGCACTGGACAATTAATAGATTATGATGAAGTTCTTGTTAGAGTTGGATTGTTTTAAGTGCCTAATTACAGTTATTTAAAAGAACAGGCGATACGTGGAACATAAATTAAATAAACACAAAAGTCCGGATCGTCAGCTGACAACAGTTGCACCATCTAAAAGAACATTATTTGTTAAATTATTTTTATTTTGTTCATATCATTGTATTTTATATTTATTTTGTGGACGTTGGACGATCGAAGTGTGGGCGGGAGATGCCTATTGGTGGCGATGAGGTTCGCAACCTATCACCCGGCGAAAAGAGAAGGATGGAGTGCCGCATCAGTTTAAGTGTGGCGGTCCATTATTTCTGCTTCTATGGTTAGTTAGTTAGTTTTAAATAATAAATCAAATACAAATTATCATTAATAAAAGTTTGAAGATGAATTTACCCTTTTTCACTTTCTTATCCTTGTCTTTCTCGCGTTCCTTTTTCTCCTTCTCCAACCGTTCCCGCTCCTTCTTCTCCAGCTTTTCCTTCTCCGCCCGCTCCTTCTCCAGTCTCTTGGCTTCCTTCTTGGAGTCCTTCTCGTTCCTCTTGGGGTTCTTGGTGTCGTCCACCTTCTCCCCCAGGATGAAAGTCTGCGTGTGGACCTTCACATCCATCACGGGAGACGTGTCTGGTTTTGGCTTCATGGTATCCGTAAACGACGTGCAGAAGCACAATACACAATTGAAAACTTTTATTTATTTATATATCACTGTCTGATTAATATCAGCGCAAGGAAACAAACACTCGATGAGAACTTATCACAAAATATTTACAATACAATCGAATAAGGAGTGTCGATACACCAACGGCCTAATTCCAAATCAAAAGCAATGTACGTCATTATGTACTCGTATTATTTACATATTGAGCAACAGAAAATGTGGAAAATACACGTTACAAGCTACGTTCTTCGATTATTTTATACTTTCGTAACATCTTCCACGTCTAATCTCCTCAGAAATGAGGAGATTAGACGCCGAACAAAAATAACGAACATCATGGAACGACTAGCGAGACTAAAGTGGCAATGGGCGGGTCATGTGGTGAGACAGAGTGAGGATAGATGGACCCAGAAAATAATAAGGTGGAGACCATGGAAGAATAGGAGAAACGTCGGCAAGCCGCAAAAAAGGTGGGCCGACGACATTGCTGCCGTGGGGGGGGGGAATAGAGACGAGTGGAAGGAAAGGGAAGAGGCCTATGTCCAGCAGTGGACCGATAAAGGCTGACGAAGAAGAAGAAGAAGGACATCTTTCACAATCATACAGCGTGTCATAAAACTGCTAACAAATCAGAAATTACAACACGTTTTCATGCATAAACTTACTACATCAAGGGAAAATCGTAAATTCATTTATAATAACTAGAATTATTATATGCAGTGAATTATAAGTCAATACCTGCAATGTGCGAGTAAAATACTTCCGTATAATTTACCATCATCAGCATCAGCAGATGTTACAAACAAATTTATTTGTAGCACCTGATGATGGTAACGTCAGTTGGCGAAACAGCTGTATCGACATTTAAAAAAGTGTATAATAAAACATTGTGATATTATACGTATAACAGTGTTGTAAATTTAACAGAAAATTTTAACATATTTTATTGTAAATGGTTATTTCTGTTAAAATTGTATTCGAAAAGATTTTATGTATTAAAATGTTTTTGAAAGATAGTGCTGCGAAAAATAAACGTCTAAATTTAAATAAAAATGCAAAAAAAAATCACAAACAAATTTGGAGAATTTTAAAGATCGCTAGTGTTAAAAATATCCGGATACAATGTGTTACAATCTCGATTAAATTTTAAATTCATTCATTCACTTTCGTACATCAATACAAAAAAAATACTTTTTAAATGAGACAACCTTCAAACCAATCCATCGTCTGATTTTTTGAACTACAGAAGAAATTTCAAGAAAAATGACTATTTCTCTAGTTCAAAACACTTAGTACCAACTTCTCTGTTAGAATTTTCCACTTTTTCATTAGAGATTTTGCCATGAAGGCATTGTTACGATGTCAAGAAGCGGACGAAATGTGTCAATGATATTTTATTTGCTGTAAAGGCATACAAACTAACGTGTTATAATGTAAAAAATGCTAACTTTCTACAATTAAAACGCTGAATATTTCGATAGGTTATATAAAGATTCATTATTTATCCAGATAAAATGAGATAATATTTTTGTGAATGTATACTTATACTTGTATACGAAATTCTGGATTTTCACCAAAGGGTGGTCAATTCAAATTTAATTGTATCTCAATAGAGACGAAGACGCAAACTGAATATGGATGATCAAGGTGTTTACAGGACTTATGTCCTGTCATTGGTTGGGTTAAGCGCACGCTTTATGTAATTACAACATTCCCCATTCCACCTTTGTTATGATCATGCATGACAAATTTTTGGAAGATGTATATATACTTCAAAATCCATACCTATCTTCACGTGTCAGTTTCAATTATCCAATTAATCAATTAATTTCAATTAATCAATCATTCTCCATAGATGGCGTTAGTGGGTCGGTTGTATAAGTTAATCTTGAATAGATTCACAAAGTGCAACCAAATCTACATAGATGGATAATTGAAACTGACACGTGAAGATAGGTATGGATTTTGAAGTATATATACATCCTCCAAAAATTTGTCATGCATGATCATAACAAAGGTGGAATGGGGAATGTTGTAATTACATAAAGCGTGCGCTTAACCCAACCAATGACAGGTCATAAATCCTGTAAACACCTTGATCATCCATATTCAGTTTGCGTCTTCGTCTCTATTGAGATACAATTAAATTTGAGATAATATTTAATATTTAAATAGTCATACACAGATGACGGTGTGATTAAAAAAAAAGCGAGTCTATCACTATCCATTCTAGCTACATAATCGATGCAGAACCTTCTTCTAGACCTACTACACCGAATGATATCCTGTATTTCGCGATTTTTTCTTATATCTGCATTACGGGCAAGATCTCGGGGAGTTTTTATAGTAACGAACTAGCTAACCATCACGCCATTTCTCCGGAGGGGCATGCAGAGAGGATGGATCGCCACAATGCTCTGTCCTGGCATACCTCTCGGGATTCCTCTACATTCATATATCGTACCATGCACGCACTCGATTATTCCGACTTCGAATGTGACCGCCTTTTAAGAAATGATTAATTTGGTCATGCCATGTTTTCCTCGGTCGTCCTCGGTTTCTTTTTCCACTCACGCTGCTTGTGTACAACTTTTTAAACATTCTACTCTCATCCATTCGTTCCATATGTCCAAACCATTTCAGGGATCCTTTTTTCCGGCATTCCATCCTCCTATGTTCGCCATCTCGGGAGATGCGGCGTGATGGGTTGCGTGCCTCATCGCCACCTATAGGGATTACTCCGGCGCCTCACTGCCACTTACTGCCACCTACTCCCGCGCCACTTTTTTATAGTGAATAAAAAAAAAAACAAAAAAAAAGATCAGCGCAAGACAAGAAAATGGAGACTATTTGATAAGGACTACGAGTACATCTAACAGTGGTGAGATTACTTTATAGAAGAATGCCAGAGATGCTGCAAGGCATAGGAATAGAACCCTATTTGCGATGCATGTGATCCGAAGGGTTTCAGCGCCCACAAGAGGACGACTACACCAAGGATGATAACTTTGTTAACTGGATGAAGCCAGCGGGGTGAGTTAAAGTTAATTAACGGTTACGAGATGGACGATTACATCGTTAAGATGAATTTTTAAAATAACCCCCCACGGGTGCCGTCTATCATCGCGTGACAGACGCGAAGGGCGGCTAGTATAGAGAGGATATCACCATTAAAATCATCACGATTATCTTCATGATAAATTGCGTATGGAAGTGAGGTTAAGAGCTGGCAAAAGAAGGATGAAAGTATTATAAATACAGATGAAATTAGACGTTCGATAGAATATCGTATAATGAAACAAAAAAAAATGGATATAAGGAAAATATATACGTTGAAATGGACTTGGATATTTTGGCTCAGAGAGGTACTTAAGGATTAGAACATATTACTGTCTAATAGGGACGGGAAGTGTCACGATGGACCATACCCTGCAGAACATATAGGTCCGTTCTTTCCCCTTGGATCAAATTTATTTTATTTTATACACATCAAAATGTTAGGTTCCCTGTGTTCCTGTCCCTATTTTCCATGACTGTTTTCTCTATTTAATTAGGATTTTTTTTTCTCATCATTCCAAGTTTTCTTTCCCATCCCACACTCACCAATGTCGGTCTGAAGTGATTTTGTGATGAACCATGGAATCATGTGCCGTGTTTTGCTCTGTTTTGTGAGATTGGGACATAGAAGTTGATTGAAAGTAAATTGGATTAAATGTGGCCTAGATACCCTTTTGCCTTTTTTTCTGGAATGGTGCATTCTCCATGTAAGTCCTGCGTGGATGGGAGGATTGTTTGAGCGAAGCTGACGAAGGGGCGCCGCTGCGTCCTATACCAGCTTCGGATAAGTGGCGAGTAACCTTTTATGTCTTTATTTAACTGTAAGTTTGTTCATTTGTATGTGTATGACAATCAATGTACTCGTATGTTACCCTACAATAAATACGAGTATACCCTGCAGGAAGGTATGTACCTATAAAATGCCGTGAGGAAAACTTCCAGTGACGACCTTCGTGGCAGAGTGGTTACGAGCTCTGACTTCCATGCCGAAGGTCCTGGGTTCGATTCCCGGCGATGGCAGTGTGATTGTCACACTGCCTTTGGTCTGGTGTAGAATTCACGTGACAATAAAATGGCGATAGATTAGCTACCTATCACATGTCACGAGAATCAATATAATAGCTAAAAAATAAAATTTGTATACAGTAATTGGGTCCAAACGACCTGTTGTGTACATAAAAAAAAAAAAAAAAAAAAAAGTCCGACTCTCTGATCTTCTCTTCCAGTGATCCCGCGAGTCCCGGCCAATGTTATTACCGACCTTACTATCAAGGTCATAGCAGACAGGGAAAGGGCGTATGGCATATCTACGGCACTACAAAAACGAGAACCATTAGCTAAGGGACGGTTCCTGCTAGAGAAAATCGCTAAACAAGGCAACGGGAAAGCAATCGAGTAACACTTCCCAGGAAATCACTGTGACGAGAAAGCATTCGCCACAATGATCGCCAAAGCCACGGGGACCTGACACGGCACAATAGCAAGATTGTATAATGCAATAATTATCTTAAATAGACCTTCATCACACTAAAATTATCATCAATCCTCGGTGGGTCTTAACTTCCTCCAAAAAACATCACCATCCTGTCGTCTCTGGCCGCCCACCTTCCAGTCTTGCTGCCCCAAGGGCCGACAGTCTGCCACAATACCATCCAACCATCGCGGTCTCGATCTGTTGATAATTCTTCGCCTTACTGGCTCATTATTCTTCTCTTTTTGTCCTGTCACACCTCCGTGGTGCATAGGGCCTCAAAGAACCTTCTCCACCCGACTCTATCGCACGCCTTATGCCTAACATCATCCCAAGTGAGGCCTGCTGCCTTAACCTCGTCCTGCAGGGTTCTCTTCTCCAGGTGGCTCTAGGTCTGCCTCGCTTTCTCTTTCCCCTCATAGGGGACCAGTCTAGTGCGCCCTGAGCGATGCAGGCCGGGTTTCGTCTCAGAGTGTGACCGATCGACTGCCATTTGCGTTTAGCGATTTGTTTTCTAATTGGCTTTTCGCCTGCCATGGTCCAAAGTACGGCATTTGACACGGTTTGGGGCCAATAGATTTTGAATATTGCTCATTACTGGCTCATTAGACAACACATTTTTGGGGACTTCATATCTCTCATGCCGTTGCCCTTACCAACGCAATATGTTAATTTTAATAAACTCGACTACGCTGACGTCTTAGTATAGATCATAAAACTAAAATTATCCTCGCACGCAATTCAGCGTCCCTAATAACCCGAAGGAGTCCCGACAAAAAATATATTCCCGCAGCGATGACCTCAAAATCCAAAGTATAATATATAAAAAAAAGAACTTCCAAGAAGCGAACAAAAAACGGCTAAGCCTTTGATTCCGGACAATCAATCACGCCCAAACAGGGGCGCCCTGTAACAGCGAAGCGGTGAAACCACAACATACAAATCTACACCTTATTATTAAGTGTTACGAAGATTTCTAGAACAGATTCCGCACGGACTGCCCTGGATCTTGGCCTACAACTGACGACATAAGACCAGATGTCAAAATATACGGCAGCTTCTTTAACTGATGAAATACTTACTATAGACGAAATAAAGCGTCCGTCAAATGCCATGGGGACTTTGCTGTCATAGTGAAACAGATGCCAAACCATCAGGTATCTTATGTAAGTTTTGACAATAATATATGGACGGAAACCGACAAAATTTAGACATAATTACACAAATGAGAATAACATACATTATTCAAAATTGTGTTTCAAAGTAAACACCATTTTGACATGTTGTTTGCACAATTTTTTGCCAGGGGTAACTTTGGGACTTTGGGATCGAATTTCATCGCATCTTTTCGGCGGATCACGGGCCGCCCATGCGATCGGCCGACAAATGAATAAAAAAACACAGTTTCGGAGCCCAACCGTCACGCTTTTGAAAATGTTAAAACTTTTAACTTATTTGTGATCTTTCCACTCTGATTGGCCTGGAAACAACTGTGCGGCGAGTGAACCCAACCAAAATTCATCTACCAAAAACAAATAATTAAAAAATACCATTAATATGAATGATGGTAAAATCGTCTAGAGTCTACTCTGGTTGCATATTAAAAATTCATAATAATAAAATTAAAAAAAACAATATTTATTTCGTCAGAACTACAAGAATGGTTAAAAAAATGTGTATACAAGCAGTGTGGACGGCCGAGGAAAACATACTAACTAACCATCTCGCCGTTTCTCCGAAGCGGTAGGCAGAGAATGGTCTGCCACAACAACTGTGCGGCGAGTGAACCCAACCAAAATTCATCTATATTTCAAAAAATAAATAATTAAAAAAATACCATTAATATGAATGATGGTAAAATCGTCTAGAGTCTACTATGGTTGCATATTAAAAATAATGATTCATAATATAAAAAATAAAAAAAAACAATATTTATTACGTCAGAACTAATGGTTAAAAAAAATGTGTATACAAGCAGTGTGAATGAAAAAAGAAGCCAGGGACGGCCGAGGAAAACATACTAACTAACTAGCCATCACGCCGTTTCTCCGAAGGGGTAAGCAGAATATGGTCTGCCACACTGTTCTGTTCCGACATACCTTCCGTGAGTTTTCTCTACATTCATATGTCGTAACACGCACGCTCGTCAATATTTACGACTTAACGATGATAAAATGGCATAACCAAATCAATCAATTACTAAAAGGCGGCCACATTCGAAGTCGATAACATCGACGAGTGCATGTTACGACGTATGAATGTAGAGAAATCTCGAGAAGCATATCATATTCTCTGACTACCCCTCTAAAGGTTGTATAGTAAGTTAGTCATGACTAACCATTTTTGTCAAATGCACTAAGCAATAATATAAAAAGTACAGAGTTACGGTGACTCATAAGCGAAAAGTCAAAATGAGCGTATGTTCGCGTTGTGATACGATATCGCTTTTAGTTCGCGATAAGGCGGGATTTCGGTCGAATGTGCTATGTCACTATAAAAAAAACAAATGACGGCGGCCATGACTCACGCCAGATTCAACTGTAAAACAGCGTTAAAATAATAATTAGCTTGTTTTGCGCGACCCGACTTTCACCGGACATCAAATTAGAACCACAATGGAAGCGTATAATTTCGTTTTTTTTTTCTTCTTCAACATTTTATATTCCGCAATATCGTAATGCAATTTGAATGGGCGAAAACCGGATTTTACGTAATGCGGAGATAAAAATCAATGCAGCCATCGAATCTACGCTTCCGCCCTGTTTGGCTACCACCAATAGTACACAATAGGGTATTAGAAACCCAGTTAACAAAACACTTTTAGATTACAGAATCCATAAATCTTACTATAATCCCAAAACCCTTTTTTATTACATAAAATGACTCGTTATATATCTGAAATGATATATATAAGAATGCAATTTACGATGATAGATGTTTCATTTATTGTTGCTTATTCAAATCATATCATTTAATGAGTAATGTTAGCTTCCTTGCCCGACGACAGAGCACTGTTACCACACTCCTTTGGTACATCAGAATACTGCGACTATATCTCCAATTTCATCTCTTTCATTTCCAGACCACGACCTAAATTATTACCATCTGCCTTATCGATAATGACCCTTTACCAACAAGTTATCCACCATCATTCGTTCCTTTACCCCTCCCGCAATCAATCTCCCCGATAGCCCCTCCACCTATCCCCTACCACAACTCCATCCAGGCACTGCTCCTCTTTACTTTTTATTTTTTTAATACATAATCCAAACCCTAACCGGTCTTCCATTCCCTTACAATAATTTAAGACTTCATCATTAACCCTAAATACCCTTACGCCTTATTTGAATTATTTGATCGTGCCACGTTTTCCTCGGTCTTCCTCTTTTTCTAGCTCCATTTACATCGTTAACATATACTTTTTTGGTACCATTCTTTCTTCTTTCATTCTTTCCATGTGTCCAAACGATCTTTATGTTACTTTCATTATTTTGTTCATAACACTTTTATTCGCACCGCACTCATTTCTTATACATGCTAGATCTATCATATACAGATTAAAAAAAAAAAAGACTAATACCAAGGATTTTAATCAATGATATAAGAATTTATTTTACAATCTTCAATGTGAACAGAAAATAGCTTATTAATTTGCAGAAGGAATCTGGTCGTGTCCAGGCTTGAACCCATGTCCCCTGGATCAGGAGCCAGGCGTTCTATCCCCTAAACCACTATCCACTACCATACATTCGTCTTAGAGATCTCATTTCGACTGCATTCATTCTACTTTCATCCTTCTTTTGCCAGTTCCATGCTTCACTTCCATACATAAGGGTCGGTACAAGAACACCATTATGCATTCATAATACAACTAAATAACTAAAAAATAACCACTACGCTGTCTCCCCACACTAATATTTTTTTCGCTGTATTTTAAAATATAACCCGGAAATAGCAAAAATAATATTTGACACATTTTCTACTGCTCCAATTTTTTTTTAATAATATGTATATAAAAATAAAAATTACAAAATGAAAACGAATTTGGCGAGCACTGAAAATATGTATCCAGAAGACACTGTTTGAAAACAATTCACTAATTTATTATAAGTCACGTATGTGTACTATATATAAGTAGGCACTAAACTAATAAATAAAAATACACCCGCGACGAACGATTCAAATCTCGAACGCGATTTTGTTTTATACTTTTTAATTATTGCAACCGGGCCGGGAGCGCGTTCGAATTTCGAAAAATAAAAACTGGCGTTCGGACTGGGAGGGGTCGGCAAGACGGGCCGGCGAGGAGGCGATCAGTCACGGCGGCGAAGGCGGGCGGAGCTGTTGTTGCTGCGCGAGCGGCGACTCGACTGAAGACGCCGAATGCGGAATGCCGCCAGAACCGAAATAACCTCCGCGGACCGAAGATAAAAGTGACGTGATGGCGGGAAAACGCACTCGCGGCCGGCGAACCACTATGAAACATCAATATTTTCCTACGCGAACAGCCGCTATTGATGGAATAGACAGAAGAACATCTTGGAACGCACGGACACCGAAGCTTTGCAGTGACCCACGGATTTCCTTATTCCTATTATTGATTTTGGATATAACTGGTGTTTTATCAATGCAACTCTGGTCGAAATGGAAACTATGGAAACATAAAGTCTTATATGTATTCACCATTAAGATGAATACTCAGGGCCTACACCTGCCTAGTCCCTGCACAAACCAACCACCAAAACACATTTACAAAAATGTTCAGACGTAAGAGCAGTATTCCAAAGGACTAATAGCCAAAAGAACTGAACCTCTGTATTCCACAATATTCAAGTGGTAGTAGGGGTTCAAAAGGGTAGTAGGACTACGATGGGGTATGTTTTGCTGGAAAATATGCCTCTACAAAATGTCGTAAGGCGCCATGTTGCATTTACAACAGCAGCACTACTATCAAGTCCAACTCTCTAGCGTCCACGAGAGGTATTTTAAAGACCCCGCGAACCCCTGGCAATGTGGCACATATTACTTAGTGCCATAGCAGATAGAGAGAGGACGAATGGCGAGCTTCCAGCGCCATAAAACTGGAATTACACCGGAATGGACTGCAAATGGAAAGAAGGTATACCTGAATTCAGCAGGATAAGAACTTGAAAAATGAATTTTTAAATGTTTTAAGAGGTCAGTGACAGGCAGGCAGAGACATTTCATCAAGACCTTACGCATCACATATGTGTAACAGGACAAGAAAAAATCAGAGAACACAAAGATTATTCCCTACTTCTCCATTCCAGGATTTTGTAGTTTATTAATTAAGAAGAAATCTCTAAACTTGTTGATATCTCAAGATTTCAAAGTTAATTCCACTGATGGTACGACAAATTCGAAGATTTTACAATAAAGCGAAGATATGGGTTCATTAATTTCACCTATTGGTACGCGACCAATGAATGCTACCTTATTTAATTTTAATAATAGCAAGCAACTTGTTACAGATAATATAGATCGGGTAATCTATCTATATAAATAAAAGGCGATCTTCCGGGTGTGTGTGGACTATTTCTGAGGTTATTCCTGAGCTGATCATTTTCCAAGTTATACACTTCCTTAATAGATAGACATAGGTG
This sequence comes from Lepidostoma basale, assembly GCA_022606425.2. Lineage (NCBI taxonomy): Eukaryota > Metazoa > Arthropoda > Insecta > Trichoptera > Lepidostomatidae > Lepidostoma > Lepidostoma basale. Next base: position 1,451,024 of record JAHDVF020001522.1, read on the forward strand.
GGCATAGGCATATTTTTGTTATTAATCGAGCTCTAATTAACTTTGGAAATTTATAAATTTTCGTAGTGCGAGCGAGTATAGACCTTCATGTTCGTATCACCTGAGTATCGATCTTTAGAGTCTATATTCGCTTGGCGTGATAAGATGCAAATTAGTGGCTTTTTTGACTCTTTGCGTGGTCAGATATGAAATTAGTCGCTCCTTTGAACTGAAAAATATACGCACGTATAGGGATGGGCAAAACGACTCATCTCAGGGATCTGATCTGAACGGTTCCGCTCAGCAAAGTGAGCCGACTCTTTTTAACGATCCACGGTTCACCATTTTGAGTCGTTCAAAGTTTGAAATTATTTTAGTGACCTTTTTTTTTGCTCCTCGACCAAAAAAGTTGATTCCGGTAAAAAAAAAAAAATTCACCAGGATAAATTTTTTGTCGATGAGCTAAAAAAAAAATTCACAACGAACGACAAACAACTTTTTTGACAAACGACTCGATAATTATCAAGAAGAATCGGCTCACTTTACTGAGCGGAACCATTCAGCTCAGATCCCTTAAAGAGATCACTAAAAATAGTCGACTCTTTTGCAATAATATACGATTCACCGAGCGCAGAGGTCGGCAAAATGCGGCTCCGGAGCCGCTCGATAATTATCAAGAAGAATCGGCTCACTTTACTGAGCGGAAAGCGCAGAGGTCGGCAAAATGCGGCTCCGGAGCCGAAGGGGTTTGTTGAAAGAAAAAATAATCGCGAGATACTTGCTTACCATCGCATCATTCATCAAGAACGCTCTGTTCGCAGACATTTCCAGAAGAAATTTGTAAAGTTATGGAATTGGTGATTACGATTATCAATTCCGGTTTAGCTAAAACTCTTAATCATCATCGCCAATTCAAAGATTTTTAGTCATCATCTTCAACGCCTGAAATAGTATTACTGACTCTTGCTGATCTTTCGCTTTTCGCTTCTACATATTCATGCGGACAATTTTATTCAAGCATGAATTTTAACAAGAGTAAACTACGAAGTCGTCTTATTGATGAGAACATGGAATTGTGCCTAAAATTAAGAATAACAACAAACAAACATGCATCAGGTCCATAATAACATACGGAATCAAAGCAAGAACAGACACTGTCAGAACCAGACTGCGACCTATTGTGGGGAGAACCGTTAGAGATAGGATACCCAACGAATAAATTCGCAAATCCTGCAACATTGAAGACATAGTGAGATGGAGTAGGCAGAGACATCGAGAGAATGGATCCAGCAAGAATTCCTAATATCGTGATGCAAGAGACTCCAGAGGGCCGTCGACCACCAGGATGACCACCAAAGAGATGGAGAGAAGGCTGGTCGCCTTCATCACAGGAAGAAGTATGAAATAATGTTTTATTCAGTGTACCCGTAATTGAATGAAGTGCAAAAATTATAATAAAGGTTATCTAAATCAATAAACATATTTGGCTCTCAATTTTTTTTTAAATCGTTGTAAAGTACGCATTTGGCTCTTTGGCTAATAATTTTGCCGACCCCCCTGACCTAGCGGATCATTGAGCTGCCGCTCTTTTTTTTATGGATCATCGCTCACCCGCTCACCAAAAAGATTCGAATCTTTGAGTCGACTCGTGAGCGGATTGCCCATCCCTATCTCTGAAATGTCAAATTTGAATTGCGTGTTAGTTTCGTAAGTAAAATATTTATATTTCTAATTCATATATATCTTCAGTTTATTCTATTTTGCCGTTGAAATGAATACAGATTATATTTCCGCATTACATATTTCAAAGTTTTAGTTCTAAATTATATCGAATTTATATAGATAGAAATGAAATTACATACCTATCGTTTTACTTACGTATTATTTTAGGTTATGTTATGAATACATGGAAAAACGTTAAATTCTAAGTAACAATTCTATGAATTGGTATAATCTATTTTAATAATGTTATTTTATTGTGGGGAGAACCGTTAGAGATAGGATACCCAACGAATAAATTCGCAAATCCTGCAAGGAATCTGGTTCTGGTTCTGATTTAAAAAAAAATATTTGATTCATGTGGTGCTCCTGTCAATTTGGAGATATTTCCTGTATAAGTGAATTGTTTTGGTCAATTTGATTGTTGCCGCACTTTGTGATAGTTATTTGTGACACGAAATACGTTTTCACTCTTCTGATGTTAAAATAATACAAGTTTTTTCGTTTATAAAAAGAATTTTGACAGGTGTAAAAATAAATTTTTCATTTGTTCCAATGACAATTTGAATAAATTCTTCAATCAAATTTTCAAGTTTTTGCTGGAGTTGGATTGTTTTAAGTGCCTAATTAAAATTAAAACAGTGGAATAAAAAATTAAATAAACACAAATGTCCGGATCGTCCAGCTGACGACAAGTGCACCATCTAAAAGAACATTATGTGTTAAATTATTTTTATGTGTTATTTAATTTTATATCATTGTATTTTGTATAATTTGTTTTAGATTTATTATGTAGACGTTGAATGATTGAAGTGTGCGCGGGAGATGCCTATTGGTGGCGATGAGGTTCGCAACCCATCACACCGCGTCTCTCGCGTTGGCGAAAAGAGAAGAATGGAGTGCAGCATCGATTAAAATGTTGCAGTCCATTCTTTCTGTCTACCCTTTCGGGGAAACGGCGTGATGGTTAGTTAGTTAGTTAGTTATTTTAATGTAAAATTGTTCTGGCAGGGCGATAACCTATAATATCTTTTGGATTAGACGATTTACTTCAGCTGTTTTAGTTTTTCTCTGTTATGCTGTGATAGGTAAACATATTCTTACATACAGCATTAGCTGCCTCAGTTGGAAAAATCCAGTAATATAACATTCCCAAATGGTCTGACGTTCCCACGCCAGTGTTTTTTTTTTAATATACTGCTCATTTTAATATAATTATTTGATTTTTGCAGAGATGCCGACGCTAAGGATGATACCAGGAAAGACTCTTTGAGATAGGGTGAGGAACACGGCTATCCACGATATCTCCAAGGTGGAAGATGTCGTGAGATGGGGCACGCAACGCAAGATACTGGCATGTATGGATCCCACACCCGATTGTTATATTTATGAACTAATTTTGAAATGGTATGTACAGGTTGGATTAATTGGTTTAATTCCACTATTAGAGGCAGAACAGGAGTGTCGGACATCATCGGAAGAGTGGCAGCGCTAAAATGGCATGCCGCTCGCAGCCCTGATGATAGATGAACTGCAACCCGAAACCCAGGACGTCCTCAACTTCGATGGAGGGACGACATTGGATGCGTTTTGCCCAGGATCGACAGACATTGAATCAGATGGAGGAGGCCTACGCCCAGGAGTGAACGGATATAGGCTCATGATGATGATGATACAAAACATTGAAACACCTACATGCAACATTTTAAATATTTCTGGAATGGGTAAAATTCTGCAACAATGAAAGTTCATTGTATGGAATGAATGCTTTAAATTATCAACTGATTTCTGTAGAATCACACTCCAAAGGAGAATTGATTCAATGTATATTTCCAGACATCACACAAATTTACAAATTTCGTCATTGGTTAAGTGAATGTGCATTATTAGCTTCATCTAATGGACATCAAAATCAAGAGTTTTGTTTCTCTAAACATTGTATTTCTAAGAGCATTATTATGACCTTGAATGGTATATGTATGAATGTTTCATGCAAATGTGATATAGTATATTTATTTGTTTTTTTAATTTCACTTAAAATATTAAGGAAAAAAATTAAGACTGGACGTTTAATGGTTTAAACATTAAGCTGAAAAAGATATATATTAACTTTTTTTTGGGTGGCATCTTTAGGGTAACATTTGAACTACACTATATTAATTTAATATTTTTCCTTTTATTTCTAGGTAACATGAAACGGTGAAATCTGCAAGCTGAAAGATGTCATGAGATGAGGCAGACAACCCAGAAGATAATGGAATGCGCGTGTGCAGAGGATGGATCCCACACCTCGATATATGCGTAGATGAAGTGCAACCCGAAACCCAGGACGTCCTCAACTTCGATGGAGGGACGACATTGGATGCGTGTTGCCCAGGATCGACAGACATTGAAGCAGATGGAGGAGGCCTACGCCCAGGAGTGAACGGATATGAATTGTATATGTATGAATGTTTTATGCAAATGTGATATAGTATATTTATTTGTTTTTTTAATTTCACTTAAAATATTGAGGAAAAAAATTAAGACTGGACGTTTAATGGTTTAAACATAAAGCTGAAAAAGATATATATAAACTTTTTTTTGGGTGGCATCTTTAGGGTAACGTTTGAACTACACTATATTATTAAATCATAACGCGCTTTTGCACAGCTATGTTTAAGACCAATTGGCATCAAAAACTCATTTCAGACTTTTTGCAAACTTGCCACCTTGGTAATGCCCAGCCTTCAATTGTTCAATTCACATTAGTATTATTCAAGTTCACAGCAAGTTTGCTTGGATTAAACAAATGTTTTAAAGATATGAACTGAATTAGGATACACACATTCTTGCACCTATACACATGTCATTTTATCCAATAAAATAATTGATATTGAACTTTCATTGTATTTCTTTAATATATATTGGGTGTACGAGTATTTATATACTCTAATATAGCAATAGCGAAGCGTTGCCGGGTCAGCTAGTCATAAATAAATTGTCATTTCTGGTAAACGTCATTAAAGATCCAATATCTTAATGATACTTTGGTAGATAACCACTGAAATATCAGAGATAAAAGCATAAAGAATATATTTACTCTTTTATGTACTCCTGCTATCAGAATTATTAATTCTTTGTTTTCAAAAAATCTAACAAATGTTTTTACAAAAATATATATCATATTATACACGTAAACGGTTATTGGACCCTGAAAGTCATTAAAAATATTCTATTCTGCAGTACAGACAATTAAAATTTCTGCAGATAATAAACATTGGATATAGCAGAAGTAACCAGCTCTAATGACCTCCGCAGAGAAGTAAGGTCACAGGTAGATAAGGCTGCAGCGGTTGCAGGCTGCCTGAAATATGTCATATGAAGAAACAAGGACATGAGGACTGACAGCAAGGTACGCATCTATAAGACCTGTGTGCGACCAATCCTCACATATGGCATTGAATCGAAGGCAGACACTGTCAAGACAAAGAGCATGCTCAGGACTACCGAGATGAAAACACTCCGCGCTATAGCTGGCAAGACCCTACGTGATCGAGTTAGGAATACAGCAATCCGAGAAATGTGGTCAGATGAAGACGTCAAAGACGGCGATACTGGCATCAACGTGTAGAAAGGATGAGCTTAAATAGGATACCACACATAGCTCTCCATGGAACGCCAAACGGACAACGCCGACCAGGAAGACCCCCGAAACGGTGGAGAGAAAGCTGGAGTTCAGCGTCTCAAGAGAACCCACCTGAAATAACAGACTCCTGAGTCTACCAAAAGTGAAGAAGAAGAAGAAGGATATAGCAGACATAAAATTCCGAAACACCCTTAAGAGATCAAGATTGTATCAATTTCACATCGAATATTGGTAAAATGGTAAAAGTTCGGGTAGTGATCGAGGGTATAGAATGCTTGGCTTCTGACCCAGGGGACATGGATTCAAGCCTGGACACGACCAGATTCTTTCTTCATAATAATGAACTATTTTCTAGGACACCTACAGCGAATGGAAGAAAACCGAAATCCAGGGAAGATTCTCAATACTGAAACTGAGGTGGATGGATGGTGTGGAGGGGGACTTCGAGAGTAATTGGTGTTACGGAGAATGCCGGCGATGGACCGAGATAGATTGCTGAAGAATTCTGGACGAGGTCGGGGCCCATGGTGGGCTGTAGCGCCATTGATGATGATAATCATGACGATTTTCTGCTCATATTAAATAATGCAAAATAAATTGTAATATCATTGATTAGGAACAAAGAACAAATAATCTACAACAGCTCACTTATTTTTCTAACATACGAGTATGTTATTTATGTATAAATTGTGTATTTTCTTTTGCTGTTGTATTGCTATGTGTGTACGGCGGGACATCAAGGGAGAGTAGCGTAGCTTAAATGTGGTCTGGGTCCCTCCCTTGGTTGCAAATACACATACATTATTATTATTATTATTTAACGCATTAAATGTAAATGGAACCAGAAATAGAGGAAGATCGAGGAAAAGATGGCACGATCAAAACAATCAAATATTGAATGTCGGCCATGTGAGGAGTCAGAGAAATCGACCCGCGTGCATGACACGATGTATGAATGTTGAGGACGCGAGAGAAATATGTCAGGAAAGAAATTCTAGCAGTGTGGCAGTCCATTCTTTCTGCCTACCCATTCGGGGAGACGGCGTGATGGTTAGTTAGTTATTTTTTTTTATTTAACGTAAGTCCCGCATGGACGGGGGACGGGCCTAGGGAGTGCACGAGTGAAGCTGACGAAAGCTCTATGGCTCGGCCATTTTAAAAAATAGCATTGATTAAAATCCGTGGGGTAAGTTTCACGATCTTGAAAATGTGGTTAAAATTTCCAAAGTCTGTCATAAATTTTTTGATGAAGTTCGAATGCATTTCGACTGTCTGTTTTCGAATAGCAGTGACCAAGAACAACCTTCAGAAAGATACGACAGTGTGAAGAGAAGAATTTGATACATCTAAAATTTGATACATGGTCAACGGTGAACAAAAACAAAAATACAATGGCAATGCAATTACATATAATAAAGGAAATACGGAAAACGCAGATGTAATTGTGAGAAACGATTGCTCGTGGAGGTCACGACCCCCGACGGTTGGCAGTCATGAAAGAACCCAAGGGAACAAAAGCGCAGAGATAAATCTGAAAGAAACCCCAGCACGGAGAGGAGACAGATCGTACAGTTGACAAGTGATTGAATCTCTTCCACGATTCTCGTGGACCAGCAACAAGAGATGGTCACGATTCCCAGTCAAGGTGGGGAATCACGACCAATACGAGAATAATATCACGGCGAAACTGCTGTTTTAATCGGTGAAAACGAATCGCATCGCAATGTATTCATACAATCCCTTTGACGTTTTAGTTATGAGTCATTGCAACTCTATACTTTTTTATATTATCGAGTGTGGTTCGGTGATATGAAGTCCCCACGATGCGAGATACTCGCTCACGTTAGAGAGGGTTCAGAAAAGGAGATATCTCTACATGAGGGAGTTTGGTAACTATCCGTGGCTTTATCCCACTGCATTCCTCTTGGGCATGCTGGGGACCAATAGTTTGTAGATAAGAAGGGATGGGTGCACACTTACCCATTTCTTCAGACTTATCAGGGGATTCTTTGAGAATTCCGTCATCTTGGAGGCTATCCATCTTTATGTTCTGGATGGTTATCTTCGACAGCGTCAGCACAGACTGTTTTATCTCCCAGCATGCAGAACCAACCTGCCTCTGGTGATGCCCGGTGGGGAGAACAATCAAACTGCTGAACATGATCGCTTCTGAGATCGATGTCTTTCATATTCGTGAAAGTACGTTCAGAAGACAAATACTCATGACTTTGGAGAGTATCCTGTATTCCTAATGTCGAACGATCTCTCATGCGTTCCTGGTATTATATATTTATTATATTTTACCTGTTCTCAATACATGTCTTAAACTATAAAAATTGTTTGTAATATCTTTTGAGAAAATAAACTGATTTGATCTGATGCATCACAACGTGTGGGATTCTGGAGGGATCCTTCCTCTGCACGCGCGCATGCCACTATCTTCTGCGTTGTCTACCCCATCTGACAACATCTCCTTTCATCTTCTTCTTCTCGGCACTACATCCTGACGTGGGACTTGGCCTCCTCCACAACAGTCCCCCACCTGGCCATCTCTCTCCATTCTCCAGATCTTTCTAATTTTTCCCAGTCCAGACAATATCTCCCACTCTGATATAAAATCAGAAAAAGAACAGTCATCTTGGAACTGGAAAGGATCCAGAAACGATTTTTAAGGTACTTATACCTCAGGGAGTATAACTGTTATCCTTTTTTGTACCCTTCACTGTTTCTCTCGGGAGTGTTGGGTTTCAACACTCTTGAAGCTCGTCGAATGATCTTTCTGGGAAAGCATTTTTTTAAACTGTTATCCGGAGGTATTTACAATCCAGGAATACTGAGAGAGCTAAATCTGTACGTTCCCCATAGTTATAACAGAGCAAGGGGACATATATTATTTTATGCCCCAAATTGCCGCACAGAGGCCCTTAGAAGTTCTCCTGTATTGAAAGCGATTCGTCTCTTAAATGAGGTTGCAAAAGAGAAAGACCTCTTTGGATGCAATTATGGCGAGTTCGTAAATACCCTGACGATAAAGGCAGCAAGAAAATAACTGGCTTTTCCTATTCATAAGGTTCTATGTGTGTTTCCTTTGATATATATTTTTTCACCCTTTACATCGATTTGGCTCGCGCTGTAATGATGTAAGGAGTTTTTTCAACAAAATAATAATAATAAAAATAAACAAAAATAATTTTTTTTGTGAATGTATACGAGTACTTATACTTGTACAAGAATCCTGGATTTCACCCATGGTGGGTGATTAATTCATGAAATGGTGGGTGATTATTTCATGAATTAATCACCCACCATGGGTGAAATCCAGGATTCGTATACAAGTATTCACAAAAAATATTCACAAAAAATATTTGTAATCATTCTGGTCAATTCTTTGCATTATAGATAGGAGTGATATCTCCAGGCGGCTACTAAACAATGCGCTAATGGCGATAGCCTTCACATTGTGTTAATAAAGTAGTTTACTAAATGCTAAAAATTAATCTCCATAGATGGCGTTAGTGTGTGGATTATATAGATTAATCTTAAAAAGATTAACATATGTTATCAAATCTACATAGATGGTGTATTGAAACTGACATGTGAAGATAAGCATAGATTTGTAACATATATACAACCTCCAAAAATTTGTCTTACATGGTCATAAAGAAATAGGTGGAATGGGGAATGTTGTAATTACATAAAGCGTGCGCTTAACCCAACGAATGACAGGTCATAAGTCCTGTAAACACCTTGATCAACAATATTCAGTTTCCAGTTTGCATCTTCGTCTCTATTGAGATACAATTAAATTTAACAAAAATAATAATAATACTGGCTTGCTACCTACACGAAGAGTGGCATAATTATTTTTATACACACAATCAAAACATGATATCTCAAATAATGTTTATGCAATCCGGCCATTCGGGACGACGTTACGACACAATGCAATAAATTTAATCAGAGGAGATTGGAAAAATATTATAACTCACTTTTATTTGACTCGCATCAAAACAGACATTAAAGAATTGCCAAGCGTGTATCGCGTTCTTGTTTACGACCCGGGCCGGATTTATGGCGGGTGTATGAGATTTTGATTCCAGAAAATTGCATCTCTTATAATATATCAAACAAATTAACGATACACGGAAAGCACTGCTAGTGTCAGAGTAAATGGGGATCTTACAGCCTGGTTTGATATCAATAATAGTGTCAAACAGGGGTGTGTAATGTATCCATGGTTTTTTAATCTATATATGGACAAGTGTATGAAAGAGCTGAAAGGGATGGAAGCAGGTGCACGGTGTGTCAGTAAGCTGTTTGTTGTATGCGGACGACGCTGTGCTAGTTGCAGACAACGAGCATGAATTGCAAGCCGTGGTGTCTAGTATGTATGAGGTATGTAAGCGATACGATATGATGATGAATGTGAATAAGTCCAAGGTAATGGTTTTCGAAAAAGAAAGAAGCATGACAGTCTGCAACATTAGTGTAAACGGTGAAAATCTGGAACAAGTGGATGAATTTGTTTATTTAGGAAGTATGTTTACAAAGGATGGGAGGGTGGAGAAGGATATTGAAAGAAGGGTTGGGGCAGGCAACAGAATAAATGGTGCACTTAAAGTTGTCATCGCAAACAAAAGCCTATCCAAAAAAGCTAAGATGGCAGTGCACAATGGTGTTCTTGTGCCGACCCTTATGTATGGAAGTGAAGCATGGAACTGGCAAAAGAAGGATGAAAGTAGAATAAATGCAGTAGAAATGAGATCTCTAAGACGAATGTGTGGCAAATCTGTATATGATAGTGACAAATGCAAGTATAAGAAGTGAATGTGGTGCGAATGAAAGTGTTATGAACAAAATAAGGAAAGGGCCATTAAGATGGTTTGGACACATGGAAAGAATGAGTGAAGACAGAGTGAGTCGGAGTGAGGAGTCGGAGAAATCGACGTGCGTGCATGACAATATGTATGAATGTAGAGGAATCGAGAGAAGTATGTCAGGACAGAATAGTGTGGCGTTCCATTATTTCTGCCTACCCCTCCGGGGAGACGGCGTGATGGTAAGTTAGTCAGTTAGTTAATCAACGGTCATACAGTTTTCCTGGACAAGCATCAAGCTGGGATAATCAAATGAAAACAAATCAAATCAGTTTATTAACTCAAAAGACATTACAAACAGGAAAATGTTTAAGGCATCTATTAAGTACAGGTAAAATATTATAAAAATACAACAAAGTACCAAGAACGCATTAGAGATGGTTCGACATTGGGAAGACAAGATACTTTCTAAAGTCAAGAGTATTTGTCCACCGAACGTACCTTCACTAATATAAAAGACGTCGATCTCCGAGGAGACCGCGTTCAGCAGACTAATTGCTCTTCCCACCGGAGTCACCAGAGGCAGATTTGGAACCTTCTTACTCTCAGGTGACGAAATATAAACTTTCTTTTGAGACGCCTTGTATATTTGGACGATAGCTTGCCTTCTATTAAAATGTCAAGTTTTTTCACACGATATCCGTTTGTATAATGTGCAAATATCCAGTTTCGTGTACCTTTTCCCGTGATACCATACGACAATCGTTCGGGTGAAAGTGAAAAGATTTGTGTGAGAAGATTCGAAAGGGGGATAGAATTACAAAGAGATTATAAAACGAACGAATGAAAGTCGCGTTCGGTAATACGAACTCGAATTTCGAAATTTTAAATGTATAGCTTCCACATCTCTTCCACGACTGAAATAGACATACGCGTATCCAAGGGAGATACGGCAAATTTATAGTGCAGTGTATGTGGCGAAAGTATACTTTGAACAGTAAAAAAACTAACTAACTAACCATATCGACCTTCGTGGCGGAGTGGTCTGAGCTCTGACTTTCATACCGAATGTCCCGGATTCGATTCCCGGCAATGGCAGTGTGATTGTCACATTGTCTTTGGATTCACGTGACAATAAAAAAAAATGGCGATCGATTGGCTATCCATTGCATTTCATAAGAATCAATATATTAGCTAAAATAAATTGTATGCAGTAATTTGGTTCAAACAACCTGTTGTAAAAAAAAAAATCGGCAGACAATGGACCGACTTACTGCTCTCCTCTCGAGGTTCCTATACATTCATACATCATAACATGCACGCTCGTCGATTTTTCCGACTTCGAATGTTGCCGCAATTTAGTAGTCGATTAATTTGGTAATACCATGCTTTCCTAGGTCTTCCGCGGCTTCTCTTTTCACTCACACTGCATGTATATAACATTTGAATCATTCTCTCTCATCCGTTCATTCATTTTTTAATTGTTCTCAACTATCTAAACTAACTAACTCACCATCATGCTGTCTCCCCGAAGGGGTAGGCAGAAAGAATGGACTGCCACACTTTTCTTTCCTGACATATTTCTCTCGCTTCCTCAACATTCATAAATCGTGTCATGTACGGGTCTCGATTTCTCTGTCTCCTCACGTGGCCGACATTCAATATTTGATTTATTTGATCTTTATCAATATTTGATTTATTTATTTGATTTATAATACCAGTATTTGAAGAAAAAATTGTTAAAAAAGTACATTTTAACGATGTAAATGGAACTAGGAATAGAGGAAGACCGAGGAAAACGTGGCACCCCATTCGGTAAAACGGTGTTATGTTTAGTTAGTTAGTTATACAATATTAAATAAATTTATGAAACGTTATTTAAAAAAAAGCAAAATTTAAATGTAACGCACAGGTCTTGGACCAGTGCGCCGATAGCGTCACTGACTACCTGAAGCGGATTATATTTACTGCCTACCACTTCGGTTAAACGGTGTTATGTCAAGTTAGTTAGTTGTACAATATGAAATAAATTTACGAAACGTTATTTTAAAAAAAAGCAAAATTTAAATGTAACGCACAGGTCTTGGATCAGTGCGCCGATAGCGTCACTGACTACCTGAAGCGGATTATATTTACTGCCTACCACTTCGGTTAAACGGTGTTATGTCAAGTTAGTTAGTTGTACAATATGAAATAAATTTACGAAACGTTATTTTAAAAAAAAGCAAAATTTAAATGTAACGCACAGGTCTTGGATCAGTGCGCCGATAGCGTCACTGACTACCTGAAGCGGATTATATTTACTGCCTACCACTTCGGTTAAACGGTGTTATGTCAAGTTAGTTAGTTGTACAATATGAAATAAATTTACGGAACGTTATTTTAACCGCCCTACCTTTGGGTTATTTTCTGAGAAACGTGCAAAAAACAAGCAGGTTTTTTTTATTAATAAATTTAATTATATACTAATTTTATCTTTTAAATTACGAAATGTCAAATACTCGGCCGCAAACTGCCGCCTGCCCCTTGTAAAACTATCATATTTATGAAGACTTGTGCTCAAGTTTTGACTCGTTGTGATGATGTGGTGCGGGTCGATGACGGTTTAGCCTCTCTCGGGATAATTAGAGGTGGAATTATATATTTTCACTGATAAGACTTTGTGATTTTCTCCTCGTCTCGTATATTTAAAGTTTACTGTTTAGCTTTCTGGAATGATCTGACGGTTCTCATCATTGGTCTGTGTTGCCGGGAGAGTCAGCCCAGATCTGGGAGGGCTATATAAAGGCAACGAGTTAATAGGGACGCTATCCTTGAAAAGAGTGTGGTAAACAAAATGCCTATGGCCTAATCCCAAAGGAATTCGTATGTTAGAAAATGCGTAGTTTAAAGTATCAAAGAAAAGCATTGTTCTCGGTAATACATTACACTAAAGCTTGGTACTCGATATTGGTCAACCGAAATGAGTCACCCGAAATGGATCGGAATACATTACACTTTGTACATTTTAGGTACATTACTTTTTCTCAAGCCCGTACGTGATACGGGATATCGTAGAATGGTACAGTCAAAGTGAACGTATCACGAACGTTCAAATAGGTAGGGTGGTTAAAAAAAATCTAAATTTAAATGTAACAGGTCTTGGACCAGTGCGCCGATAGCGTCACCGGACTACCACAAATTAATGCGCGATCAGGAGTTTTAAACCGATTAATTGCGGTGCACTACTACACACGCAACAGACGAAACAGCATCTGCTCAAGGGCACACAAGACACACGGAGCGGGCAAACACAAACACACACACACATGCACCCAGATCGTGTTTACATTGAGGCGACGGTACACTGACACACTGACGCCATTTCGGTCGCATGACGTAACCCCGTAAAAATGCCCACATATGTGCGGTGATACCTTGCTCTATCTACGTGGTTAGATACAAAAGTTTCCGGCATAGCAATGCACATTAAAAAAAAAACTCTTTAATTTTTATCTAGGCCATTAGCCCCCTAGCTCTCTGTCAAGTTTTTATTTATTTATTTATTTTTTCTGTATACAACAGGTCGTTTGAACCCAATTACTGTATAATTTTTTAAAAAGTAATTGGGTTATCAATTTACGTCTTTCATATTAGTGAAGGTACGTTCAGGAGACAAATACCCTTGACTTTAGAAAGTATCTTGTCTTCCTAATGTCGAACCATCTCTAATGCGTTCCTGGTACTATGTTGTATTTTTATAATATTTGCTTAAAATGCCTTAAACATATTCCATTGATGCCTTAAACATTTTCCTGTTTGTAATGTCTTTTGAGTTAATAAACTGATTTGATTTGATTTTTTAGCTATTATATTGATTCTCATTCTTGTTTTATTTCATTATTATTGTACAATATTTAAAGATAAATTAATTTATTTATTTACTTTTAATTTATTCAACATTTAGGCGACTCATTTTGACATAAAACAGAAAACAATAAACAAACCATCACGCTGTTTCCCCGAAGAGGTAGGCAGAGAGAAGAGACCGCCACACTACTCGATTCTGACACACGTCTCTAGCTTTCTCCACATTCATATAGCGAGTCATACACGCACGACGTCGATTCTTCCGACTTCTAAACTGGCCGACCCTTAAACCTATCTTAAGGAGTATGGATATTACACGTGGCTCTTTCCGACTTTTTTTGGTTCTTTTTTATGCTAGGCTACCAGTCACTCGAGAGAAGACGAGACATTCACTTGGGTGTTCACTTTTTTTCGACTGATAGGCAGTTGTAGAAGAAATCCTGAATTTTTTTAAATATAATAATATGTCGCGTGCCACATGCTATGGAAATAAAAATACATCAAATATTTGTGTAACTTCAAATTATTAATATACATCGAAATAAATAATTAAGTACTTATTAATGACAAAATAAATAAATAAAAATAGACATAATCAAAAAAAATTTAGAACCCTCAAAACTTTTTTAGTGAGATTTTTGTTGTTGGATGCTAGATGTCAATTTTTTATGCATGAATGTCGTCATATCCTTCGTTTCCGTCCTTTGTGAAACTATTGATGAACGAAGAAAATACACATGGCTATTTAAATATTTTTTGAATTTCTTTATACTATTTCTAAAACTATTTTGAATGACTTTTAATTTTTTTCTCTTCATTCGCGTGCCACCAGTGACACGCGTGCCATAGGTTCGCCATCTCTGATCTAGAGGATGCTCGAGAGGTATGTTAGTATAGAATAGTGTGAAGGTACACCTCTCTGCCTACCCCTAAAAGATGGCCGCCGTTAGTTTATTGAGCTTACAATGTGTCTACTGATCCGATATGTTTTAGTGGGCGTGCGAGCAGCGGGAATATTCGCCATGTATTGTTTACAAAATTAGCATCTTAATGTACCATTTCCACCAGCCAGTAACACGCGAAAAACTGTAAAAATTTAAAATAAGAATAACTGTATAAAAATAGCACTACCATCAAACCAGTGGTGAAATATGGTCAAGAATCATGGACTCTTAAAGAACAACGAAGTTACGGTTAACCCTCAAGGACATCACTATCACCATCAACGATTACTACCCCTGGCTGTACCCAACTGATTTCTTTCTGGGTATGCTGGACCACCAATCATTGGAAATTAGACGAACTATCCACCTGGGTGTTCATTTTTTTTTATGACACACATTAATTGAACCTTATTCATTTTGAATTTTAACTTAATAAATAACTGAATTTAATTCAACTAATAAGTTAACACAACATTTATTGATTCTGAGGCGGTACGAAGTTCGCCGGGTCAGCTAGTCAACATTAAATTAAGGTAGAAAATGGTTAAGTGATATATTTGGTCCATATAGCTTTACGCAGTGGAGACCTGAACCCTCAAAATGAACACAATAACCCTATAGAAGCACTTGAAATGTGGCTCCATCGCAGAATGTTGAGGATCTCATGGACTGACAGAGTCACCGACAATGAAGTGGTACTTAGACCCAGAGTAGGAAGAGAATTGTTCTCTAATATGAATAATAATAATAATATTTTAACTTTTAAAGCGCCGTTTTTGTGATGTAATCACCTCAAGGGCGCATTAAGACGTGTTTTAAATCTTAATGTGAACGCTGCATCTGACTGATATTCACGATCGATTAGAAAGTATAATACTCGTAGAACAAAATATGCAGGTTTTAAATTTTAAATTGGGTATGAAATATAAAAAAATATGGGTTTTCAGCTTAGATCTGAAATCTGTCGGATCATTTATGCATCTGGGGTGTGAAGGAAGATTGTTCCAAGCTGATGGACCGGCTACCGCAAACGCTCGGTCCCTGAAATTTGTACTAGGGCAACGCTTTGGCTCAACTAATCTTCCTATTGCCGAGGGGTTCGCCGAGCGAAGTGTGGATTTCCTTGAATGCGTGAAGTCTAGAAAGATGGCAAAATTGGGACAGGTTATCCGCAGAGAAAAATACGGTCTGCTGTACCTCATCATGAAAGGGAAGATTGAGGGTAGGCGCAGTGTGGGAAGACCCCAGATGTCCTGGCTCGAGAATATCAAAGAGTGGACCGGAATTCGGAGGGTAGGGGAATTTTTCCGGCTGGCACAGGACAGAGAGGCACACGCCGGAGTGATAGCCAACGTCGTAGGGACCTGACATGGCACTTCGAGGAGAAGATGCAGTTCCCGACTAGATTACTGCAATGGTGTCTACGCCAACATCCCCAAACAGCAAACAAATAAACTCCAGTCTGCATTTAATGCAGCAGCAAGACTGATGAGGGGTGTGACAAAGATTTGTCACATAACACAGCATCTTAAGGAGCTCCACTGGCTGAAATGTCCAGAAAGGATACAATACAAGCTCTGCTGGACGGTCTATAAGGCGTTGCATGGAATGGCACCAGCTTATATATCTGAACTCTGCATCAACGTAAACCTGAATGCTAGACAGTCTACACTGCGATCAGCTAAGTCTTCTGTGATCGGTAGATTGACTGTGCCAAAACGCTGTCCAAGCACAAACTTTGGCGACCGAGCCTTCGCGGTAGCCGGCCCTTCAGCCTGGAACAGTCTTCCAGCAGACCTTAAGTGCATTGAGAATCAATCAGAGTTTAGATCGAGACTCAAAACGCACATTTTCAAATTATCATTTCCTGACAGGAAGGGCTGATCGACTTCGTCAGGTGCAGCCCTCATACTAAATATGTTTATTATTTTTGTTATCATTATAGATTTTAGTGGTTGTGGGAAATGCTTAGAGACGGCGATGAGGTCCGCCACCCATCACGTTGCATTTTCCGCGGGGGCGAACAGAGGAGAGTGGAGTGCCGCATTGGTACTTGGAATATTAGAGGAGGTATGGAAGGGAAGTTAAGTGGGATGTGCGATGAATTTAATAACAAGTGTTTGGATATTTTGTGTGTGACTGAATGCATGGTTAAAGAGTGCGGATCTAGAGAGCATGATAATAAGTTCATCTTATGGTCAGGGGTATCACAAGAACAAAGGGGAGGTCAGGGTGTGGCAGCGCTTCTAGCTCCAAGGATGGTAGAATGTATGAAATGATACGAATGTATAAGTCCTAGACTGATGTGGATCCGCTTCAAAATTGGATTGACAAGAGTATTACTCATAATTGGGTATGCTCCTGTTAATAGCGAAGATGAAGCTGTGAAAGATGAGTTCTGGGATAGTGTAAACGAGATAGCAGCGAGTAAGAACGTGAACGAAAGAATTATTTTAGCAGGAGATTTGAATGGATGGGTAGGAATCCAAAGGACTGGTTATGAAGAATGTCTCGGTAAGTATGGTGATAGTAGGACGAACGATAATGGAAGGAGAGTGCTTGGTGTATGCCTGGAGTGGAGCCTCTTTGTGTCAAACACGATGTTTGATCATAAGAGGATCCATCAGTATACATGGGAGAGAGGGAATGAAAGGACGACTATCGATTACGTCATCGTTGACTCTAGATTACGGACGGACACTGTAGATACCAGAGTGTTCAGAGGGGCCGAACTCGGAACTGACCATTTTTTGGTGGTGACAAAGATAAACCTGTTCCGAGGTTGGCGCACCAAGAAGAACAAAACAGTGACCGCCCCATCTAGAGTTAAAATAGAAAAACTCCAAATCGATGACGTAAAAGAGAGTTATATGACGAAAGTGAATGAGAGGCTGAGTGGTCTAGAATCTGAATTTATAAGTATAGACGAGATCTGGAACAAATTGAAAGAAAGTCTATGTGAAACAGCGAAAGAGGTATGTGGTACATGTGTGCAAGGAAGAAGGAATGGAGATGCTTGGTGGGATGACTGTGTAAAAATTCTGGTCAAAGAAAAGAAGGATGCATGGTTAAATATGATATCTGTGGATAAAAGAGATTGCGAGAAATATAAAAGAGCAAAAGAAGCATACAAAGTTTGTAAGATGAATGTCAAGTTGAAAGTGAGAGAGAAAAAGGATAAACTGAAGGAGGAAGACGGTCTCAAGATGACGAGTCACTTTCAGAGCAACATAAAAATGTTCTGGAAGGAAGTCAAAAAGGCCCGGAATCCTCCCGAAAATGGTTGTGCGAAAGCAATTTTGAGTTGTGAGGGAAGAATGATTACTGATTTTGAGAGTATACAAGGAAGATGGATGGAATACTTTAAAGATGTATATGGCAGTGAAATGACTGAGAGTTCAATGAGAAGGAGCGTTACAAATGTGAGTTGTACGAATAGCGAAAGAGATATGACAGAAATAAGTTTGAACGAAATAGTAAAATCTGTAAGCTGTATGAAAGGTGGAAAAGCTGTTGGTTATGATTGTGTCGCTTTGGAGTTTATTAAAAACGGTGGGCCAGTTGTTGCAGCGTGGTTATACAGACTCTTTAACCAGTGTTAAGAGGAAGGATATACGCCGCTCGACTGGAGGAGGGCTGTTATCATGCCTCTATATAAGGGAAAGGGGTCTCGTATGGGCTGCGGAAATCACCGGGCAATAAGTCTGTTAAGCGCCGTTGGTAAACTCTACGGCCGAATTTTAATAGAAAGAGTAAAAAAGACGACGACTGAAAGAGTATGGGATGTTCAAGGCGCTTTTATGACCGGAAGAGGATGTATGGATCAGATTTTTGCACTTCGAACGCTTGCGGAGAAGTTTATGGCCAAAAACCGTAAGCTTTTCTGTGCGTTTGTCGATTTGCAAAAAGCCTATGATCGAGTGAACAGAGATAAACTGTGGTCAATCTTGTCCGAATACGGAGTGAGCACAAAACTGATACGGGCGGTTGCTTCTCTCTACGAAGGGAGCACTGCCAGTGTTAGGGTAAATGGAGACATCACGCCTTGGTTTGATATCACGAAGGGTGTTAAGCAGGGCTGCGTGATGTCTCCATGGTTGTTCAATCTGTATATGGACAAGTGTATGAAAGAACTTAAAGTATAAATGCTGGTGCTAAGATGAGTGATCTGTCTGTAAACTGTCTGCTTTACGCGGACGATGCCGTTCTCGTTGCGGATAGTGCGGACGAATTACAAGTCTTGGTGTCGAGAATGAATGAGGTATGCAAGTCAAATGATTTAATGATGAATGTCGGAAAGTCAAAGGTGATGGTTTTCGAAAGGGAAGAGCAAATGACAGTTTGTAATATAAGTGTGAACGAAGAGAACTTGGAACAGGTGAGGGAATTTGTGTATTTAGGTAGTATGTTCACAGCAGATGCCCGAACGGATAGTGACGTCGAAAGAAGGGTTGGTGCGGGTAACAAAGTGAATGGAGCTTTAAAAATAGTTATTGGAAACAATAATTTATCAATGAAAGCGAAAACGGCCGTTCACAATGGAGTTCTGGTCCCAACCTTAATGTATGGAAGCGAAGCATGGAACTGGCAAAAGAAGGATGAGAGTAGAATAAATGCGGTAGAGATGAGGTCCCTAAGACGTATGTGTGGTAGAACGATATACGACAGAATCTCAAATGCTGATATAAGAAAGGAATGTAGAGCGGAAGAAGGTATAATGAACAAAATTATGAAAGGATCGCTGCGTTGGTTCGGACATATGGAACGCATGGATGGAGAAAGAATGGTTAAGAAAGTATACGTTAATGATGTAAATGGGGTACGAAGTCGAGGCAGACCGAGGAAAACATGGCATGACCAAATTAATCAAATTTAAAAGGTTGGTCATGTTAGAAGTCGGAGGAATCGACGTGCGTGTATGACTCGTTGTATGAATGTGGAGGAAGCTAGAGAGGTTTGCCAGGATAGAGTAGTGTGGCGGTCCATTCTCTCTGCCTACCCCTGCGGGGAAACGGCGTGATGGGTGGTTGTTGTTGTTGTTGTTATCATTATTATTATCTCGTTGATAAAACGGAGCATCTTCTACAGCGCCCTTGAGATAAGTAATTCATAAAAATGGCGCTCCATAAATTATCCAATTTATTATTATTATTATTCAACCAAACCGCGAACTTTTAAAACTTCAAACCGGTAGCGCTATAGAACGGGAAATAAAAGGAGAACGGTATTAAGTTAATATTTTTTATTTGGCAAAATTGCGCAATAAACGTATCATTTATCTCTCACCGCGGGCACCATAATAATCTCGACCGCAGACGGTGGTGATAAGAACAAGGCCAGAAAAAGTCCAACAGTATATATAATATGTGTATGTACGGTTTGAAATAAGAACCACCGTTTCGCCGTTATCGCTGTGAAAATGCACAAATATCACGATAAAAGGCCGCAAATACCCTAAAATGGGAGCGGTCCAAGCAAAGTAATTAAACACGTTTTCATAAAAAATATAATAAAGGCCGTGCCCACTGTTTGAAACAAGCTCTCCACAGGGGTGATCTTGGTGGAGAGCTGTGGAGCCCACGGTTGGTGTAGCGTCTACATACTGTTGTAAACAAGCTCTCCGCAGGGGTCACCCTTGTGGAGCAAACGGTTGGTGTGGCATCCACAGTAGACACCATTTTCGTTCAATACGTCCGCACTCCACCGATGGCGATGCTGCTATGCAACTGACCTTGACTTGTGGAATGTGGAGCGCCCACATTGTGCAATGCGTGTTTACAACGGCGGGATCCACACGCAACTATGCGCGTCCGTCCACAAAGGTTGTTGAAGGTCAAACGAATTTTTGTTTCAAACAAGTGTCTACACAGTTTTAAGCCGCCGGTGGAGACCGATGTGGAGAGCTTGTTTAAAACAGTGTGGCACGGCTTTATGGTTGGAGCAGGCAACAAAGTGAATTATGCACTTAACCACCCTACGTATTTGAACGTACGTGATACGTTCACTTTGACTGTACCATTCTGCGCTATCCCGTATCACGTACGCGCTTGAGAAAAACAAATGTACCTAAAATGTACAAACTGTTAGGGATACGCGCGTATGCTAACACACTTGAGTACAAATCTTCATAAATATGATAGTTTTACAAGGGGCAGGTGAAATGTGCGGCCGAGTATTTGACGTTTCGTAATTTAAAAAAATTAAATTAATATATAATTAAATTTCATGAATAAAAAAACCTGCTTTTTTGCACGTTTATCGGAAAATTACCTGAAGCTAGGGCGGTTAATTCCCATTTACACTGGACAGTGACCGTAACGGCACCGACGAAAAAAAGAAATCTTAAGTAAATAGAGAAAACAGTCATGGAAACTAGGGGCAGGTACACAGGGAACCTAACATTTTAATGCGTATAATTTAAAAAGAAAATTGATCCAGAGTTGACAAGTGTCAGATTTACACCTGCACGTCTCTTATCAACTCACCTGACGGCGATTTTATTATGGCATTTGACATAACGAGTCCGTGAGATTCAAGGCCACGTCGGTGACGTTACGGTTACTGTCTAGTGTAAATGGACTTTTAAAGTTGTCATCGCAAATAAAAACCTATCCAAAAAAGCTAAAATTGACTGCCACCCCGAAGGTTCTGGGTTCGATTCCCGGCGAGGGCATTGTGATTGTTACACTGTCTTTGGTCTGGTGTAGAATTCACGTGACAATAAAATGGCGATAGATTACCTACCTATCACATGTCACGAGAATCACAATGATAGCTATAATATCATTTACATCAATTTGACTCATGCTGTCATGAAGTAAAGAGCGATTCAACAAGATAATAATAATAGAAATTAAATCTGTTGAATGTTGTGAAAATAAAGGAAGTGAATACGGTGCGAATGAGTGTTATGAACAAAATAATGAAAGGAGTATTAAGATCGAAAACCACGTAAATAAACCACGAAATCGAGGAAAACCTAGGAAAACGTAGGACAATCTTCTTGTTCTTGTTCTGCCACACCTCTGTGGTGCATAGGGCTTCTAGGAACCATCTCCACCCGACTGTATCGCATGCCTGATGCCTAATAAACACGATACACGATGAATAACCAGTAATTGGCACATGTATCCACTATGAGGGATCTCGGGGTCATCTACGAGAATAGATTAACTTTTCACGCTCATGTTGAGAGAATTTGTGGCATTGCGCCGAATATGTTGGGATTCATCATTCGGACCGGAAGGGTTTTCAGAGATCCCAATGTGCTCAGAGTACCATACCATAGTACCATAGTACCATTGGTTCGGAGCAGACTCGAAAGTGGTTCTGTGATATGGAGTCCGTACTAGGCGAGATATTCCCTTATGCTGGAGAGGGTTCAGAAAAAAAAAATCTGAGGTATCTCTACATGAAGGAGTATGGTCGATATCCATGGCTCTATACCACAGCGTTTCTTTTGAGAATGTTGGAGTCTAATTCTCTGTAGCTTCGAAGAGACGGGTTTCTCATAACCCATTTCTTTAGATTAATTAGGGGATATTTTGAAAACTCAGCTGTGCTGAAGGGTGTAGGTCTTTTTGTTCCCGACATATATCTCCAACCACGCTAGAATAGATTGTTCTTTCTTCCGGCCGCAAGAACTAACCTGCCTCTAATAATGCCGGTGGGAAGAGCAATTAGTCTGCTGAACAAGATTACCTCGGAGATCGACGTGTTTCATATTAGTGTAAGTACGTTTAGAAGAAAAATACTCTAACTTTAGAGAGTATCTTGTCTTCCTAAAGTTGAACCATCTCTCATGCGTTCCTGATTCTTTACCCTTTCTCAAATAGATGCCTTAAACTGTTTTTATGCTTATAATATCTTTTGAATGAATAAACATACTGATAATATCATCCCAAGTGAGGCCTGCCGCTTTGACTTCGTCCTGCAGGGCTCTTCTCCGAGTGGCTCTAGGTCAGCCAAGACGAAATCAATTTAATGAATTTTTAAATGTGTATGATTGTCGAGATGCATACAGAAAGCTGTGGATTTGGGATGAAGGTGAAGAGAAAATCACATCCGGCAAGAAAACGGTTTTCTCTCTATCCGCGAGAATTGCATTAATATAATATAAATAATCATTAAATTAGAAATCGCAGTTCCGATCGTGGGGCAGTCGACGCCGGGAACAATTTATCTCTCAATGGCCATGAATGCCTTAAGTAGAAGTAATATTGAATAAGACGATCTGGAACTGCTTCATTTATTATCTTTCAGAACGAACCATTTATAGGAATGATTCATTATATTTAATAGCATCTGTGGATATGTTCCGTCATTATAAACCCTTCATTTCATGATGAAGCAATTCTGGTACAAACCAAAAAATGTTTGTATAGTACAATATATTTGAATTACTTATATATATTCTTGAAAGGGTTGGATGTAGGTGCCAAAATGAGCGGAGTGTCAATAAGCTGTGTCTTGTATGCGGATGACGCTGTCCTACTTGCAGACAACGAGCATGAACTATAAGTCCAGGTGAATATTAATAATTAATAATAATTAGCATATGATCGCGTAGATAGAGGTAAACTGTGGGAAATATTGTCGGAATAAGCCCAAAACTGATCACGGCAATTAAGTCGGCAAATTAATATCAGGAAAGAAAAGTGTGGCAGTCCATTATTTCTGCCTACCTCTTCGGGGAGACGGCGTGATGGTTAGTTAGATAGTTAGTTAGTGTGAATAATAATATGTTTTATAATAATTACCGTTGAAAGAATTTTCACATGGAACGTGTCATATAAATATGCAGTCTTAACAAAAATTGTATTTAATCTAACGATAGGACTTCCGAGTGATACCATATCGATACATAAACAAGATACGAACAAAATAAACACCTTGCGGCCTTATCAGCAGAGCGCGTTATCACCTGAGATATATCAAAAGTAATCTCGAAAACCTGCTTAATATTTCAAACAGAAACAAATGTAGATAAAAAGCTTAAAAAAATTGTGTTATTGCATACAAAAAAAAGTTTCAAACGATACAGGTTGATACGAACACTCCGGGCCGAGCAAATCAAGCCCCCGTATAAACCAACAACCCACCAAATCATCTTCCAACAATGCTCCCATCAGACGTAAGAGGAACAGCCACGAGAGCTGAACCTCTTCGAATTACTTCTAGATACTAACTAACTAACTAACTAACCATCACGCCGTCTCCCCTAAGGGGTAGGCAGAAAAAATTGACTGCCACACCTTTCTTTCCTGACAAATTTCTCTCGATTCCTCAACATTCATACATCGTGTCATGCAAGCGCGTCGATTTCTCTGACTCCTCACGTGGCCGACATTCAATTGATTTATTTGATCGTGCCACGTTTTCCTCGGTCTTCCTCTATTTCTGGTTCCATTTACATCATTAACATATAATTTTTTACCATTCTTGCTTCATTCATTCTTTCCATATGTCCAAACCATCTTAATGATCCTTTCATTATTTTGTTCAAGACACCATCATTCGCACCGCATTCACTTCTTATATTTTCATTCGACACTCTATCATACACAGAGTATCCACACATTCTAACATGAACAACCTTTAAATTTTGATTAATTTGGTCATGCCTTTTTTTTCTCGGTCTGCCTCGACTCGTTACTCCATCTGACGTAAGAGAAATGGCCACAAGAGCTGAACCTCTTCTACTTACTTCTAGATTAATGTTGATTAATTAACCACCTTTGTGGCCGAGTGGTAAGTGCAACGACTGCCACCCGGAAGGTTCCGGGTTCGATTCGTTCGGCGAGGGCAGTGTGATTGTCACACTGTCTTTGGTCTGGTGTAGAATTCACGTGATAATAAAATGGCGATAAATTAGTTACCTATCACATGTCACAAGAATCACTATGATAGCTATAATACCCTTTACATCGATTTGGCTCATGCTGTCATGATGTAAAGAGCGATTCAACCAAATAATAATAATAATACTAATAATAATTTCTCTCTAAAAGCCGTAGATGTTTTTAAAATACGTAGATGTTTTAAAATAATCTGCAAGTTTTTTTTCAATCGCCATTATTTCAAAATCAGTAAATTAAAATATTTAAAATGTTTTTTATATATTTTTATTTTTCACAACAGTTAAAATTGTTTTAGAAAACATGTAAACTAACTAACTAACCATCACGCCATCTCCCCGAAGGGGTAGGCAAAAAAAATGGACCGACCCACTTTTCTTTCCTGACATATTTCTCTCGCTTCCGCAACATTTATACATCGTGCCATGCAAGCGCGTCGATTTCTCTGACTCCTCACATGGCAGATATTCAATATTTGATTTATTTCACGTTTTCCTCGGTCTTGCTCTTTTTCTGGTCCATTTACATGGTAAACATATTATTTTTTTACCATTCATTCATTCCATGTGTCCAAGCCATCTTAATGATCCTTTCATTATTTTGTTCATAACATGATAATTCGCACAGGATTCGCTTCTTATATTTTCATTCGACACTCTATCATACACAGAGTATCCACACATCTGAAGACGTGCCGAATATAATATGCGAAGACGATCTGATTGGTCAAGTTATGCGTTTGACTTTTGTGACCCAATATAGACCCCAGTTGACATGGATCCAATCGCTCCATAAATACTCGCATTGTTATGCTATCGTATTCATGTGCTGCGTAAAATAATACTTTTTGTCTTCACATATTTTGTATCAATATATACATGTAAGGCAGATGACTGCATCATGAATAAAATTAAAAAAGGATCCCTGAGATAGTTTGGACATATGGAACGAATGGATGAGAGTAGAATGGTTTAATAGTTGTACACATGCAGCGTGAGTGGGAAAAGAAGCCGAGGACGACCGAGGAAAACATGGCATGACCAAATTAATCAATTACTAAAAGGCGGCTACATTCGAAGTCGGTATAATCGACGTGCGTGCATGGTACGATGTATGAATGTAGAGGAAGCCCGAGAGGTATGCCAGGACAGGCCATTGTGGCGATCAATCCTCTCTGCCTACCCCTCC
The DNA here is from genome assembly GCA_022606425.2 of Lepidostoma basale. NCBI lineage: Eukaryota > Metazoa > Arthropoda > Insecta > Trichoptera > Lepidostomatidae > Lepidostoma > Lepidostoma basale. The sequence continues at coordinate 1,477,005 of JAHDVF020001522.1, forward strand.
GGGGAAATGGCGTGATGGTTAGTTAGTTATTTAGTTATATACATATTTTTTAAGACATTACATGTTCCTTATGTATGGAAGCGAAGCATGCAACTGGTAAAAGGATGAAAGTAGAATAAATGTAGTAGAAATGAGATCTCTAAGACGAATGTGTGATAAATCTGTATGTGATAGTGTCAAATGCAAGCATAAGAAGTGAATGCGGTGCGAATGAAAGTGATTTGAACAAAAAAATGAAAGGATCGTTAAGACACGTGGAAAGAACGAGTGAAGAAGGTATATGTAAACGATGTGAACGGAGCTAGAAATAGAGGAAGACCGAAGAAAACTTGACACGATCAAATCTATCAAATATTAAATGCCGGTCACGCGAGGAGTCGGAGAAATCGACGTGCGTGCATGACAAGATGTATGAATATAGAGGAATCGAGAGAAGTATGTCAGTACAGAACAGTGTGGCGTTCCATTATATCTGCCTACCCCGCCGGGAAGACGGCGTGATGGTTAGTTAGTTAGATAATAATGAAATGAAAAGATGTTTTTTTAACTACTTCCACTTTTGTCTTTATTCTTCTTCCAAATTAATCTATCTTCCAATTTAAAATCCATTGAATTGAATATGAATCTTCTTGAATATTCAAATTCAGTAAATTTTATATAAATAATTAAAGATAATTTTTGTATAGAATCATGTTTACCACCCCTAATCTGTATGTATGTAAGGAACTCAGTTTACAATAGTGTCACCAGTCTGTCGATGCCAGCGAGCCTGGCGAAACGAGATTTCAGTAAAATCATTTGATTATAAATTAAAAGGTATTTTTCCCCTATTTCGTAATTTTAATTTTTGTCTTTACACCAGGGAAGGACGGGTTCTTTGTGAGATGCAATGTTATTCAGAAATTATCCAGATTATTACTTTATTAATATCATTCGATGGTCGAAAATGCGAAATGCAAGTGTCCAAAAATAAAATACACATTCGTCTGAGAGATTTTTTTGTTTGGAACATGTATCAAACACAAAGCTTACTGTTTTATTTAGCACGCAGCATAACCAACTTGCCAATTGTTATTCCTGTAGATAGAGCAATCTCTTTGCTTAATTGGGTCGCCTGGGAGGTCGACATAGTAATATTATTTTGTTGAATCGTTCTCTGCATCATTACAGCGCGATCCAAATCGATGAAATGAATGCAATCATATTGATTCTCGTGACATATAATAGGTAGCAAATCTATCGCCATCTTATTGTCACGTGAATTCTACACCAAACCAATGACAAAGTGACAATCACACTATCATCGATAGGAATTGAACCTGGGACCCTTGGTGTGGCTGTCGTAGCATTTGCCACTCGGTCACGAAGGTCGTCAATTCGTCGTCATTATGGTAGGACAACAAACCAAGGTGACTGAGGTGGCTCTGAGGATGGGCGATGGGCTGGCCATATCTGTCGGAGAACCGACGGCCGACGGGGGAGACGGGTTCTGGATTGGAGACCCTGTACAGGATTTCACAGAGTTGGGCGTCCCCCTGCTCGGTGGACCGACGATCTGAAGAGGATTGCTGGACATGGATGGATGGGAGCGGCAATGGATAGGGGGCGGTGGCGTGCTTTGGGAGAGGCCTACGTTCAGCAGTGGATTACAACCGGGTGATGATGATGGTGGGAGTTGTCTCAGGGATGCAAATTGAAGGAATGCAAATGATTCTGAAGCCCAATTACTCCATTGTCAGACTGACGTTAGGAATTTGAATTTCGAACGACCGCGATCTCCATTAATGGAGACATCAATTCAGGACGATGCGCAAAAGCAACGGTGTCATGCGACCCCGCGACCCTGGGGCGCGCAGGAATGCCCACTTTCGGTCCAGGAGCGCGGACCCGGGTCCATTATCATAATTTATGGTAAAACACACGGGCGACGGTGACCAGCTTGCCGCGCACGGGCGGCTCGTGCGAACGAACCGGAATAACAAAAGTGATTCACCGGCGCTCGTGACAATCGAGGTTGCAAGTCTTTGGCGATATTTGAGCTTAAAACAAACAAACAAACCATCACGCCGTTTATCCGTAGGGGTACGAAGAGAGAATGGACCGCCACACTACTCTATTCTGGCACACCTCTCTAGATTCCTCCACATTCATACAGCGAGTCATACACGCACGTCGGTTCTTCCGACTTCTAACATGACCAACCTTTAACTAACTAACTAACTAACTAACCATCACGCCGTCTCCCTGAAGGGGTAGGCAGAAATAATGGACTGCCACACTTTATTTTCCTGACATATTTCTATCGATTCCTCAACATTCATACATCGTGTCATGCACGCGCGTCGATTTCTCTGATTCCTCACATGGCCGACATTCAATATTTGCTTTATTTGATCGTGCCACGTTTTCCTCGGTCTTCCTCTATTTCTGGTTCCATTTACATCGTTAACATATAATTTTTTTACCATTCTTTCTTCATTCATTGTTTCCATATGTCCAAACCATCTTAATGATCCTTTCATTATTTTGTTCATGACTTTACAGGAAGTGATTGATTTAAAAAAAACAGATATTTTCTCCTCATTAGACACCGATGGTCAAGATATAAGAAAAGCTTTCTAGCATAAGTAAGAATCTTGGATAGATTCTATACATCGAACCATGCTGGACCGAGAAGTTCAGATCCGAGGACATTGAGATCGACAAAAACTCTACCCGACAATCAAACACTTAAAAATGATGGTTTAAGATGGTTTGGACACATGGAAAGAACGAGTGAAGACAAAATGGTGAAGAAGGTATATGTAAATGTCAGTCACGCGAGAGTCGGAGAAATCGACGTGCGTGCATGACAAGATGTATGAATGTAGAGGAAGTGAGAGAATTCTTTCTGCCCACCCCTCCGGGGGGACGGCGTTATGTTTAGTTAGTTACGTTCACAAGAAACTCAACGTATTGTGTCTTCTGGGATTTTCTATAATCAAAAATAAATATTTGGAAAAAAGAGAAGCAAAGGAAGAAAGCTGTTTAATTTTTGGAACATCAAAGCAAGAACAGCATTCGAAATTTCGCTGGAAGCCAATATCAAAAAGGAAGCTAAACAAATACATATTGTACACAAAGAAAAGCGAAGTGTATACATAGACACCTATCAATCTAAAACTGGAACTAGAATACTTTGGAAATGCTCTAGCTAGGCCGCGGTAATGGCCACTGAAAAGGATAAACACTCGTAAACATGGATCATTGGGACATTCAATAATACCCCAAAAACTTTTGGCAAAGTGTTTGTGAACAACTTCAATGAAACACATTCGGCTGTACTTGCAACACTTGGTCGAGTGTAGTGTTCGTATCAAATAAAACTATCCAAATGTATCATCATAGATGTACTTCCGATCTCTTGGCAGAGATTCTGCTCTCAATGGACTATTATATTAACCCTCTTGTTAATATAATAGTCCATTGTTGCTTCCAATTACCATCAATATCTCTAAAAATATAATAAATACAAGGTTAAGATTTTAGGTATTCCTCCATAATGTATTTACGCATTGATTTAAAAAAATAATATTAATAAAAACAAAATTTTTAATGTATACAAACTCTTGTAGACAAATACTGGATTTCACCCATTGCGGATAAATTATTTTAATTTTATAAGGATTAATTGTATCTCAATAGAGACGAAGATGTAAATTGTTTTCTGGGTCTTCTGTTTGTTGTTGTATAAATAAAACTGGTACATGCAGGCATAAAATTGGAGAGACATCTCCAGGCAAAATCTAGTACTGTATGATTTGCAGAGAAATGTACAAAAAAATAATATTATAAAAAGTTACCTAAAATAACCTAAGTGTAGATTTATAGGCGATTAGCGAAGTCCCTGAACGTTTATCCGCCAGGCCAATAAAACTGCAAGAATGCTTACCTGAAACAAATTTATAAAATATAAATGCAAGGTTAAAAGAAACATGAAATCTGAAAAATAACAATAACAACCACAAACCAATACGTCGTTTCCCCGGAAGTGTGGGCAAAGATAATGGACCACCAAACAACACGCTACTCCATCCTGATACACTTCTCAAGCTTCCTATAATTCAAACAGCGGACGGAGCAATGGAGCAATTCGGTATTTTTTTTATATATTTAAAAGTTAAGACATTAACAATGTGAACAGAAGGAATATATGATGAGATCAAATAAATCAAATATTATATGTAGACCACGTGAGGATTCGGAGAAATCGACATGCGTGCATCATACTTTGGGGTGTTGGAGAGGGTTGAAAGGCGTAGGAGTTTTCAATGTTTATTCTCAATCACAAATAATTAAACATTAATAGTATTATGTATTCGTAATGAAGTGTGGATGGAAGGCGGAGTAACTTCACAGGGTGTCGATAGCAGCGGGGTGGAGTCCGGGCGGCAAGCAGCTGAAGATGATGTTACGCTGGGCGGTAGTGTCGGTCAGCCGAAGCGAAGACTCGCCAGAAGCTGCGTGACGTAGTAGAGTGGCTTCGTAGATCGGCGGGAGGGAGTCCGAGATCCCTCGTGACGTAGACTTGATAACGTAGACTCGTGTCGGTTAGAAGTTGGAATGATGACTGACGTGTAGGGTGGTTGGCGGTACGGCTTTTATATGGCTCCTTTGCACACGATACTCTGCCGGACAACCTCTAGTAACCTTTGTGTATGAACCCGGGCCCTGATTCATAATTTTTTTGCACACGATCCTCTTCGGTCATCGGCTTCGTTAGGCTGAAAATCTATTGTGTCAGGTGTTTTGATTGTCCATGCAATGTATTTCACCATTGCAATATGCTGATACAGCAGTCTGAGTCCATTACCTCCACTCGTGTGGTCTCGTGATTTTGGAGTTTGTCCTGCATGGTTTATAAACCCCACAATACGATGAATGAATGCTGAGGAATCGAGAGATGAATGAATGTCAGGAAAAAAACAGCATTGCGAACATTCTACCTGCCTTTTTCTCCGGAGAGACGGCGGGATGGTTAGGTTAGTTCATTTAAGAATAATATAAAATAATATGTTTTCTTTTTACACCAGAATCCGGAAAACGTACTGTGGCAGTCAACGTGTTGCCATGCTTCATTTGTCTTTGTTGTGTTCTTACGCAAAATGGCGGGTATGAATTTTGGGTACGCGCGCATTATTCCAAGCGGGGCGAAAGGTCATCGTTCCCCGAATAAACAACTTCTTTAGAGAGTAAATATTTACCAAAACTCCGGCGCACTCGAGCGGAGAATATCTTCTTGAACTTTTGCCAAAACGGGCTAAGCCATAGGTTTCCCAAACGAAGGCTGTACCGTCCGCCGGTGGGCGCTGGAGCTTTTAAGGTACCGAGACATTTTTTCACCCATAACTTTTTATTTTACAACCACTTCTTTGCTGACTTTTTTTTTCAAAGTCCGCCATTTTGTTATTTATCCATGAAATTTAACTTCTGTAGTTCGGACCAGAATGACATGTCTTTAGATTAAGAATTTTTGATTTCAGATAACATCAAGAGCCAAAGTCACCGGGGAAACTCACGCGCTTTTTTTTCGAGGTGACAACTTCGATCAATAATAATAATAAAATTAAAAAAAAAAATTGTATCTTTAATCTATATATATAAAACAAAGTCAAAAATCGTGTTAGTTACACCATTTATAACTCGAGAACGGCTGGACCAATTTTGAAGATCTTATATTTGCTGGATTTGTCTCCGTTCCGGATAACATAATAATTATTAAAACATTTGAAAAAATCACTTAAATGATTTAAAATTAATTATATTTGTCGTACGTTTGACTAAATTTGACTTAATAAACGACGTATAAAATCAAAATGGCGTGTATTTTAGTTTCGGTATCGCCCGTAGGTGGTGTATTGTTGATGCCAGATGTCAATACTCAATGTGAAAGATTTGAGTTGAGGTTATTTTTTAATCGTCGCCGGGATTTTTGGTTTTCTTTATTAATTTTAGATTAACAATGCCCAAAGTTATAAAAATCAGTATAAGAGAGACTATTCTAAAAGTTAAACCACTTTTGTGAAGGAGAGCAGAGAATATTTGCGCCATTAATACCATTCGAAAAAGATGACAGATGAGTGTTCCGTGGAGATTAAATAACCGATTTATGATTAGTGAATAATAATAAAAATACGTATTGTATATTTTGTATTGATTTTATAGGTGTATCTGTGTACATTCGGTCCAGAGAATTGTTACCATAGGAAATTCAGCCGCGAGTACTTAATAAACGAAATATTTGGCTAGATGAAGACGAGGAATTTCTTTTTTCAATTGATAGGGACACTGAATCATCAAACTCTTCAGATGATGAATATGATGATGCTAATGATGAAAACGGAGTTCATTGATGGATCACACTTATTCAAAATTATGTTGTCTGCTATTTAATTGTTTTGACGTGTTTTGATGAATGTCGGAAAGTCAAAGGTGTTAGTTTTTGAAAGGGAAGAGCAAATGACAGTTTGTAATATAAGTGTAAATGAAGAGAACTTGGAACAGGTGAGGGAATTTGTGTATTTAGGTAGCATGTTCACAGCGGATGGCCGAACGGACAGTGATGTTGAAAAAAGGGTTGGTGCGGGTAACAAAGTGAATGGAGCTTTAAAAGTAGTTATTGGAAACAAGAATTTATCAATGAAAGCGAAAATGGCCGTTCACAATGGAGTTCTGGTCTCAACTCCTATGTATGGAAGCGAAGCATGGAACTGACAGAACAAAGATGAGAGCAGAATAAATGCGGTAGAGATGAGGTCCCTAAGACGTATGTGTGGTAGAACGATGTATGACAGAATCTCAAATGCTGATATTAGGAAGGAATGTAGAGCGAAAGAAGGTATTATGAACAAAATTATGAATGGTTTGTTGCGTTAGTTCGGACATATGGAGCGCATGGGTGGAGAAAGAATGGTTAAAAAAGTATACGTTAACGATGTAAATGGAGTAAGGAGTCGAGGTAGACCGAGAAAAACATGGCATGTCCAAATTAATCAAATATTAAAGGTTGGTCATGTCAGAAGCCGGAAGAATCGACGTGCGTGTATGACTCGATGTATGAATGTGGAGGAAGCTAGAGAGGTGTGCCAGGATAGAGTAGTGTGGCGGTCCATTCTCTCTGCCTACCCCTGCGGAGAAACGGCGTGATGGTTTGTTGTTGTTGTTGTAATAAATTCATTTATTTATAATAATAAAATAATAAGAATGATAATAATCATAATAATAATTCAAACAGTAATTAGAAGGAACAATCATACATAATATAGAGTCAAAAACGATGAATCCTAATATATTAAAGACGATAAACATTATAAGGAAGCAGATTACATTAGTAAGAAAGGGACAAAAATGGAAGGTAGTATTAATATTTTTTTGGTAGATTGTATAAAGGAAAAGTTTTTAATGTACTACATATATACTAAGGGGGAATAAGCTGGAATTTGGTTATTTATAACATTCAATTCACGTGCCTTTGCTTTAAAAATTTAAAAATTTTCTAATTTATCAAATTTTTTTAAAATTGTTTGCTATATGCAAAAAAAATGTGTTTTTGGAATTGAAATGATGGTCAAAATTCACACAATGATTCTGTTTTTGTATTAAATGTTGTGTTCATATAACCTCTTCAAAATGATCGACCCGTCTTTCCAATATACACGGCATCACAATCCTCACAATTAATCTGGTAGATTCCACTTTGGTTGAATATATTGTCGCGAAAAAATAAAAAACACAATTGTGATACATAAAACAAAGTTTTTAATTAACAATTTATAATTCATTTTAAGTATTAATGCAGGCTTCCACGTGAATTATATTCCATTATAATTAATATTTTTAATTTTGACATTTGCACATTTCATGAACTTAATTCATTTTAAGTATTAATTGTAATTCAATAAAAAGGTGAATTAAATTTAGCTAATAAGTTAACACAACATTTATTGATTCTGAGGCGGTACGAAGTTCGTCGGGTCAGCTAGTATGTAAATAAAAACATCCTAAATATCCAAAACGATTCATTATTTTTTCCTACAAAAAACGCCATCCAAAAAAGACATGAAAATCGGCTTAAGTTACCAGACAACTACCTTAATAGGGGCGATAGCCGGTCCAGAGTTAACTAACTAACTATCTATCACGCTGTCTCCTCGGAGGGGTAGGAAGAGAGAATGGACCGCCATACTGTTCTGTCCTGACATACTTCTTTCGCTTCCTCTACATTCATACATCTTGTCATGCACGCACGTCGATTTCTCCGACTAATCACGTGACCGACATTTAATATTTGATTGATTTGATAGTGCCACGTTTTCCTCGACCTTCCTCACGTTCACGTCGTTTACATATACCTGCGAATGATGGTGTTATGAACAAAATAATGAAAGGATCATTAAGATGGTTTGGACATATGGAAAGAATGAATGAAAAAAGAATGGTAAAAAAATATATGTTAACGATGTAAATGGAACCAGAAATAGAGGAAGACCGAGGAAAACGTGGCACGATCAAATAAATCAAATATTGAATGTTGGCCATGAGAGGAGTCATAGAAATCGACGCGCGTGCATGACACGATGTATGAATGTTGAGGAAGCGAGAGAAATATGTCAGGAAAGAAAAGTGTGGCAGTCCATTCTTTCTGTCTACCCTTTCGGGGAGACGGCGTGATGGTTAGTTAGTTAGTTAGTTTTAATTTTTGATAAACTTAAGGCGTTAACAATGTGACATTTTTATGAATTAAAACACTGTTTTCACACTATTGATAAAAACTGTACTTATGAAGATGAAGTAAAAAAAGAGCATTTTATTTAATGAAAATTTGGTATAACTATTATGGGGGAAAGGGGAATAACATTTTTTTTTCTGGAAAGTGGTCCAGAAAAGTTTGAGAACCTGTGGGCTAAACCTTAAGCGGGGACATTTTTCACCAACTGTGCAGTTCAGCATGTTGTTTATTTCTTTTTATTTAAGAATGACATACAAATATTGAGGGGTAACCTTATACTTCTAAAAAAACATAATCCCAAAAAAGGTAATAATAAATTCAATGCTCGTGATTAGCTTGTGGTTTGGACATATGAAAAGGCGTGATTAAAAAATCAAGGTTATGGCAGTGCGTGCTGAAGAAACAATCAACAACTGTGCGGCACCCATACACTTTTCTAACTAAATAACTAACTAACCATCACGCTGTCTCCCCGAAGGGGTAGGCAGAAAGAATGGACTGCCACACTTTTCTTTCCTGACATATTTTTCTCGCTTCTTCAATACATCGTGTCGATTTTTCCGACTCCTCACTTGGCCGACATTCAATATTTTTAATTTATTTGATCGTGCCACGTTTTCCTCGGTCTTCCTCTATTTCTGGTTCCATTTACATCATTAACATGATCCTTTCATTATTTTGTTCATGACACCATCATTTGCTCCGCATTCACTTCTTATATTTTCATTCGACACTCTATCATACACAGAGTATCCACACATTCGTCTTAGAGATCTCATTTCTACTCCATTTATTTTACTTTCATCCTTCTTTTGCCAGTTCCATGCTTCGCTTCCATACATAAGGGTCGGTAGAAGAACACCATTGTGCACTGCCATTCTACCTTTTTTTTATACACTTTCTATTATGATAATTTATGTTGGTCGTTGGTGGTCATCATCCATCGCGTAGGGACTCTAAAATAACAGGTTTGTAGGGCTGGTCAAGTCTGGCTAGAAGTTCAGATGAGAAATGGACATAAAGACTGTTGACTTGGGGACCATAGATCGGAAAGAGATGTGCAGGGCGACCGCAGCTACAGTGGAAGGATAACACGTCGGCATAACCAAGAGACAGAGTAGCGTGGAAGCAAATGGAGAAGGCCTTTGTCCAGGAGTGGACGTGAATAGGCTGAAGAAGAATAAAAAAATAGTGTTGAAACAAAAGCAAGATTTCCCAAATGCACAATTGACAAAAAAACTTCTATAAGATCATCAAATGATTTTACTCAAATCTGTTGATGGAAGTTCATTTTAAATTATAATTAAATAAAACGGTATTTTTTAACTACTTTCACTTTTGTCATTGTTTCGACAGCGACCAGTGTTCGCCAGGCTCGCTGGTATCGACACACTGGTGACATTAATGCAAACCGAGTCATTTTTATACATACAGATTCTATACAAAAATAATCTTCAAATATTTATGTAAAATTTACTGAAATTAAATATTGGTATTAAAGGTATTCAAGAAGATTCATATTCAATACAATGGATTTCAAATTTTATTATAGCTTACATATTTATACGAGTATATAACGTTTAAAAAAATGGTACTTTTGTTTTTATTATTACTGAAATATATAATAAATGAAATCTTTAAGATCATTCTTGTGGACTGTAGAATCGATTTAAAGAAAAGTAGCATATGGTATATTATGGAAATACGAGAAAATGCTACTAATGCCGCTACGCTCTTTAACATACTCAAGGCTGTTATACGGCGTAGCGGCGCCTTTTCGTCAGCCTCGCTCGTACATTCCCTGGGCCGGTTCCCGGTCCACCCGGGACTTACATTTAAAGACGGCAACAGCAAGGAGGTGCCAGATCACATTTAATCTACTCTAGTTTCCTTCTATGTTCCGCTGTACTTTATTGAATAAATAAGCAAAATATATACTAATACTCGTACATGAACATTTCAGAAACATTACATATTAAAAGATTTGTAATGGAAATGTGTATGCATAACAAGATAATCTCTTCTTCATCTTCTTCCTTGTTGTAGACCAATGTAGTCGGTTCTCCAGAGAGTAGCTCCTCCTGTGGGCAGGCTCCCAGCTGTCCTTCCATCTTTTAGGAGGTCTTCCACGAAGACGAGTCCCATGAGGCTGATTATGTACTGTAATATAGGGGAGTCTGGTGGTGTCCATTCTTTGAACATGACCGTACCAGTCCATTTTTCGCTGTCTGCTCCATCGTATAATATCCTCAACCTCACATATCTCTCTTATTCTGGTGTTTTCACGCGATCACTCAGTGTCTTGCATGCTATCGTCCTCAGTGTCTTCATCTCGGAAGTCCTCAAAATTTGCTTGGTCTCTACTGTTATAAGATGTTACGAGAAAATCATTGTAGTTAAATAAAACTAACTAACTATCACGGTGTCTATCGGAAGGGGTAGGCAGACAAAATGAATTCTTTCTTCTGCTCTCACTTTCCTCAACATTAATACATCGTGTCATGCATGCATGTCGATTTCTACCACTCCTCGCGTGGCCAAAATTTGATGTCTGATTTTGCAGTTGAAAGCTCGCGAAATTCCGAGAAATATACCAGAGGAATTAGCTTTTGCGGTGATGTACCCGTAGATACAACTTTCACGAAGAAATCAACATTAATCAAACCAATTCACAGAAAAGCTTTTAACATTTTAAAGACATAATTAATAATAATAATATGCAAATTATTAATTTACCGGTTGGGTGATGTAATCGCCTAAATGGCACTTTAAAACGGGTTTTTAATCCATAATGAATGTTTCATTTCATATTTGCGATTGGAGAGAAATAATAATAAGTAACACTTAAAAACTAAAGATAAATACATATAAAACTACATACGGTTAGGTTTGAAAAGTTGGATTTTCTCTGGTCTGGAAAAACTGAATTTCTGAAGCTCTGAATTCATACAGCGAGTCATACACGCACGTTGATTCTTCCGGCTTCTAACATGACCAACCTTTGAAATTTGATTAATTTAGTCATGCCATGTTTTCCTCGGTCTGCCTCGACTCCATACTCCATTTAGTACATAAAGGCACGCAAGACTTCGAAGCACAGCGCAGAGACGACGTCGCAGAGAGGATGAGGGGTAGAAAGGTGTGACCACTGGGAGACGACGAGGGACGGCCGATGATTCTAGTTTCCACCGACGGGTTGGGCTTTCCCAGGAGATGACAATGAGCTGGTGAAACCGATCAAAACTGGACGAAGACGTGGAATGAAACTAAAGGCCGTGCCACACTGTTTGAGACAAACTCTCCACAGGGGTGACCTTGGTGGAAAGCTGTGGAGCCCACGGTTGGTGTAGCGTCCCCCCCCCCCCCCACACACACACTTGTAAACAAGCTCTCCACACGTGAAATGCGTGTTTAAACGCGCGTCCGTCCACAAAGTTTGTTGAAGGCCAAACGAATTTTGGTTTCAAACAAGTGTCTACACAGTTTTAAACCGCCGGTGGAGACCGATGTGGAGAGCTTGTTTAAAACAGTGTGGCCCGCCTTTAAATATGAAAATATATTATTAAGAAAACCTATCGTTATCTTTTTTATTTTTCATAATATAATATTAATGTTTAAAATAAATTTTGTTTGCGTATATCGCTTTTCAATTATGTTAGACGTGAATTCGTAATAATCAATCAACGGTGCAAGTGACGCGAGATAAGGTGACGCCATTTTAACATTCTAAATATAAAATTAATACAAGAGATAACATTACATAAGCGTTTTAAATTCAGTTAAGAGATAAAAATTAAAGGTTAAAATTCTTATCGTTTCTAGTCACAAGGAAAACATTAAAAAATACACATTAAAGATAAGAATATATAATTTTTTTCTATAACACAACTTAATATTTTCAATTTATGTGAACTATTGTAGCTAATTAGTAAACTAACTTATATAGTGAAAAAACATGACACTGATCTATTCTGACACACTTCTTATGGGAACACCAGAGGTAAGATGGCAGTGCACAATGGTGTTCTTGTGCCGACCCTTATGTATGGAAATGAAGCATGAATAGAGAAATGAGATCTCTAAGATGAATGTGTGATAAATCTGTATATGATAAACTAACACTTACCATCTCGCCGTCTCTCCGAAGGGGTAGGCAGAAAGAATGGACTGCCACACTTTAACCGATGCGGCACTCCATCCTTCTCTTTTCGCCCCCGCAGGAGACGCGGTGTGATTGGTTAGGAAAACATCATCGTCACCAAAAAGCATGTCCCACGCACATTTCGATCGTCCAAGTGCTCTGACTGCCACACCGAAGGTTCCGGGTTCGATTCCCAACGATGACAGCGTGATTGACACACTGTCTTCGGTCTGCGGTTCAAAAGGGTAGTAGGGCTATGATGGGGTATGTTTTGCTGGAAAGTGTGCCTCTACAAAATGTCGTAAGGCGCCATGTTGCATTTACAACAGCAACACTACTATCAAGTCCAACTCTCTAGCATCCACGAGAGGTCTTTTTAAAGACACCGCGAACCCCGGGCAATGTGACACCTATTACTTAGCGCCACTGCAGATAGAGAGGACGAATGGGGAACCTCCAGCGCCATAAAACTGGACACACCCAGCTAAGGGAAGGTAACCCCGACAGAAAATCCTCCAGAGAAGGCAAGGGGATACCACTCTGGATATTTTTCCCCAGGTCATCACTATGAGGGTGATAGTCAACGTTAGGGAGACCTGACAGGACACAGAAAGAAGAAGAAGAATTCACGTGACATAAAATGGCGATAGATTAGCTACCTATCACATGTCACGAGAATCAATATGAATGATAACTTTACTCTTATCTATAAAGAGCGATATAACAAATTAATAATAATAAAAAAATCATTATAATTGTTCAAGAAACAGCAAATCCTCGATGCTAGTCTTTTACCAAATAATATCTGAATTAAAATTCTTTCTGTTTTCCTAGTCATTACAAATTGAGAAAGAAAGATATTGTAATTATTGACCCAAGAATACTAAACAAAAACCACAAAGCTTATTACATACAGGGTAAATGTAGGTATTGTTGTGATGGAGGTAATATCGTGATAATTTTTAACGTACCCATGTTATCTCTAGGGCTCGGATCTATATTCGCTAAAAAAGTTAAAAATATTATTTTATATGTGCCAAAATATGCTTTTATATTCTCTAACTTTCTTTTTACTGTTTACTAGGCAGAAAAAAAACAAAATCTCATGTGTGACTAACTATTTTTCGTATGGTACAATCACATATTTTTAGATATTTTCGGAGGTATGACACCGTCGATTTTTTACCAAAGTTTTATTTAGAAAGGAAAACAAACTCTCGCACTTGTAGATTGTGCAACAATTGATAAAAAAAAATTGGCGCTGAAATCAGATCGTTCAACACAGGCGAAAATTTTCGTACTTTTTTTAGCAACCGTTTGCACCCTGTGGGGTAAACAGGTGACATCAATTATTTCATTATAAAACACCTTCAAACAGTCTCCGGCTTTCAATATATATATGCATATCTGCGGGTGCATATCTTCTCCGCCATGTCCAGTTTTCCTTACCACAGCAGTCACTAGTTCAAAAAGGAGATTACGTACAATTAGATCAGAATATGAAATTTATTGTTCTCACCCCGAGAACCCTGAAATATTCTTAAATATTCGCTAAGCCCCGATATATGCTCTTATATTCCCTAAAAACTAGGACCAAAGGGGGTATATAGATCTCAAAACAACAAAAAAAAAGCGAAGCCCAGGCAATAATATGCTTTTCGTGTAAATTCCGAGCCCTAGTTATTACCACAAACTATTTATCTCTACAAAAGCTTGCTTTCTGCGATAGGTAATAACCATGGTACGTTTAAAAAAAAATCACAATATTTCCTCCATCACGATAATACCTCCATTTACCCCGAAAACATGTGATGAAAATAAACAAAAAAACACACATTCACGATGGTTTCACTGTGAATCGGGGCTAGCATAAATTATCATGGTATCATTTAAAAAAAAATATCATGATCTTTCCTCTATCACGATAATACCTCCATTTACCCTAGAAATAAACATATGATGAAAATAAAAAATAAAAAATACACATCGCCTCTTTGCGAGAATAACGTGTTACCTCGAAAAATTGAAAAATGAAACAAGATATCCGTCTCTAAAAGACAACGTGACAACACAATATACCACTGTTGTGTTCCTGTTTCCCTCATAATTTTTCTGTTTTTCACTTTAAAAAATACCATGTTTTTGTAGAGAGTAAAGTTGAACACGGCGGATTAGATTTTCGAAATATCACGTTATTCTCGCAAAGAGGCGACATGTGGTTTTACCGTGAATCGGAGCTAATATCAATTATCATGGTAATATTTAAGCAATATATCACGAACTTACCTCCATCACGATAATACCTCCATTTACCCTAGGAATAAATATATGATATTAATAAAATAAAAACACAATAGCTTCAATTTGAATCGGAGATCAAAGTAAAAATAATTGAATTTGTGGTAGGGTTCCTGAACGTTTTTGATCTCAAATCCGTCACGCTCGAAAATATTTCAAATTTCTATATGATTATTGTAATTTTGGGACGCCTTACCCCGCGTTGGTCGTGTACCCTCGACGGAAAACGATTCGAGGTAACATTTCCATATTCAGCTGTGTGTCACATCTCAGAGTCACTTTCCCCTTTCTACACCTTAGACGGGTAGACCCTATGACCCCCTAATACACCTTAGACGGGTAGACAAAAATAATTAACTAACTAACCATCACGCCGTCTCTCCGAAGGGGTAGGCAGAAAGAATGGACTGCCACACTTTTCTTTCCTGACATATTTCTCTCGCTTCCTCAACATTCATACATCTTGACATGCACGCGCGTCGATTTCTCTGACTTTTCATGTGGCCGACATTCAATATTTGATTTATTTGATCGTGCCACGTTATTTTTTGTTTCTTTAAAAAAAAGTCTAACACCAAAGATTTAAATCAATGAAATTAGAATTTATTTTACAATCTTCAATGTGAGCAGAAAATAGCTCATTATTATGAAGAAGGAATCTGGTCGCGTCCAGGCTCGAACCCAAGTCCCCTTGATCAGAAGCCAAGCGTTCTATCCCCTAGACCACCACCCGATTTTTCCTCGGTCTTTCCCTATTTCTAATTACATTAACATCGTTAACATATAATTTTTTACCATTCTTTCTTTCCATGTGTCCAAACCATATTAATGATCTTTTCATTATTTTGTTCATTCGCACCGCATTCACTTCTTATATTTTCATTGGACACTATCATAAGAGATCTCATTTCTACTGCGTTTATTCTACTTTCATCCTTATTTGGCAGTTCCATGCATAAAATAAGTAATTAATACAAATTAAAACCTCTGTTTTCTAGAAGTTTTATTATGGTATATTGTAGTTTATGGGAATGGCATGTTTCGCCTTTCTAAGTCATTATCAAATGTCCATATTTGATGTGTAGACATTTGATACATAAAAATATAGGCATTTGATAATGCCTTAGAAAGACGAAACGTGTATTTCATGTAAACCAATTTTTTAGTTTAGTTTTTATTTTTTTAATTTAGTTTCCGTGGTCTAGCGTTTCTCGCACACAAAGCGTTAAAATTGTTACGTAAGAAGATATTCGCATAATTATCAACTTAACACGTGCGAAATAATCCACGTGGAATGCCCCTTAAACACAGGGGTCGTAATTTATAAGGCTTCACGTTCTCTTACAGTTATGTAATCGCTTAACGCCTTACAATTTCCATATGCATGAGGGAGAGTAGCGTAGTTTAAATGTGGTCTGGGTCCTCCTTGTTTGCACAAATATGTATGTTTCTTTTTTAACGCGAGTCCCGCATGGACGGAGAAAGGGCCAAGGGAGTGCACGAGCGAAGTTCTCTTCTCCGGTCTTAATCTAATGATTGGTCTGCAGCAAGGCGACGTATCTCCGAGCGAAGTTGACGAAAGGCAAGGAGGGAGCCCTCTATTGGTCGGCACTTATCAATAAACATTACAAACCAAATCAAAATTAAGGCATTGATTCAGAACTAGGTAAACATATAATAGAAATTTATTTAATTCATTGTTCCTTGAACAATAATGTAAAACTCATATAAGTTAATTAATACGAATGTTAAACGTCTGTTTTATACGACCTTTATTATAGTTTATGGAAATGACGTGTTTGTAAGGCGAAACATGTCATTCCCATAAACTATAATAAAACTTCTAGAAAACCAACGTTTTCATCCGTATTTATCTCCATGTTTAATAATTATGTATTAATACGATCGTTTTAATACGAATGAAAACGTCAGTTTTCTAAAAGATTGAGTATTCTTCTTCTTCTTTTAATAAATCTGACGATCTGTGACACAGAAATCATGTCTCTTCGGATGAAAAGATCCAGCTGTCCTTCCATCTCTTAGGCGGTCTTCCAGGTGGGCGGTGTCCGGAGGGGATTTCATAAGTGGCTGTATATGCAAGTCTGTCATCATCCATTCGGGCTACATGGTCCCTCCAGTATCGTCTTCTGGATCTACTCCACTGAACGATATCCTCTATTTCACAAGTTTTTCTTATTCTACGTTGCGGACACGATCTTGGAGAGTTTTTCCAGTAATTGATCTTAGGACCTTCATCTCCGATGTTCTTAGTAGTCCCTTGGTTCGCACAGTGTCGGCCCGCGTCTCTACAGCATACGTCATGATAGGTCGCACGCATGTTTTATAGATTCTGATCTTGCTGTCGATACGCATGTGCTTGTTCTTCCATACCAGATTCTTCAGGCATCCTTCAGGCATCCTGACACGGCAGAGGCTTTACTGACTTGTTCTCGTACTTCGGTATAAAGTTCATTTGGCTTGGTTCAGATCTCTACTCCCAAATATCTGAACTTCATTACTTGCTCCACAGGTATATCATCAACAGTCAGCTTAAATTTTGTAGGTTGCCTAGATATAGTGAGACTTTTTGTTTTGAGATTGAGTATAATTTATGGAAATGACATGTTTCGCCTTTCTGAGGCATTAATTTGATAATACCTTAGACAAGCGAAAATCATTCCGATAAAATCTAATAAAACTTCTAGAAAATATAGTTTTCATTTGTATTAATTAGTAAAATTCAAAATGACTTAAGATAACGGAGTTTTACATCATTGTACAAAAAACATAAAATTAAACCATTATATTGTGGAATTTCCTGGAGAGACCACATCACGAATGAGGAAGTTCTTCAAGAAATCGAAGGAGGAAGGCACCTGCTCAGGATCTTGTCCGAAAGGCGTGGGATCGGCCATGTAATACGTCAAGAAGGTCTCTTGCATGCCATAATGTAGGGTATAACCGAGGGGACAAACTCTAGGGGACGCCCACGCCGAGAGTACCTGGAGGACCTGTTGGTGGACGTGCGCTGCTCATCATATGCAGATTTCAAAAGAGCCGCACAAGACAGGGAAGAATGGAAGAGAAGAATAGAAGAAATTGCTGCAAACCAATCCCAGGATTGAAACTTTCTAACTAATTGTTAAAATATGTACACCGAAGAAGGATGAGAACCATTCGAAACATTTTTGTGAAGACTGTAATACACAAAATAAAAAAGTTTTTGAAAGACAACCATTTAAGTGGACGGAGTTAAAATTCATAATAAATTAAAGATAATTTGAGCTCAGCAGATAAATTAAGATGCCATCTTATAATAAGGTTTATTCCACTCTTCTCACGGGTCATTCAACCGTCGAGATTTCCGAGCTATCTCCGATATTGTACTGTTAAAAAAAACATAAAATAATTACGGTACAAATGAGGCGTTGAAAAATTGCTTAGGCCATTATAAAGGCGATGTCACTTCAGAGCTGAAAATGGGTCGAGTCGAGAAAAAAGAAAAATTCTCAAGAGATAATTATCTTAAAAAGCCTTAGACGAAGTAAGTATGGTAGTCCAAGAAGCGACAAGACAGGCACGAGGGGAAGAAAATAGAAGAGGCCCATATCCAGCAGTGGAAAGAAAAAAACTGAAGAAGCAGAATTCAAAAATTTCGTTCATACCGCACATATTATTTCTTCTATCATCATGAAACAAAATGATGAAACAAACAAACACGCCGTTTCCCCGCAGGGGTAGGCAGAGAATGGATGGCCACACTAATCTATCCTGACACATCTCTCTAGCTTACAACGAGTCGTCCAAGTACGTCAATTCTTCCGACTTCTAACATGACCATTGGTCATTGACAACAAACAAACAAACAAACAAACAAACAACAAACAAAACCATCACGCCGTTTCCCCGCAGGGGTAGGCAGAGAGAATGGACCGCCACACTACTTTATCCTGGCACACCTCTCTAGCTTCCTCCACATTCATACATCGAGTCATACACGCACGTCGATTCTTCCGGCTTCTGTCATTGATCAACCTAAAAATTTGATAAATTAGGTCATGCCATGTTTTCTT
Organism: Lepidostoma basale; assembly: GCA_022606425.2. NCBI lineage: Eukaryota > Metazoa > Arthropoda > Insecta > Trichoptera > Lepidostomatidae > Lepidostoma > Lepidostoma basale. Next base: position 1,496,284 of record JAHDVF020001522.1, read on the forward strand.
CGGTCTACCTCGATTCCGTGATCCATCTACATCTTTAACGTATACTTTTTTTAAGCATTCTTTCTCCATCCATGCGCTCCATATGTCCTAACCAACGCAACGATCCTTTCATAATTTTGTTCATAATATCTTCTATCATACATTCCATTCTTATATCAGCATTTGAGATTCTGTCTTAGGGACCTCATCTCTACCGCATTTAATCTGCTTTCATCCTTCTTCTGCCAGTTCCATAATTCGCTTCCATACATAAGGTTTGGGGCCAGAACTCCATTGTGTACAGCCGTTTTCGCTTTAATTGATAAATTATTGTCTCCAATAACTATTTTTAAAGCTCCATTTACTTTGTTACCAGCACCAACTCTAACTTACTAAGCCTCACGCCGTCTTCCTGAAGGGGTTGGCAGAAAGAATGGACTGCCACACTTTTCATTCCTGACGTACTTCTCTCGCGTCTTCAACATTCATACATCGTGTCATGCACGCACGTCGATTTCTTCGACTCCTCACGTGGCCGACATTCAATATTTTTTATGATAATCAAATGATTTTACTGAAATCTCTTGATGGATGAAATCTTTGATTCATTTTAAATAATAATTAAATAATACGATGTTTTTTTAACTACTTCCACTTTTGTCTTTATTTCGACAGCGACCGGTTTCGGCAGGTTCGCTGGCATCGACAGATCAGTCTGTCGGAGTAGTTAAAAAAACATCGTTTTATTTAATGTTTTATATGTTTGATCGTGACACGTTTTCCTTGGTGTTCCTCTATTTCTAGTTCCGTTTACATCGTTATAACATATACTTTTTTACCATTCATTCTTCATTCATTATTCTTATCGTTTATGCAAAAGTTGAGTCAGGTTTAGCTGTGGTAATAATGTTAAAAAAAGCATTTTTTTAATGTCACGATGGAAAGATTAAGCGATATCGGAAATTGACTGTGATAACAGCCTATAGACCGTTCTAGGACAGTGGTCGGCAAACTTGGCCTTTCTATAAATGACTATTGATACAGATTATTTTTATTTTTTAAATAAATTAAATAACTAACTAACATAGTCGTTATTTCGTTGTCATTGTAGGTAGAGAGGGTGGACCGCCAAACACCCCTGTCCTGACATACTCTGGAATTTTTATACATTCATACATCGTAATACGCCCGTCGTTTTTTTCCCAATTTGAATATGGCCGCCTTTTTATAATTGATAAATTTGGTCATGCCATCAATTAATTTAGTAATCGACGTGCGTGCATGACACGATAAAGAGATAAACGGAGACTAGAGGCTTTTGAGATGTGGTCCTAAAGAAGACTATTAGAAATTTCCTGGAGACATCACATTACAAATGAGGAGGTTATCCAAAGAATCGAAGGAGGAAAGCACCTGCTCGGGACCTTGTCTGAAAGGCGTGCAAGACGGATCGGCCATGTAATACGACAAGAAGGCCTCTTGCATGCCATAATGGAGGGTATGACCGAGGGGACAAACTCTAGGGGACGCCCACGCCGAGAGTACCTGGAGGACCTGTTGGTGGACGTGCGCTGCTCATCATATGCAGATTTCAAAAGAGCCGCACGAGACAGGGAAGAATGGAAGAGAATAATAGAGGAAATTGCTGCAAACCAATCCCAGTATTGAAACAGAGGAAGAGAATCTAAAGAAATGGGTTATGAGATGCCCAGCTCTTCGAAGCTGCAGAGAGTTGGTCCCAAACATTCCCAAAAGAAATGACTTGGGATAGAGCCATGGATAGCTACCATACTCCCTCATGTAGAGATACTTTAGAATTTTTTTCTGAATCCTCTCTAGCATAACGGAATATCTCGCCTCGTGAGAACTGACAGTTATAGCGCTTCATACGAAAATTAAAAAAAAAATCTAATAATTCATTATTTTTGAGATAATAAAATGATTTTACTGAAATCTCTTGATAGAAGTTCATTTTAAATAATAATTAAATAAAACGGTGTTTTAAAACTACTACCACTTTTGTCTTTATTTAGACAGCGACCGGTTTCGCCAGGCTCGCTGGCATCGACACACTGGTGACACTATTGTGAACTTAGTCCTTTATATACATACAGATCAGGGGTGGTAAACATGATTCTTTACAAAAATAATCTTCAAATATTTATGTAAAATTATATGATATTACAGGTATTCAAGGAGGTTCGAATTTAATACAATGGAGTTTAAATATTCATATATAATGTTTGAAAAAATGACAGCGAGCCTGGCGAAACCGGTCGCTGTCTAAATAAAGACAAAAGTGGAAGTAGTTTTAAAACATCGTTTTATTCAATTATTATTTCATTATTTGTTTGGTATAATATTTATTATGCTTATATTTGACTATTTTGGCTCATGGGTTTGCTTACCGCTGTTGTAGGATAGTCGCCCATTACAATATACACAGGTAGACAATCTCCTGACATTTACGTACGCATAATAACGAACGAACGAAAGAAATGTACCAAAGTATAGAAGTGGCTGAATCAAATTCAGCCTGAGGTACCCATCAATCAAATGTAGGAAGCGTTGAAACGATTTGTTAATGGTCAAATGACTCGAGGGATATTGGACTCAAAGACTGCCAAAGAACATTATGCGAAAACATCCACAACAAAGCGTTACGTTTTTTCAGGTTCGCCCACACCACAAAATTCGTGACGTGGAAATTGCAATGAAGCGTTATGGGAAACTTAAGTCAAATGTGATAGTTTTTGAAAGGGAAGAGCAAATGATAGTTTGTAACATAAGTGTGAACGAAGAGAACTTGAGTAGCAGGTGAGTGAATTTGTGTATTTAGGTAGCATATTCACAGCGGATGGCCCAACGGATAGTGACGTCGAAATAATGGTTGGTGCGGGTAACAAAGTGAATGACGCTTTAAAAATAGTTATTGGAAACAAGAATTTATCAATGAAAGCGAAAATGGCCGTTCACAGTGGAGTTCTGGTCCCAAACTTAATGTATGGAAGCGAAGAATGGAACTGGCAGAAGAAGGATGAGAGCAGAATAAATACGGTAGAGATGAGGTCCCTAAGACGTATGTGTGGTAGAATGATATACCACAGAATCTCAAATGCTGATATAAGAAAGCAATGTGGAGCGGAAGAAGGTATTATGAACAAAATTATGAAAGGATCGCTGCGTTGGTTCGGACAATAACGCATGGATGGAGAAAGAATGGTTAAGAAAGTAAACGTTAACGATGGAAATGGAATACGTAGTCGAGACAGATCGAGGAAAATATGGCATGACCAAATTAATCATATTTTATGGGTTAGAAGTCGGAAGAATCGACATGCGTGTATGACTCGCTGTATGAATGTGAAGGAAGCTAGAGGGGTGTGCCTGCATAGAGTAGTGTGGCGGTCCATTCTCTCTGCCTACCCCTACGGAGACACGGCGAGATGGTTTATTATTATTATATTATTATTAGTATTATAAATATATATTTAATTTAATCTCTTACAGCAAAAAGTGTCCACAGGCTCAAGTGTACACAGAGGTCCATGGAAAGACAGATACTTGGTGTGAGCTTGCGTGACCGCATAAGAAATGAAGAAATCAGACGCCGCACCAGGGTTACTGACATCATGGACCGAGTGGCAAAATTGAAATGGCAATGGGCTTGACACTTGGCTAGACAGGGTGGCAAAAGATGGGCACCCAGGATACTCAGTTAGAGACCATGGGAAAACAAGTGTCGGAAGGCCACCGATAAGATGGACCGATGATATTGTTAAAAGGGTTGGAAAATCTTGGATACAAAGGGGGCAGGATAGAGACGAGTGGAAGAATTTGGAAGAGGCCTATATCTAGCAGTGGAGGGAAGAAGGCTAGCAAAGAAGAAGAAGAAGAAGATTTAATTTAATCATCATAAAAACGTGTAATTTATTATTAAAAATAATCTTTGATGGAAACAGGTTGACCAACCGTAAATAATCACCGGCATAGCTCTTCCGTTCTTAATTACGACAGTAATTACGATACCTAGCTGTAGTACCAACAATAAAAAGAGAAAGAAAAAATTGCGTACAAGAATGCTAATAGACTCGGTTATAAAGGCAGGTGAATGAATTGCTCTTGAAATCGGGTTTAGATAGCTTAGTAAACTGGTCAGGTAGTGCGAAACGCAGGCAGATGGCGGCTGAACCAAATCTAGATGTGAAATTCATAATCATTGATTGATGTGGGATTTGCCTTGTAACTAGCCAAATGCCACGCTGGACCAGAAATCAATCGAAAAGCTTAAGATAAAAATATTTGTAGGTAACACAAGATCAAAGGCAAAACTAACTAACTAACTATCACGCCGTCTCTCCGAAGGGGTAGGCAGAGAGAATGGACTGTCATACTTTAACCGATGGGGCACTCCATCCTTCTCTTTTCGCCCCCGCGGGAGACGCGGCGTGATGGGACTTCGATCCACCAACGTCCACAAAATAAATTTAAAACAAATAATACAAAATACAATGATATAAAATACTCGTAAAATATTTAAAAAAATAATATAACACAACATGTTCTTTTAGATGGAGCACATATTGTCAGCTGGACGATCCGGACTTTTGTGTTTATTTAATTTATATTACACGTATCCACCGTTCTTTTAAATAACTGTAACTAGGCACTTTAAACAATCCAACACCAGCAAGAACTTAAAAATATTGTTGAAGAAATTATTCAGAAATTTGTAAATCCTGCAAAATTGAAGATATACTGAGATAGAGTAGGCAGAGAAGACGATTCTGGAGGAACCACATCGAGAGAATGGATCCAGCAAGAATTCCTAATATCGTGATGCCCGAGACTACAGAGGGTCGTCGACCACCAGGGCGACCACCAAAGAGATGGAGAGAAGGCTGGTCGTCTTCATCACAGGAGGAAAGTTGATATCCTGCATAAACAGATCGTAAGATCTCCAATCAGAAGAAGAAATTATTCAAATTGTCATTGGAATAAATGAAAAATTTATTTTAACACCTGTCGATATTCTGTATATAATCGAAAAAACTAATATACTCGTAATTTTAACATCAAAACAGTACAAACGTATTACGTGTCACAATTACTATAATAAAGTGTGTTAACAATCAAATTGACCAAAATAATTCACTTATACACGAAATATCTCAAAATTTACGGGAGCACCACATGAACCAAACCAAATTTTCAAAATCAGAACCTAATCCTAATTAAGATCAGCTAAGAAAAATCAACGAGCGTGCTCGTTACGATGTATGAATGTAGTTGAAGCTCCAAAGGTATGTCAGGGCAAAACAGCGTGGCGATTCATCCTCTCTGCCTACCCCTCCAGACAAAATGGCGTGATTATTAGTTGGTAAGCAAAGTAAGCACGTTCTTAGAGTATCAAGGAAAAGGGTGAACCGCATAAAAATTTCATAGCCTAATTTACATTTTAAATCACAAGTTTTCAATGGGGGCGATACCGTCCCACAGTAGGCTTTGGACTTTCGACTCTCTAGATTCCACCACATTCATATTGCAAGACATGCATACAAGTCGATTCTTTCAACTGCTGACACAATCGACCTTTTTAGATAATTAATACGAATGAAAACGTCCGTTTTCTAGAACTTTTATTATAGTTTATGGGAATGACATGTTTCCATTTTCTAAGACATTATCAAATGATTTCATATTCACATTTGATAATGCCTTAGAAAGGCGAAACATCCAATAAACGATAATAAAACAGACGTTTTCATTCGTATTAATTATTCAAAATGGATTTTTACATCATTATTCAAGAAACAATAAATGACAACAACAACAACAAACCATCACGCCGTTTCCCCGTAGGGGTAGGCAGAGAGAATGGACTGCCACACTACTCTATCCTGGCACACATCTCTAGCTTCCACCACATTCATACAGCGAGTCATACACGCACATCGATTCTTCCTACTTCTAACATAACCAACCTGTAAAAAAGGATTAATTTGTTCATGCCATGTTTTCCTCGTTCTGCCTCGACTCCGTACTCCATTTACATTGTTAACGTATACTTTCTTAACCATTCTTTCTCCATCCATGCGCTCCACATGTCCGAACCAATGCAGCGATCCTTTCATAATTTTGTTAATAATACCTTCTTCCGCTCCACATTCCTTTCTTATATCAGCATTTCAGATTCTGTCGTTTATCGTTCTGCCTCACATACGTCTTAGGGACCTTACTCTACCGCGTTTATTCTGCTCTCATCCATCTTCTGCCAGTTCCATGCTTCGCTTCCATACATTAGAACTCCATGGTGAACGGCCGTTTTCGCTTTCATTGATAAATTCTTGTTTCCAATAACTATTTTTAAAGCTCCATTCACTTTGTTACCCGCACCAACCCTTCTTTCGACGTCACTATCTGTTCGGCCAGCCGCTGTGAACATGCTACCTAAATACACAAATTCACTCACCTGCTCCAAGTTCTCTTCGTTCACACTAATGTTACAAACTGTCATTTGCTCTTCCCTTTCAAAAACCATCACCTTTGACTTTCCGACATTCATAAATTACCTTCTTTCGCTCTACATTCCTTTCTTATATCAGCAATCTTAGCTTCTTCTTCTTCGAGTGCCCTGTCGGGTCCCCCCAACGTTGGCGATCACCTCAGCGAACCTGTTCCTGTCCTGCGCCGCTCGGAACAGCTCCTCCACACTTCGGATGCCGGTCCACTCCCTCACGTTTCGCAGCCAGGACATTTGTTTCCTTCCGGGCCCTCGGCGTCCCTCAATTTTCCCCTCCAATATCAGTTGGAGAAGGTGGTACTTTTCCCCACGCAGTATATGACCCAGATGTGAGATCTTTAGAATAGTTGATAACCGTTCCCTGTCAACTCTAGCTCGCCTCAGGACTTCGGTGTTGGTAACCATGTCTGTCCGTTTTATTCATGGTAAAGATAGTGCAGGCAATTGGTAAGATAAACCAATGTAGGACACAAAATGCCGAACACTCCTCTAGTGCAACGGAAGGCCTGATGACAACTGTCAACAGGCCGGCTTCTCCTGGAGAGTTTTAAGTGGTTTCCTCTCCACAAGAGCAAATGCTGAGAAGTTTCTGATTGGTCCACTTTAGCATATCCCTCCTGATCCCAACACTTTGAGATAAATTAAGATTTGATAATTGCAGAAAAATCCATTTGATGATATTATAAACCTTGTACATTATAAGCAAGGTAAAAAATAAAGCAACTCCCATCTAAAAAAAAAAAAACACGTCTGTCCAGAGAACTCTGAGCATTCGGCGATGGAGCCACATTTCTTCTTATATCAGCAATAAATGGCCATTTTAGGATTTGATTAAATTGGTCATGTCATGTTTTCGTCGTCGACTCCGTTCTCTACACACAGCATCAGTAGAGGTAGGTTAAGAATTAAATTAAGTATTCAAAAATCTTAAGCACTTCTAAGTGGTCCGCTTACTAGATTAATTTTCTATGGTCATGGATGGCTTTCTTCTGTGATCTGATTCGGGCCGCCCATCTGTCAACGTGACGTTTGTGACTTTCGCTCGTCAGCTGTTTTGTGTGTCGCGCACCAACTCCCGTTTCGCATTCATAAACAGGCTACAAATCACCTTTTAAACGCATTTTTTTAAATACATTTTTTTAAATACTCGTATAAAGCACTTAATTTGTGGTGTGGCATTATTAACCCTTTGCACTCGAAAGATTTTTTGGATGTGCATACCGCCAAATCGAAGCACTTTTTAAGAAAACAAAAGAAATTTGAAATGAAATATAAAAAAATTATAATAATGTGTAAATAGACCTTTATTTGGTCATGCCACGTTTTTCTCGGTCTTCCTCGATTCCGTACTCCATTTACATCATTAACGTATACTTTATTAACCATTCTCTCTCCATCCGAATGAATGTACTTATTTATTAATTAAATAAATAAATATAAATAAAATAACGTTCATACAGCGTGCTTCGCGTCTCTTGAATGGTCGATTTGCTGGCGTACGAGACGCGGAAATAGGAGAGTAGATTGCTTACGTGATGGAGTGTGAGACATTTGAAAGTGGTTATAATCTTCCATCTCGTATCGTGAGTCATAAGCCATCCGTCTGGTCCCGTACGGTATAGCCGCAGAATCCCAAACGTGCCTAGATATCGTCTCGCATACGTATACACTTCATACTCGTATGTTGTTACAGTGCTTGCAATAATTCACTGGACATCACGAAGCATATTTAATACATAAACTAACCATCACGCCGTTTCCCAGGAAGGGTAGGATAGGATGGATCGTCACATTGTCCTATCCTAACATTACCTAACTCTCGCGCCTCTTCTAAATATCCTTAGAAAGCGATAAATATTGGTAAAGGGCAAAAACCTAAATGTATAAAACCAGCTAAAAAATACAACATTTTGAATGTATACAAATTCTTGTAGACAAATACTGGATTTTACCCATTGCCACCACATTCTGTTCCCAGAAAACAATTTACATCTTCGTTTCTATTGAGATACAATTAATCCTTATAAAAAAAAATTATCCGCAATGGGTAAAATCCAGTATTTGTCTACAAGAATTTGTATACATTCAAAATGTTGTATAAAATAACTGGTCCAAGTAGGCATAAAATTTGGAGAGACATCTCTGATTTGCAGAGACTTTCACAGTGCATTAATAAAGATTTCTGCTTAATGCTTCCCGATCTTAATAGATGACGCTAGTGTAGAGTGAACTTAAAAATGTAAAGATAAGCGTGGGATTCTAGAATATATACAAGTTCCAAAACTTGTCAGACGTGGTGGTCACAAGAAAGGAGGAATGGGGAATGTTGTTAAACATAAACGATCGCTCAACCCAACCAATGACAGGTCATAAGTCCTGTAAGCGCCTCGGCCACCATTATGTTCCCAGAAAACAATTTACATCTTCGTCTCTATTGAGATATAATTAATCCTTATAAAAAATACAACTTTGAATGGTGAAACATGTCATTCCATCTAAAATATAATAAAACTCATAGAAGACAGACGTTTTGATTCTTCTTCTTCCTTGTTGCAGACTTATGTGGTCTGTTCTCCAGAGTGTTGCTCCCCCTGTGAGGTAGATTCCCAGCTGTCCTTCCATCTTTTAGGAGATCTTCCACGAGGACAAGTCCCATGAGGCTGATTATGCAATGCAATATAGGGGAATCTGGTGGTGTTCATTCTTTGAACATGACCGTACCAGCCTCTTTTTCGCTGTCTGCTCCATCTTATAATATCCTCAACCTCACATATCTCTCTTATTCTGGTGTTCCTCATCGTCCTCAGTGTCTTCATTTCGGAAGTCCTCAAAACTTGTTTGGTCCTTACTGTGTCTGCCCTTGCTTCGACGCCATATGTTATTGTTGGTCTGACGCATGCTTTATAGATTCTCATCGTACTCTTAATGGCCATGTCTTTGTTTTTCCGTAGTGTGGATTTTAGAGCGCCAGAGATTGCAGCTGCCTTGTTTACTTGGGCTTGTATTTCTTCCCGCAGATCAGCTCCCTCCACCAGGTCTATGCCTAGATACTTGAAGGTCCTGACCTGTTCTATGGGTTGATTTTCTATAACCAGGTTACATGTTTTGGGTTGATTGGAAAAGGTAATATATTTCGTTTTTTTTCGATAGAGATCGTCATGTTGTATTTCTTATAGGCGTGATTTTTTTTTTTTACGTATACAACAGGTCGCTTGAACCCAATTACAGTATACAATTGTTTTTTTTAAGCTGATATATTGATTCTCGTGACATGTGACAGGTAGCCAATCTATCGCCATTTTATTGTCACGAGAATTCTACACCAGACCAAAGACAGTGTGACAATCACACTGCCATCGCCGGGAATCGAACCCAGAACCTTCGGAATGGATATCAGAGCTCTTACCACTCTGCCACGAAGGTCGTCATGTAGTCTGTCTAGCATTTTTTGTAAGACATTATTGTTTTCAGCTATGATTATGGCATCGTCTGCATAACAGACCACATTGAAAATTTGCTCTCCCATCCTATATCCCAATTGTAGCGATTTCATTCGTATTAATTAATTAAATTTTCATCTTCTAGTCACATCTTTTAAGAAGTTCACTGTACGTTTTTTCTAGTACGTGGTTAACAAATGGTACTAACAAACGTGACGTCACTATACATGTTATAAAAATCTATTGCATAATCAGCATCGCTAGTGGAATTGGTATTCACAAGCTTAGTGTTTGGCTAGAAAAAAAATAATAGATGATCAAACACTCAAAATCCACTAAACTATTTGAACAAGTCAACACTGACTTAAATTAAATCATGGACAAGTAGACAAATCCAATCTTTGTGGCAGAGCTAAAACTGCCAAACCAAAGGTCCCGGTTTCGATCCTGGCCATGGCAATGTGATTTTCACGCTGTCTTTGGTCTGGTGTAGAATTCACGCGACAATAAAATGTAAAATAATAATGGTAAAAAATATATATGTTAACGATGTAAATGGAACCAGAAATAGAGGAAGACCTAGGAAAACGTGGCACGATCAAATAAATCAAATATTGAATGTCGGCCGTGTGAGGAGTCAGAGAAATCGAAGCGCGTGCATGACACGATGTATGAATGTTGAGGAAGCAAGAGAAATATGTCAGGAAAGAAAAGTGTGGCAGTCCATTCTTTCTGCCTACCCCTTCGGGGAGACGGCGTGATGGTTAGTTAGTTAGTTATAAAATGTCGATGGATTATATTCCTATCACATGTCATGAGAATCAACAACAACAAACCATCACGCCGTTTCTCCGTAGGAGTAGGCAGAGAATGGACCGCCACACTACACAATCCTGGCACACTTCTCTAGCTTCCTCCACATCCATAGAGTGAGTCATACACGCACGTTGGTTCTTCCGATTTTTAACATGACCATTCTTTAAAATTTGATGAATTTGGTCATGCCATTTTTTTGAACATACTCGCATGGAGCGCATGGATGGAGAAAGAATGGTTAAGAAAGTATACGTTAATGATGTAAACGGAGTACGGAGTCGAGGCAGACCGAGGAAAACATGAGAATCAATATAATAGCTAAAACAAATTGTACATAGTAATTGGTTTCAAACGAGCTGTTGAGCGAAGCTGACGAAATTGCGCCGCTGCGTCCTATAGCAACTTCGGGTAAGCGGTGGGTAACCTTCTATGTTGCATAAAAAAAAACATTATCCTAATATAACCTATGATATTATAAAATAATTATGCTAGCTGAGAGTTGAGAATATTGGCATACATTATTTATATTACTATAATAGGATAGCCATTAAATAATTGACTTTTATGTTCGCTTAGATAAGTGCACAGTAATATAAGCACAATAACTCCATTGTGTACATTGTAAGTAAACAACGTGCTGTTATTTTTATTACGTCAATGACAAGGTTAACATCTTACAAGTTTACTTATAAAGAAATACTTAAGTCTTCTTCCTCAGCCAATTCCCGCCCACTCCTGGACAAAGGCCTCCCCCATTCACTTCTATGTCACTCTGTCTTGTGCAGACTGCATCCAGGTTATTCCACCGTAGTAGCGGTCGCCCTGCACTTTTCTTTGCCGTCCACAGTCTCCAAGTCGGCAGGCTTCTTGTCCATTATTATCTGAGCTTCTGGCTACGTGACATTGCCATTTTAGAGTCGCCACCCGGTGAATGATGTCAGTGACCTTTGATTTTTCTCTCACCGTATCGTTTCTGACTCTATCTCTTAGGCTTATTCCTAACATTGCTCTTTCCATGGCTCTTTGGGTCACTCGTGGTTTCTCGGCACTTTGTTTGGACGATGTTTCAAGTTTCAAGACCATAAGTACCAACTGGCAGGTTTCATAGACTTTTCGTTTCAGGTTGATCGGTATTTTCCGGTTTTAAAGGATGTAACCCATGTTTCCGAAAGCTGCCCAGCTTAGTCCAATTAAGTCTAGCAAATAAAAATACTCTTGAGTAAGTGAGTAATTAACATTATTAAAATATCGGCCACGCGCGGATTCGGAGCATTCGACGTGGGTGCATGATATGATGTATGAATTTTTAGGAATCAAGAGAAGTTTATCAGTAAAGAAAGAACAACAACAACAACAACAACAACAAACCATCACGCCGTTTCCCCGCAGGGGTAGGCAGAGAGAATGGACCGCCACACTACTCTATCCTGGCAAACCTCTCTAGCTTCCTCCACATTCATAAAACGAGTCATACACGCACGTCGATTCCTCCGACTTCTAACATGACCAACCTTTAAAAATTTGATTAATTTGGTCATGCCATGTTTTCCTCGGTCTGCCTCGACTTCGTACCCCATTTACATCATTAACGTATACTTTCTTAACCATTCTTTCTCCATCCATGCGTTCCATATGTCCGAACCAACGCAGCGATCCTTTCATAATTTTGTTCATAATACCTTCTTCCGCTCTACATTCCTTTCTTATATCAGCATTTGAGATTCTGTCGTATATCGTTCTACCACACATACGTCTTAGGGACCTCATCTCTACCGCATTTATTCTACTCTCATCCTTCTTTTGCCAGTTCCATGCTTCGCTTCCATACATTAAGGTTGGGACCAGAACTCCATTGTGAACGGCCGTTTTCGCTTTCATTGATAAATTCTTGTTTCCAATAACTATTTTAAAGCTCCATTCACTTTGTTACCCGCACCAACCCTTCTTTCGACGTCACTATCCGTTCGGGCATCTGCTGTGAACATACTACCTAAATACACAAATTCCCTCACCTGTTCCAAGTTCTCTTCGTTCACACTTATATTACAAACTGTCATTTGCTCTTCCCTTTCGAAAACCATCACCTTTGACTTTCCGACATTCATCATTAAATCATTTAACTTGCATACCTCATTCATTCTCGACACCAAGACTTGTAATTCGTCCGCACTATCCGCAACGAGAACGGCATCGTCCGCGTAAAGCAGATAGTTTACAGACAGATCACTCATCTTAGCACCAGCATTTATACCTTTAAGTTCTTTCATACACTTGTCCATATACAGATTGAACAACCATGGAGACATCACGCAGCCCTGCTTAACACCCTTCGTGATATCAAACCAAGGCGTGATGTCTCCATTTACCCTAACACTGGCAGTGCTACCTTCGTAGAGAGAAGCAACCGCCTGTATCAGTTTTGTGCTCACTCCGTATTCGGACAAGATTGACCACAGTTTATCTCTGTTCACTCGATCATAGGCTTTTTGCAAATCGACAAACGCACAGAAAAGCTTACGGTTTTTGGCCATAAACTTCTCCGCAAGCGTTCGAAGTGCAAAAATCTGATCCATACATCCTCTTCCGGTCATAAAAGCGCCTTGAACATCCCATACTCTTTCAGTCGTCGTCTTTTTTACTCTTTCTATTAAAATTCGGCCGTAGAGTTTACCAACGGCGCTTAACAGACTTATTGCCCGGTGATTTCCGCAGTCCATACGAGACCCCTTTCCCTTATATAGAGGCATGATAACAGCCCTCCTCCAGTCGAGCGGCGTATATCCTTCCTCTAAACACTGGTTAAAGAGTCTGTATAACCACGCTGCAACAACCGGCCCACCGTTTTTAATAAACTCCAAAGCGACACAATCATAACCAACAGCTTTTCCACCTTTCATACAGCTTACACATTTTACTATTTCGTTCAAACTTATTTCTGTCATATCTCTTTCGCTATTCGTACAACTCACATTTGTAACGCTCCTTCTCATTGAACTCTCAGTCATTTCACTGCCATATACATCTTTAAAGTATTCCATCCATCTTCCTTGTATACTGTCAAAATCAGTAATCATTCTTCCCTCACAACTCAAAATTGCTTTCGCACAACCATTTTCGGGAGGATTCCGGGCCTTTTGACTTCCTTCCAGAACATTTTTATGTTGCTCTGAAAGTGACTCGTCATCTTGAGACCGTCTTCCTCCTTCAGTTTATCCTTTTTCTCTCTCACTTTCAACTTGACATTCATCTTACAAACTTTGTATGCTTCTTTGTAAAGAAAGAACCCACCAAATAATACTCAAATGAGACATATCAAACGAAAAACATTTAGGCGACTCATTTGGACACAAAACGGTGTTACATAGATAAGATGAAACCAAAAATTCATACATATCAGAAAGAACCCAAATATGTCGACGTCAGTGAGGCAGTACTCTTTCCAGAATTTGTAATATTTTTTTTTATGAATACTGCCTCACTGACACTGAAAATGTCCAAATCCGAGACGTTTAGATTCAACGTCCGAATTGCTCTTCCTACTGTCATCACCAAAGGCAGGTTGGTTCTGCGTGACGGAGCAAAGAACAATTGATGTTGGCGCTGTCGCAGGTAATTATCAGGAACAAAAATACCTATTTGATCCATAACATAGGGGTTCTCAATAGAGCCCCGAATCAGTTAGAAAAAATGCGTTGACATTAATTCTTCCCTCCTCAGTTCGAGGGAGTTATACCCCAGCATACCCAAGAGAAATACCGTTGGATAGAGCCCCGTACTCTCTCATGTAGAGGGATCTCAAGAATTTCTTTTGAACCCTCTCCAACATGAGAGAATACTGAGCCTCATGAGGACTCCATATCACGGCACCTCCCTCGAGCCTGCTTCTGACTAAGGAGTTATATAGAGTTCTAAGGACCCGGGTATCTCTGAAAACCCTAACAGTTGGAAGAACAAAACCCAGCATCTTTAACGAAACGTCACAAACCTTCTCGATCTGAGCACGAAATGTCAATCGACTTTCGTAAATTATCCCAAGATCTCTGACAGTAGATACACGTTTGAGGCTCTCATTACTCATGGAATATCGATGATATGTAATGTGGTGCGCCCTAGAGAATGACATTTCACAAATCACCTTTCCAACAATGTTCCCATAAGACGTAAGAGGAATAGCCACAAGAGCTGAATCTCCGTATGCAGTATGCGTAACTTTAGTACGTAGCATGTGATGAAACCGGCAATAAAGAGCGCCACAAATAACGCATTGTAAAGTCGAAAAGCAAAGTTAAAAAAAGTGTGTCACGATAGCCCTAGCCTTGCGAAATACAAGAAGTTCATCGATTCCCACAGATACTAATAAAATTCTAGCTTGAATGCAAAGCGAAAATAACGTATATGCTATTATTACATATTTTGAAAATTCGGTTTGGTTCATTTGGTGCTCCTGTAAATTTGGAGATATTTCGCGTATAAGTGAATTGTTTTGGTCAATTTAACTGTTGCCGCACTTAATAATAGTTAATTGTGACACATAATACTTTGTACTGTTTTGCTGTTAAATTATATTAGTTTTTTTCGTTTTTGTAAAGAATTTTGACAGGTGTAAAAATATATTTTTCATTTGTTCCAATGACAATTTGCATAATTTCTTCAATATTATTTTAAAGTTCTTGCTGGTTATGTGCCTAATTACAGCTAATTTAAAAAACGGTGGATACCTGTAACATAAATTAAATAAACACAAAAGTCCGGATCGTCCATGTCAACATGGGCAACATCGAAAAAAAACATTATGTGTAATTAATTACATTATTTGCTAAATTAAAAAAACGGTGGATTCGTGGAACATAAATTAAATAAACAATATGTGCACCATCTAAAAAGAACATTTTGTGTTAAATTATTTTTCTTTGTAATTTTATTTTATATCATTGTATTTTATATTATTTGTTTTAGATTTATTTTGTGGGTGTTGGACGATCGAAGTGTGCGCGGGAGATGCCTATTGGTGGCGATGAGGTTCGCAACCCATCACACCGCGTCTCCCGCGGAGCGAAAAGAGAAGGATGGAGTGCCGCATCAGTAAAAGTGTGACAGTCCATTCTTTCTGCCTACCCTTTCGGGGAGACGGCGTGATGGTTAGTTAGTTAGTTATTTTTACAAAGTACTGGTTCTGATTTTGAAAATTTGGTTTGGTTCATATGGTTCTCCTGTAAATTTGGAGATATTTCGTGTATAAGTGAATTGTTTTGGCCAATTTGATTGTTGCCGCACTTTATAGTTGTTAGTTGTGACACTAAATAAATTTTTACTGTTTTGATGTAAAAATTATATACATTTTTTGTTTATATAAAGAATTTTGACAGGAGTAAATATAAAATTTTCATTTGTTCCAATGACAATTTGAATAAATTCTTCAAGAATATTTAAAATTTCTTGGTGATGTTGGATGGTTTCAAGTGCCTAATTACAGTTAATTAAAAAAAACGGTTGTTACGTGGAATATAAATTAAATAAACAAAAAATGTCCGGATCGTCCAGCTGTCAACAAGTGCAGCATCTGAAAGAACATTATGTGTTAAATTATTTTAATTTAATTTTATTATTTTTTTTATATCATTGTATTTATTTTAGATATATTTTGTGGACGTTTTAGTTTCATACTGTTTAGTTCGCGGGAGATGCCTATTGGTGGCGATGAGGTTCGCAACCCATCACACCGCGTCTCTCGCGGGGGCGAAAAGAGAAGGATGGAGTGCCGCATTGGTTAAAGTGTGGCAGTCGATTCTTTCTGCCTACCCTTTCGGGGAGACGCGTGATGGTTGGTTAGTTGGTAAGTTACAAAATGAAGTAAAATTAATGAATTCTGATGATGAATGTGAATAAGTCCAAGGTAATGATTTTTGAAAGAGAAGAAATCATGACAGTCTCCAACATTAGCGAATGGTGAAAATTGGAGCAAGTAGATGAGTTTGTGTATTTGGGTAGTATGTTTACAAATGCATGTTAATGTTTTAGATGTTAATGTATAGAGTGTTAATGTTTTATATATATTAAAAACATAAGTGATTTTAACTTGGCAGCGAGCATTTTGAATGAATCGAATGCAGTGTGAGTAACTTATCTTGTGATTTGGTAATACATTTCGAAATTCGGCAGCTGATAAGTGGCACCGAATTACCATCGAAAACCTATTGACCTCTACCGCGGAAGGTACATCTTGTATTAAAAGGGACACATCATATATGAATATTATATTTGAATGACGAAACAATAAAATCCATTGTCAGTGAAATGAAAATTCCCTCAGCAAAACATTGCACGATTCAATCGAAAAACGATTAACGAACGAAGACAATTTAGCCACACAAAATGTTTATAAAAGAAAGCGTAAATTCTTTAGTTTTTTTCTTTATATTTTATGGTAATTAAATGTTTCACCATGCTACGACATTATCAAGTGCGCTTTCTGAGGCATTTGATAACGTCTTAGAAAGGTGAAACAAGTCAAATAATTGCGTAGTTTTTCACGGTCGGCAGCAATATGTTTTGTGTGATTTCTCCCTCTCATTACCACCACCACGTTATAATGAAGATGGAGACTGCAACGATCTCCGAAACGTCGGTCGAAAAGGAGAAATCATTGAAATCAAAAAATATACAACGCATTGGTTCGGAGCAGACTCGAAAGTGGTTCTGTGATATGAAGTCCTCACGAGACGAGATATTCCGTTATGCTGGAGAGAGTTCAGAAAAAAATTCTGAGGTATCTCTACATGAGGGAGTATAGTAGTTATCCGTGTCTCTATCCCACGGCATTTCTTTTAGGAATGCTCGGAACCAATTCTTTACAGCTTCGAAGAGATGGGAATATCATTACCCATTTCTTTAAATAAATCAGGGGATATTTCGAGAACTCGGCCGTGCTAGAGGGTGTTGGTCTTTTTGTCCCTGATAGATTTTCCCGACAGCGACAGCACAGATTGTTTTACCTACCGGCCAGAACTAATCTGACTCTGGTGACACCAGTGGGAAGAGCAATTAGTCTGCTGAACGCGGTCTCCTCGGAGATCGACGTCTTTCATATACGTGAAGGTACGTTCAGGAGACAAATACTCTTGAATTTGTTTTTTTGTATACAAATACATGTGGACAAATAATGGATTTTTACCCATTGCTGGTTAATCATTTAATTGGGTTAATCATTTATCTTAATAGATGGCGCTAGTGTACAACAATGTGAAGTTATTAAAAAATAGTAGCATATATACAAATTCCAAAAATTTGGCAAAGTAAGAAGGGAGGAATGGGGTTAACATAAAGTGATCGCTAACCCAACCAATAACAAGTCATAAGTCCTGTTAACACCTCGACTACCATATTCTGTTTCCAAATAATTTACATCTTCGTCTCTATTGAGATACAATTAATCATTAAAAAATACTGTTGACTTTAGAAAGTATCTCGTCTTCCTAATGTCGAACCATCTCTATTGCGTTCCTGGTACTATTTTGTATTTTTATAATATTTTATCTGTACTCAACAGATGCCTTAAACATTTTCCTGTTTGTAATGTATTTTGAGTGTAATGTTTTTTTTTTAAAGACTAATACCAAGGATTTTAATCTATGGCATTAGAATTTATTTTACAATCTTCAACGTGAGCAGAAAATAGCTCATTATTATGAAGAAGGAATCTGGTCGTGTCTTGAACCCGTGTCCCCTGGATCAGGAGCCAAGTGTTCTATCCCCTACCCTAGACCACCATCCGATTTAATAAACTGATTTGATTTGATTAAGGTTTAAAAAATCACGAAAATTTAATTATGACAGTTAAAAGATTATTGTAACACCTGATGATGTCAACATTGTTTGACGAAACAGCTGTCGCGAAAAATAAAAAAATTAAATATATGAATAGTGATACATAAACAAAGTTTTTTTTAATTTTAATTAACACATTTTGAATATAGTATATAGATTGGAGTGACATCTCCAGGCGGTTTCTAGCAATGCGCTAAAATGGCGGTAGCCTTTCACATTGCGTTAAAAAGATATTCTGTTAAATGCTTTAAATACAATCTTCATAGATGGCGTTAGTGTGTAGATTGAATAAACTACCATGCAAAGGGTGGTGTTAAAGATTGACATATATACAACTTCCAAAAAAATTGGTGGTGGAATTGAAAAAAGTGGAATGGGGAATGTTGTATTACATAAAGCGTGCGCTAACCCAACCAATGACAGGTAATAAGTCCTGTAAACACCTTGATCGATACAATTGATTCTTTTATTTAACAGTTTATTATGTATAATTTGTCCCCAACATGACCATGAGAAACAATGTAATGTCATTATTCACAGTGAGGTTTGGTCGATGGCTAATGACGGTATTATTTCTAATAACAAGACGCTAAATGAATGAACAGAATATTCCAATGAAACACGAACAGCGAAGGCCGTTCATTAATTTGCGAATATAATTATCGGGTACGCAACGCAATTAGTACACTTCACACAGTCACACAGCCGCGAAGGGTGAGTCAATGGATGTAACATAGCATCGCAAACATACGCCGAGACTTATAAACAATAACACTTGGATTATTATACTAAACTAACAAACCAAATAACCATCACGCCGTCTCTCCGAAGGGGTAGGCAGAAATAATAGATCTCGATTTCTCAATGTTTTTCAAATTGATTCGGGGCTCTATTGAGAACCCACTTTCTTGAAATACAGGTCCATTTGTTTCTGATGATTACCTGCGGCAAGGCCGGTATTAATTGGTTTTTACTCCATTCTTCTTCCTCAGCCTATTCCCGTCCACTCCTGGACAAAGGCCTCCTCCATTTGCTTCCATGTCATTCTGTCCTGTGCAGACTGCATCCAGGTTATTCCGACGTGTCTGTTTAGATCATCCTTCCACCGTTGTTGCGGTCGCCCTGCACATCTCTTCGCCGTCCACGGTCTCCAAGTCAGCAGTCTTCTTGTCCATTTTTCATCTGAGCTTCTGGCTACGTGACCCGCCCATTTGGGACACAATATTCGATTTACTACATTACACAGAACCAACCTGCTTTTGGTGATGCCAGTAGGAATTTAATTGACTCAAATTTGGATTTCCCGTCCATGTCAGGTCATATACCGTTCGGTTTTACGTAAGTAGGAGGGTTTAGCCGTCAGGGAAAGGTTCATTAGTTCCTACTAACTTAAAACCGAACGGTATAGGGCCTGACCTAGACAGGGGTTCCCTGTTTGGGTTCTCTCCTTACCACTGGCCCGGTCAGTGCTCCGCAGTTAACGTGTTAATGTAACATGCATGTCATTTATCTCGACCTAAGATCTGTGAGGAGTAATCTGTCTTGAAATAAGAGTGAGGAGTAATCTGTCGAGATAGAGATAATAATACGATTCACACGTAGGCTATTCATTGCGCAACTAATTCAGACGGAAGCCACTGCAATTTAGTTGTATGAATAATTGTATAATTTCTGAATTTGATTTATCATACCAAGACAATGACGAACGGTGAGAAAAAATCGTAGATGATATTCAAAATTTTAAGATAGTTTAATGGTCTTACTGAAATTTCATGATGGAAGTTCATTTTAAATAATAATTGGTTGATCCTAGTCTGTCGATGCCAGCCAGCCTGATAAAACCGGTCGCTGTCGAAATAAAGACAAGAGTGGAAGTAGTTACTAAAAAACATCTTCTTCTTTTGACAAATCTGACAATCTGTGACACAGAAATCATGTCTCGTCTCAGGTGGGCAGTGTCCGGAGGGCATTTAATAAGCGGCTGTATATGCGAGTCAGTCACCATCCATTCGGGCTACATGGTCCCTCCAGTATCTTCTTCTGGATCTACTCCACTGAACGATATCCTCGATATCGTTTTTATTTAATTAACTAACTTACTAACCATCACGCCGTCTTCCGGAAGGGGTAGGCAGAAATAATGGACTGCCACTCTTTAACCGATGCGGCATTCCATCCTACTCTTTTCGCCCTCGCGAGAGTTTTTTCTCTAACATACTTCTTTTGGTTCCTCAAAAGTTATACATCGTGTCATGCACGCTTTCTCCGACTCCGCACGTGGCCGACATTTAATATTGTATTGTGCCACGCATCCCTCGAGCGCCATCTCTTAGTGACTTACAATTCACAAAATTAAACACTCATTTCAATCAAAATTAGTTCACACGAATATAGACTGTAACGCCTATGTTGATAAGAGACATAATTGCTTGTCACACTAAGAATTCATTTATATGCATTTTAAGAGTGAATTATAACTCGGTTAATGTTATAGTGCACTCTTAATGTTGAGGAAGCGAGAGAAGTATGGCAGGGAAAAAAAGTATGGCAGTCCATTCTTTCTCCTAATCATTTCGGGGAGACAGCGTGATGGTTAGTTAATTAGTTGGTTAATATTAATACAAATAATTATTTTCTCCCGCTAGAGTATAAAATGGGTCAAATTACGCAAACGCTGCGGCTTTTCTACTCGATGTAACAATCCATGTTTCCCTATTAGATTGTACACCCCTTTGGTTTGTATCGACTCCGTCGACCCAGAAACGACTCTTTTCGTTAATCATATGCGTAAATATTGTGTTTACTGAAACTTCCGGGGAGGGAGTTCATTATAAACGGTGTTCCAAAAATTAATCGAAAGAGTAACTAGATTAATGATTTCAGTACTGATATATTTCGGTACTTATTTGGCAAAAGGTCCCAACTGCTTTTTTATGAATTTTACAGGAGAGAAAAAATAAAATTTTGATTATTTATAAAAATGTTATTTTGTTCCAAATTGTTTATTTCAAATGTCAATTTTCGATGCATAACGTAACTACAGGATACTCGTATATCAGTAACTTAATTTCTTCTTCCAGTCCGTGTCCTGTCAGGTCTCCCCAACGTTGACCATCACCCTTGAGTAGGCCTCCCTGTCCTGGGCCGCCCGGAACAGCTCCTCCACGGTCCTCAGCCATGTTCACTTTCGGATGTTCCTCAGCCAGGAAACCTGCCTTCTCCCAACACCTCGTCGACCCTCAATCTTACCCTTCAAGATCAGATGTAATAGTGCGTACTTTGCGCCTCTCAGAACATGGCCCAAGTAGGACACCTTACGGACTTTGATGTTGCTCAGCAACTCTCTGTCAACTCTGGCTCTGGAGAACGTTTGTGTTGCTGACCATGTCAGTCCAGGAAATGCGTAACATCCTTCGGTGTATCCACATCTCAAAGGCCTGTAATCGGTTCATTACATTGACTTTAAGGGTCCATGACTCCACCCCGTATAACAGCACTGACCAAACATAACTTTATTTAAAAAAATTATATACATATTTAAAAAAATAGGGGTTGAAAACAATTGTGTCTAAAAAATTCATAAAAAAATGTAAAAAAAAATTACAGCTCTAACGTTTTGTCAAAACATAAAGTGTGCAAAAAAAATACTGATGGTATATTTAACTCAATTTCACAAAAAAACGTATCTGGGACCTTTTGCCAAATAAGTACCGATTTGTTTCTTCTTGTTCCTCTGCTATCGAAGGTTGGACCGCCACACTGCTCTGTCCTGACATACTTCTCTCACTTCCTCTACATTCTTACATCTTGTCATACACGCACGTCGATTTCTCCGACTCCTCACGTGACCGACATTAAATATTTGATTGATTTGATCGTGTCACATTTTCCTCGGCCTTCCTCTATTTCTAAATCCGTTCACGTCGTTTACATATACTTTCTTCACCATTCTGTCTTCACTCATTCTTTCCATGTGTCCAAACCATCTAACGACCCTTTCATAATTTTGTTCATGACAATTTCATTCGCACCGCATTCACTTCATAAACTTGCCTTTGACACTATATCATATACAGATTTACCACACATTCGTCTTAGAGATATCATTTTTACTGCATTTATTCTACTTTGATCCTTCTTTTGTCAGTTCCATGCTTCACTTCCATATATAAGGGTCGGCAAAGGAACACCATTGATTAATGCTAATATCATTAATGCTAACTAACTAACTAACCATCACGCCGTCTCCCCGAAGGTGTAGGCAGAAAGAATGGACTGCCACACTTTTCTTTCCTGACATATTTCTCTCGCTTCCTAAACATTCATACATCGTGTCATGCACGCGCGTCGATTTCTCGGACTTCTCACATGGCCGACATTCAATATTCGATTTATTTGATCGTGCCACGTTTACCTCGGTCTTCCTCTATTTCCATTTACATCGTTAACAGATACTTTTTTTACCATTCTTTCTTCATTCATTCTTTTAATGTGTCCAAACCATCTTAATGATCACTAATGCTAATATCGAGTAATCAAACAAAATATTACTAGTCTCGTTTAATTTAGTTATAAAGTGTGTCGTGTTCTACATTTGAATAGGCCGGTAACACCGTCTGCCTTACCGTACTCCCCACACGAGTATTCCAGCAATCACACCCTAAGACCGCACCCTCTCGCGAGTTAGGGTAGGCACAAGGGGTAGTCGACAGACTGCGGGGTTGGGGGCGGACACGGCGGCGCCCGGA
Source organism: Lepidostoma basale (assembly GCA_022606425.2). Lineage (NCBI taxonomy): Eukaryota > Metazoa > Arthropoda > Insecta > Trichoptera > Lepidostomatidae > Lepidostoma > Lepidostoma basale. The sequence continues at coordinate 1,519,614 of JAHDVF020001522.1, forward strand.
CTCACCCCAAACACGGAATAATAAAAGTAAAAGCAGTCTCAATGCCCTACGGTTTAACCCCCGCGCGAGGGGAGACAAAAAAAAACACGTTGAATATCTACAATAGCTTCATCTGAACAAATGAAAGGACAATCGCTCTTTTTTATTTTAAATTCCTAACATCACCCCGTTTTGCCGGGGGTAGCTAAAAGTGACGCCAAATTATTCTATCCTGACATATCGTTGTATGAATGTGGAGGAACCTAGAGAGGTTTGCCAGGATAGAGTAGTGTGGCGGTTCATTCTCTCTGCCTACCCCTGCGGGGAAACGGCGTGATGGTTTTGTTTGTTTGACATACAACTTTCATTCATTCGCACCGCATTCACTTTTTATATTTACATTTTCAAATCAAATCAAATCAGTTTATTAACTCATAAGACATTACAAACAGCAAAATGTTAAAGGCATCTATTGAGTACAGGTAAAATATTATAAAAATACAACATAATACTAGGAACGCGTTAGAGATGGTTCGACATTAGGAAGACAAGATACTTTCTAAAGTCAAGAGTATTTGTCTCCTGAACGTACCTTCACTAATACGAAAGACGTCGATCTCCGAGGAGACCGCGTTCAGCAGACTAATTGCTCTTCCCACCGGTGTCACCGGTGTCGGTTGGTAAAACAATCTGTGCTGTCGCTGTCGGAGAAATCTATCAGGGACAAAAAGACCACCCTCTAGCACGGCCGAGTTCTCGAAATATCCCCTGATTTATTCAAAGAAATGGGTAATGAGATGCCCATCTCTTCGAAGCTGTAAAGAATTGGTTCCGAGCATTCCAAAAAGAAATACCGTGGGATAGAGCCACGGATAACTACCATATATGACACTCTATCATATACAAATTTACAACACATTTGTCTTAGAGATCTAATTTCTACTGTATTTTTGTACTTCTGTATTTTAATACACGACAGAGTTCTAGTGCCAACCCATATGTATGGAAGTGAAGCTGGAGCTGGCAGAATAAGGATTGAAGTATTATAAATGCCGTAGAAATGACATCACCCAAAATAATGTGCGGGAAAACAATGTATGATAGAGTACTGAACGACGAAATAATAAAGCTAGACAGATTCTTAATCCTGTGTTTTGCCAGTTGTTACTTATGTCCTTGAAACTATAACATTGTCTAAACAAAGTGCCGAGAAACTACGAGTGACCCAAAGAGCCATGTTAGGAATAAGCCTAAGAGACAGAGTCAGAAACGATACGGTGAGAGAAAAAACAAAGGTCACTGACATCATCCACCGGGTAACGAATCTAAAATGGCAATGGACAGGTCACGTAGCCAGAAGCTCAGACGAATAATAGACAAGAAGACTGCTGACTTGGAGACCGTGGACAGCAAACAGAAGTGCAGGGCGACCGCAACTACGGTGGAAGGATGATCTGAACAGACATGTCGGAATAACGTGGATGCAGTTTGCACAAGACAGAGTGACATGGAAGCTAATGGAGGAGGCCTTTGTCCAGGAGTGGACGGGAATAGGCTGAGGAATCAAACCCCAAAAGAATGCTGGAGTGGCACTCGGGTGGTTGAAGACCAATTGGATGACCAAGTGTCAATTTGGAGGGTCAAAACAGAGTACAGGAGTAATTGGAACACCGCAGAATTATGTTCAGATGGGAAGCGCGAAAAGAGACCAAGAAAAATATGGGCGGACTGCGTGAAAGAGGACTGGAAGAAACTAGGAAGACCTGGATAATGGAGAGAGATGGCTAAGGACAGGGGCCAGTGGATGACTGTTGTGGAAGAAGCCAAATTCCACACCGGAATGTAACACGGAAAATAGAAGGTGAATTTTAATTAGGTGAAGTTTTTTAAATGCACACATCAACAGAACAAAGGTAGTGTGAAACGCCAATAATTTCAATTGCCTTTTTTAAATGTCAAAACACGTTTCAGCTATAATTTTTTTTATGTTCGCTTAGCAAATAGGACCCTTCGTAAGTAATTAAAAAAAGTGTTACGCACTAACCAACAGTTTATTGGGTGAAAATATTGACGCATCCATAATTGTCACACTAAAACAGGTCGCCTGAACCCAATTACTGTATACAAATTGTATTTTTAAGCTGATATATTGATTCTCGTGACATGTGATAGATAGCTAATCTATGGCCATTTTATTGTCACGAGAATTCTACACCAGATCAAAGACAGTGTGACAATCACACTGCCATCGCCGGGAATCGAACCCGGAACCTTCGGCATGGCAGTCAGAGCTCTTACCACTCTGCCACGAAGGTCGACTGTTTTTTACACTGAGGAAGGACGTCTTCGACCCGAAACACATTTGTGAAAGAATGAATTAAGAAAGAATGGTAAAAAAATTATATGTTCACGATGTAAATGGAACTAGAAATAGGGGAAGACCGAGGAAATCGTGGCACGATCAAATAAATCAAATATTGAGTGTCTGCCAATTGAGGAGTCTGGGAAATCTACGCGCGTGCATGACACGATGTATCAATGTTGAGGAAGCGAGAGAAATATGTCAGGAAAGAAAAGTGTGGCAGTCCATTATTTTTGCCTACCCCTTCGGTAAAGTCAAGAGTATTTGTCTTCTGAACGTACTTTCACGTATATGAAAGACGTCGATCTCTGAAGCGATCATGTTCAGCAGTTTGATTGCTCTCCCCACCGGCATCACCAGAGGCAGGTTGGTTCTGCATGCTGGGAGTTAAAAGTCTGTGCTGACGCTGGGTAAGATAACAATCCGGAACATAAAGATGGATAGTCTCCAAGATGACGGAGAAAAAGACTTAGACGGTTTACCCACCGCTTACCCGAAGCTGTTTTACGACGCAGCGCCGCCTTTTCGTCAGCTTTGCTCTTGCAATCCCTAGGACCGTTCCCCGTCCGTGCGGGACTTACGTTAACTGAGGAATGAAATATTTCAGTAAAAAAGGGAAAGGTAAAGGGGTTATATTTTCGTCTCGCATAAACAATTTCGCACGTTCCCACCAGAGTATGCGGCGAACGTGGACCAGCTCCCGCATATGCCGAGTATCACCTTACAGAGATTGATAATCTCCGATATTGGTTTACTGTGTTACCAACCTGCTGCACCCGTATCACGTTACAGTTGGGCTCGACTGACTTTCTAGCGTATCGCATTACTATTTTGCAATTGTTTACATGTGAATCGAGCGGATTCCAATCGCCGTGGCGTTAACCTGTTCCTCTAATGACGCAGACAAATGTGTGGTAAATCTGTATATGATAGAGTCTCAAATGCAAATATCATAATATAACAACAACAACAACAACAAACCATCACGCCGTTTCCCCGCAGGGGTAGGCAGAGAGAATGGACCGCCACACTACTCTATCCTGGCAAACCTCTCTAGCTTCCTCCACATTCATACAACGAGTCATACACGCACGTCGATTCCTCCGACTTCTAACATGACCAACCTTTAAAATTTGATTAATTTGGTCATGCCATGTTTTCCTCGGTCTGCCTCGACTTCGTACCCCATTTACATCATTAACGTATACTTTCTTAACCATTCTTTCTCCATCCATGCGTTCCATATGTCCGAACCAACGCAGCGATCCTTTCATAATTTTGTTCATTATACCTTCTTCCGCTCTACATTCCTTTCTTATATCAGCATTTGAGATTCTGTCGTATCGTTCTACCACACATACGTCTTAGGGACCTCATCTCTACCGCATTTATTCTACTCTCATCCTTCTTTTGCCAGTTCCATGCTTCGCTTCCATACATTAAGGTTGGGACCAGAACTCCATTGTGAACGGCCGTTTTCGCTTTCATTGATAAATTCTTGTTTCCAATAACTATTTTTAAAGCTCATCATAATATAAATAGGTAAAAACCCGAGTATCGTCGAGAAAGAATACGAGAATATTTTTATTACAAGAAAGCGAGAGAGAATTAGATCCTCTCCGAAAGGATTTGGAAATTGTTATTTATTTACTTGTTATAGACGGAATAAATTACAAAACATTTTCTTATTACAGACAGTTAACTAAAATCTAAGAATATTTAATCGGGTGGTGGTCTAGGGGATAGAACGCTTGGCTCCTGATCCAGGGGACATGGGTTCAAGCCTGGACACGACCAGATTCCTTCTTCATAATAATGAGCTTTTTTCTGCTCATATTGAAGATTGTAATACTAAATTCTAATATCATTGATTTAAATCCTTGGTATTAATATTTTTTTAAAAATAAAAAGTAAGGGTATAAATTAAGCATAAGGCAAGAGGAAAATACAGAAAAAAAAGTAATTATCCAATGAGATAAATAGTCACACATACGATTTTGTTTTAGTAAACATAAGGTTAGAGAACAACATTTTGAATGTATACAAATTCTTGTAGACAAATACTGGATTTCACCCATTGCGGATAAATTATTTTTATATTTATTATATTTTATTTTATTATATTTCTAATCTTAATATAGATGACGCTAGTGTAGAGTGAACATAAAAATGTGAAAATAGGTGTAGAAACCTACCATATATACAAGTTCCAAAAAGTTTGTCAGACGTGGTGGTCATAACGGCGGAATGGGGAATGTTGTTAAACGTGAAGCGATCGCTCAACCCAACCAATGACAGGTCATAAGTCCTGTAAGCGCCTCGGCCACCACCTTCTGTTCCCAGAAAACAATTTGCATCTTCGTCTCTATTGAGATACAATTAATCCTTGTAAAATAAGGTTAGAGAATATAAAAGAATATTTAGCACACATAAAATAATATTTTAAACTTTTTTAGCAAATATTAATCCGAGCCCTACTTATAATATATACGAGAACATAATCGTATATGAATGATTCAATTTTTTAAACGAACGAACGAACTAAGAGAAGAATTGGACTAAGCTGGGCAGCTTTCGGAAACATGGGTTACATCCTTAAAAACGAAAAGTTTATGAAGCCTGTGTTCTGCCAGTTGGTACTTATGGTCTTGAAACTAAAACACTGTCCAAACAAAGTGTCGAGAAACTACGAGTGACCCAAAGAGCCATGTTAGGAATAAGCCTAAGAGACAGAGTCAGAAACGATACGGTGAGAGAAAAAACAAAGGTCAGTGACATCATCCACCGGGTAGCGACTCTAAAATTGCAATGGGCAGGTCACGTAGCCAGAAGCTTGGACGAAAAATGGACAAGAAGACTGCTGACTTGACCGAGACCGTGGACGGCAAAGAGAAGTGCAGGGCGACCGCAACTACGGTGGAAGGATGATCTGAACAGACATGTCTGAATAACCTGGATGCAGTCTGCACAAGGAGTGACGTGGAAGCAAATGGAAGAGTCCTTTGTCCAGGAGTGCACGGGAATAGGCTAAGGAAAAAGATATGAATGATTAAATTCTTTAACTAAATTTGTATTTTTTCCTCTATTGTATTATATTATTATATATAAGACCCTTATGGAAGCGAAGCATGGAACTGGCAAAAGAAGGATGAATAATAATAATAATAATAATTAGGCTAATTTGTATAGCGCCGTTTTCGTGAATAGCTCACCTCAAGGGCGCTTTGACAGTGTTTTTAGTCATGAGAGCTGCATGTGACACCAGCAATCAGATAACCGTTGTTTACATTTTATGGGATATTTTGAAAGTAGAATAAATGCAGTAGAAATGAGATCTCTTAGACGAATGTGTGGATACTCTGTGTATGATAGTGTCGAATGAAAATATAAGAAGTTAATGCGGTGCGAATGATGGTGTTATGAACAAAATAATGAAAGGATCATTAAGATGGTTTGGACATATGGAAAGAATGAATGAAGAAAGAATGGTAAAAAAAGTATATGTTAACGATGTAAATGGAACCAGAAATAGAGGTAGACCGAGAAAAACGTGGCACGATCAAATAAATCAAATATTGAATGTCGGCCATGTGAGGAGTCAGAGAAATCGACGCGCGCGCACGACACGATATATGAATGTTGAGGAATCGAGAGAAATATGTCAGGAAAGAAAATTGTGGCAGTCCATTTTTTCTGCCTACCCCTTCGGGGACAGGCGTGATGGTTAGTTAGTTAGTTAGTTTTTTTCGAAAACGTAGTAAAATTTACTATTAATCAATCGATTTAAAATTTCTCGCACAATTTGTCGAGTGTATGCGAACAGGCGTTTTTTTTAAATGTCTGTAGTCCGCAGTGTAGTATTTCGCAAAAGTTCAGAGGTCATGAGTCAACGGTTCGAAGCTCGACAAGTTTAAATTTATTTACAGCCAAGAATATATACATACTCGTATATACAAGATATCGGCAACAGTTGCTCATACAGACATCGGCCTTTTTAGGCGTAAATATAGACGGGACGCTATTTCGGGAAAAGAGGCCATTTTGACGAAAAATTGGGTGGGCGAATGCTAAAATAAACTAATCATTACGATTCCATGAAAAGGGAAGGCAGCACACATACTTCTCCATATTTTTCTTCGCTAGAGGTTCTCGATATTTTGCCCAATTACCACTTGGAACTTGGATCTTCTGGCTTACAGAGGTTCAACTCTAATGGCTATTCCTCTTACGTCTGTAGGAAACATTGTTGGAATGTGATTTGGTAGTTGTTTTATGATGGGGCTAAATGTATGGCTCGGAGTGTCCCTCCGAAAGAGGGCGCGGGGGGATTTAAGGTTTATGATAAAGTCTTACATTATTGTCAAGGAATGGAAGACCAGTCAGGGTTGGGATTGTATTTATAAAAAAGTCTGTTCCCGAGGGGAAGATAAGAGGAGCAGCGCCTGGATGGAGTTGTGGTAGGAGATAGTAAAACTTCTTACGCAAAAAGACATTGACACTATCTGGGATCCAAGCTGTACAATATTCTTCCTTCGTGACCGAGTGGCAAGTGCTTCCACTGCCACATCGAAGGTCTCGGGTTCGATTTCCGGCGAATTAAATTCTACACCAGACCAAAGACAGTGTGATTCTCACAATAAAATGGCGATAGATTAACCACCTACTTCATGTAATTAGAATCAATATGATAGCTATACCCTGTACATCGATTTGGCTTGTGCTGTAATGATGTAAAAAGCGATTCAAAAAATTAACTAACTAACCATCACGCCGTCTCCCCGGAGGGGTAGGCAGAAAGAACGGACCGCCACATTGTTCTGTTCTGACATACTTCTCTCGCTTCCTCTACATTCATAATCTTGTCATGCACGCACGTCGATTTCTCCGATTCCTCACATGACTGACATTTAATATTTTATTTACCTTTTCCTCGGCCTTCCATTGTTTCTAGATCCGTTCACGTCGTTTACATATACCTTCTTCACTCATTCTTTCCATGTGTCCAAACCATCTTAACGACCCTTTCATTATTTTGTTCGTAGCACTTTCATTCGCACCGCATTCACCGCATTTAAAAAAAATAACTAACTAACTAATTAACCATCACGCCATCTCCCCGAAGGGGTAGGCAGAAAGAATGGACCGCCGCGCTATTATTTCTTATCATACTTCACTCGTAAGAATACCGAATACCTTCGAAACATGCCGAGAAAAATAAACGTTCTCCAGATTATGAAGGTATACCGAATACCTTCGAAACGTGCCTAAAAATAAACTCCAGAGTGTTTTAAATCATAAAAAATATCGTCATAGTTCTATATATTAATTCATTACATTCTTCGCAATTCAAAACAATTAAATTCACACAAAATAGTAAAAATTTAAATCGTAGTATTCGATCAAATCGGAACATGGTATGTTTTTTTCCCTCATTTTTTAGCTATCCATTGTTACTTAATAATTATCATTTTATAAAACAATCAAAGACGTCTTACAATAGATAAGTCGGTCATTAATTAATTAATTATTCAAATAACAGAAAATAAATAAATGTTATGTGGATTTCAATTTGATAACTAGTTTTCAAAAATATATTGTTACGTTTTGCGTATTCAATCAATGTTATAATCACATTACGTGGTTGGTTCTAGAAATAAAACGTACGATTTTCAAAAATGTTCAAAAACGTTCTTTTGGCTAATTTTGAATAATCAAGTCAGGGTTAAATAGCGAACATCAATTCAGAGTTGTGTCTTTTCAGCTGTTTCCAGAGTACCTTGAATCGTTCGGTACACAATAGCACATAATTTAATACATTTACACATAATAAATGATAATTTTCTGCACCTGGTGACGGAGGCCGAATTATTTGCCACGCAAATAAGAACGAAATTTCGAACGCTGGCAGAAAAGACTCCAAAATACAACATTTCAGAATGGCACAAAGGCTGAAAATCTTATCGTGACGGACGTAATTATCTAGCCTCGCTGATAAAAAACGCAATAATAAGTAAAGTCGTGTCTTACGTATAACATTTAAATGTTCTAATAACAGAAAAAACTAGCTGCTTCAACAATCCTTATGACTGTCAATCAATGGACAATCCATCAAAGAGTGCGCTATATCAGATAGAAAAAATCAATAATTATGACATAAATTTACTCGAAAAACCTTTTTGCATTTGCAAAACTCTTGTGTTTCCTTTATGTACTACATAAAATAAAGATTTTTCGGGAAAAGCTGTAAGTTTTTCGTTAAAAAGACACAAAGCCGGTACTTACCCATATTTATGTATTTTGTACAATCCGATGTAATCAAATTCGAGTATGCTCACTCCACATCACCTTCTCACCATATTATTTTATTTGTTTAATTAGCACAATCAGAACACCTTATCACGAGAACTCACGGCGGTTGTCAACTAACGAGCAAAGTGTCTTGATAAATAGAAAAAAATATGGGCGAGCCCATACTTGTTTGCACAAATCATCAATAGATGCTGCGTCTGAAACGTCAGTGGCCACGGTTTGACAAGAAAACATTCGGAGGGGGACTCAGGGCGACATCTTGCGGGCTAAAAGGGAAGCAATAAATTATATATCCAGTACTGCCAACATTACCTTATTTGTTATTTCAAGTAACTACCGTGCAAGAAGAGGGGTAATAGTAAAAGTTACCATATACAGCACAAAATATTGTTTATCTGCGCGATTGTGTGAAAGTTCATTAACCCTTTGTTACCGGCACTTTTGGGATTACTATGCTAAAATAGCCGTGATTTCATTATTTAATTTATAAACAGTCTCCTTGTCCAGGGATGATGATGTACAGCCATCTCTTCATCTTTTTAGCGGCCTTCTCGGTAGTCTTTTGCTGCTTGGGTTTTCACCTTTAACAAATTTTACAATTCATGTATTCTCCATGCGGTTCACTTTCTTGTCTCTCCAAAAGCGCTATTTGTTTCTTTTCCATCTTACTATGTCCACAACATCACAAACAGACCTTATCATTTCATTTCGAAAAGCGACAGCCAATATATCGGATTTCGGCAACCATACGGTTAAATACTTATCTTTTCTTTAGTTTATCTTAAAGTAATTTACAATTTTTTTATGATAGCAATCCATTGCTATTAATGTCTCTATCTTATCTTATAAAGCTTATAATATAAACCGTTACGACTACATAAATTTAGGAATCATAACTTATTTCATGACCCCAATCACACTACGGAAGCGTTTCAAAACTCACCTGTATTGAAGACGATGTAATTAACCAACTAAGCATCACGCAGTTTTCCAGAGTGGTAGGCAGAGAGGATGGCCACCATACTGCTGTCTTGACATACCTTTCGAGCTTCCTCTACATTCATACAAAGTAACATGCACGCTCCTCGATTTTTTTGACTTTGAATGTAGTCATCTTTTAAAAATGCCATGTTTTCCTTGGTCGTCTACCAATTTCCTTTCCACTCACAATGCTTGTATACAACTTTTTCTTTTTTCTTCTCATCCATTCATTACGTATGTCCAAACCATATCGGGATCCTTTTAAATATTCCTTATGATGCATTTGTCTGCCTTATTTTGTCGTTTGGTATTCTATCATATATCATTTTGCTGTACATTCTTCTCTATGATCTGATTTCTACAGCATTGACGACCTTCGTGGCTGAGTGCTAAGTGCTTTGACTGCCACCTCGAAAGTCCCGGGTTCGATTCCCGGCGATGACAGTGTAAATGTTATACTGCCTTTGGTGATAATAAAATGGCGATAGATTAGCTACCTATCACATGTCACGAAAATCAAAATAGCTATTTGGCTTGCGCTGTAATGATGTAAAGAGTGATTCAACACAATACTAATAATAATAATAATTTATTCTTCTTTTGCCAGCTCCAAGCCACGACACCTTCTTCCTTGTTGTAGACCTATGTGGTCTGTTCTCCAGAGTGTTGCTCCTCCTGTGAGGTAGATTCCCAGCTCTCCTTCCATCTTTTAGGAGGTCTTCCACGAGGACGAGTCCCATGAGGCTGATTATGCAATGCAATATAGGGGAGTCTGGTGGTGTCCATTCTTTGAACATGACCGTACCAGTCTGCTCCATCTTATAATGTCCTCAACCTCACATATCTCTCTTATTCTGGTGTTCCTCACGCGATCTCTCAGTGTCTTGCCTACTATCGTCCACAGTGTCTTCTTCTCGGGAGTCCTCAAAACTTGTTTGGTCCTTACTGTTTCTGCCCTTGCTTCGACGCCATATTTTATTATTAGTCTTACGCATACTTTATAGATTCTCATCTTACTCTTAATGGCCATGTCTTTGTTTTTCCATATTGTGGATTTTAAAGCCATGACGGACGGAGCCATTTTAGAGCCATGTGGATTTTAAGCTATGATGATGAAAGTAACTACATAATAACTTTAAATTGGAAGTTTTAGCACACAAAATAATGTTAGTTAGAATGTTTCAATCCTGGGATTGGTTTGCAGCAACTTCTTCTATTCTTCCCTGTCTTGTGCGGCTCTTTTGAAATGTGCATATGATCAAATCGAATCAGTTTATTAACTCAAAAGACATTACAAACAGGAAAATGTTTAAGGCATCTATTAAGTACAGGTAAAATATTATAAAAATACAACAAAGTACCAGGAACGCATTAGAGATGGTTCGACATTAGGAAGACAAGATACTTTCTAAAGTCAAGAGTATTTGTCCCCTGAACGTACCTTCACTAATATAAAAGACGTCGATCTCCGAGGATCGATGTCTGTGATGTGATGTGAGTGCGATGATGAGATAGATATCTCCGACAGCGACAGCACAGATTGTTTTACCTACCGGCCGCCAGAACCAATCTGCCTCTGGTGACACCGGTGGGAAGAGGAATTAGTCTGCTGAACGCGGTCTCCTCGGAGATCGACGTCTTTCATGTTAGTGAAAGTATGTTCAGGGGGAAAGTACGTTACTATTGACTTTAGAAAGTATCTTGTCTTCCTAATGTCGAACCATCTCTAATGCGTTCCTGGTACTTTGTTGTATTTTTATGATATTTTACCTGTACTTAATAGATGCCTTAAACATTTTCCTGTTTGTAATGTCTATTGAATTAATAAACTGATTTGATTTGATGAGCAGCGCACGTCCACCAACAGGTCCTCCAGGTACTCTCGGCGTGGGCGTCCCCTAGAGTTTGTCCTCTCGGTCATACCCTCTATTATGGCATGCAAATTGGAAGTTTTGGGAACAAAATAATAAAAACACAACAATCAATAACATTGTTTATTTTTAATAGGCATGAAAATGTCATTTCGATATTTGCATCTCTATAAAGCTGCCCGGTGTTAAATCATATGGTAAAAAACCACAAGAAAATAATACTTTCAAACATTACAAAAATATTTTAAACTTCCTACGTACATAACTATGAATAATAAAAGTTTTATTTTATTTTATTTAATAATTCGAAAATAGCTATACTTCATAAAACATCGTGAACTTTCAAAGGGAGATTTCAAAATATTTAATATTAAAAACGTTCCAAGCGTAAGCATAAAAAACTATTATTTCTAAAAAGCGTATACGGTATAATGCGTGTGACGCGGGCGCTAGTGGTCATACAAATCAAAAAATTGATTAGTCTAATTATTACAGTACGAGTATATCAACTAGTCCGTGGGGGTGTTTAGTTTGGATGTTCGCCACACGCAATTACACCGTTATCGGACCGTAACATAACTATTTGAAGAACTGTGAATACAGAGTCTTAGTTGTCATTTTTCATACATTGGTATCAAAGTGAACATACAATGTACGTTAAACGCTAACCCTATTTCAATATACACATCAACGAATGTGTTAAAGGTACCAAAATTAACATTGCGTGAATTAAAACTGACGTATAACATTATGCAAGTGTAATAAAGTATATTATTTGTTTTAATAATTGTATTAGAACATTTATTTATAATACTCTATAACCAAAAATACACATGTTACAAATTGATAAATTTCGATAATAGGTTAGTCGTCAAACACGGTCGTATGACAGATCTTGTTTATTCACAATACGACCATTCTCACACATATCAGTAAAATGATACATTATCAAAATTTTCACTTTGTAACATATGTGACAAATAAAAGATTGCAGAAATATTCTTAAACAAAAATAATAAACAATGAACCATAGAGAAATATAATTATTTTTGATGGCATTAAAACAAATCCAATTTCAAGTATTATATACTTATTTATACAAAAAAATATTCATTAATATTTCTTGTGAATTAAAATAATAATCATATTGGTGAAATAAAACATTTCCCACTGTGTGAAAACAAGGTGATAAACATTTTGAAAACGGAATGACTAGCAAATAGTACAGTTTTTGAAATGAGAACGCTCGAATATTCAGTAGACGCTCTCTTAACCTGCGCCGCTTTAACCGTCCCACTGCTTTAACCGGCTTTTTCTAGGAATTCTAGGAGACAGTGATGAGAGTGATTTTGAACATCAAGATGTTCAGGAATGGATTCTTGAAGGTGATGATCCTCTTGAAAATTAAATGTTGAATGATGACGAGATAGTTCAGACTGTTATCAATGAGGCACTAGAGGAAGAGGAAGTCGACTGTGAGGAGTACGAAGGAGACAACACGGTTAGCCACGACGGAGGAAAAGAGGCTCTACAGGTGGCGGCGATGTACATTCAGCAGCAGAAGGATTCTACTGCAGTAGATGTAATGTTCATAAAGAAATGGCGTGACTACGCTTTTAAAAAGTCGATTCAACACAAGAACGGAAGAAAATAACAGAATTTAATATATTGAAGGCGTACTTTTTAAAAAAAATTTGGAGTGATGTGTGGCTTTTCAACAACTCTTACAACAAAAAGTGTCCACAGGCTCAAGTGTACACAGAGGTCCATGGAAAGACAGATACTTGGTGTGAGCTTGCGTTACCGCATAAGGAATGAAGAAATCAGACGCCGCACCAGGGTTGCTGACGTCATGGACCGAGTGGCAAAATTGAAATGGCAATGGGCTGGACACTTGGCTAGACAGGGTGGCAACAGATGGGCACCCAGGATACTCAGTTGGAGACCATGGGCAAATAGGCGAAGTGTCCGAAGGCCACCGATGATATTGTCAAAAGGGTTGGAAAATCTTGGATACAAAGGAGGCAGGATAGAGACGAGTGGAGAAAATTGGAAGAGGCCTATATCCAGCAGTGGAGGGAAGAAGGCTAGCAAACAAGAAGAAGAAGAAGTGGCTTTTTCCTGTACGTATTTTTTACAGTTTGTGAAATGTTAATTTTTAATGTGCGAGTTTCAAATACAGAATAAAAGTTCTGTTTTCTTAGTGTTTTGAGAAAAATTGTGTTTTTTTTCTTCCTTGCGAAAGTTTTTCTTAAATGTGTTATTCACTACCTTCTCTTTAACCGGCTTTTTCGTTATCCGGCCCTGGTTCGGTCCCGTCAAGACCGGTTAAGAGAGCGTCTACTGTATATGAATCAGTTTTTGTGTCTAATCATTTGAAAATAGAACGGATTCAAGTTGACTTCAGTACAAATGCCATGTTTTTTCAATGTACTAAACACTGCCTCAAATCACCGAATCTTCGGTAATTATTATTTTTATATATTTAAGTACTATGTCACCGTAAAGGATATTAAACGCCTATTAATGCCTATTTTTATTACAAATTCAATTAACAAGTGTGATGAAATGAATTTAGAACAGAATTAAAACTGACAATGGAAAGACATTGATGTGATGACATATCAACATAATATAATGGAGATTTCTTCGTGCGTAAAGCGCACTATTACGTCTGTGGCAGACAAAGGTAACATTACACAAATCAAGAAATACATTAGCTATAATTTGACCAAAATTTGTATAATATCATAGATGAACCATACAATAAAAAAAAATCCATCATATAAATATTGAATAATAATGAAATAAAACAATGCTTTTAATTTTTTATTAACTACTTCCACTCTTTGCCTTTACAATTTATATCCAGACAGGTAATAAAAATCAGAAACCTGAAAAGAAAAGTCTATGAAGCCTGCGTTTTGCCAGTTGGTACTTACGGTTTTGAAACTATAACATTGTCCAAACAAAGTGCCGAGAAACTACGAGTGACCCAAAGAGCCATGTTAGGAATAAGCCTAAGAGACAGAATCAGAAACGATACGGTGAGAGAAAAAACAAACGTCACTGACATCATCCACCGGGTGGCGACTCTAAAATGGCAATGTCACGTAGCCATCTCAGATAAAAATGGACAAGAATACTGCAGACTGGTCTGTCGATGCCAGGGAGCCTGGCGAAACCGGTCGCTGTTGAAATAAAGACAAATGGAAGTAATTATAAAAAAACATTGTTTTATTTAATTAGTATTTAAAATTAACTTCCACCAAGAGATTTCAGTAAAATCATTTGATTATCTTAAAAAAGTTCACAAGGTTTAGGTGTTACAAACATAAATCAGTAATACTCGATGATGCCAACATCGGTTGGCGAAACAGCTGTCACGACATAAAAAAAGGAACTGTTGTTATCGTGTAAGTGTTGTTTTTTAATCAGTTTTAAAAATGTATTATTTATTTATTAAATAAATATGCAAAAAAAGTGTATATAGTGCACACTACACCTGTACCTGGTGAGAAATACACGATTATTTTTTAACATTGTGTTAAAGACGAATAGAGGTGATTCCATAGCATGAACCGATGCAAAACTTGCATTATGAATGAGTTGAAAACCTCCATATTGCTTCTACACATCACATAGAACAACCACGCACAGCAAAAACTAATAGTTAAACATTATACAAAATAAAATAAAACCTAGTAGAGTAAAGCAAAGCGAAAAATAAATAGATTTGCAACAAAAATAGAACATATTTACAAACTTCTATAAATATAATAGAAAAATAATGCGGACAATGCTAAGATATACAGAAATTCATAAATTTTAAAGTACATTAAAATATTTGAGGTTTATACTCACAATGTAACATTTTTTTATTTAATATTATTAGAAAACCTTTACTTCAAATGAGGTCAAATATCACCTGGATTAGTTTTTTGCCAGCAAAGATCAAAATTTTTATTAAAGTGGAATCATGATACTGCCAGAAAGATGGCAAAAGGTATTCAACCAAAATGGACAAAAACTAACTAACTAACTTACCATCACGCCGTCTCCCCGGAGGGGTAGGCAGAAAGAATGGAACGCCACACTGTTCTGTCCTGACATACGTCTCTCGCTTCCTCTACATTCAATCATCTTGTCATGCACGTGACCGACATTCAATATTTGATTGATTTGATCGCGCCATGTTTTCCTTGATCTTCCTCTATTTCTAGCTCCGTTCACGCCGTTTACATATACCTTCTTTACCATTCTGTCTTCACTCATTCTTTCCATGTGTCCAAACCATCTTAATGACCCTTTCCTTATTTTGTTCATAACACTTTCATTCGCACCACATTCACTTCTAATACTTGCATTTGTCACTCTATCATAAACAGATTTACCACACATTCGTCCTAGAGATCTCATTTCTACTGCATTTATTCTACTTTCATCCTTCTTTTGCCAGTTCCATGCTTCACTTCCATACATAAGGGATATATATAAAATGGACAATAACTGTATGTATATATAAAATGGACAATATATAATTAAATTAAATCAATAATAAAATATAAAATTACCTGTCATTTTCATAATTTTTTTTTAAATTACTTTCTGGACAACCCAATAGAAATATAGGAAGACCGAGGAAATTGTGACACAATAAAATAAATCAAATATTGATTGTCAGCCACGTTAGAAATCGGAGAAATCGACGTGCGTGCATGACAAGATGTATGAATGTAGAGGAAGCGAGAGAAGTATGTCAGGACAGAACAGTGTGGCGTTCCATTCTTTCTGCCTACCCCTCCGGGGAGACAGCGTGATGGTAAGTTAGTTAGTTTATTTTTCTTGATACGTTTCAAAGATTTTACACCTTCATCATCGGGAGAACGTTATTTTATATGAACGATTTTATATCATTCTCCCAACGATGAAGGTCATTGAGTATGAAACATGTCAAAAAAATTAAAATGAAAAAAGTTGGAAAAAAAGTAGTTAATATTTTTACGATGTTAAATATTAATGTTAAAACAAATCAAGTTAAAATTGTGAAAACCTCAATTATTTTAAATTAGTCGTAAAAATAGGTAAAAATATTATTTTAGGGAAAAAAATTCCCTCATTACCTTGAATTATAAAAGACAATGCCGCTTTAAATCATCTCCTAATGACATTAATAACCCATACTACATTTCCAACAAGTTGCAGGCTGTCCAAGCTTGCCATCAACATCTATCACATTGAATATTGAGAATATTTGGTAAAATGTTTTACAATACACTATTTGGGCGATATTTATAATTAAAAAGAAACATACTTTCAACACTACGCATGACAGTAGCACTGATTCGGTTGCTTAGACCGATCTCCATCTCAAAAATGATCATAAAATCTTTTACCAAAACTTCTGCATATAAAACACATCCAATACTCTTTAATTTGCTATGAGAAATACAAAAAAATATATATACTTGTAATGGATATAAAAAAAGATGAATAAAGGTTCTGTAATGGTTGTAAGTTAGAACAATATCTTACGGAGGAACAAACATATGCCAACAGACAGCAAAGTACAAATTTATAAGACCAAGTACAAATTTATAAGACCTGTGTCAGACTGATAATGAATGATGTTTGGTTAACGATCGTGTCCGCAACGCAGACATAATAAAAACCTTGGAAATAGAGGACATCGTTCAGTGGAGTAGATCCAGAAGAAGATACTGGAGGGACCATGTAGCCCGAATGGATAGATAGTGTCAGACTCGCATGTAGAGTCATGTTCTCACTTCTAAAACACCACACTGCCTCAAGACTAAAGTCTTCAACCAGTGCGTCTTGCCAGCCATGACGTACGGAGCCGAGACGTGGACACTGACAAATGGTCTAGTCTACAGATTCAAGGTCGCCCAATGCGCCATGGAAAGAGCCATGCTCGGAATAACCTTGAGGGATAGATTTAGAAACGAATTTATTTATCAACAAACTAATGTGACTGAGATGGCTCTGAGGATGGGTGGGCTGAAGTGGCAATGGGCTGGCTATATCTGTCGGAGAACTGACGGCCGATGGGGGAGACGGGATCTGGAGTGGAGACCACGTACAGGATTCCGCAGAGTTGGACGTACCCCTGCCCGCTGGACCGACCATCTGAAGAGGATTGCTTGACATGGATGAATCGGAGCGGCAATGAATAGGGCGCGGTGGCGTGCTTTGGGAGAGACCTACGTTCAGCAGTTGATGACAGACGGCTGATAATGATGAATTCTACACCAGACCAAAGACAATATGATAATCACACTACCGTCGCCGGGAAACGAAACTGCGACCTATAGTGTGGCAGTCATAACACTTGCCACTCGGCTACGAAGGTCATCGTACATGGCCCCTTCTTCTGGATCTACTCCCCCAAATCTTATTCTTCTTTTTGTCCTGTCACATCTCCGTGGTGCATAGGGCCTCAAGGAACCTTCTCCACCCGACTCTATCGCATGCCTGATGCCTAACATCATCCCAATTGAGACCTGCTGCCTTAACCTCGTCCTGCATGGTTCTTCTCCAGGTGGCTCTAGGCCTCGCTTCCACTTTTCCCCCATAGGTCTAGTGCGCCCTGAGCGATGCAGGCTGGGTTCCGTCTCAGAGTGTGACCGATCGACTGCCATTTGTTCTCAACAACAAGTCGCTAGAACTCCACCAAATGATATCTTTTATTTCGAAAGTTTTTCTTATGTCTGCGTTACAGACACAATCTCAGAGAGTTTTTCGTTCTTAGCAGCCATAGTTCATAGCGTCTCTATAGCATACGTCAAAAATCACACGTGTGTCTTATAAATTCTGATATTGCTGTCAATATGCGTGTGCTTGTTCTCTCAGACCAGATTCCTCAGACACCCCGATACATAGAGGCTTTATTGACATGTTCTCGTACTTCATTTTTATCGTCTTAGGACCTTCATTTAAGATAAAGAATTAAGGTTATTATAGTTTTAACACAAACTTGAATGTTGAATATGTTTCATATCTCTTAACAATGAATCTAAAGGTTACCAACTAATACAACATTGGGTAAATCTTTTTTCTCACTACACTTTAAGATAAAAAAAAACAAAATAAACAAACTGATTAACAAATAAAAATATAACTATAACAAAAATAAAAAACAATTTATACATTGAAAAGAAGATCACTATTTTAGGTTTAGAATTTTTCACATGCAAACAATATTATCAAATACAGCGTTATCATGATAGGAGTGTAAAAGCAGAATACGGGCGATTTGAAAGCTGTCACCGAATACGTTGTAAGCAAAATTTAGAATGTTTTTTCACCGTACGATTGTTGTCATGGTGATAGTGAATGTAAACATGTTTCGCCTGTCTAAGGCATTATCAAATGTGTCATAAATCATCGATGTATGACTCGATGTATGAATGTGGAGGAAGCTGGAGAGGTATGTCAGGATAGAGTAGTGTGGCGGTCCATTCTCTCTGCCTACCCCTGCGGAGAAACGGCGTGATGGATTGTTTGTTGTCATAAATCAATATATTACATTGCCTTAGACATGTTTTTCACATAAAATATAATAAAACTTCTAGAAAACAGACATTTTCATTTGTATTCATTATTTAATATGGAGTTTTACATCATTGTACAAGACACATTAAATTCATTTTTTAGCATATCAATTATTTGATATAATTAAAAACATACTTTTTCTAGTAGTTTTATTATATTTTATGGGAGTGTCATGTTTCATCTTGCTAAAGCATCATCAAATGTGTCATTAATTACAGTAAAATGTTACATTTCAATAAAATAAATGTGTCAATAATCTGAATCTAAATTATGAAAGGATCGCTGCGTTGGTTCGGACATATGAAGTGCATGGATGGAGAAAGAATGGTTAAGAAAGCATACGTTAATGATGTAAATGGAGTACGGAGTCGAGGCAGACCGAGGAAAACATGGCATGATCAAATTAATCGAATTTTAAAGGTTGGTCATGTTAGAAGTCGGAAGAATCGACGTGCTTGTATAACTCGTTGTATGAATGTGGAGGAAGCGGTCCATTCTCTCTGCCTACCCCTGTGGAGAAACGACTAGATAGTTTGTCCAATATTTTGAAGATTTTATAGGTGTAAAACCTTCAAAATATGTGGAAAAAAAAGTAAAAATTAAGAAAAATTTAGTTTTAATTCATAAAAATATAAATATATAATCCAATCTTAATAGATGGCGCTAGTATAGATTGAACTAAAAAATGTGAAGTGTTCCCCAACATTGTAGCATGTGGTGGTCGTAAGAAGGGCGGAATGTGGAATGTATTACATAAAGCGTGCGCTTAACCCAACCAATGACAGGTCATGAGTCCTGTAAACGCCTAAACCACCATATTCTGTTTTCAATTTGCATCTTCGTCTCTATTGAGATACAATTAATCCTTATAATGATAACCCGCAATGGGTAAAATCCAGTATTCGTCTACAAGTATTTGCATACATTCAAAATGTCATAAAAATATATTCATTTGATAATGCTTTAGCAACATGAAACATATCATGCCCATAAAATATAACAAAACTTCTAGAAAACAGATGTCTTCTTTAATATATTAAATATTTTTTAGCTACATAGTTAAAATAGTTTAATTTAAAAAATTGTAATGTAAATGATGATGTAAATATTCGTTTAAAATATTCAAAAATAAAGAAAATGTGGGTTTTATTTATATTTTAAAGTAGCGGCTTATTAAAAGGTGAAATTTCACTTATATCCAAATTCCAAAAAAATATTTTTTTCCTTCCATATTAAAATGTGTTCAATTACAGCTATAGAATCACCCTTATTCTGTTTTTATACACCTTTAAAAAAAACATTTTGCAATTAATTTACATCAATCAATATATACATATATTTGAAATAATAACAAAATAATATGTAACAATAGTAATGAAATATACATCAAATATAATTTTTTTTGAATACTGATTGATGTATTAAAAAAAATATTATTAGTGTATAAAACAAAATTTATATTAAATTTTATTTATTTATTTTTTTGTATTAAGTAGTAGGATAAAAAAATAATTTTGCATTAATTATTCAAAAATAAAAATAAAACGATCTCCCTTTGCCAAATAAATCTCTATTCGCAAATAAAAAAATATGTATCTTCTAAAATATAAGAAAAACATGATTGTAGCGAAAATTTATTACTAAATCAAAATATTCATTTGAGTTTTCAAAATATTGAGTTTAACGGAGCCGTGAAATGTCAGTAAATGGAGCTTTCAAAGATTTCGAAACATTAAATATACAAAAGTTTTAAATATTGATATTAAAAAAATGCTTTATACTATAGAACTCTGTTTATTCTAACTTCTGTCATGCAGATAGTTATCAGTAAATAAAAAATATATTGGCTTAACGAAAATATTTTCTAAACGAAAAAGAGTTGTGTCGTAAATGAGTGACGTGAAAATTATTATAGAACGAAGGAGTGTCCGGTAAACGATTGGCCGAATTATTAACCGCCCTATGAATATGAACGTATGTGATACGCACACTTTGACTGTACCATTCTGTGCTATCCCGTATCACGTACGCGTTCGAGAAAAAGTAATGTACCTAAAATGTACGAACCGTTAGGGATACGCATGTGTGCCAACAGCACTTGAGTACAAATCTTTACAAGTATGATAGTTTTACAAGGGCCAGGTGAAGTGTGCGGTTGATTTTTTGTCGTTTTGTAATTAATAAAAAAAATATATATGTATAATTAAATTAAATGAATAAAAAAGGTGATTTCTCTGAAACATAGCTGGACACACGGAAAAAAATAATGGTAAAAAAAAGTATATGTTAACAATGTAAACGGAACTAGAAATAGAAAAAGACCAAGGAAAACGTGGCACGATTAAATAAATTCAATATTGAACATCGGCCACGTGAAATCGACGTACGTGCATGACACGATAAAGTAAATTTTGTGCATTCTTTCAAAACATTGCATTAATTTAATGGTTAATCCAAATATCTGATTTTCTTCTAACCTGATCACATCCGACACTCATTAACCGCCCTACCATTGGGTTATTTTCCAAGAAAAGTGCAAATGAGCAGGTGTTTTATTAATGAAATTTAATTATATATTGATTTTATTTTTTTAAATTACGAAACGTCAAATACTCGGCCGCACACTTCGCCTGCCTCTTGTAAAACTTTCATATTTATGAAGACTTGTGCTCAAGTTTTGATGGCACACGCGGGTATCCCTAAAACTTTGTACATTTTAGGTACATTACTTTTTCTCAAGCGCGTACGTGATACGGGATAGCGCAGAATGTCACAGTGAACGTATCACGTACGTTCAAATAGGTAGGGTGGTTAATCCTGATAATTGGATTGAATTATAGATTTTGTAACGGGAAAACAAGTCAAAACACAAGTTCTAAATAATTTAATGTCTAAAACTTCAAAATCTAAAAATATTTTAAGATCTCAAAACAATGCATATTCGAGACATTTGATCACCACAGTCATTGCTTTTCAAGGTACGTGTTCGGAGTTTGAAACTATACGAGCTAATAACCACAATATCTAGTTAGAGAAAAAATCCTATTATACATTTGACGCCGGATATGAAGACAGTTTGGACTCTATTGATATCATTAGATCGGATATTTTCCGAATTCTGTTTTTAAAAACGTATTCTGAATTTCAAAGGTTATTCTAAATTTCAAAAGTTATTCAGAATTTCAAAAGTTCTTCAGAATTTTAAAAGTTCTTCAGAATTTTAAAAGTTATTCTGAATTAAATGGAACCAGAAATAGAGGAAGACCGAGGAAAATGTGGCACGATCAAATAAATCAAATATTGAATGTCGGCCATGTGAGGAGTCAGAGAAATCGACGCGTGTGCATGACACGATGTATGAATTTTGAGGAAGCGAGAGAAATGTCAGGAAAGAAAAGTGTGGCAGTCCATTCTTTTTGCCTACCCCTTCGGAGAGATGCGATGGTTAGTTAGTTATTCTGAATTTCAAAAGTTATTATGAATTTCAAAGGTTATTCTGAATTTCATAAGTTATTCAAAATTTCAAAAGTTATTCTGATTTTCAAAAGTTATTCTGAATTTCAAAAGATATTCTGATTGGGTCCAGGATGCATTGTTAAAAATGTTGTAGATTAAATTCCACAGAAAAAAAACATTATGAGATGAAAATAAGGCAGTTACACACGTAGTGACGTGAATATTGATGCATATAAAAAAGATTCTTTGTGACCCAATACACAGATTTTAAAATAATTATTCTTTTTGGCATTTACCAAACATTGAAAGAGCAATGTTGGAAAAGTTAACGACGATTGTCTTGACTCATAAATGCTTGAATTAAAATAATTTATGTGCTATAAATAGTGCATCTCGCTCGTACGTTAGTAAAAAAGATAAGGTTCATCCGGTAAGCGGTCCTCTCGGTTTGACGAGAAGAAACATGAAGAAGTTTTTTATTTTATTATATTTATCATGGTTGGCGATATTTTAAAAATATCGCCTGCTGCATCTAATTTTGAAGGGAAAAATAGAGGGCCGCAAGGGGGCAGGGAGAAGGCAGATCTCTTGGCTGCGCAATGTAAGGGAATGGACGGGAATCGGAACTGTGGAGGAGCTATTCCGGACAGCGCAGGATAGGGAAGAGTTTATCAGAGTGATCGCCAACGTCGGGGGGACCTGACAAGGCACTTCAAGAAGAGAAGAATCATGGTTGGTAGCATTTTTAGAGCTTGTAGGGAAAAATATGATTCATAACATAATGTCCAAACACTATTAGAAATGAAAAAAATTGTGTCCTATCGTGGGTAGAACCCTTAGAGATAGGAAAAGCAACAAAGAGATTATAAGAACCTGCAATATTGATGATATTGTGAGATGGAGTAGGCAGAAAAGATGATTCTGGAAAAACCACGTTGGGAGAATAGATTCAGCGAGGATTCCCAAGATTGGGATGCACGAAACTCTAAAGGGCCGTTGACCACCTAAGAGATGAACAAAAAGTTGAACGTCTTTATCACAGGACCAAAAAATTAAGATCTACAATTAAAAAGGATGTTCAAAACCCAGCGCCATTAGTATAAATGTCATATACGTCTTATTCATATCTAAACTATTAAAATTTTTGGCTGAATGTAGAATTTCTCATAAGGCGCAGATATTAGAATTATTTTACAGATTCTAATCCTTGAATACTTCAACCCTTTGATCGCGGTAATATCGGTATTCACTACACCAGCGAGAAGTGCTGAATCCGACGGATCGAAGCCAAGATTTATAAAAGAATCATATAAGTTTTAGACAGAGTGTGGGATTGTGAGTCAGTGCTACATTTGTATAGGGTGTTTTTTTTAGAGGTTTGGTTTTGAAACTGGCAACATTGTTTCTACAGACTGTCAATTTGACATTTGACACTTGATTTGTAGTCAGTACATTTTGCCATTTTACCATGAATAGACTGACGTCAGAACAGCGCGTGCAAATTTATTTTGAAAATCATGGTTCGGTTCGCCAAACTTTTCGTGCACTACGTCCATTTTACGGTCGACATAATCGTCCATCCGAGCAAGTTATTCGGAAGACCGTGGATCGTTTTCGCACCACGTACACTCTAGTGGATAATACGCATCCACAAAAACAACTGTCGAAAATTGGATTTCACGATTGCGCTTCATTCGAGTTAGCCGTGGCGCTCATTTGCCCAAAATCATATTTAAACAATAATGGCATAAAATTATCTATTAAATAAAGCCAATATCATAGACATTAACATTACTTTAATGTGTTTTTTTTTTCTTTTTGAATATGTATTGTATACCTCTAAAAAAAACTACCTTTAGTTAATGGGCACGGTGTAAAAAAGAACAATGCAAAGCCAGTCACTTAGGGTCTCAATTCTATCAGTTTTGTTTAGATCACATACATTTATAATACATTACTCGTAGTGTCTGGACTCGGTTGGGAATATTTTTTGCATGCCGTGATAAAGCTAAATTAATGGCACGGGTTAAAAATTAAGCAGTAATCGTAAGAAAGGTGACTGCTAGCTGTGAACTTTTTTACACCGTGCATACAAAACTACAGAAGTAAGTTTTTGTGTTGCTCTTGGCCCAAAAATATATAATACATTTTACTTTTGAATTACTTTTTCTAAAATCGCGGCTAATTTGGCATAGTTATCCCAAAAGTGCCGGCAACCAAAGGGCTAAACAATACAACTATTTTAAAAATTTTCTCTTTAAAAATATATTAGAATTTTTATAAATCTCCAATAAATTTGTTTAGTATAACTTTTATACATGTAAATATATATATTTATGAAATAAAATAAAAAAATAGATAAGGTGAAACATATTTTTTTATAACATGTGAAAAAAAAACTTTTTTAAAATTGGAACAGAACGTTTTTTTTTAAATATATAAGTAGGGGTATTCCGTACAATATGTAAGTACTAAAATATTAGTATGCAAAACAAGAAACATAACATATCGGCACAATGGTTTGTTGTTAAAATTATTGTTTTTAATTTTTTTTTAAATAAGGTGTGTGCATTTGTGTTGTAACTAATGTTCGAAGGTTAGATTTAATCTGAAACTTTACATAATTTTAACCTGTGTGATTTTCGACTTGTGCCAAATTTTGATTTGTTTCATTCTTAACACATATTTATGAATTTTGATTCAGTATATTAAAAGGCCAACCTCGGAAAATGGAAATTTTGTAGTTATACTTCTTTCGTGAATTTAATATAGTAAAATTGAAAGCCGCGCGCGCACCCTGTTACAGAAATGCAACATGACGAAGTCAGCCATCAATGATTAATAACGGCCGGACATTTCATGCAGGCCAACTCAACGAATTGCGAAAACATGCCGTGAATCGAGACACGAATGAAGGTAGTCGTAAAAAATGTAAAATAATACTAACTGTCACATTTTAACGGGGTAATTTTGGTGGACAATATTATTTTTAAAACCTTTTGAATAATAGAAAGAACTTGTACCAAATATATTAGTACAATAATTTGAATATTAGTACTAGGCATCACAGTTTATGAAGTTAAACGATGAAGTAAGCAATAATGATAAATAATTCATTTTTCCCACATTGTGTAGTGAAGAATAAATCACTTTAAATTTGTTTTTTGTTTTGTTACGTCAAAGAAGTATAACTTTTTACATGTGCACACAAGTACGCACACATTCTTTTTTTCTTTCTTTAATGTTATAGAACTGATAGTAGAAAAATCAAAATTCATAATATTAGGTCTTTACATATGAAATTGGCGTTTTGTATGGGAGGAACATAAAGTTGATTTTTTAAAAATATAATATATTTATTTAATCAAAGTATGTACCATTGCTATCTATGCACTTTTGCCATCTCATAGGTAGTTCATCGATCCCTTTACTAAAAAAAACATTCGGACGGGAATCAATAAAATCTTTGAAGTCGGTTTGGACTGCCCCATCGGAGTTGAAGTTTTTTCCTTGCAAGAAGTTATCCAAATTTCGAAAAAAATAGGAATCTGTTGGGGCAAGGTCCGGAGAGTACGGTGGATGTTTTAGACATTCCAATTGAAGCTCTTCTAATTTGGTAGCCGTCTGTTGTGCAGTGTGTGGTCTAGCGTTATCATGAAGCAGCAGTGGCCTAGAGCGATTAACCAGCCACGGTTGTTTAGCAGCTAGCTTTTCCATCATGGTTTGCAGTTGCTGACAATAGACATCTGCCGTAATCGTCTGGCCAGATTTAAGAAAACTGTAGTGAACGACACCAGCACTAGTCCACCAAACGCTCACAAGTAACTTTTTTGGAGTCAATTTTCGCTTGGGGCATGGTTTGGCTGGTTTGGCAGGGTTCAGCCATTGCGATGAGCGCTTCCGATTATCATACAGGATCCACTTTTTATCACAGGTAATGATTCGATTCAAAATCCCTTCATTATTGTGCCGGTTGAGTAATGCAACGCAGCAATCAACGCGCGTTTGTTGATTTGCTTCACTCAATTCGTGAGGTACCTACCTTTCAAGCTTTTTCACCTTCTCGATTTACTTCAAGTGGATTAAAACAGTTTTATCACTAACACCGCAGCCTGCAGCTAACTCGGGCGTGGTTTGCGATGGATCCGCTTCCACAATAGCCTTCAATTCTTCATTATCAACTTTGGTCTCCGGCCGTCCACGGGGCTTGTTCTGCAGGTCGAAATTTCCAGAACGAAAATGTTGGAACCCAAAACGCACTGTGTTTTCTTTTGCGGCACTGTCACCATACACATCATTAATCCTTCGAGCCATTTCTGCAGCACTGGTGCCACGGTGGAACTCGTACTCGTAAATAACGCGATATTTCAAGTTTTCGATTTTGTAAACTGAGTTACGCAAAGAAAAAAAACAATTGAGGAAAAAACAAATGAATTATAATTTTCGAAACACAAATACTTGAGTAAATAGCTGTATAAATTTGAATTTGGAATTCCTAACCAAAGAGAAGATATTTGAGATCAAAGTTGCCAGTACGGCAAAACGCCAATTTCATATGTAAGGACCTAATATATAAAAAAATTGTCATTTGCATTGATGTATTTCAAATATGGATCATTTATTTATTTATATATAATTGAGGACCGGACATTACAAAGGTGTCAAGTATCAAAATAGTCACAAAATGAGTTTATGATCCTAATTGGTGTTACTATGCTCTCTGTCACCTGCTCTTTTTAACGTTTACATACAGAATGCGATTGACGACTTGAGAGAGAGAATGAGTCACAGAGAAGGTGTAAGGATACACGGGCAAAAGATAGACATGATAAGGTTTGCTGACGATATTGCTATGGTTGCTGAAAGTGAGGAGGAACTGCAGGAGGCCTTAGATACTTTGCAAGACATTCTTCAAGGTAGCTACAACATGAAGATAAATAAGGACAAAACAAAGCTGCTGACTGTAGGCCGAACGCAACATCAGATGAGAGTAGTGATGTCAGGAGTTCCACTAAAGAACACCAAGGAGTTTGTCTACCTCGGGAGCAAAATAACATGGGACGGTCGGTCTAAGAGCGAGGTCGACAGCCGTATACATCAGGCTAGGCTTGTATTTAATAAAAGGTCGAAAATAATAGAGTCAAATAATATAGACCTAAAACTGAGAATACTCCTCATCAAGACCTATGTATGGAGTGTCTTGATGTACGGCTGCGAGACATGGTGCCTATCCGAAAGGGATAAGCGGAGACTAGAGGCTTTTGAGATGTGGTCCCATAGAAGACTCTTTGGAATTTCCTGGAGAGACCACATCACGAATGAGGAAGTTCTTCAAGGAATCGAAGGAGGAAGGCACCTGCTCAGGACCTTGTCCGAAAGGCGTGCAAGATGGATCGGCCATGTAATACGTCAAGAAGGTCTCTTGCATGCCATAATGGAGGGTATGATCGAGGGGACAAACTCTAGGGGACGCCCACGCCGAGAGTACCTGGAGGACCTGTTGGTGGACGTACGCTGCTCATCATATGCAGATCTCAAAAGAGCCGCACAAGACAGGGAAAAATGGAAGAGAATAATGGAGGAAATTGCTGCAAACCAATCCCAGGATTGAAACCAGAGAAGAGAAGAATGGATAATATAGTGTAGTTCAAACTTCACCCTGAAGATGTCACCCGTTTTTTTGTTGTTCTATTTTTAAACCATTTAGCACCTTCATAATAACTAGCCCTCAATTGTCTGACAAAACTGTCTGAAATTTGAAAATATTTGATATTTATTTTTTTGTTTTGAAAAAAATAATGAATTTGAATAAATATAACTACACTTCATATGTTAACGACATTTTTTACAGACATGTTTTGGTTGTGACGCAACTTTTTTGATGTAAAAATTTTAACTTTAAAATTTCTACATGGAAAAAGGTTGGCTCACAACAGAAACATGTCTGTGAAAAGTGTGATAAAGTGTTGTAAAAATATGAAATGTAGTTATATTTATTCAAACACGAATCCACAACACAAAGTGAAAGCGAATATAGAAAATAATAATAATAATGAAAGCGATTAATTTAGATATATTCACAAAATACACAATCAGATTTGATACTTGAAAAAAAAATATATGTTTATAAATATAAATAATACAATAAAAAAACAATAAACATTTTAACAATTTGAAAAAACTCAGCACCTAATAAATTTGATAACTAAAATAATAAACAG
This sequence comes from Lepidostoma basale, assembly GCA_022606425.2. Classification (NCBI taxonomy): domain Eukaryota; kingdom Metazoa; phylum Arthropoda; class Insecta; order Trichoptera; family Lepidostomatidae; genus Lepidostoma; species Lepidostoma basale. The sequence continues at coordinate 1,548,365 of JAHDVF020001522.1, forward strand.
AAAAATATGTTTTCCTTCACAATATAAACCACGAGGATTTATCGTTATAATATATATATCTGTGTATATATTTTTTATATATCTTTGTACAGCAAACATCACCATTATTAATGAGGAAAGTATTGGTATAATTTCATTGACTAATCTTTATTATTTGATAGTTAATACGTCGCATCACTCCTCGTCCGTCTCCCCGTCGCTGGAGAACTCCTGGACCTGGGAAGACAGTCTCGGGGGGAAGGGGCCGGTGGTCTGTTGCCTGCGGGAAGACAAACAAATATGAATCTAAAATGAGACGCAAAATCTATGATCAATGCGTACTTTTAGGACTGACAAATAGGAGCTTAAACGCTATCCTGACGCTTTGCTACATGAAATGGCACCAAGTTATATATCTGAACTCTGTATAACGGACAGCCTAAATACAAGGAAATCCATACTTCGCTCGGCGAACTCCTCGGCAATAGGAAGATTAGTTGAGCCAAAGCGTTGCCCCAGTACAAATTCCAGGGATGGAGCGTTCGCGGTAGCCGGTCCATTAGCTTGGAACAATCTCCCTTCACACCTCAGATGCATAAATGATCCGACAGATTTCAGATCTAAACTGAAAACCCATCTATTTCATATTTCATACCCAATTTAAACATTTATACTTTGTTCTACTATACTTTTTAACCGATCGCGAAAATTTCGATTTTAAGATTTAAAACACGTCTTAATGCGCCCTTGAGGTGATTACATCACAAAAGCGGCGCTTTAATAGTTAGCATATTATTATTATTATTAATCCTCACCAAGTCGACCATAAGGAGACTCCGTGTAGCACAGAGGAAACACGAAAGAGCCATGCTACATGTAAGATCCTCAGACAGGATAAGAAATACTGAAATACGTAGAAGCATTTCTTTTGGGAATGCTCGGAACCAATTCTTTACAGCTTCAAAGAAATGGGCATCTAATAACCCATTTCTTTAGATTAATCGGGGGATATTTCGAGAACTCGGCCGTGCTGAAAGATGTTGGTCTTTTTGTCCCCGATAGATACACCGGTGGGAAGAGCAATTAGTCTGCTGAACGCGGTCTCCTTAGAGATCAACATCTTTCATATTAGTGAAGTATGTTCAGGGGACAAATACTCTTGACTTTAGAAAGTATCTTGTCTTCCTAATGTCGAACCATCTCTAATGCGTTCCTGGTATTATGTTGTATGTATATAATATTTTACCTGTACTCAATAGATGCCTTAAACATTTTCCTGTTTGTAATGTCTTTTGAGTTAATAAACTGATTTGATTTAATTTGATGATTATTATAAAATGAATGGGTAGGCAGAAATAATGCATCACCACACTGTCCTTTACTGACATACTTCTCTCGCTTTCTCAACATTCATACATTGTGTCATGCATCCATGTCGATTTCTCTGACTCCCCACATGGCCGACATCTACGGTGAAACCCGGATATTATGTCTTCCCACCAATTGCGTTTAACTATTTCAGTCCCAATATATTTTAGTACATGTTTTAACCACTATTATGTTTTTTTTCCTGCAATTCACATAAAAAATATTCAAAATTAGCGAGTTACGAGCGCTTGAAAATGAGTCAGCGCAGTAGACAAGTGGTTGGTCGGCGAGCACGTTGTGATTGGTTGGCATATGGGGCGCAACGTGGCGATTGACCGACATTCGGCATCTGTCATTCGGTTTTCGACTCGATCTGTGATGCTTCGTTCTTGACATTATTCACGATCATCATTTACATACAGTTTTTACTTTTTTTTGTTTTGTTTTATTCCTTAAGTTAATTACAATATTTTATTTCTTGTTTAATCAGTTTCGTTTGGTATTTTGGCAAGCGTTTCGCGATCTAATCTACATGATTTAAAAATAAAAATGTTCATGTTTTTTTTCAATACCCCTCCATTTACGTTTTTTTTTCTTAGTCCCTTCAAATCGTAAAATAGGGGTTTCACTGTACTTTCTTCATTCTTTCTATCCATGTGTCTAAATCATCTAAATGATACTTTCATTATTCTGTTCATAGCACTTTCATTCGCACCACATTCACTTCTTATATTTTCATTTGACAATCATACAAACTAGTTTTTTTAAATATGTTAATGTACTAACGCGATCCTCCGGTAGTGGTTGAGCCATTCCTCCAGCATCTGTGCCACCAGCAGGGGGCGGTGCCGGATCCTCTGGCGTGCAACCAGCAGACCGCCGCCCGTGCTGCACGTCACCATCCACTGCTGCATGATGGCCTCCTCGTGACCCAACTGACAAAAGTTTAATGGTTACTTTATGACAAATTTAAGGAGTTGTGTGGAATTACATAATAATGAATTAAAACAAAGTCTTTTTTTAAAACAATAGTATGAAACTACAGTAGTAAGTTTTTGTGTCGCTCGAGAGGTGCAGATTTGCTTTAACCCTGATAAATCACAAGATTCATTTTACAGACTGTTTATAAATTATTAAGGATTAATTGTATCTCAATAGAGACGAAGATGTAATTATTATTATCATTATTATTATTTTTTTAAAACAGAATATGGTGGCCGTGGCGTTTACAGGACTTATGACCTGTCATTGGTTGGGTTAAGCGATCGCTTTATGTTAAAAACATTCCCCATTTCGCCCTTCTTACGACCACGTCTGATAATTTTTTTGGAAGATGTATACGAGGTCTGTTCAAAAAGTATCGCGAATTTTATATTTTTTCAAAAAGTATTTATTTATTCATGAATATCTTTTTTGTCCCCTTCAAAGTAATTCCCCTCGGATATAATACATTTATGCCAACGTTTTTTCCAATCCTCGAAGCACTTAAAAAAATCATTTTTTGTGATCTTGTTCAGCTCCTCCTTCGATGCCGTCTTTATCTCCTCAATCGTGGCGTAGCGTCGTCCTTTCATGGGCCTCTTCAGTTTTGGAAACAGGAAAAAGTCACAGGGGGCCAGGTCTGGGGAATACGGTGGCTGCGGCACCATTACTGTGTTGTTTTTGGCCAAATATTCGCGCACAAGCAACGATGTGTGAGCAGGGGCGTTATCATGGTGCAAAAGCCAGTTTTTGTTCTTCCACAAATCCGGGCGTTTCTGGCGGATTGCTTCGCGCAAATTGCGCATAACTTGCAGGTAATATTCCTTATTGACCGTACTACCCTGTGGCAAGAACTCATGATGCACCACGCCCCTGCAATCGAAGAAAACTGTGAGCAAAACCTTCACGTTCGACCGAACTTGGCGCGCTTTTTTTGGTCTTGGCTCATGCGGCAGCTTCCATTGGGATGATTGAGCTTTGGTTTCCACGTCATAACCATAAACCCATGATTCGTCACCAGTTATGACCCTCTGGAGCACATTTGGGTCGTCACGGACCGAGTCCAACATCTCCTGAGCAATGTTAACGCGATGCTGTTTTTGGTCGAAATTGAGCAATTTTGGCACGAATTTCGCGGCGACCCGACTCATGCCCAAATCATTGGTTAAAATCGAATGGCACGAGCCAATCGATATGTTTAGGTCCTCAGCAACTTCTCTAACGGTGATTCGACGATTGGCTAATACTATTTTCTTCACTTTATCAATGTTTTCGTCTGTTGTTGACGTGCTCGGGCGTCCGGCACGCTCTTCGTCGTTCATATCTTCTCGGCCCTCTGAGAACATTTTGTACCACCGATAAACGTTGCTTTGGTCCAAGGTAGCTTCACCATATGCCACAGTCAACATTCGAAATGCGTCCGCGCACTTTATTTTGTTTTTCACACAAAATTTGATACAGATTCTTTAATCCATTTTTTGGAATAGGCAAAAATCGAAGACGAGCCAAAACACATCCAAGCAAAACAGCTGTCAAAAATTAATTAAACATTCAAAATGGCCGACCTTGTCAGCATAAGTAAGGGACATGAGTACCAAGATAACGCTACAAAAAAATCAAAAATCAAATATACGTAGCCAGCGGAAATTCAAAATTCGCGATACTTTTTGAACAGACCTCGTATACGTAGCCAGCGGAAATTCAAAATTCGCGATACTTTTTGAACAGACCTCGTATATGCTAGAATGCTACGCTGCACTTCACATTTTTTAGTTCAATCTACACTAGCGCCATCCATTAAGATTGGGAAGCATTAAGCAGAAAATCCTGTAAGCGCCTCGACTACCATATTCTGTTCCCAGAAAACAATTTACATCTTCGTCTCTATTGAGATACAATTAATCCTTACATAAATAATGTATCCGCAATGGGTTAAATCCAGTATTTGTCTACAGATATTTGTATACATTCAAAATGTTGTATATAATACATTTTACTTTCGAATTACTTTCTCTAAAATCGCAGCTATTTTGGCATAAAAACCCAAAAGTACCGGCAACCAAAGGGTTCTTTTTTCTTCTTTCTGTCCTGTCACACCTCCGTGGTGCATAGGGCTTCAAGCAACCTTCTCCACCCGACTCTATCGCATGCCTGATGTCTAACATCATCTCAAGTGAGCCCTGCTGCTTTAACTTTGTCCTGCAGGGCTCTTCTCCAGGTGGCTCTAGGTCTGCCTCGTTTCCTCTTTCCCCCCATAGGGGACCAGTCTAGTGGGCCCTGACCGATCCACTGCCATTTGCGTCTAGCGACTTGTTATCTAATTGGCTTTTCGCATGCCATGGTCCAGAGAACAGCATTTGACACTGTTTGGGGCCAATAGATCTTGAATATTGAGCGAAGGCACTTATTTATAAACACCTGGAGTTTTACATTAACGTCTGCGGTAGATTTCCAAGTCTCACATCAATACAGCAGTATGCTTTTAACGCTACTGCTGAACATTTGGAGCTTAGCATTCTCAAAATGATACTGGAACGCCATACAGGGCGAAGCATAGCAAAAGCTCCCCTTGCCTTGTTGAGTCTGCTGCCTACATCTTCCTCCGTACCAAAGGGTTATTACGTCGGTTCAAAGGTAAAACTTATTAAGTGACATTTCAAAATTTTCTCATTTTTTTGCAACTTCCGCATCAGACTTGTGAATTCTACGTCAGAAAACAATCACCAATTGTATTTATTAAAGAATAACAGTTATTCTTTAATAAAAACACTTGGTGATTACTTTCTGACGTAGAATTCACAAGTCTGATCAGAAATTGCAAAAAAATAAAAAAATAATTCAAATGTCACTTAATGAGTTTTACCTTTGAACCGACGATTAGTACTTTAATACAAAGTTCAATCAAAATTAAAAAGCATTCGGAAATGGAGAAACTGACCTCTTCACAGGCGAGGAAATGAATAGGAAGCAATTTCCCTTCGGAGTCTGTGAGTGGGAGGAAGATCTCATCCTGCCCATCGTCATCTTCTTTTCTTGTGCTACCAGATCTAAAAAATAACGAGACAAAATGAATCGGGGTAATTTTTTATTTATTAATATAATAAATCAAATTTTCGAATTCGGAAAGACAACAAGCATTAATTACAAGTCCTGGTGAATAGAATGTATGAGGTATGCATGCGAAATGATCTGACGATGAATTTGAATAAGTCGAAGGTAATGATTTTTGAAAAAGAAGAAATCATGACAGTCTGCAACATTGGCGTGAATGGTGAAAATTTGGAGCAAGTATGACAATCTTTGATTTATTTCCTTTGTTGTAAGTAATTACCTGAACCCTAATAAGAACTTAAAATTATTATTTTAAATTGATTCATAATATTTGTTGTAACAAAATTATAAAAGTTAAAAAATAAATCTTTATAACATCTGTCAAAATTGATCATATTTGTAAACAATTTTATAATATTTTAAATATTTATCACTGAAGAAGGACCGGTTGTCCGAAACATGTCTGATATGTAATTTTTATTTTTTTAATGTTAGTGTTGTATCATTAAGATGGTTTGGACATATGGAAAGAATGAATGAAGAAAGAATGGTAAAAAAATTATATGTTAATGATGTAAATGGTACCAGAAATAGAGGAAGACCAAGGAAAACGTGGCACGATCAAATAAATCAAACATTGAATGTCGGCCATGTGAGGAGTCAGAGAAATCGACGCGCGTGCATGACACGATGTATGAATGTTGAGGAAGCGAGAGAAATATGTCAGGAAAGAAAGGTGTGGCAGTCCATTCTTTCTGCCTACCCCTTCGGAGAGACGGCGTGATGGTTAGTTAGTTAGTGTTGTATATATAAAGTATATAAAAAGAAAAAGACAAATAAAATACAATAATTCAATTTAAACAAGAGCTTACCTGCAAATGTATCCAGCTGTGTTTCCGGAAGCCTGGGGATATGGCTCTATGGGGACGAGGGCTGAGAAGTGTCCTCGGGTGTATCCTAGGCAGATGGGGGACTTGGAGCAGAAGGATGGATCCCACAGGAGAGGCAGATATACCCCTGAAAAATAAAAAAATCAAATAATCAATCAACAGGATTACGGCCTACCACACTAAAGGTACCAGGTTCAATTTCCACCGATAACAGTGTGAAAAAATCACACCTTTTTTGGTCTGGTAGAATTCACGTGACAATAAACGTGACCGCAGACTAGCTACCTATCATATGGCATGAGAATCAACAAATAAAAAATGTAAACAATTACGGGAAACACAAATTGTAATCGCCGGAGAATGGTAGAGAAAGTATATAAGACGAACTTCGTCACCGAGTGGAAAGTGCATTGACTGCCACCCCAAAGGTTCCGGGTTCGATATCCGGCGACGGCAGTGAGATTGTCACACTGTCTTTGGTTTGGTGTAAAATTACGCGACAGTAAAATGGCGATAGATTAGCTACCTATCACATGTCACGATAATCACTATGATAGCTATAATACCCATCATGATGTAGAGCGATTTAACAAAATAATATTAATAATAATAATAATATATTAACGATGTAAATGGAACTAGAAAAAGAGGAAGACTGAGGAAAATGTGGCACAATAAAATCACGGCTGTAAGATGGATTCTCAGTTGTCCTTTCATCTTTTAGGAGGTCTTCCACGAAAACAAGTCCGTGAAATTCATCGACTTGCCCTCTCCATGTTTTCACTGACTGATTTCGAATTTAAGTTACTCACTAAAAATCACGAGACTTTTATCTGGAGGGGTAAGCAGAGAGAATAACTGTCACACTGTTCTATCCTGACATAACTCTCGCGCATCTTCTACATTCACACATCGTGACATGCACGCTCGTCGATTGTTCGCACTTCCTAATGCCTTTCAGTATTTGATTCATTTGGTCATGGGATGTCTTCTTGGTCTTCCTCGACTTCATTCTCCATTCGCACTACTTGTATATATCTATTCCATTCTTTCCTTATCCATTCGTTCCAAATGTCCAAATCATCATAGTGACCCTTTCTTAACTTTATTTAGTATGCATTCATCCGCCTTACATTCCTTTCTTACATCATAATTAGATATTCTATCGTACTTTGTTTTTCCACACATTTTTCTTAGTGACCTCATTTCTATGACATTTATCCTACTTTCGTCCTTCACTTCCATACATAAAGGTCAGCACTAGAACTCCTAGAAATTAGAACTTAAATTACTAAATGAACAGACACTGTTGATTATTGGTTGCAGATTAATTATAGAACCTTGAAAGCATGCGTATCCCAGCGCCTCCCCCCTGAAGGAGTTGACCACGTCCACGGCATAGACGAGGACGGGCCTGCGGACCACGTGTGCCAGGGCCCAAACGTGCACGTGCGTGAGGGAGCGTCCGGGCTGCGCGGCCGCGTGCAGGGCTCGCGCCCAGTCGGCCTCCAGCTGTCGCTCGTCGGGCACGTAACCAGCCCGTGCTGCCTCCAGGCTCTCCTGGGCGTGCCAGCGAGAGTAGAAGCTGTAACACGAAAGAAGAACTGATAATTTGGAATAGAATAATAAGTAATGTAAGGCAGATGAACGCGTCCTAAATAAAATTAAGAAAGGGTCACTAAAATGGTTCGGACATATGGAACGAATAGATGAGCGAAGAATGGTTAAAAAGTCGAGAAAGGCCAAGGAAGACATGGCATGACCAGAATTGCTGAAATTGCATGTTCTAAGTAGGAACATCGACGAGCGTGCATGTCACAATGTGTGAATGTAGAAAAGGCGTGAGAGTTATGTCAGGATTGAACAGTGTGGCGGTCCATCCTTTCTGTCTACCCCTCTGGAAAATGATGTGATGGTTAGTTTGTTAGTTAATAATAAGTTTGAGGAATTGAATAAATAAATGTTTCAGAAATTTTATGAAGTGTGAAACAAAATGGTGAAAAGTGCAAATATGTATTTTGAAAGGTGCAAATATTGTGAAAAGTGCAAATACTATTAAAAGTGCAAATATTATAAAAAGTGGAAATATTGCGGAAAGTGCAAAAACTATTAAAAAGCATATAAATATTACGAAAAGTGCAAAATATTATGAAAAGTGCAAATATTGCGAAAAGTGTAAATAATGCGAAAAGTGCAAATACTGTTAAAAGTGCAAATATTGCAAAAAGTGCAAAACTGTGAAAAGTGCAAATATTGCGAAAAGTGTAAATAATGCGAAAAGTGCAAATACTGTTAAAATTACAAATATTGCGAAAAGTGCAAATATTGCAAAAAGTGCAAAACTGTGAAAAGTGCAAATACTGTGAAAAGTGCAATTAATGTGAAAAGTGCAAATATTGCGAAAAGTGCAAATGTATTCAAAAGAATTGATAAAACTGGAAAAATATAAAATTTGCGAGAAAAAAAATCAAAAATGATAAAACTAAAAAAAAAATGTAAATTCCTATTAATGTTAAATTTAGGATTTATTTTAAATACGAGAATATTTAGAAAGACTTACGCTCGCCCGGTATTGCTCAGGGTATCGGCCAGGGCACGTCGCAGGGTGTTATCTCGGTCAAACACGCCCCAGGTAGCCTGCAGCACTGCATCCAGGAGACAGTCCCCGGCCGATCGGTTCCACAGGGCATACAGACGGGATCCTGTCACATACATCCAAATTAATAAATTAGTCTTTAATCCTCAAAATAGAGTCCCGAAGTTTGTGCTGGGTATACCCTTTTGGATAAGGATTATGCAATTCCACTTAGAGGCGTATCTCCTGACTCCAGACGAACACATCAACACATTGGCTGAGTGGTTCCTTAAGGGTCTTGCCACACGTCTATACAAGAAACCTCTAACTACACCCTCGACACTCACTTTCGTCGCAAGCGCCCAAAACACATTTACCTTCAGAGATACACCACGGGCCACACCGCAGTTATTTCCCCCTTTATGCCATTTCATCATCAGCCTACGTCCGTCCACTCCTGGACGTAGACCTCCTCCCTCTGCTTCCATGTCTGTCAAACCTGGGCAACACGCATCCATGTCGTACCGGCGGTCTCTTTAAAGTCGTCTCTTCATCGAAATTCAGGACGTCCTGGGTTTCGGGTCGTAGTTCTAGGACATCAGCAAAGGATGTGTTTTGTCTGTCTATCGTCCGTCGGACGCGAATTAACGGACTTTTACTGTATACGTAACGATTGATTTTAACAGTTTATATATTGATGTTTACCTAATCTCACGGTAAGCTCCAGACTCCAGTTGATGACTCCGGCCTCTCCTTCCAGCTGTTGCTGCGCATCTCTGTCCAGGAGCTCCTCGAATAGCTGGTCTTGTATCGCTTGAGGGAGCTCTTCAACATCTGCAAAAAAATCAAAAATTATAAAACATGGTGTGTACAAGCTTTTTAATATTATTATTATTTTAATCACCAGTATCACTATCGTTACAGCGTCACTACACTTGACGATATTGTTTGGAATTATCAATTTTCTATTCATTATTTTGAAAATAATGAAAGGTTCATTAACCGCCCTAAACATATGAACGTATGTGATACGCACACTTTGACTGTACCATTCTGCGCTATCCCGTATCACGTACGCGCTTGAGAAAAAAGAATGTGCCTAAAATGTCTAAACTGATAGGGATACGCGCGTGTGCTTACAACACTTAAGCACAAGTCTCCACAAGTATGATAGTTATACAAGGGCAGGCGATAGTGCGCGGTCGAATCTTTGACGTTTCGTAATTTAAAGAAAATATAATTAATTTACAGTGAAACCTTTATTTTACGTTTTTTAAAACGCAAATTGGGGGGTATTGAAAAAAACACAATTAAATTTTTTTTTTGTTAAAATCAAATTTTTATTATAGCCAAATTATGCGTCAGATGAAAGTAAATGTAAAAAGGAAGAAAAGATTGTAATAAATTTAACGAATAAAACAAACCAAAAACTGTATGTAGTGTGTAAACAATGATCGCGAATGTCAAAAAGAATGAAGCGTTACAAATCGAGTTGAAAACCGTATGAGAGAAGGAAAGATTGAAGGATGTCGGCCAATCACCATGTTGCGCGCCATACGGCGACCAATCAGAGCTTCGCTCGCTGACCACGGCCGAAATATATGTTGTGTCTACTGCGCCGACTCATTGTCAAGCGCGCGTAACTCATGTATTTTGAATGTTTTCGATTAAAATGCGAAAAAAAATGTGAAAGCGGGTAATAAATGTACTAAAATATATCGGGGATATAAAATCCGGGTTTCACTGTACAATTAAATTAATTAATAAAAAAATAATGACTTACAAAAAATGCTAGACAGACTACATCACGCCTGTAAGAAATACAACATGACGATCTCTACCGTAAAAACAAAATGTATGATATTTTCCAAAACATGTAACCTGGTTATAGAAAATCAACACATAGAACAGGTCAGGACCTTCAAGTATCTAGGCATAGACCTGGTGGGAGGAGCTGATCTACGGGAAGAAATTAAAAGCCCAAGTAAACAAGGCAGCTGCAACCTCTGGTGCTCTAAAATCCACAATATGGAAAAACAAAGACAAGGCCATTAAGAGTAAGATGAGAATCTATAAAGCATGCGTAAGACCAATAATAACATATGGCGTCGAAGCAAGGGCAAACACAGTAAGGACCAAACAAGTTTTGAGGACTTCCGAGATGAAGACACTGAGGACGATAGCAGGCAGGACACTGAGAGATCACGTGAGGAACACCAGAATAAGAGAGATATGTGAGGTTGAGGACATTATAAGATGGAGCAGACGGTCATGTTCAAAGAATGGACACCACCAGACTCCCCTATAATGCATTACATAATCAGCCTCATGGGACTCGTCCTCGTGGAAGACCTCCTAAAAGATGGAAGGATAGCTGGGAGTCTATCTCACAGGAGGAGCAACACTCTAGAGAACAGACCACATGGGTCTAAAACAAGGAAGGAATAAAAAAGGTGATGTTTTTTGCACCTATCTCGGAATGTTACCTGCAGGTAGGGCGGTTAAGATGGTTTGGATACATGAAAAGAATCAATGAAGAAAGTATATGCAAACAATGTAAATAGAACAAGAGATTGAGGAAGACCGAGGAAAACGAAAAAGTTTGTGGAAGTTGGATTATACAGGATAATGAAAATAATTGGCATTGCATGTGATTGTTGAATAACTCATTTTGAGGAAACCAAACTTATGAATTCCAATATTCATCAGCAGTGCCATGTTGGATAAAATCCAATTATTTTTTAAATATTTGGCTTACCTACATATCACAATTCCCATCCTATTCTTTCTAAACTTGGACATCGTCCAAGTGTAGAAAGATGTTAAATTGTATTCTTGTATTAACAAATCCTATACGAGTGTTTTGTAACACTGACACAAAGAATTTTCCAAATGATTCATATTCTAATTTAGATCAAATCAAAGTCCAAGCCACTCAACCGTGTAACTTGCCATGGTGATTTGGCATTAGTGAGTGAATAAAAAAACAATAGATTTGATAGACGCCGCAAATACAACATGGCCACCGCAGCCTGTCAACAACGACCCGTCCTTATTGGATGACCCTTTAGAACGAAGCATTCAGCCATTTATATACTAATTGATTTAAAAAAAAAATTACTACCTCCATCAAAATCTTTAGAGAATCAAGGATGTAATGTATGTCGGAGATGCTCACCTGCGGGAAGGCAGAAGGTGGTGATCTCGTGCATGTATCGGCAGGGGAAGCCCTTCTTGTGCAGGATGGAGGAGGCCACGTGGCGGCGGATGGAGCCGGCCAGGTCGGGGGCCACGAAGGAGGGCGCTCGCTTGATGCCCGGGCCCCCGCCAGAGATCCGCGACAGCAGTGACTGCAGGATGTCTTCGCGCTGAAATCTTTAGTGAAAAAAAATATTTTGAATTACGAATTCCCATCAAAATGAATTTTCGTTCATTTATGCAATTAAAATTTTAACAAAAACAACTTTTTGTTGATAATTAATTAATCAAAAAAGATGTCAGATTCCATAAATTATTAAAAATTACATTTGAAATAAATAACACTACATTTTACATCAGAAGAAAATTACATTATGAAGAAAAATTACATAACCAACTAACTAACCATCACGCCGTCTCCCTGAAGGGGTAGGGAGAAATAACGGAATGCCACACTTTTATTTCCTGAGATACTTCTCTCACTTCCTCAACATTCATACATCGTGTCATGCACGCACATCGATTTCTCCGACTCCTTGCATGGCTGATATTCAATATTTGATTTATTTAATTGTGTCATGTTTTCCTCGGTTTTCTTCTATCAAAATTAAAATAAAATTTTGAAGAAAATTTACATTTTGACAAAAAGTTACATAAAAATAATAACATTTACTAACTAACTAACCATCACGCCGTCTTCCCGAAAGGGTAGGCAGAAAGAATGGACTGCCACACTTTAATCGATGCGGTACTCCATCCTTCTCTTTTCGCCATCGCGAGAGACGCGGTGTGATGGGTTGCGAACCTCATCGCCACCAAAAGGCATACAAAAAAATACATAAACAACAACAACAAACCATCACGCCGTTTCCTCGCAGGGGTAGGCAGAGAGAATGGACCGCCACATTACTCTATCCCTGATATACCTCTCTAGCTTCCTCCACATTCATACACGCACATCGATTATTCCGATTTCTAACATGACCATCCTTTAAAATTGGATTAATTTGGTCATGCCATGTTTTTCTCGGTCTACCTTGACTCCGCACTCCATTTACGTCGTTAACGTATACTTTTTTAACCAGTCTTTCTTCACCCATGCGCTCCATATGTCCGAACCAACGCAGCGATCCTTTCATATTTTTGTTCATAATACCTTCTTTCGCTCTACATTCCTTTCTAATATCAGCATTTGAGATTCTATCGTACATAAATAATAATACACTTACTAATATGTATGAAAAAACTATAGTTTCCAAGGAGTTTTATTATAATATTTATGTATGACATGTTTCACCCTTCTAAGGCATTATCAAATGTTTATATGAGGGTATTATTTGCAAACCTGGCAAACTCCATCATTAGATAACTAACTAACTAACTAACCATCACACCGTCTCCCCGAAGGGGTAGGCAGAAAGAATGGACTGCCACACTTTTCTTTCCTGACATATTTATCTCGCTTCCTCAACATTCATACATCGTGTCATGCACGCGCGTCGATTTCTCTGACTCCTCACATGGCCGACATTCAATATTTGATTTATTTGATCGTGCCACGTTTTCCTCGGTCTTCCTCTATTTCTGGTTCCATTCACATCATTAACATATAATTTTTTTACCATTCTTTCTTCATTTATTCTTTCAATATGATCATTAGATGTTTTGAGTAAATCGCAAAAAACTGATATGCTAATAAAATGCGCTTTTTTACGATATTATTTTTTTCATCTCAACCAGTTAGTATTTTAAAAGTAATCAGCCATGAAATAATCATCATTATGTTGATAATTAAAGTAAAATAATGAATTTCATTTTGGAGTTTGCCAGCTTTGCAACACTCAAGTGGAGGTTGCCATGTTTGCAACAAACCCTATATTTTAATAGCAAAATTCTTCAGAATGAAGCCGAATTTGAATCAATAAAAATTGTGTGCAAATGTATTATGAATAAGACCCGATTCATATCTCACTTTTGATTGTTGGTGAAGTTTGCCGGGTTTGCAAATAATACCCTCATATATCATTTGATAATGCCTTAGAAGGGCGAAACATGTCGTACATAAATATTATAATAAAACTCTTTGAAAACTATCGTTTTTTCATACATATTAATAATTTAATATGGAGTTTTACATCGTTGTTCAAGAAACAATAAATAATCACTAATAGGGAATGTGTTACTGGAAGACTGGAGCTGATATTACCTGATAGCTAGATGTATGAGGGTGTAGCCAGAATCGAATGCTGAAGACCTGTTGAGGAGACTGGCCTCGGAAGCTGTGAGCTGCCGTGCGGGGTCTCCGCCATTGGATAAGTATTGTTCTACCGGAACTATGTCACCATCCACTACGCCTGCAAAGATAAAAATACATTCAATAACAGATACACTACCAGTGTTAGACACGTGTCTGATTTTACACTTCTTCTTCTTTGTTGTAGACCTATGTGGTCTGTTCTCCAGAGTGTTGCTCCTCCTGTGAGGTAAATTCCCAGCTGTCCTTCCATTTTTTAGGAGGTCTTCCACGAGAACGAGTCCCGTGTGGCTGATTATGTAGTGCAATATAGGGAAGACTGATGGTGTCCATTCTTTGAACATGACCGTACCAGTCCCTTCATTGCCGTTTACTACATCTTATAATATCCTCAACCTCACATATCTCTCTTATTCTGGTGTTTCTCACGCGATTTCTCAATGTCTTGCCTGTTATCGTTCTTAGTGTCTTCATCTCGGAAGTCCTCAAAACTTGTTTGCCCTTGCTTCAACGCCATATGTTATTATTGGTCTTATGCATGCTTTATAGATTCTCATCTTACTCTTGATAGCCATGTCTTTGTTTATCCATATGGTGGATTTTAGAGCACAAGAGATTGCAGCTTGATTTTATTCAAAACCACAAATGCTTTAGCTTCAGATCTTTCAACTGGAAAGCAAAAGCGTGCAAAGCATATTTTTGTAGACATAAATATTTCAATTTTTATATGCATTTTTGAAATATAAACTAACTAACCATCACTCTATTTCCCAGAAGGCTTCAGTTGTGGTAATGCCATAAAAACTCAGAAGCTCAGCTTGGCAAAGAAAATCATAGTCAAAATTGGAATTTCTTTGCCAATTCTTTTGAGTGACCTCATTTCTACGGAATTTATCCTACTTTCATCCTTCTTCTGTAAACTCAAAGCTTTACATCCATACATAATGGTCAACACTAGAACTCCATTGTGAATAGCCATCTTTGCTTCAGTTGACATATTTAACTAACTAACTAACTAACCATCACGCCGTCTCCCCGAAAGGGTAGGCAGAAAGAATGGACTGCCACACTTTAATCGATGCGGTACTCCATTCTTCTCTTTTCGCCATCGCGAGAGACGCGGTGTGATGGGTTGCGAACCTCATCGCCACCAAAAGGCATCTCCCGCGCACACTTCGATCGTTCAACGTCTACATAATAAATCTAAAACAAATTATCTGAAATACAATGATATAAAATAAAATAACAAAGAAAAATAATTTAACACATAATGTTATTTTAGATGGTGCACTTGTCGTCAGCTGGACGATCCGGATATTTGTGTTTATATAATTTTTATTCCACGTTATCCACTGTTTTTTTTAATTTACTGTAATTAGGCACTTAAAACAATTCAACACCAGCAAGAACTTAAAAATATTATTGAAGAATTTATTCAAATTGTCATTGGAACAAATGAATAATTTATTTTTACACCTGTCAAAATTCTTTTTATAAACGAAAAAGCTTATATAGTTTTAACACCAAAACAGTAAAAACGTATTTTTTGTCACAAATAACTATCATAAAGAGCAGCAACAATCAAATTGACATATTTATATTTGCAGTAATGACTTTAAATGCACCATTTATTTTGTTTCCAGCTTCAACCCTTCTTCAATAAGATATTTACAAAAAATATTTATATATTTTTACACAATCCTTATGTAATTTAAAAGATTATAGAATGAGATCACGCCGAGAGGATGGATAGTGTAATGCACGAGTCTCCAGAGGGCCGTTGACCACCAGGACAGAGACCAGAGATGGAGAGAAAGTTGGACGTCTTGACCAAAGGACCAAAATTGCTATCCTGCCTAAAAAGATAGCAAGATCTACAGAAATTAGAGCGAATGGAGTTGATAATAATAAAATATATATACCCAGGCAAGCTTGCAGCCATGCCCAGTCTGTCTGGCGGTGTCTTTTGTGCCTTCTGTTGTTGGTGGCCTCCATATCATGCACGGGGCTGTTCTGACCGCAGATGTCATTCAGACCTGCAAGTAAACATAGTTACATTGAAAAAAATTCAAATGCATTTACTTTAAGCAGGGTGCGTTATATATTCCAAAATTTCGGATTTTGTTTGGCCGCCATTTTGATTTAGCTGCCAAATCAAAATGGAGGCCAAAAAAAATATCTATTAAATAACATAGTTTTATTGAGAAAGAGATTAGAATTTCAGGAATAAAATATGTTTTCAAGAATTCATTAAAACAATATTTTATGGACATAAGTTTAAGTAAAATGTTAAAAAAATAGAGAAAAAAAAATTATTTGACAGAAACTTATAAATATGAGAAGATATTATTTAATTAGGGATAATAAACATTTGAGATTAAAGGTCAAAATAAATTGGGAATAACGTATATATAGGGAAATCGTAAGTTTTTAAAAAATGAAAAATAGGGAAAATACAAATATAAGGAAAATAATAATATACATAAGGAAGATGATTAGTTTAACCCTTATAGTGCGGCTAACTACATTTGCCGTCCTGCAAATGAATGGAAGTGCTGCTCTTCTAAGGCATACATCATGGATCTGAACAAGTGGTAGCACGATGGTGCCACGTCTGGTAAATAAGGCGGGTGCGGTATAATCTCCCGATCCACATTCTGAATGTAATTTTTGGTTGTGATTGCGATGAGGTTAAGCATTGTCATCTGATTATCATTGAAGAATCAGCTTGCTGTGCCTGTTGCCCCATTCTGTCGGTAGGCTTCCCCCGAGACTGTTTCACTCGGTTTGAGGAGATCATTTTTCGATCTTTTTTCACTGCAAATAAAACCAGCCGCAAAATGGCGACTAAGGGGGTTTCTCACCGAATTGTGTTCTAGAAGAGTGCTTATTGTTGGGTTTGATTTCAGCAGTCTCGTAACCGGAGATGATGTGGTCCTTGTCTTGCGAGGGCGTGTGCAGGGGGCTGGGGAGGGACGGGGCACTGCGGGAGGTACCGCACATGGCGCACTTCACGGACTTGGGCCAGTTTTCAAACGTGCACATCTGAAGAAAAATAAAAAATAAATTAATTCTCACATAAAAATACAACTATAATACAAGTAAGAATTATTGTTAGTTGATAAGGTTCCTTAAATGACTTTTGTCACTGTCTGGTTCAGCGGGCACAAATACAAAATTTTTGACTAAACTTGTTCAGCTTTATGCATGTTTCTAGCTGATGTACTAATCAAAATATTTTAAAATACAGTAGACGTTCTCTTAACCGGCCATGACGGGACCGACTCAGGTCCGGATACCGAAAAAGCCGGTTAAAGAGAAGGTAGTGAAAACACATTTAAAAAAACACTTTCGCAAGGAAGAAAAAAAAAACACAATTTTTTCAAAACACTAAGAAAACAGAACTTTTATTCTGTATTAGAAACTCTTCTTCTTCTTCTTCTCCTTATAGACCTTTGGTCTGTTCCTGAAATCAGGCTGGCTTCTCTTGGGAGGTTGACTCCTAGCTATCTCTCCATCTCTTCGACGGTCTTCCGGGGGGACGGCAGCCGGCAGGAATCTGATGCGCCACAGCGTGTGGGATTCTGGTGGGATCCATCCTCTGCACGTGCGCATTCCAGTATCTTCTGCGTTGTCTGCCCCATCTCACGACATCCTTCACCTTGCAGATCTCGCGGATGGCCGTGTTCCTCACCCTATCGCGAATAGTCCTTCCTGCTATCATCCTCAGCGTCCTCATCTCTGCCACCCATACTTTAGCCTTCGTTCTTATGGTATCCGCTCTGGTCTCAATGGTATGTCAGTATAGGCCTTACGCAGGTTTTATATATTCTGACTTATTATTAGAAACTCACACATTAAAAATTAACATTTCATAAACTGTAAAAAATATGTACAGGAAAAAGCCACACATCACTCCAAAAAAAATAGACTCCTAGATTTCCTAGAAGAGGCCGGTTAAAATGGTGGGACGGTTAAAACGGCGCCGGTTAAGAGAGCGTCTACTGTATAGAACATATTTTAAAATAAGACGGCCTTTGTGGTTGAATGAACAGCTATAACTGCCACACCGAGAGTCCCAGGTTTGATTCTCAGTGAATTATCAATGGAAGTACAGTGGAACCTGGATAATTGGCATTCCAAGGGACAAGGCCTACGATGGTCAATTAACCAGGTTTTCCAATTATCCAGTTTTTCGTGTATCCAGGTTCAGATTGTGCTTTGGTTTTTTAACCAGGTTTTGTAACCACTTAAACAGAAAAGCAATAAAAACAATTGATGCACAAAACAATCAATAAAAAAATTATGAAAGTTTAATAAGTAAATTGTAATTGTACATTGTACGTGCATACACATACAAACAATACATTTAATTATTGTGGCTTGAAAAAGTCAGTCAAATGGGCCTGTTTCACACGCTAAAAATGTTGCACAACTATTCGTGAGATCAAGGCCGTTATATTTATGTTTGTGAAACATTGCAATCTAAAATGGACCACCTTCGATGAGTACGAGGTGAAGTTTGAACTACACTATATTATTGGCTAATTAACTAACTAACTAACCATCACGCCGTCTCCTCGAAGGGGTAGGCAGAAAGAATGGACTGCCACACTTTAACCGATGCGGCACTCCATCCTTCTCTTTTCGCCCCCGCGAGAGACGCGGTGAGATGGGTATATTATTGGCCTTTATGTTTAACACCAATTGGGATCAAAAATTCACTTTTGATTCATTATCTGGAGAATCTTGCTTTTTGCCAATATCTACTCCGAATTTCCTCTCAGTTACGCTAAACGCACCATCAGAGCACACGTGAACAAACTGTGGGAAGACAGGTACGAGAGAAGCGCGACCGGAAGTGGGGCAAAAATCATTCCTCCCCTCCATACGAGAGGCTAAAGAGCTGAGGAAGAGAATGACACCTAAATTCCAGCTAACCTCACTCACCGGACACGGAGCCACTCTCTCATACCTACACAGGTTCAAACTCAAAGACTGACCTCATTGCCCATGTGACTCACAAAGTCATCAAAGCATAGAACATATCATCATGCACTGTCCTACCTACACGCGAGAGAGATGGAAACTGGAAAAGGAATGTCAACGGTGTGGCATTCACATCACAGATCTCCCAGCCATCCTCCGCCACAAAAACACTCTACATGGTTTCGCTGACTTCGCAACCACGGTGATGGATCGGTTGCGCGCAGCCAATAAATAAATATGTATTTTTCCACAGGTACACTGCGTCCCGATTGAGGTTTTCCATGGTTCCCTCATTTGTAAGACGAATGTCAGGATGCTAATTAGATAGCCCATGGACCCACAAGACAGGCACACTTACACACACTTAGTTAAACTCGCACACATAATCACTAAAAATAAAGATCACAACACCTTAAAAAAACATCATAGAATAAGCCAAAAAGATTATGTGAAATATATTATCTTGATATATAGCAGTAAAATCTGTATTTCTCACCGAGCACGGCCACTTCTTGGGTCCCTGAGAATGCTGTTGACTGCTATCGGCCAGAGCGGGAGGCACTTCGCTTACTCCCGAGATGTTCAAGAGTGCCATGGGTTCCTGGATGGTGTCCAAGGAAGGATTATTCACAGCTGAAAAATAAATAACATAATCCAATCATTATACAAGTAAACACAATTGAAAGCGATGATGACTGAACTATGGATAAGCAACTAAGCAAACTATTGAGCATGTTCTTCTCCACTGACTCAAGTTCTTCAACGATAAATGGAAGCTGGACAAAGAGATCCTAGAAGAGAGCGTTCCCCCTCGACGTCTTTCTGGCTTCGTCTTCTTTTACACTTTTGGTAGACTCGGAAGTCTGTTATTTCGGGTGAGTCCTCTCGAGACACTGAACTCCAGCTTTCTCTCCAACGTTTCGGGGGTCTTCCTGGTCGGTGTTGTCCGTTTGGCGTTCCATGGAGAGCTATGTATGGTATCCTATTTGAGCTCATTATTTCTACATGTTGATGCCAGTATCGCCGTCTTTGATGTCCCCATCTGACCACATCTTCGACCTCGCAGATTTCTCGGATTGCTGTATTCCTAACTCGATTACATAGGGTTTTGCCAGCTATAGCGCGGAGTGTTTTTATCTCGGTTTGTCCTGAGCATGCTCTTTGTCTTGACAGTGTCCGCCCTGGATTCAATGCCATATGTGATGATTGGTCGCACACAGGTCTTATAAATGCGTACCTTGCTGTCAGTCCTCATGTCCTTGTTTCTCCATATGACATTTTTCAGGCAGCCTGCAAATGCTGCAGCCTTATCTACCTGTGACCTTACTTCTCTGGGGAGGTCATTAGAGCTGGTTATTTCGCTTCCGAGATATCTGAATTGGTCTACCTGTTCAATTTTTTCTTGGCGTACGGAGATTTCGTCTTTCTGGCTTTCCTCAGAAATTAATATTTACGACTAAAATTCCAGGACGTAAAAATATCGAAGACACTTCTTCTTGTTGTTCTTCTCCTATCGGGGGCTGGACAACATCATGGCTATTTCTACCCTTGAAACAGCAGCTCTAAACAGGATTGTTGTGCTGCAATTGAACCATTCTCAAAGGTTTTCTAGACAGAATTTAATCCCTTTGAAAATAATGATCAATTGATAATGAAATTATGCTTATACGCTGTATCAAATTGGATGGTTTTGAATAAACTAAAATTAAACCCATCAAAAACAGTATTTCTTTGGACTGTTTCTACGAAGCGCCAAAACATAATTGATCGCTCCCCTGTATGTACATCCGACACAGATATCTCTCCTAAAAATCAATAAAACTTCTTGGCGTCCATCTAGAGACTGATCTTTCATTGAAAACTCAAATCAATAAAACAGTCAGCAATTGCTTTTTCATCTAAGGCAATTAAGATCCATTAAAAGAAATATTCCCGTTGACAGTTTTAAAACATTAATCGATTCCTTTGTTGTGTCCAAATAAACTCCAGTCTGCATTCAATGCAGCAACAAGACTGATAAGGGGTGTGCCAAAGAGTTGTCACATAACACAGCATCTTAAGGAGCTCCACTGGCTGAAATGTCCAGAAAGGATACAATACAAGCTCTGCTGGACGGTCTATAAGGCGTTGCATGGAATGGCACCAGCTTAAATATCTGAACTCTGCATCAACGAGAACCTGAATGCCAGACAGTTTACAATGCGATCAGCTAAGTCTTCTGCGATCGGTAGGTTGACTGTGCCGAAACGCTGTCCAAGCACAAGCTTCGGCGACCAAGCCTTCGCGGTAGCCGGCCCTTCAGCCTGGAACAATCTTCCAGCAGACCTCAAGTGCATTGAGAATAAGTCAGAACTTAGATCGAGACTCAAAACGCACCTTTTCAAATTATCCTTTCCTGATAAGGAGGGTTGATCGACTGCGTTGGGTTCAGCCCTCACTCTAAATATGTTTATTTTTAACTAGTTCATAAAATGGAGCATTTTCTACAGCGCTCTTTAACCGTCGCGTTGCCATGTGGTCAATTGAGTTTCCACTGCCAATTTAAAGTTGATTTTCTTAAAACCTATGGACCCTGATATTATCAAAAAAAATTGTAATCCTCCATTAAGTGTTCTCAATATTTCGTAATAAAAAAAAGCAAAAAATTACTTCCTTAATCCCAAAAAAAAAATTTTTTAGACTGCCCTCACCTTCATTCGTGTTAAGGTAGAATTTGTTTTGCTAATATTTACAACTTTATCAAAAGTGACAAATACTTACTCGCTGTTTTGAACGTATTATAAATTATATGTTTGGCCTTTTCTCATAGGTACGTAATAATACCGACTGTGGACGGAAACGCAGCACGCAACTTAATAATATCATAACTGTGAAAATATTAACACTTTACCAAAAGGGACAAATATTAATACGTACTCGTTGTCTTGAACGTACTATACATTTTGCCTGGGTGCCTTTATCATACGTAAAATTATAGCGCCACGGCGCGGCGGGGCGAGACAAGTTCATACTTGGTGTCAGTTGCTCATATGCTGTCTCGCATTCCATATCAGAAATCGCATGGTTCCAGAAAAAAATTAATAATGATATGTTTTTCAAATAATCCATGTATGTTATAGATATCGATCTATTCCTAATGAAATTCCCTACAAGATGACATAAATTAAATTTTGATTCATCGAGTCATATGCTTGATATTTAGATAAAGTTAGCGGTAAACTGAATTGACCACATGGGAGCGAGCGTTTTGTTTTGAACACGATACGTTAAGGGTTAAATGAGTAATTCATAAAAATGGCACTCTATAAATTATCTAATTTATTATTATTACATACAGAAAACTAGTTTCAACATGATTTGTCTTGTCACCTCCCACAAGTCATAGGACAGCAGCTACTTAATACTGCTGTCACATCAGAGGTGATTCTTACACCAGGGTTAGGAATAGTGTAACAAAGAATTGATATGTTAGACCGAGGGATCCGAGGCAAACCTTTGTGTCCGGAGATCTGTCGGCAAACGCTGGCACCAGGAGGATTGGGAGAACGGCATTCGGAAGGTGCTTCCGACGCTGCGCCCACAGCGCTCTCCTCGGCCTCACGCAGTCTGAAGATGTCTTCGTTCACCAGCGACTTCACCGCCC
Organism: Lepidostoma basale; assembly: GCA_022606425.2. Lineage (NCBI taxonomy): Eukaryota > Metazoa > Arthropoda > Insecta > Trichoptera > Lepidostomatidae > Lepidostoma > Lepidostoma basale. Next base: position 1,571,293 of record JAHDVF020001522.1, read on the forward strand.
GACACATTGTGCACTGTGGAAGGAAATACATACAAAAATTATACTCCATAAGTAATCAACTCCAAATCAGTTTATTATCTCAAAAGACATTCTCATCTCTCTTCTTCTTCTTGTTCTGTCACACTTCCGTGGCGCATAGGGCCTCAAGGATTCTCCTCGACCTGACTCTTCGCACGCCTGATGTTTAACACCACTCTAAGTGAATTTTGCTGCCTTAACCTTGTCCTGTACGGCAGTGCTCCACAATCTTTTCTCACCTACGGCACACAAAAGTTCTTCCTAGAATTCTGCGGCACAACAAAACCTAAAATTCGGTCTGGACGTGGGCGTCAATCAGTTTAGGAGACGTTTTTTTAGGTCATCGCTGACTTCCGGCTAGTAGAAATCAGCAGCGACGTTTTTTTTTGCTCCTCCCGAAAGATCAAAAGACCAAATTTTCGCAAATTCTACTGGCCAGAAGTCGCTGTTAAGTTAAAAAGTTGAGGTTGCCAGTAACTTCCGGCCAGTAGAAATCAGCGGCGACCGATTTTTCACGAATGACCTAAAATAAACAGCAAAAAAGTCACCAATATCTCCGGAACTGGTTTACGAAAGAGTCGACTCTTTCGCAATTCACAGGTTTTGACTAGAACTAAATTGTTTTTTTATTATGCATTTGGCCGCGGCACACCTGCATCCGGCTCACGGCACACCGGTTGCTGCTCTAGGTCTGCCTCGCTACTCTTTCCACCCACAGGGGACCAATCCAGTGCCCCCTGAGCGATGCAGGCTGGGTTCCGTCTCAGGGTGTGACCGATCCATAGCCATTTGCGCCTAGAAACTTGTTCTTTGACTGGTCTTTTGCCTGCCATGGCTCAGAGAACGGCATTTGACACATTTGACAAAATATCTTAAAAATATAGCGGAGACATCCATTTATAAACACCTGGAGTATTTTTTTTTTTTACATACCGCAGGTCGTTTGAAGCCAATTACTGTATACAATTTATTTTTTAGCTATTGTATCGATTCTCATGACATGTGATAGGTAGCCAATCTATCGCCATTTCTATTTTATCCATTCTACACCAGACCAAAGACAGTGTGACAATCACACTACCATCGCCGGGAATCGAACCCGGGACCTTCGGTATGGAAGTCAGAGCTCTTACCACTCTGCCACAAAGGTTGTCCGTCATTTTCTTAAGACGTCCGTGGTAGAAATCAAAGTCTCACATCTGTACAGCAGTACCCTTTTAACACTACTTTTTACTATTTGGAGTTTGAGATTTCTCAAAATAAACACCATACAGGATGAGGCATTAAAAATAACGTTACCTTGTTGAGTCTGCTGGAGACATCCTAATCCGTGCCTGCGCCCGCTATCAAAACCAGGACTGTATCCCAGAATCTTTCCGAGGACCTCATTCTCAATACATTCAAATATGAGCTGCAAATGCAGTCTGCCTCAGTTTGAAACCATTTATTTGGACTACAAATATAGCCAGTTCAATTGTGAATTTTTTTTTCACATGAAATGTACGACAAATACGAACCTTAATAGAGAGTGGAAAATTTTCATAAGTGCAATAGTCGCACGTCCACTTCTTGGCCGGTTCACAAGATGTCACCGGTGAAGTCGCGCTTGCATTCGTCATGATGGCTTCATTGCTCTGAAACAAAAGAAATAGAAAACAAATTATTAATTAAAAAAAACACATATTTTTTATTGCTTTAACACTGACTGACGCGGTACTTTTCGGGATTCCGGAGTAAAAAGCCCATTAAACTTCTTCTTCTCTAGTCAGATCCCCCCAAAGTTGGCGATCACTGAAACAAAGGCATCACCTACGTCCACATGTTTTGTTTCATGTTTTCCATGGGCTTGCAAAATGTAAAAGGGTCTTTGTCGCACTTATGTATTTTTGGCTTGTAATCATATAGCTAGGTGCATATATACCAGAAGATATCTACAATTTTTTATATGGATTTGAAGCCGGGCTTTATCACTCTGAAGTATGTTACTATTTGATGTGTCACAAAGTTCTTTTCTATTGTCAGAATGTTATCTGTCATTTACATTATGAGCAGAAATGTTACGAAAAGAAAGATTATGTCATTTCTTTATGAACATTTATTTATAATTCGTGTTTCGGTATTAACAAATTTATTATTATTGTCCATTTACAGCTTATTTCTTATTAATTATATTTCTTCTTGTATTTGTAAATACATTCTTATATTATACAAGAACATGAGTTTGATGACGCAGAAAATTATTTTTTGTATAGATTTAAAATGCGCCAAAAATGGGATTTAAAATCAATTAATTCACGAAATTAATTTAGAAAGTCTTTTAATCCAGAAAAATACATTATTGTGACCCTTGGACATGGACATGGATCTTCTGGCTTACAGAGGTTCAGCTCTAATGGCTATCCCTCTTACGTCTGTAGGAAACATTGTTGGAATGTGATTTGGTAGTTGTTTTATGATGGGGCTAAATGTATGGCCCGGAGTGTCCCTCCGAAAGAGGGCGAGGGGGGATTTAGGGTTTATGATAAAGTCTTACATGATTGTCAAGGAATGGAAGACCAGTTAGGGTTGGGATTGTATTTATAAAAAAGTCTGTTCCCGAGAGGAAGATAAGAGGAGCAGTGCCTGGATGGAGTTATGGTAGTTTACTAATATTATAACACAAAAAAGTCAGACGGGCTTGCCTTACTGGTTGACCCTAGGCACGCCACTGATGGGAGTGTAATTGTCACACTGTCTTTGGTCTGGTGAAGAATTCACGTGACAATAAAATGGCGATAGATTAGCTACCTATCACATGTCATGAGAATCAACATGATAGCTATACCCTTTACATCGATTTGGCTCGTGCTGTAATGATGTAAAGAGTGATTCAACAAAATACTAACACGCAGGTTTTGTATACACAATACAATAAAATATACAATGATCAAAACCTTTGTTATGATGACAGTGCATATTACATAAGATATTAATAGAAAATGGATCTTTTGTCTATGGCCAAGTATAATTTCATCACTTGTCAACCGCGTGTCATTGGAGCGAATATACGAAACAGGTTATGCCTAATTATAATAATATGCTATGTTTACACTATCAATAATTAATTTAATTAGCTTTATATGCATAACTAATCTGTATAGTCTACAGCGGAGTATAAGAAATAGACAACAATTTTTAAATATGGAACAAGATAATACCAGAAACATGTTGTTTGTGGAATTCATATCTGTGGTTTTAGCAACTATTTACCACATTGGTTGAATAACAAATAAAAACAGAATACTTACAATTCCACAAGAAAGAAGTCTGTTTTATTTTTGTTATTCGTTATTATTAAAACGAGTTTGACTCTTATCAGAATGCTAAATAATTATGTAACGTTGTTTGAAATGACGATCGTCGTTGCCTTAAATATGACTTAAAAATGCTTGAATTTAAACTATTTCTGCATGATAAACAATGCATCTCACTTGTACAAACAGGCAAGACAGAAAGAAAGGAATTTCATTTCATTTATTTGCATAAAAATCACAAACGACACAACACAACACAAGATCGTTTGCAATTACATTATAAGAATTTATAAGAGAAGCATAAAAAAAACATTAAGATTAAGAATTAGAAAGAATCATAACATTGATATTGCATCCCTGAGGCAACTCACACTATCACGAAATATGTCGACCTCCGAGGCGACCCGATTAAGCAATAAGATTGCCCTACCCACAAGCATAACCATTTGCAGGTTGGTTCTGCAGCGCGGCAAATAAAACAATCTGTGCTGTCTATAAATATGAGAGCAGAATACCGAACGACAAAAAAAGGAATAAATGTAAGGCAGATGATTGCATCATAAAATTAAAAAAAGGATTCCTGAGATGATTTGAACATATGGACGAGAGAAGAATGATGAAAATATTGTATACAAGCTGTGCAAGTGGAAAAAGAACCCAAGGAAGACCAAGAAAAGCATGGCGTAACCAAATTAATCAAATACTAAAAAGCGTGCATGATACGATGTATGATTTTTTCCCCTTGTATACAACAGGTCGTTTGAACCCAATTACTGTATACAATTTATTATACTGATTCTCAAGACATGTGATAGGTAGCGAATCTATCGTCATTTTACTGTCACTTGAATTCTACACCAGACCAAAGACAGTGTGACAATCACACTGCCATCGCAGGCAATCAAACCCTGGACCTTCGTTATGGAAGTCAGAGCTCTTACCACTCCGTTACAAAGGTTGGCAGGAAGGTGAAATTTAACTCAAAGCTATGCCAGACTGTTGTAAACAAGCTTCCAACAGGGGTCACCTTGGTGGGAAGCTTGTGGAGCCCACGGTTAGTGTTTGCGTCCACACTGGTTTTAAACAAGGCTCCCACCTCATACAACGGCCGCATCCACATGCGGTTTGCAAAGCGCGTCCGTCCACAGAGGTTGTTGAAGGTCAAACGAATTTTTGTTGCAAACAAGTGTATACACTCATGTAAACCGCCGGTGGAGACAGTAAGAGACAGAGTCAGAAACGATACGGTGAGAGAAAAAACAAAGGTCACTGACATCATCCACCAGGTGGTGACTCTAAAATGGCAATGGGCGGGTCACGTAATCAGAAGCTCAGATGAAAAATGGACAAGAAGACTGCTGACTTGGAGACCGTGGACGGCGACCGCAACAACGGTGGAAGGATGATATAAACAGACACGTCAGAATAACCTGGATGCAGTCTGCACAGGACAGAATGACATGGAAGCAAATGGAGGAGGCCTTTGTCCAGGAGTGGACGGGAATAGGCTGAGGAAGAAGAAGGGTGAAGAAACCGCCGGTGGAGACCGATGTGGAGGGCTTGTTTACAACAGTCCGGCAGGGATTTAAATATATTAAAAAAAAATGAAATGTGCTAAATTTTTTCTATTTTTCTGTTTAATGAGCTTCTCTACCATGAAATTTTAAATAATTTTTTTTTTTTAATGAATCAATATTCTTTTCTTATGAAGCTTTGTATAAAATATAATAAAACTTCTAAAAAACAGGTGTTTTCATTCGTATCAATTATTAATTACAGAAAAACTAACTAACTAACCATCACGCCGTCTCCCCGAAGGGGTAGGCAGGAAGAATGGACTGCCACACTTTTCTTTCCTGACATATTTCTCTCGCTTCCTCAACATTCATATATCGTCATGCACGCGCGTCGATTTCTCTGACTCCTCACATGGCCGACATTCAATATTTGATTTATTTGATCCTGCCACGTTTTCCTCGGTCTTCCTCTATTTCTGGTTTCATTTACATCATTAACATATCATTTTTTACCATTCATTCCATATGTCCAAACCATCTTAATGATCCTTTCATTATTTTGTTCATAACACCATCATTCGCACCGCATTCACTTCTTATATTTTCATTTGACACTCTATCATACACAGATTATCCACACATCCGTCTAAGAGATCTCATTTCTACTGCATTTATTCTACTTTCATCCTTTTTTTGCCAGTTCCATGCTTCACTTCCATACATAAGGGTCGGTAGAAGAACACCATTGTGCACTGCCATTCTATCTTTTTTGGATAGGTTTTTGTTTGTGATGACAACTAATTGCAGAGATTTTCATAATTGTTTAAGAAACAATAAAGTCTCAAGTTCCCGATCCCTGGTGTCCAATGCTATCAACAAACATAAACAATAATAACACGTGACCACTAAAGAGCATAACACACATAGATATCAGAAATCGGCATCAAAAATTCTTCAACTAAAGTTATAATTCTCATTAAAAAATCGAACCTTGACTCACAAATAATAAATCGAGATAATTTGACATACAAGTCGTAACATGACTCCGAGAATTACAGTCAAAATATAATCATATATATTAATTTCAAATAATAACTGTTCAATGTATATATGTATATGATTATTAATAGGTGCCTTCGCTCAATATTCAAGATCTATTGGCCCCAAACAGTGTCAAATGCCGTTCTCTGGACCATGGCAGGTGAAAAGCCAATTAGAGAACAAGTCGCTAGACGCAAATGGCAGTGGATTGGTCACACTCTGAGACGGAACCCAGCCTGCATCGCTCAGGGCGCACTAGACTGGTCCCCTATGGGGGGAAAGAGGAAGCGAGGCAGATCTAGAGCCACCTGGAGAAGAACCCTGCAGGACGAGGTTAAAGCAGCAGGCCTCACTTGGGATGCGATAGAGTCGGGTGGAGAAGGTTCTATGCAGCACAGAGGTGTGACAGGACAAAAAGAAGAAGAGACAGTAATGTTAATTTTAACGATGTATACAGAAAAAGAAATAGAGAAAGACCGAGGAAAATGTGGCATGATCAAATCATTCAAATATTAAATGTCGGCAAAGTGAGGAGTCAGAGAAATTTATGTGCAACATGTTTGATTTAACGCCACATTTTATAATGCCTTAGAAAGGCGAAACATCATCACCTGAGAGTAAGAAGGTTCCAACTGTCAATCGGGTGTGTATCTTGGAATAAAAGGGTTTCATCTGAAGCAGATGAACCTCTTTTACCGAGAAGCGTGTAAATTTTCTCTGGCAACAGTTGGAATAATAAAGTTCCCAGTGTAAATGAATCCTTCTTCAGCGAATCGTGTGTTTTGAATGATCAGATGGAACTTGATTCTTTTCGTAACATCAAAATGACGATACTATTACATGTTTTTATTTATTGTAGGTATGGATAAGGTTAGTAAGAACCCTTTTCACGAAAAAAAGCCAAATGTGAAATTTTGTTAGTTGGAACCCTCTTACTCCCAGGTGACGACATGTCATTCCCATAAAATATAATGAAACGTTTTTATATGTAATAATTGCAATATTCCTGTTTATTACAGATTGCCAGAATGCCAAGAACGAAGAAACGTAATGAATGCAAGAACCAGAGAAAAAAATGGGATAAATCCCATATATGGTACGTGCCACAGCGGTTATGAAAACATTGGAGACTTTCGTGAAAGGCGCCGCAAGAACGCTGAGAATACCTAACCTAGAATCTAGAAAACAGACATTTTTTTTCTTTAACAAACAAAATAAATAGGATGTAAGTAATTTAAAATCAGGTTGATCAGGGCAAACAATATTATTTTGACGGCTCATTACATCCGATGCACTCGTTCAATGCCTATTATGACCGAATGAGTCACGCATCCAAAGAACAACAAAAACCAATTGAACATCGTGATGTAATGGCCCACCTACACTAGTGAAATCGTTTTTTAATTCATCCTACAATGGCCGGTGAAGTGGTGACCGAGAGCGAAGTCAATTCAATTAAGACAAAGATTTATTTTTAATTTATTTAAAAACTAACTAACTAACCAACACGCAGTCTCTCCGAAGGGGTAGGTAGAAAGAATAGACTCCCAGACTCTTCTTTCCTGACATACTTCTCTCGCTTCCTCAACATCTCTAATGCGTTCCTGGTATTATGTTGTATTTTTATAATAGATGCCTTAAACATTTTGCACTGATTTGATTTGAACATTCATATATCATGTCATGCACGCAAGTCGATTTATCTGACTTCTCACGTGGCTGACATTCAAATTTGATTTATTTTATCGTGTCACGTATTCCTCGGTCTTCCCCTATTTCTATTGGGATGTCCAAAAAGTAATTAAATTTTTTTCAATAAATATGACAAATAATTTTCTATTTTATTATTGAATATTTAATTTAATTATATACCGTCCATTTTGGTTGAATACCTTTTGCCATCTTTCTGGTAGTACCATGATTCCACTTTAATTAAATTTTGTTCTTTGCTGGCAAAAAACTAAGCCAGGTTTTACAGTCTAAATTTTTTTGTAGAGACCGTAACAAATAATAGTCAGAAGGTGCTAGATCTGGAGAATATGGTGGGTGGGGTTTTTCACATTGTTAACATATACTTTTTTATCATTCTTTCTTCATTTCTTTCCATGCTGTCCATAGAATATATTATAAAAATGTCATTTTCATAAATATTAAATACTTAATCATCATCATAATCATCAGTCGTCTTGTGTAGGACAAAGGCCTCCCTTCCTTACTTCTGCAACTCTCTATCCCTCGCCAATCTGTGCCATTGACCTCCTGCCACTCTTTTTATGTCATCTGTCCATCTTGCTTGTAGTCTGACCGGGTTTCTGTGGCAATTCCACTTCAACAAACCTATTTTGCACGCTACATTGGCAACTTTGGTCCTTTCTCTGAATATGAAGCTTTTAATACGTTAATTATCTTTTAATATTACATAGATTAGAATAACATTGCAATTCCAGCAAGAGGTGATAAAGCAAATTTCTACACTTGTGTTTTCATAATTACGGGTCCATTTGGCATGGAATAATCTCCTTGTTAGTATTAAGCGTGATGATAGCGACATTAGATTTTAAAAAAACATCTGTTCTTTTCCCAGTGCGCCCTTGGGGTTAATTTATTATACAAAATGGCCGCTTTAAAAATAAATAAATATGTAAAAGACACAGAAAAAAATACTTATTGTTTATTTATAATATATAATAAACCGATTGTCAGTCCTGAGATTTTTTGCAAACAACTAATAAGCTGCGGAGGTGTGATTTGCATTGCAAATTTTTTTTTCAGAGTTCAACCGAGTTTATACTTGGCCAGATAACAGAGGCTGATTGTGCAGTGCGGAGGTGGATAGTATAAATTCCTGATGTTATCTCGAGTAATCGAATAACCCACCATAAAATTTCTAGCACCTCTCGAAGAAATATCACGGAAATCGAACCCTTCTAGAATGCCACAAGTTAATGTATCTCATTTTTTGAAGACACTAAGGATGATGAGATATGTGAGGCTACGGATATTATAAGATGTAATAGAGATCGAAGAAGGGACGGTCATGTCCGGTACGGTTATCTGGGCACCGCATGAGGTTCGATATTCCCTAATGGTGGAGAGGGTGCAGAAGAAATTTCTGCGTAACCTCTATCTTAGGGAGTATGGATATTACCCGTGGCTCTTTCTGACTGATTTCTTGCTAGGGATACTGGGCTACCAGTCACTCGAGAGGAGACGAGACATTCACTTGGGTGTTCACTTCTTTCGACTGATAGGCGGTTGTATACACAACTCAGAAATCCTGAGTGATGTAGGTCTGTTGTAGGTGTATTTAGCATGGCTCTTACGTGTTTCCTTTGTGGTACACGGAGTCTCCTTATGGTCGACTTGGTGAGGGTTAGCGTTTCTGTTCCATGTCAGGACTGAAAGTACACATAGGTCATACAATCTTCACTGGCTCAAGAGTCCTGAAAGATTCCAGTATAAACTATGCTGGACAGTTTTCAAAGCGATTCACAAAATGCCACCAGCCTATTTCTTTGTATTGCTAATAACCCTAACATGCGGTAATCTAGGCAACTCCTAGGCAATAGGTAGATTACTTGAACCAAAACGCAGGCCCCAGACTAATTTCGGAGACCATCCGCCTGGAATATGCTCCCTGCACGCCTCAGATGCATTGACAATCCGACTGAGTTTAAATCTAGCTTAAAAACCCACCTTTTCAAATTATCACATAAAATATAAACAATTATTGCCGGTGTCAGATGCAGCTCTCATGACTTAAAACATTGTCAAAGCGTCCTTGAGGCGAGTTATTCACGAAAATGGTGCTATACGAATTAGCCATATTATTATTAATATACGAGGGTTGTCCGTAAAACAAGTTTCCCTGTTTGCCACGAGCGCGCGGATCGCTGTTACGTACGATCCGGCAACACTGGATCGTAGCTTGGTCTTCCCCCTCCACATCCCTACCCAGCCGAACTCGCTGCGACTCTCAGTGTCGGTTTGGCGGCCGTAAATAATGGAGCTCCCGATCGCATCGCCCGCGAGGTGTGAAGTACGCTCGTTTTTTGTATGCCAAAGGCCATTCGACAACGGAAATTCATTCTCAACTGACAGAAGTGTATGGAGATGGAGTGTGAGTATGGAGTGCATGAGTGTTCAAATGGTGCGCAAGTGGTGCAAAGAATTCAATGAAGGGCGCACAGACGTCCATGACGAATAGCGGTCCGGACGGCCATCGGTCAGTGACGAAACGATTGCGAAAGTGGAAGCGGCAATGCTGGCAGATCGAAGACTGACGGTTCGGGAGCTGAGCGAGATGATCCCAGATATCAGCAAGACAACTATAGACAAGATCCTAACAGAACATTTAGGTTATTCTAAGGTATGTGCAAGGTGGGTGCCCAAGATGCTCACCACCGCGCTCATTGAGAAATTCGGATGGGAGATCTTCCTACACCCACCATACAGTCCGGACTTGGCCCCGAGCGACTACCATCTCTTCCCTGATTTGAAGAAACACCTCGGTGGAACGCATTTTGTAAACGAAGAGGAGCTGAAAGAAGAAGTTCTGAGCTACCTTCACGGCCTAGCGGGAGACTCCTATGACCGGGGAATCAAAAAGATGGTGACCCGGATGAAAAAGTGCATCGAAGTCAACGGGGACTATGTAGAAAAATAGCTGAAAGTCTAAGGTTTCCAATGATGTATTGCTCGTTGTAAATAAAAATGGTTTTCATCGTGAAAAAAAATAGGGAAACTTATTTTACGGACAACCCTCACCCAATAAGTTTATAATAAAAGGCTTACCTGCGGAAACAAGTGCTGGGGAGAGTTGGCCTCGTTGAGTGCGTGATGCGAGAGGGTCCTTTGCCCCGGCATTCCCTCCGGGGAGTCACGGGCCAGGCTCCGGGCATTATGTTGATTATTTTGCTGCTTCTCATCGCTCATCATGAGCCGGAACTAGGAGCGGAAGCCTGACTTACACTAACCTCGACTAACTAGCTGTCTAATCAAACTAACGCTTCAATATGTTGTCACTAACATACTAATTGTGCTTCCGAAGGGACACTAATTAATTATTTTTAATAATACTTTCTTTATTATCGACGAAGATGCCAAGGGATTCTAAATAAATATATATATTTTTTATTTTCTCTATGTCATACCATCATGATGTTAGAATGGGAAAATTTCCTTTTCAACAACAAATTGGTGTGAAAAAGAAAATTAGATTTTCGGCAGATTTAGAGGTCGATGTCAATCTGAAAGCAAGAAGAGAAAACATGAATATTATTAAGTTGCAACAATCAAGAATGAAATTGGAATGGAATAATCAAGAATGAAATTGGAATGAGATAATCTATAATGAAATTGGAATGAAATAATCAAGAATAAAATTGGAATGGAATCATCAAAACAGATTGGGCTGAAATGAACACAAATAAAACAAAATATCATGGCGATTGAAAATATTACAAATAATCTGTCTCTTCTTCTTCTTCTTTTTGTCCTGTCACACCTCCGTGGTGCATAGGGCCTCAAGGAACCTTCTCCACCCGACTCTATCGCATGCCTGATGCCTAACATCATCCCAAGTGTACCCAACAAATAATCTGTACTAGTTAATAAATGTTTCTCCGGAAGTGAATTGACCGCCACACTACTCTATCCTGACTTGCCTCTCAAGCTTCCTCCACATTCATACAATGAGTCATACACGCACGTCGATTCTTCTGACTTGTAACATGGCCGACTTTTAAAATTGGTTTGACTTGGTCTTGCCATGTTTTCCTCGGTCTTCCACGACATCATACTCCATTCACATCGTTGACATTACTTTCTTAAGCATTTTTTCTTCATCCATGCGTTCCATATGTCCAAACCAAAGTGATACTTTCACAATTTTGTTAACAATACATTCCTCTGTTGTATTATGAACAAAATCGCGGTTATTACCCGTGGCTCTTTCCAACTAAATTCTTGCTAGGTATGCTAAGCTACCAATCATTGGAGAGAAGGAGGAATATCCACTTGGGAGTTCACTCCTTTCAGCTGATTGGCGGCCGTATACAAAACTCGGATGTCCTGAGTGATGTAAAATCAAAGACACCACAGATTGTTTAATTTTCCGCGCTGCAGAACCAACCTGCCAATGGTTATGCCTGTGGGTAGGACAATCTTATTGCTTAATCGGGTCGCCTCGGAGGTCTACATATTTCGTGATAGTGTGAGTTGCCTCAGGGATGCAATATCAATGTTATGATTCTTTCCGATTCTTAATCTTAATGTTTTTTTTATGCTTCTCTTATAAATTCTCATAATGCAATTGCAAACGATCTGGAATTATATGTCTGTAATGTTTGTGATTTTTATTCAAATAAATGAAAATGAAATAAAATTCCATCCGAATATCAGCATTTGAATCTCTGTTGTACATCATTTTACCAAACACACGTCTACGGGATCTCATCTCTACCGCATTTATTCTGTTCTCATCCGTCTTCTGCCAGTTCCATGCTTCACTTCCATACATAAAGGTTAGAACAAGAACTCTATTGTGAACGGTCATTTTTGCTTTCATTGATAAATTTATGTTTCCAATAACAGTTCTTAAGGCTCCGTTCGCTTTTTTGCCTGCACCAACCCTTCTTTCGACGTCACTGTCCGTTTGATCATCCGCTGTGAACATGCTACCTAAATACACAAACTAAGACACCTCCTCAAGATTCTTTTCGCTAGTTAACCACCCTACGTATTTGAACGAACGTGATACGTTCACTTTGACTGTACCATTCTGCGCTATCCCGTATCACGTAGGCGCTTGAGAAAAAGTAATGTACCTAAAATGTACAAACTGTTAGGGAAACGCGCATGTGCCAACAGCACTTGAGTACAAGTCTTCATAAATATGATAGTTTTACAAGGGGCCGGCAAAGTGTGGGGCCGATTATTTGACGTTTCGTAATTTAAAAAAAAAATTAATACATAATGAAATTTCATTAATAAAAAACCTGCTTTTTTTCACGTTTCTCGGAAAATAACTCAATGGTAGGGCGGTTAATATGTCTTTTCAATAATCTGTTTATGATATAATCTGACCACCATATTTATATACGTTATTTTAATAAATTAAATATTACTACTCATTATATAACGTAGTGTCCAATTTAAATGTTGAATAAGTCTTATTGTGGTTATATATAGGCCAAAATATGTTTTTTTTTTAAATACGTAAATAAACAAGAATAAAAAGTAATTTAGAGGTTGGAACAAATAAATAGTTCGATAAATAATGTAAAAACACTTGCAGTGATGTATATATTTAGTTTTTTGGGTATAGTTAAAATAGTAATCATTTATTTACATTACAATGTCAAATGTTAGTACTGAAAATTGTATGAAATTAAAATTGTCTCTAATCCTATTAAACCTATGAACCGTATATTTATGTTCATAAAAACTCGTTTACTTAGCGTTGAGAACAATTATGCATGAAATCTTTTGAAACAAAATAGTTCACACCATTGTTTATGACATGTTTAAAACACTTCATACTTTCGCCATTGATTTTTCCGAAAAGTCCAACGTGTAGGCGCCGTGGACGCGAATGGCAATCAATTGTTTACAAAAATATGACTATAAGGTCATGCGACGAAAAAAATAAACCATAGTTACCTGGCCGTCCATCAAATTGCTTCTGTTGCCAAATATTTCGCAACTTCCCGACGGCGTTCGTGAACTACGGGTATCATTTTCAACTAAAGGACATCGGTAGTGAAGGATTATAAGTCTGCTGCACCGAAACACAGCCCGAAAGCAAAAGAATATTCACTATAAACTTTGACAAATTGATGTCACACGCAAACGAAAACATCGGGCACGTTCTATTTTGATAAGTTTAGTGGTAAAAGTCACTCACAAACTGGCCATAGACAAGGATCCGTTCACTTGAGCCGTTATTGAGCTGTGATTGGCTGATTCCGTCAATCGAAAAAGGGAGTGTGGGCAAGTGAACACAATAGTAGAAAAATTGCATTAATTTTGAAATTTCAAGATTACAAAATTAACACCGGTGAGATGATTTAACCTAATGAAAAAAATATTTGAAAATTGATTCAGAGTTTATAATAAAATCAATACATAAATATTGAGAAAATTGTACTTACGCGATAATACTTATTTTTATTTTATACATACAAATTTAAAAAAGAAAACTCTTACTATTGTGTTCCCTTTTCAGAAAGCAATTACATATCTGGTCATATTATTTTTATTATTATTAAAACACAATATAAGTTAGATAATACAAAGAGGTTCTCTTATTATTTTTTAGCTGAAATCAATGATATTATTAAAAAATCTGATCATGGCAAAATCAAGAGCCGTAAGAGCAGCAAGGTACGATTAACCTCAAGAAAGAAGACCTCAAGTAGGACCCCCAAAAATATGGAAGGACAGCTGGCTGTCCAATTCTCAAGAACGAAACTGATGCTGAGAATAACAGGCCAAAAAGCCTTAACCAATAAAGAAAATCAAATCATGTTATTTAAAATTAACAACAATCTTATGGTGTAATGTAAATAATCTATTATATATAATCTTTAAGGAATAATTTAATTACTTATTAAGAGTTAATCTAATGTACTGTAATGGTAAAAATATTAATAAAAAAATGAATTTCTGGACAGATTACCCCGGTTATCTTTAAATCCAGTTGTAGTTTTTCTATATCTAATTCTTGGTCAAATTATAAATATATTGTCTATTGATTATCTATGGTTGTCGAAAGCTTGTTTATGATTTTCGAGTGTCATTTTTAGAGGTTATTGGGAATTAGGTAGTTCGATTATTGTAATTTCCAATAAGTCGAAGGTTAGAATCTGATTGGAATAATGGATTGATTCATTCAATTAAAGAGTGATATAAGATTGTTGATTTACTATTATTATCATGCAGTAGGTCTTAATTTCTGTGGTCTACGCCTGGCGCGAAATATATGGGTCAAAACTATTTACTATTCCTCACAGAGTTTACAGAGCGATAGCCAATAGCTAATACTTATTACGATCAGGTGTTAGTTGTCCTATAACAATGTACACCTTGGTAATTTGGAATAGAATTAATAACGCTGTTTTTATTTCATTTTTATTTGTCAAATATTTTTATAGAATAAAAATACATATTTCGGAGGTGAACTCCTCCATCCTCAGGTGTAAATATGTATATAACTAAACTCTAACAAAAGAAAGAATATTTATATAAAGATAAGAAGTAAAATATTATGTACATAGTAACACACATTTCCATAGTAATATAATACACAACTATAATTTGTAAAAATACATTGAATTCAAAATTTTTACGTAGATACTAATTGATTTTTAATACATATTTACTTAGCAATAAAATACATAATTATTATTTGTAAAAAACAATCATCTGAAAATAAACATTTTATCTGGATATTCATCATAGCCATTCTTTCTCCATCCGAACCATCGCAGCTATCCTTTCATAATTTTGTTCATAATACCTTCTTCCGCTCTACATTCCCATCTTATATCAGCATTTGAGATTCTGTCGTATATCGTTCTACCACACATGCGTCTTAGGGACCTCATCTCTACCGCATTTATTCTGCTTACATCCTTCATCTGCCAGTTCCATGCTTCGCTTCCATACATTAGGGATAATTATTAAACGTTATTATTATTGCTAAATTACACATAAATCGCAGCCTGACATTAAAAGGTTGGCAATGAAAATGAGAGAAATGACGTCATGGAATAGTTAAAATGTGTCTTAATTCACCGGTATTACAGTTACATTGATAAAAACTTGTATTCCGAAAAAAAAAATAATCTGTTAAATTAAAAAAACTTTGTTTATGTATCTCGATATAATAAATATTTTATTTTCCGCGATAGCTGTTTCGTCAAAATATGTTGACATCATCAGATGTTACAATAATCTATCAACTGTTTTTAAAATTGACATAGGAAAAAATACACTTAAAGGTTAACAAAAAATCACTAATATTTAATTTTAACAGTTGATTGATTATTATAGGTTGACGAAACAGCTGTCGCGAAAAATGAAAAATATGTAAATTTTGATACATAGAGGCAACTGGAACTGGCAAAAGAAGGGTAAAAGTAGAATAAATGCAGTAGAAATATGATCTTTTGTTTTTTTAATTTACTAGAATGTTTTAGATGTAAACTGATCATCGATACACACCTATTGAGCAAGTCATGCGATTCACTTAGCTAGGCATAGAGATCGGTAGCTACAGTGGCCTATATGACGAGGTGCGAGCACTAACCAACAAAGCGACAGCCGTGGCTGGCTGCTTGCGCGACTCCATATGGAGGAACAAATACATGCTAATCGAAAGTAAAGTCAAGATATACAAGGCATGCGTTCACCCCATCATGGCGTATGGAATAGAGGTCAGAGCCGATACCAATAGAACTAAGAACCTTCTTAGAATAGCAGAAATGCGAACCCTACGCTCCATCGCAGGCAAAACCCTCAGAGATCGGATCAGAAATGAAACTATAAGGTCTATCTGTGGTGTTGAGGACATAGTGAGATGGGGAAGAAGCGGAAGGCGCTTTTGGAGACACCACGTGGACCGCACGGAGAATACAAGAATCGCAAAAATTGTTAAAGTTGAAAACTCAAGAGATAGAGAGATGGTTGGACATCATCATCCCAGGACAGCCCACCGTCACAAACAGGTCATACGACCTAAACTAAGAGGAAGAAGAAGAATAAGAAGTATTGAAGTATTTTTTATTCATTTATTTATACAAATGAGACATAACAAACGAAAAACGTTTGGGCGACTCATTTGGACACAAAACGGTGTTACAAAGATAAGATAAAACAACATGAGACCAAAAAATCATACATATCAGAAGGAATCCAAATATGTCGACGTCAGTGAGGTAGTACTCTTTCCAGAATTTGTAATATTTTTTTATGAATACTGCCTCACTGACGCTGAAAATGTCCAAATCCGAGACGATTAGATTCAACGTCCGAATTGCTCTTCCTACTTTGGTGTTGGTTCTGCGTGACGGAGCAAAGAACAATTGATGTCGGCGCTGTCGCAGGGGGTTATCAGGAACAAAAAGACCTATTTGCTCAAGAACAAAGGGGTTCTCAATAGAGCCCCGAATCAGTTTGAAAAAATGCGTTGGCAATAATCCTTCCCTCCTCATCAATCATAATGTTTCAGCTAAAACAATGGAAAAAAATAAGTAATAAATTCAATTGTATCTCAATAGAGACGAAGATGCAAATTGGAAACTGAATATGGTTGATCAAGGTGTTTACAGGACTTATGACCTGTCATTGGTTGGGTTAAGCGCACGCTTTATGTAATTACAACATTCCCCCTTTGTTTATGACCATGTATGACAAATTTTTGGAAGTTGTATATATGTTTAAGTCCAACACCAGAATTCACATGTCATTTTCAATGCGCCATCTATGAAGATTTGATTACATATGTTAATCTCTAAGATTTCTCTATATAATCTACATACTAACGCCATCTATGAAGATTTATGCTTATTAAGCATTAAGCAGAACATCTTTTTAACACAATGTGAAAGGCTACCCCGCCATTAGCGCCCAACCAATGACAGGTCATAAGTCCTGTGAACACCTTGATCAACCATATTCAGTTTCCAATTTGCATCTTCGTCTCTATTGAGATATAATTGAATCATGAATTGATAACCCGCAATGGGTGAAATCCAGTATTCGTATACAAGTATATGTATACATTCAAAAAAAGTAATAAATTATTTGAAGGTGCAACCGCACTTGTACGGTCATACTACAGAACAGGATAACATTCTTTTGTTGACACCATAGAGTTCATCGAACTTTTTGAAATGGAGAGAACGTTCTATTATAGAAGACAACAAGTAGAAAATAATGAAATTGTCTTCATTACTCACAGGAACGGAGTAATGAATTCCCGGGAAATTCGGCAATGTTACAAAGCGTATGATTATATTATACTCGTATATCCAGCAGGGATGTACTCTTGCGAGTTCCTACCGGTTCGCTAGTGCCGGTTTTCGAAATTGTCTATGAAATAAATGTTGTGCAATAACACAAAAATTAATAAATAAGTCACAAAAACACGCCGCTGTCTGCCACGTAAGAATTAGTTTATGAAAAAAAACTATTTTCACAGTAGAATTGGAAAAGTGTCAGTTATAAATTATATTGGATAAGTAAGTGTCAATTCATCGATGAGTTTATACGGGTGAGTGAATTATAAATAAATAAATTAAAAAGTAAAATTAGGTACTATTCAAAATGTTGACTTTCGAAATGGATTTCATTTCAGTTCAGTTCTTGAATGTGAAGTTGTTTTACATACCTACGAGTACCTATATAAAAATATAATGAAATGTACTCGTATATGTACGTAATCTTTATTTGTACTTATTTATTTATTTCGAATTCGGGCTTCAAAAATAATGCTTTATTAATTATGTTTTTAAATAATATTAATTTGTTCCAATGACAATTTGAATAATTTCTTCAATATTATTTTTAAGTTCTTGCTGGTTAAGTGCCTAGTTACAGCTAATTTAAAAAGGTGGATACGTGTAACATAGATTAAATAAACACAAAAGTCCGGATCGTCCATGTCAACGTGTGCAACATCGAAAAAAACATTATGTATTATTAAATTATGTGCTAAATTAAAAAAAAAAACGGTGGATTCGTGGAACATAAATTAAATAGACAATATGTGCACCATCTAAAAAGAACATTTTGTGTTAAATTATTATTATTTTGTTATTTTATTTTATATCATTATATTTTATGTTATTTGTTTTAGATTTATTTTGTGGGTGTTGGACGATCAAAGTGTGCGCGGGAGATGCCTATTGGTGGCGATGAGGTTCGCAACCCATCACACCGCGTCTCCCGCGGGGCGAAAAGAGAAGGATGGAGTGCCGCATCAGTAAAAGTGTGACAGTCCATTCTTTCTGCCTACCCTTTCGGGGAGACGGCGTGATGGTTAGTTAGTTAGTTATAATATAATAAAAAGTTTAAACGAATGCAAAAATAACAATTTTAAAACGTTTCAACGAAAATATCTGTGATAAAACCATCACGCCGTCTTTCCAAAGGGGTAGGTAAAAATAACGGACTGTCACTGTTCTTTCCTGATATACTGCTCCTCTTTCCGCAACATTCATATATCGTGTCATACATGCACGTCGATTTTTCCGACTCACGTGGCCGACGTTTAATATTTGATTTTTTTGATCGTGCAACGTTTTTCTTCTTCCTCTATTTCTAGTTTATTTAAATGTTTTTATAAGTTAGCACTTTTTTACCGCTCTTTCTTCATTTATTATTTCCGTGTGTCTAAACCACAGGTTCCCAAACTTTTTTGTCCCGTAGACCCCTTGCCGATTTTTTCTATCTCGTGTGATTCTTGATTTTTCGAATCGGTTGCTAAAAAAAATCGGTCGAGCTAAAAAAAAAAGATCGCCAATGATTTCGATATTCGTTTCAATATTCGGCTTCAATTTAGTTAAACCATCTCGTGGACCTCTATTTACATCTCGTGGACCACCATTTACATCTCGTGGACCCTCAATTTTTTTTTGCAACTGTCGTGGATACCTGGGCGTCTATATATACCACTTTAGGAATCACTGGTCTAAACCATCTTAATGTTCCTTTCATTATTTTGTTCATAACACTTTCATTCGTTAGACTTGTCCATATACGAGTATAACCACGGGGATTTACGCAACCCTGTTTGACACCTTTATTGATATCAAACCAGGCTGTAAGATCTCCATTTACTCTGACACTAGCAGTGTTTTCCGTGTATAAGTCGCCGACATTTAATTTTTGATTTATTTAATCGTGCCACGTTTTCCTTGGTCTTCCTCTATTTCATGTTCCGTTTACGTCATTTAAATATACTTTCTATACCATTCTTGTGTTCAAACCATATTGTGTTAACATATAACAACAACAACAACAACAAATCATCACGCTGTTTCCCCGCAGGGGTAGGCAGAGAGAATGGACCGCCACATTACTCTATCCTGACATACCTTTCTAGCTTCCTCCACATTCATACAGCGAGTCATACACGCACGTCAATTCTTCGGGCTTCTAACATGAGCAACCTTTAAAATTTGATTAGTTTGGTCATGCCATGTTTTACTCGACTCCGTACTCCATTTACATCGTTAACGTATACTTTTTTAACCATTCTTTCTTCACTCATGCGCTCCATGTGTCCGAACCAACGCAGCGATCCTTTTATAATTTTGTTCATAATACCTTCTTTACTACATTCCTTTCTAATATCAGCATTTGAGATTCTGTCGTACATCTTTCTACCATCCATTTACACTGGACCGTCATTAACCGATACCGACACTTCACGCGTTTGCGTTGAGCAAATAATCGTTTTGTTTGTTTGATGGTGTCTTGTTACTTTTAATTAATGCCGATTCCGTTCATATTATATTTAAATTCCGAGATAATCGCCTTCTCCACGGCGAATTCAAATGGTAGTAAAAATGTTATTCTGTAAAAAGAATTATATACTGTAGGAAACACATCCTGAAAAATATTGATCATTTTTATTAAGTGTCAATTTTATGTAGGTAGGTGCTTTCTTCGGCAACCCCCGACGGCGATTTTGGTCGGTGAGATTCAAGGTTATTTTTATCGGGACGTGTCGGTATCGGCTGATGACTGTCCAGTGTAAATGGACCTTTGGGCGCAGTCTAGGCCTTCCTACAGGTCTTACTCCGGTCGATCTTGACGCGTACTGGGTCTTGATTGGTCTGGTTTTACCCTCTCGGCATACGTGCCCAATCCATGCTAGGCGACCGGCTCTTACGGTGCTCGTTATAAGAGACTGCTGGATCACGTGCGGATCTCTTGGTTGCTCCTATGTCTTCAAGTTTCCGCTGCAACACCAGGTCATCCCAGGATATATTTTTGAAAATCCTATTATCAAACTAGTAGATTATTTGTTGTTGTTTAATAATTATTGTCCACGATTCGGAACCAATGTCATTACTGTCTCGATAATTTCCTTTAGGAATGCTCGGAACCAATTCTTTACAGCTTCGAAGAGATGGGCATCTCATTACCCAATTCTTTAAATTAATCAGGGGATATTTTGAGAACTCGGCCGTGCTAGAGGGTGTTGCTCTTTTTGTCCCTGATAGATTTCTCCGTCAGCGACAGCACAGATTGGTTTACCTACCGGCCACCAGATCCAATCTGCCTCTGGTGACACCGGTGGGGAGAGCAATTAGTCTGCTGAACGCGGTCTCCTCGGAGATCGACGTCTTTCATATTAGTGAAGATACGCTCATGAGACAAATACTCTTGACTTTAGAAAGTATCTTGTCTTCCTAATGTCGAACCATCTCTAATGCGTTCCTGGTACTATGTTGTATTTTTATAATATTTTATCTGAACTCAATACATGCCTTTAAACATTTTCCTGTTTGTAATGTCTTTTGAATTAATAAACTGATTTGATTTGATTTGATTCGCTCAACCTAGTCAGATCAGCCAGAACATTATCCATTAGGCGCAGTCTAGGTCTTCCTATAGGTCTTACTCTGGTCGATCTTGACGCGTACTGGGTCTTGATTGCTCTGGTTTTATCGGCTGGGCATACGTGCTCAATGCCCAATCCATGCTAGGCAACCGGCTCTTACGGTGCTCGTTATAAGAGGCTGTTGAGTCGTCGCACGGATCTCTTGGTTGTTCCTATGCCTCCAAGTTTTCGCTGCAACACTAAGTCTGGGTCCCAGGATCATTATGAGAATCCTTTTATCTAACCAGTAGATTATTTGTTGTTCTTTAGTAGTCATTTTCTACGATTCGAAACCATATGTCATCACTGTCTCGACGATCCGATGGCGTTATAAATGCGTATTTGGAAGTACCTTGTAGTATTTACCCTCCCTTCCCTATGATGGGTATCTTCTACACGTTGCTTCTAATAACCATCAATATCTCTATACATTTAATAAATACAAGGTTAAGATTTTAAGTATTCCTCCATAATATATTTACGCATTGATTTAAAAAAATAACATTAATAATAATCAGAATTTATCGGGTACATCGGAGGTATTTTGTGAACATCGGAAACAAATTCGCGTATAAACAGCGCTGTGAGTGCGCGACACTATATTCGCATCTAACTCTTGCAAAATTCACTGTAGAAGCGCGAGGAGCTCAATGTTCTCACTGCCGCTGGCAGTAGCTCTCGGGCTTGCAACTAGAGTGAACCTGATTTCGTTCCGTGAGCGTTGCCAGATAGTGTTTTTAATGTTTTCAGCAAATAAATCTCAATTATTATAATTTTGAACTTCAATTATAATTAATTAAGGGTATTAGCTATGAATGTTCTTATTTTTCCGATTTAAAATCGCAAATTTTTTATCGTGTACTGATTACCCAACACCGGAACGCGCGTTTTTATTTTAGCACCGTAAGGGAAAGGTTAATAAAAAAAATATGTTGTTAACCGGTTTTTACAATTACATATTTTTTAATAGCAACACTGATTTGTCCTGAAGAGAATTGAGGTCTTTTACCATTTATCTACGTGGCAATAAGCGCTCTGTGATGTACGACCCGTCTCCTCAGTAATAATTTGTCAGTAGACCGCTTTGTTTCGTCTCGTCTTTTGACATTTACATAATCCACGGCTTCCTCTTCGAGAAGATACTATTATTATTAAATATTACTTATTTATTCATTTCACGGTTTCAAGACCATTTATCTTCTAAGGTCAGTTACTTAAAACTAACCGTCGTACCGTTTCACCGAAGGAGTACGCAGAAAGAAATGACACCAACACTATTATTCTTCTCTTCGCGAACATATTGTACTTCTCTCGAGTCCTCAACATTTATACATCATGTCAATCACGCACGTCGATTTTACCGACATTTAATATTTTATTTATTGGATCGTGCCACGTTTTCCTCGGTTTTCCTCTCTTTCTAGTTCCGTTTACGTCGTTTAAGTGTTTGATTGTATTTTCTTTACCATTCTTTCTTCATTCATTTTTTCATCTGTCCAAACGAGCTATACAGCGCTCCTATAATTATAATCAAGATGGGAAAAACAGTAATAAGGTAACAACAGAAATTCAATATTGATGAATCGATCTTCGTGGCAGAGTGGAAAGAGCTCTGACTACCATACCGAAGATCCCGGGTTCGATTTCCGGCGATGGCAGTGTGATTGTCACACTGTCTTTGGTCTGGTGTGGAATTCACGTGACAATAAAATGGCGATAGATTGGCTACCTCTCACATGTCACGGGAATCATCAATATAATAGCTAAAAATAATGTGTATACGGTAATTGGGTTCAAACGACCCGTTGTACCTATACCTACAAGAAAAAAAAATAGGAGAAATAAAACTTTAATAGAAAAGGGTTAAAAAAAATGAAAGACAATTACAATAAAGGTGGGAAAACTGTATTTAGATATCAACCGATAAGTCATGTGAAAAGGTAATGTCAATATTTTTTTGTTAAATTATAATACGAAAATGTTTTTAATGTATATATCTACCAAAGGTGAATAAGCAAGAATTTGATTGTTAATGATTGGGACAATTTCAAAAGAAATATAATCAATTGTGATATTGAATAACAGTGATTTTATTTAAAAAGTTAATAAATTGTAATTTACAATGGAGTTTTACAAAATAAAATCCACAACCATCAATCATTTAAAAACAAGTATCTATAAGTCTAAGATTCAAATCGATGAATGAAAAACTGTGACGAGTTATCGATTTTTCGATCACGTAAAATTGACATGTCAGGAATACAGTCCTGTCAGCATTTCAGGTTAAGGACGCGAGTAATACGGTATTTACGAGATGGCGCCATTACATAAGAGGTTATGTTCCTATTGCCAAGTTTCCCGTCAATGCAGCGTTGCCTTGTTTGCTAGAAATGTTTTCAGAAAGTGAACGTAGGTACTTGAGGAACGAAAGGGGGAGTAACTTTGAAAGGTTAACAAGAGCATTAAAAAACAATTGTGCTAGCATTGAGAAGAGGGAAGCAAAGTTTATCGTCTCTTTCGGTTGTAGGGAGAAAGGTGGTAGAAGGTTATAGATAATATGGAAAATTATTTGATATTCTTCTTCTTCAAGTGCCCTGTCGGGTTCCCCCAACGTTGGCGATCACCTCGGCGAACCTGTCCCTGTTCTACGCTGCTCGGAACAGCTCCTCCACGTTTCGCAGCCAGGACATTTGTCTCCTTCCGGGCCCTCGGCGTCCCTCAATTTTCCCCTCCAATATCAGTCGGGGAAGGTGGTACTTTTCCCCACGCAGTATATGACCCAGATGTGAGATCTTTCGAGCCTTGATAGTTGATAACAGTTCCCTGTCAACTCTAGCTCGCCTCAGGACTTCGGTATTGGTAACCATGTCTGTCCAGGGAACTCTGAGCATTCGGCGATGGAGCCACATTTCAAATGCTTCCAGTCTGTTCATTGAGTTAACTTTCAAGGTCCACGTTTCACATCCGTACAATAAAACAGACCACACATATCATTTGATCATTCTCTGGCGGAGTTTCAAGTTTACGTTATCATTGCAGAAGAGTGATTTCATTTTATTAAACGTAGCTCTTGCTGCCTCAATTCTGCATTTTATCTCTACATCTGGGTCAAGAGATTGCGTTAGTATGCTGCCGAGGTATTTAAATTTTTCCACCCTTTCAACGTTACGGCCGTTCAAATTCAATACTGACCCACTGTAGACAAGCCGTCCGAATGTCATCCATTTGGTTTTACTGACATTTATTGTTAGCCCCAATCTTTTACCAGACTCGTCAACAAGATTAAGAAGGTCCTGAAGATCACCGACACTTTCAGCCAATAAAACAGTGTTGTCGGCATATCTTATATTGTTTATCACAACGCCATTAATTTTCAGTCATTTCTCAGTATTGTTGAGGGCTCGTTTGAAGACATAGTTTTATAAGACATTTTATATAAGAAAAGTTAAATAAAGTATAAAAAAAATAGTTTTGAGTTTCTTTGAAAAAACGACATTACTTATGGGTCTTCTTCTCTGGTTTCAATCCTGGGATTGGTTTGCAGCAATTTCCTCCATTCTTCTCTTCCCTTTTCCCTGTCTTGTGCGGCTCTTTTGAGATCTGCATATGATGAGCAGCGTACGTCCACCAACAGGTCCTCCAAGTACTCTCGGCGTGGGCGTCCCCTAGAGTTTGTCCCCTCGATCCTCGATATGGGTACCCCTAATATAATACCTAAGAGCTTACCTTGTTTTAGTTTCGAAATGTGTCGCGAAGTTCAAAAGTCCGGCCAAACATTTTTCTTAGAAGATAACACATGTAGACGTTTACAAATTTCGTATAATTGCGTAAAATGAATCGTGTGTCTAGGAAAACAATAATTATTTATTCAAATTACTAATTTCGCCAACCTTTCCCGCTAAAATGCCCGTGGAATTCTTCAAGATGTGATATTTTATCTCATACGACTCGTCTAGTGTTGGGTTCGCTTAATACGAATAATCGATTTACCAAATTACTCTTCTTCTTCTTCTTCTTTAGGAAGGAATGTACAGCGAAATAAGGTATTATGGACAAAATTATGAAAGGATCGCTGCGTTGGTTCGGACATATGGAGCGCATGGGTGAAGAAAGAATGGTTAAAAAAGTATACGTTAACAATGTAAATAGAGTACGGAGTCGAGGTAGACCGAGGAAAAGATGGCATGACCCAATTAATCAAATATTAAAGGTTGGTCATGTCAGAAGCCGGAAGAATCGACGTGCGTCTATGACTCGATGTATGAATGTGGAGGAAGCTAGGTATTTCAGGATAGAGTAGTATGGTGGTCCATTCTCTCTGCCTACCCCTGCGGGGAAACGGCGTGATGGTTTTTTGTTGTTGTTTTTGTTTCTTCATCTTATTCTTAGTGTAGGCCTAGTGGCCTGTTTCTTAAGAGGAATTGGCCTCCTGCGAAGTCGACTCCCAGCAGTCGATCCATCTCTTTGGTGGTCTGCCCGGGGGTCGTCTACCTTGGGGCTGTTCGTGCAACACAATGAAGGGGAGTCAGGATGGATCCATTCTCCTCACATGTGCTTTGCCTTCCCCACCTAACGACATCCTCGACCTCGCATATCTCCCTTTTGCTTATATTCCTAATCCTCTCTTGCAGTGTCTTGCCAGATATATTTCTGAGCGTCTTCATTTCTGACACTCTGAGCGCGTTTTTTGTGATTGTGGTATCCACCCTGCACTCCAAATTAATCGATTGTAAAAAAAACACGACCTTCATGGCAGAAAGCAACAGCTATAACTGCCACATCGAAGGTCCCGGGTTTGATAACCGGGGATGACAGTGTGAAAAAATCACGCTGTCTTTGGTCTGGTAGAAATCAAGTTACAATAAAATAGCTATAGGCTAGCTACCTATTACGTGTGTTGAGAATCAACAGCTAACAAAATGTGTACAGTAATTAGGTTGAAATTACCTGTAGTATACAAAAATGTGGAAAAGCAACTGGAAACTACCACAATAAAGGCCCAAGTGACATCCCAAGAACTAGCAAAATTGTTAGACTTTGCAACAAATCAATCCTTAGGATTAAACCTTAAACTTACTTTAAAATGCGTAACCAGAAGTATTATTTATTGCAGCTGATAATTCAGAGGACGATCAAGGGAAGAAGAGGCGCGGAAAGCAGAAGAATGTCATGGTTGAAAACATCCTACAGTGGAGTAGATTGCTGGAGGTGGGTAGCCTCATACACGCTGCAAGAGACAGGAGTAAAATGAAATGGATGAAGTGGTTGCAAACATCTCACAATGGATATGCAGGGAAAAAAAGGGTAAAAAAAAAACACTTTTACAAGATAATATCTTGTATTATATATTATATAATAACAATAAAATTTTAGTTATATTAAAAGCAAAGATGGGTATTTAAGATACAAACGTTTCTCTCAGACGCCTCACACCTAAACCCGACTACTATTATACATCTCCGACACACATTCTCGTCCCAAGAGCCCAAACACTTTCTCCTTCAGAGATGCACCACGGGACAAACCTTAAATTCAATTTCCCCTTTCCCATCACCACTCTCCCAACAACCACCCCACCAGATTCATTTTGGACTTAAAAAAAAATACTCGTATAACTTTTTAATGTATCTTACCTTCCTTCTTCTTCAGCCTATTCCCGCCCACTCCTGAACATAGGCCTCCTCCATTCGCTTCCACGTCACTCTGTCTTGCGCAGACTGCATCCAGGTTATTCCGATGTGTTTGTTCAGGTAATCCTTCCTCCTTAGTTGCGGTCGCCCTGCACTTTTCTTTAACGTCCACGGTCTCCAAGTCAGCCGTCTTCTTTTCCATTTTTCGTCCGAGCTTCTGACTATGTGACCTGCCCTTCAGTATTTCTTACCCGGTCTGAGAGTCTTACGTGTAGCATGGCTCTTTCGTGTTTCCTCTGTAATACACGGAGTCTCCTTATGGTCGACTTGGTGACGCATTGATCATACATTTTGCGTTTCAGACACTGGGGAATCTTACTATTAAAGAACTTCAGATTGCCATATGCCGCCCACCCAAGACCGATTCTTCTCTGAAGCTCAGCAGTCTGATTATCTTTGGAAAGCACGATGTTGTGGCCGAGATATTTGTATTCTTTCAAATGATTTCGATTAAATATCGATTATTGCAACAATAAGAAGCCGCCCAACACTAAGAATTCTCGTCATAAAGTCACGCACGCCCAACAGACTTGGCAAGCTGACAAAGTACTGGTAGCTTTTCTCTTTAATCTTTTTATTGAGAATAAACTCACATAAAACTATTAGAATACGATTTATAACCATTTCGGATAAAGAACAATAACTCCCGTGGATTCATTTAAGTCCGGAAGGTAATTAATGGAACTGCGCGGCCAGTTTTATTTCATCTCGGAGATTGATGGCTGTTTTCGTCAGTTCGGAATCCGCTAGTAAATACTATTTTAATTCAATGATTGATTTCTTTGAAGTTGAAAATATATTTGAAATTGTTTAAGCCCGAATCTGCACACTCATGGCACCTTCTCTCTGGTTTCAATCCTGGGATTGGTTTGCAGCCATTTCATCTATTCTTCTCTTCCATTCTTCCCTGTCTTGTGCGGCTCTTTTGAAATCTGCATATGATGAGCAGCGCACGTCCACCAACAGGTCCTCCAGGTACTCTCGGCGTGGGCGTCCCCATGAGTTTGTCCCCTCGGTCATACCCTCCATTATGGCATGCAAGAAGCCTTCTTGTCGTATTACATGGCCGATCCATCTTGCACGCCTTTCGGACAAGGTCCTGAGCAGGTGCCTTCCTTCTTCGATTCTTTGGAGAACCTCCTCATTTGTAATGTGGTCTCTCCAGGAAATTCCTCATAGTCTTCTTCGTGGCACTAAGGAAGTGAATTTTCTTAACTTTATAGAGTATCTATCTAAATCTCTCATGCGTTTTTGGTATTTTATTCTTCTTGGAGTGCCATTTCAGGTCCCCCTGATGTTGGCTATCACCTTGGCGTAGGCCTCTCTGCCCTGTTCCAGACGGTTCATAGTGATGTCCTGGGGAGTTTACCCAGACTGGTTTCCCTTTGCCTTCTCTGGAGGATTTTTTGTCGGGGTTTCCTTCCCTTAGCTGGGACTGTCCAGTTTTATGGCGCTGGGAACTCGCCATTCGCCCTCTCTGCTATGACAGCGGTCACATTTCCCGGGGTTCGCAAGGCCTGAGAGACCACTCGAGGACGCTAGAGTTGTTGCAATATGGCCCAATACGATATTTTTAAGGGGAATTTTTTCCAGCAAAGCATACTCCATCGATGCCTTAAACTGTTAATTAAATTTTACTGAAATCCCTTGATGGGAGTTTATGTAAAATAATAATTAAATAAAAATATAACTAAAAAGAATGAACTGCCACAATTTTCTTTCCTGACATATTTCTCTCGCTTCCTCAACATTCATACATCGTGTCATGCACGCGCGTCGATTTCGTTGACTCCTCACATGGCCGACATAATATTTGATTTATTTGATCGTGCCACGTTTTTACTCGGTCTTCCTCTATTTCTGGTTCCAATTACATCGTTAACATATAATTTTTTTACCATTCTTTCTTCATTCATTCTTTCCATATGTCCAAACCCTCTTAATGATCCTTTCATTATTTTGTTCATAACACCATCATTCGCACCGCATTCACTTCTTATATTTTTATTCGACACTCTATCATACACAGAGTATCTACACATTCGCCTAAGAGATCTCATTTCTACTGCATTTATTCTACTTTCATCCTTCTTTTGCAAGTTCCATGCTTCCATACATAAGGGTCGGTAGAAGAATACCATTGTTATATAAACAATTTATTATATAAACCAAATCAATTTTGATATAGGTACCAGAAGATGGCAGCAAGCTGCCGAAACCGGTCGAACATAAACACAAGTGGAAGCACACTAAATACATAATTAAAGAAATTTTGTAACAAATATTTTTTGATTTCAGTATTTGTTCAATTAAAAAAAGTGATGACACGTAATTTATTTAAATACTTTTTGCTCGCAAACAAAATGGAACTCCTGACAACATCATAACACCGTAAATCCTACTTTAAAAACATTTAAATTTAAAAAATAAGACATTAAACACTCTTATTAGTTTATTTATTTCTTTCGACATGACTAAAATGATCTGTAGAACATCTCTGTGTATCCATTAGCTATCCATTACGGCCTGATTCGCAATGATCATTGCCCGATGCCAGATTTACTGATGTTTCCAGATCAAAGAAGATCACTCCACTATTCAAATGCTTAATTTCCAGCGAAAAACGTTGGCGCTGACGTGATAACTTCATGAATCCTTCATCAGCGTGACCGATATCACGTAATTTCAGTAATATATATAGTTTTGCGTGAAATCAGCGAATTTCTTAGCCATTCTAAACACTGATTCATTCATTCTTAATAATATTAATTTAAATTTTAATTGTATCTCAATAGAGACGAAGACGTAAACTGGAAACTGAACATGGATGATCAAGGTGTTTACAGGACTTATGACCTGTCATTGGTTGGGTTAAGCGCACGCTTTATGTAATTACAACATTCCCCATTCCACCTTTGTTATTGTGATCATGCATGACAAATTTTTGGAAGATGTATATATACTTCAAAATCCATATTTATCTTCACGTGTCAGTTTCAGACAGCCATCTATGTAGATTTGGTTGCACTTGTTAATTATTATTATTTTTTTTTTCAAGAATTAACCTATACAACCGACCCACTAACGCCATCTATGGAGAATGATTTTCGGCATTTAGCAAACTACCTTATTAACACATTGCGAAGGCTGTCGCCTAACATATTGTTAGAAGCCGCTAGGAGTATTATTCCATTCTATATGCCAAAGAATTTGACCAGAATATTTGAAGAACAAATATGTGTGAATGTATACTTATACCTGTATACGAAATCCTGGATTTACACCAAACGGTGGTTAATTCAAATTTTAATTGTATCTCAATAGAGACGAAGACGTAAACTGGAAACTGAACATGGATGATCAAGGTGTGAAGGTGGAAATATTAATTTAGCCTATACAACATTTTTTATGTATACAAACACTTGTAGACGAATACTGGATTTTGTTTACCCATTGCGGGTTATCAATTTAAAATCTTATCAAGGTTATCAATTCAAAATCTTATATCAATTCAAAGGTTATCAATTCAAAATCTAATCTTCATAGATGGCGCTGGTCTGTAAATTAAAACTGACATGTGAATTGTGGTGTTGGATATTAACATATAGGGTCAAAGCACCAATGAATGACCGTTTAAGGTTCAGCTTGTACTGAAATCCATATTAAAGGCATTAATTTCATTATTTCAGTGTACAAAATTAAACAAAACAATAAAAAACACATTGACTCTTCTAAATTCTCTAACTTTTTTTTATTGAAATATGAGTATTACTATTAAAATTAATATTTCTCTAAAAAAATAGCACAATCACCAGTAAATGATCACTTCAGGTTATATTGATACAATACATAGATTTTGTTACATTGTCACATTATGGAACACCCTAACATATAAAAATATGTAAATATTAAAAAAATTGCATAAGTAATAACATTAAAAAAACACTTACCACACTTTTCCTTATAAAAAACTACTAACAATCTCAAAACAACAACGGGAAGACGCACTTTTACCGTTTGACAACGCACAGTTCAAAACTGATAGTTTTGTTTCTTACCAACAGTTGTCTCTGCCTACCTCTTTTGTCATAGTTTCTTGAGCTTAAAGTTTTTTGACTGGACACATAGAGCAATTCTTATTATATTTTGTTTTATTAACCAACGGTCATTTACTGGGGGGCGGTCAAATATTGGTGCTTCGACCCTATACAACTTCCAAAAATTTGTCAGACATGGTGGTCCTAAGAAATGTGGAATGAGGAATGTTGTAATTACATAAAGCGTGCGCTTAACCCAACCAATGACAGGTCATAAGTCCTGTAAACACCTCGTTCACCATACCATATTCAGTTTCCAGTTTGCATCTTCGTCTCTATTGAGATAAAATTAATCCTTTAATTTAGCCTATTTGTATTATTAAACTGGGAAGCATGTTTACAAGATATGGAAAAATGTTGAAAGGCATCGAAAGAAGTGTCGGTGCTGGGATCAAAATAAAAAGCGCTCTCAAAGTCATCACTGCAAATATAAATATATCCACTTAAGCAAAGATGGCAGCACATAATGGAGTTCTAGTGACATCCCTTATTATGAAAGTGAAGCTTGGAGCTGGTAAAAATGATGAAAGTAGGATAAATGCAGTAGAAATGAGATCACTTAGAATAATGTTTAACCGATATATGATAGTATACCGAACGACGAAATAAGGAAGAAATGTAAGGCAGATGATTGCATCATAAGTTAAATTAAAAAATGATTCCTCAGATGGTTTGGACATATGCGAGAAGAATGGATAAATGTTGCATACAAATAGTGTGAATATAAAGATAAGCCGCGAAAGACCAAGGAAAGCATGGCAAGACCAAATAAATCAAACAGTAAAAGGCGGCTACATTCGAAGTCGGAAAAATCGACGAACGTGCATATTATGATGTATGAATGTGCATAATGGAGACACATCCAACAGATCAAAGATCATCAAAATCGGTTCAGCTGTTCTTGAGTTATTCATGGTGTTACTAACACGATATTGTTTTATATAATATATCTTCTCTGGTTTCAATCCTGGGATTGGTTTCCAGAAATTTCCTCTTTTCTTCTCTTCCATTCTTCTCTTCCATTCTTCCCTGTCGTGTGCGGCTCTTTTGAAATCTGCATATGATGAGCAGCGCACGTCCACCAACAGGTCCTCCAGGTACTCTCGGCGTGGGCGTCCCCTAGAGTTTGTCCCCTCGGTCATACCCTCCATTATGGCATGCAAGAGACCTTCTTGACGTATTACATGGCCGATCCATCTTGCACGCCTTTCGGACAAGACCAGAGACCACATCACGAATGAGGAAGTGCTTCAGGGAATCGAAGGAGGAAGGCACCTGTTCAGGACCTTGTCCGAAAGGCGAATAATATATATAGGTAATTAATATGGAGTCTTCTTCTTTGCTAGCCTTCTTCCCTCCACTGCTGGATATAGGCCTCTTCCAATTTCTTCCACTCGTCTCTATCCTGCTCCCTTTAATATGGAGTATATAGAAAAAATACGTTTTCATTTGTATAATTTATTAATTATGAAGATTACATCGTTTTTCAAGAAACAATAAATTTAATAACTGTTATGTCCGTTCGAAGCAGTCTTTAAGTGTAAACTGAGTGCCTAAAATTCAAGAAGAGATTTCAGTTTTAGCACTGAATTAATTACATCTGCCACACCGGCGTGGAACAAATGGTCGAGAACGTGATGAATTCTAAATATTGTGATGTTGCCCGAGAAGATTACATTTTGTTGCCAATTGCAATCAATCGTCATATCTGGCACCGCTCCGGGCTCAATCTGGGATGCCAAATTTGCCCTCTTAATCGGGGTTGGCTATTAACTAACGAGGATCTATCATCGGCTGTGGCTATACATGCTAACTGTGCAATACCAATTTAAATTAACAAGTCGCTAGCACAGATGCGTTTAAATAAATCAACACAAACAATATATTTACTCAAGAATTAATTGTATCTCAATAGAAACGAAGATGCAAATTGGAAACAGAATATGGTTGATCGAGGTGTTTACAGGACTTATGACCTGTCATTGGTTGGGTTAAGCGCAAGCTTTATGTAATACAACATTCCCCATTCCACCTTTTTTTTTCTTATGATCACCATGTCTGACAAATTTTTGAAAGTTGTATATATATTAATCTGTAATACCACCATTTACATGGTAGTTTTTCAATCTACACACTAACGCCATCTATGATGATTGTATTTTAAGCATTAAGCAGAAGATCTTTTTAATATTGTCGACCTTCGTGGCAGAGTGGTAAGAGCTCTGATTCCCATTCCGAAGGTTCTGGGTTCGATTCCCGGCGATGGCAGTGTGATTGTCACACTGTCTTTGGTCTGGCGTAGAATTCTCTTGACAATAAAATGGCGATAGATTGGCTACCTGTCACATGTCACGAGAATCAATATATCAGCTTAAAAAAATAAATAAATATTGTATACTGTAATTGGGTTCAAACGACCTGTTGTATACATGAAAAAAAAAAATATATATATTATTTAATGTTTCTTGAACAAAGATGTAAAACTCCATATTAAATAATTAACCCTTACCACTCCTTTGTCGAATGCCAGCCGACATCGCTATATTTACGCTACAACTCAGTTGTCGGCTGGCGGCCGACAAGATAAGACTAGACTTTTGGATGTTGTATATATGTTAATCTGTAACACCACTCTTCACATGGTAGTTTCAATCTACACACTAGCGCCATCTATGAAGATTGGATTTTAAGCATTAAGCAGAAGATCTGTTTATTCACGCAATGTGAAAGGCTGGCGCCATTATCGTATTGCTAGATAACGCCTGGAGATGTCACTCCAATTTATATGCTATAACTTGGACCCGTTTTTGTTTTGACAACATTTGAATGTATACAAATACTTGTAGACGAATACTGGATTTTACCCATTGCGGGTTATGAATTCAAGGATTGAAATTACCATGTGAATTGTAGTTTTACAGATTAATATAGATACAACTTCCAAAACAAATTGTCAGACATGGTGGTCATAAAAAAATGTGGAATGAGGAATGTTGTATTACATAAAGCGTGCGCTTAACCTAACCAATGTCAGGTCATAAGTCCTGTAAACACCTTGATCAACCATATTCTGTTTCCAATTTGCATCTTTGTCTCTATTGAGATACAATTAATTCTTAGATTGTTATTCTCTGCGTCAAGTCTCTTTTTGAGAAGTAGACTTACATATTTACAAAAACAATCGATTTTAATCGATTACAGATACCCAACACTAGTAGTCGAGGCATATTCAAACCAAAATTCCATTTTTAAAATTGCTTTAACAGATTCCACGAGTCCCTTGTCACGTGGTGTTCGAATATTTTTAAACTTTTAAATTGTAATTCGCGCAAATCGGTTCCCTTGAGCTAAATATGTTTTCAAGAAGTCGAGAAGTGGATTTTCTGGATAAAACTAGTCACCGACTTGAATAAATGAAATTATTACTAAAATACGATAAAACACTGGTAAAACCTAAAAATAATGATTATTTAAAATATTTAGATAGTCATAGTTTGTCTTTTAATAGTATATATGATATATAGGGTGACTGCAAAATAATCTTTATAGTTCATTTATTATTTCTCGAAGAATGATGTAAAACTCCATATTTAAAAAATAGCACGAATGAAAACGAACTTTTCTAGAAGATTAATTATATTTTATGGGAATGACATCTTTCGCCTTATTTAGTCAATGTCAAATCTTTGATAATACATTAAATATAATAAAACTTCTAGAAAACCGACGTTTTCATTCGTATTGATTATTAATGATTTTTTTCGTTAATAGAACTAACTTACTAACTAACCATCACGCCGTCTCCCCGAAGGGGTAGACAGAAAGAATGGACTGCCACTTATATTTTGTCTTATCTGCCACTTATATCACAATTATATTTTATGGGAATGACATATTTCGCCTTATTTAGTCATTATCAAATCTTTGATAATGCATAAAATATAATAAAACTTCTAGAAAACAGACGTTTTCATTCGTATTGATTATTAATGTTTTTTTTTGTTAACATAACTAGCTTACTAACTAACCATCACGCCGTCTCCCCGAAGGGGTGAGCAGAAAGAATGGACTGCAACACTTTTCTTTCCTGACATATTTCTCTCGCTTCCTCAACATTCATACATCGTGTCATGCACGCACATCGATTTCTCTGACTCTAAAGCCAAATATAACATAGAATATATTATATTTTACCTGTACTCAATAGATGCCTTAAACATTAATATCGTTTGTAATGTCTGTTGAGAAAATAAACTGATTTGATTTGATTTGATCCAATGTGTTCGCCTGTCAAAGATATTCGATAATACCTCAGACAGGCGAATCATGTCATTTATATAAATTATAATAAAACTTCTAGATTCAAGCTGTATATGCCATTTCGCACCACCCAGTAGTAACCTTAGCGGTTTGCGGTAATTGAGAATTTATTAATATTGTATATTTTCGTATTGTAATCATCAATTCCTGTTTTCTTTTATCCATTTAAAAATTCTAGATGATTCCAAATTCATAAATCACTACTCACTAGTTTGTGAAAAAAACCCATTTAGATTAACAAATGTGACACTTGACAATGTCATAGCAAGGCGAAATTTTTATTTTTGGTTATCATTAGTTATATAACTAACTAACTAACTAACTAACTAACCATCACGCCGTCTCCCCGAAAGGGTAGGCAGAAAGAATGGACTGTCACACTTTTACTGATGCGGCACTCCATCCTTCTCTTTTCGCTCCGCGGGAGACGCGGTGTGATGGGTTGCGAAACTCATCGCCACCAATAGGCATCTCCCGCGCACACTTCGATCATCCAACACCCACAAAATAAATCTAAAACCAATAATATAAAATACAATGAAATAAAATAAAATAACAAAATAAAAATAATTTAACACAAAATGTTCTTTTTAGATGGTGCACATATTGTTTATTTAATTTATGTCCCACGTATCCACCGCTTTATTTTATTTAGCACATAATGTAATAAGACATAATGTTTTTTCGATGTTTCACATGTTGACATGGACGATCCGGACTTTTGTGTTTATTTCATTTATGTTACACTAATCCACCGTTTTTTAAATTAGCTGTAATTAGGCACTTAACCAGCAAGAACTTAAAAATAGTATTGAAGAAATTATTCAAATTGTCATTGGAACAAATGAAAAATGTATTTTTACACCTGTCAAAATTCTTTATAAAAACGATAAAACTAATATAATTTTAACAGCAAAACAGCACAAACGTATTACGTGTCACAATTAACTATTATAAAGTGCGGCAACAGTTAAATTGACCAAAACAATTCACTTATACGCGAAATATCTCCAAATTAACAGGAGAACCACATGAACCAAACCAAATTTTCAAAAACAAAAGAATATAATATTAGTTATATTGATGTTTGAAATATTAAAGTGAGAATGAAAAGGAAAAACATTCCCTGCGACACGGTACAGCTAGAAGGAGTTAAGAATATATTAGCCACCACACATTTATACCTACCCTGAAGATGGAGACTGCAACGATCTCCGAAACGACGATCGAAAAAGGCAAGTTGACGACCTTCCTGGGCAAGTGGATAGCGGTATGAACACACTGAAGGTTCCGGGTTCGATTCCCGGCGATAGCAGTGTAATTGTCACACTG
This sequence comes from Lepidostoma basale, assembly GCA_022606425.2. NCBI lineage: Eukaryota > Metazoa > Arthropoda > Insecta > Trichoptera > Lepidostomatidae > Lepidostoma > Lepidostoma basale. The sequence goes on from JAHDVF020001522.1 coordinate 1,608,217, forward strand.
TCTTTGAATTATTGATGTTGTTGATTGAAATTTCTTGGTAGAAGTTCATTGTAAATAATGAAAATTAAAAATAATTATTAAGAATTTTTCTGTTTATTTTTAGTGTAAAATCTACTTATTAATTTTCGTCTTCGACCGGTTTCGGCAGCTCGCTGCTAGAATTAGACCAGAAGATGGCAGCGAGCTGCCGAAACCGGTCGAAGACGAAAATTAATAAGTAGATTTTACACTAAAAATAAACACAGAAAAATTCTTAATAATTTATTTTTATTTTTATTATTTACACTGTCTTTGGTCTGGTGTAGAATTTACTTGACAATATAATAGCGATAAACTATATGAGGGAGTATGGTAGTTATTCGTGGCTCTATCCCGCGGCATTTCTTTTGGGAATGATCGAGACCAACTCTCTGCAGCTTCGAAGAGATGGGCTTCTCATAACCCATTTCTTTAGATTAATCAGGGAATATTTCGAGAACTCGGCCGTGCTAGAGGATGTTGGTCTTCTTGTCCCTGATAGATATCTCCGACAGCAACAGCACAGATTGTTTTACCGGTGATTGACTGGTGATACTGGTGGGACGAGCAATTAGTCTGCTGAATGCGGTCTCCTCGGAGATCGACGTCTTTCATATTAGTGAAAGTACGTTCAGAAGACAAATACTCTTGCCTTTGGAGAGTATCTTGTAATATCGAACCATCTCTCATGAGTTCCTGGTATTCTGTTGTACATAATATTTTATTGTATATAATATACATAATATATATAATATTTTACCTGTACTTACGAGTAGTTACGATTTTTTTTATGAATTAAAACACTGGTTTTCCACTTTTGAGATTATTTTTCTTGACATGTTTCGAAGGCTTACACCTTCATCATCGGGAGAACGATATAAATTTATATCGTTCTCCCGATGATGAAGGTGTAAGCCTTCCATACAGTAGAGAAAAATAAACTCAAAAGGGAAAAAGAATCAGTGTTTTAATTCATAAAAAAATCGTCATTATGGAATTCCACAGTGTTAACGCCTTAAGTTTATCTAAATAGTACTTAGTAAACTGATTTGATTTGATTTGATTTGATCACATGTTATGGTAATCGATATGATAGCTATCATTTTATTTCTATTTGGCTCGCACTATTATGATGCCAAGAGCGATTCAACAAAATAATAATAAAAATAACCTTACATGGATTTTCCTAAGATCCCAAAAAAAAATATTGCTAAAAATTTACGCAGGTATTTTTAATGTTTCAACACCATCATTTTCAGCATTACAACCTTTGGTGGGTCTTCTCTTCCTCAAAGAAACGTCTCCATCCTGTCCTGTGTCTGGCCGCCACCTTTCAGTCATGCAACTCCAGGAACTGATAGTCTTCCACGGCACCATCAACCATCACAGTCTCGGCCTTCCGACGCTTCTTCGCCCTACTGGATTGGCAAACAACACTCTTTTGGTAAGTTTATTTTTTCAATGTTTGGAGTAATTAACTAACTAACCATCATGCCGTCTCCCCGAAGGGGTAGGCAAAAAATAGACCTCTAGACTGTTCTTTCCTGACATATTTCTCTCGTTTCTTCAATATTAACCTTCATTAATAGATAATAAAATAATTCAAGATCGATAATATAATATTAATGATATAAGAAAGGAATGTTGAGCGGAAGAAGGTATTATGAACGAAATTATGAAAGGATCGCTGCGTTGGTTCGGACATATAGAGCGCATGGGTGAAGAAAGAATGGTTAAAAAAGTATACGTTAACGATGTAAATGGAGTACGGAGTCGAGGTAGACCGAGGAAAACATGGCATGACCAAATTAATTAAATTTTAAAGATTGGTCATCTAAGAAGCCGGAAGAATCGACGTGCGTGTATGTGGAGGAAGCTAGAGATGTATGTCAGGATAGAGTAGTGTGGGAGTCCATTCTCTCTGCCTACCCCTGTGAAGAAACGGCGTGATGATTTGTTGTTGAGTTTTACATCATTGTTCAAGAAACTATAAAAAAAATGTTCATAACACTTCCGTTCGCACTGCATTCACTTCTTATATTTTCATTCGACGATCTATTAAACTTTTTTTTAACTACAACTTGGATGCAGAAGTTTGGAAATATTTTTTAAAACCTCACCCCGTCTTACAATGTATGCTACAAGTTTATAATTACTTAACTGTCTGAAATTATACGTCTTTACACGGGAGTGAGTGATAAATGTCGGTAAGTTAACTTAACGAATTGAAAAAACACGTTTTACTAAGGTTATCTTTAAATTGTCTACCTACCAACGTACCAACACGTATATGGCACGCTAAGCGAGGCAGTTTATAATGTATAATCTTTACTTAAGAGACAAAGTATTAAGTGATGGTCATGTCAGATTTTCATAACGTTTTGAGTGCGTCCAGTTGACTGTCGGTTGCTTCTTACAATACGAATGAAAACGCATGTTTTCTAGAAATATACCATAATTAATAAGAATAACATGTTTCGCCTATCTAAGATATTAACTAATGTCAATATTATCATCAAAATTGCCTTCGAAAGGCAAAACATGTCATTAAAACTTTTAGAAAACAAAGGTTTTCGTAAATATTAATTATTTAATATGGAGCTTTACATAATTGTTCAAGAAACAATAAATAAGTTTATTGTTTCTTGAACAATGATGTAAAACTCATTATTGAATAATTACTACGAATGAAAACGTCAGATTTCTAGAAGTTTTATTATATTTTATGGGAATAGCATGTTTCGCCCTTCTAAGGAATTATCAAATGCTTAGACAAACATGCGATAATTCCTTAAAAGTTTTGGACATATGGATCGAATGGACGAGAGAAGAACGGTTAAAATGTTGTATACAAGTAGTATACGTGGAAATTTAGCCGTGGAAGACCAAGGAAAGCATGGCATGACCAAATTAATAAAATACTAAAAGGCGGAAAAATCTTCGAGCGTGCATCTTACGATGTATGAATGAAGTGGAAGGCTCGAGAGTAATCTCAGGACAGAGCAATATGGCGGTCCATCCTCTCTACCTAACCCTCCGGAGAAACGGCGTGATCGTTAATTAGTTAGTTATAACAAAATATTATATGATTTTTTTTATTAAAAAATATATATATTTATAATATGGAGATAGTTTAACAGTATTGCTAATCTAATTGATCAAAAATATTTTAAATAATTTTTAAATATTACCTGTAAATTGTAATGCAGGACTGACTTATCAGCTAGAACCTACTATACCCAAGACAATCGGGGTAATAATAGGAAGGAACGATTTATTACCTACGATGTATGACAATTCTAAATACACACAAGAATACGATACACAAACGAAAAGAAATTATCGAAGAACACGTATAAAATAAAGAACCCGTGTAAAATAATTCAAAATGTTCTATATTACGTTTAAGTGCGATAAGGACTCTTTTACTAGTGGGTAAAAATTTTCCCTTGTCACGGTGGCACCGAAAATTGTTTCATTTTAACCGGTATATCACTTCATACATTTTCAGTTTATTTTTCTTCAGTATGCCGTCGGCGTCCGTGGAAGGAGGACGTATCGCGGGTCTGCCGAAGGATGCCCTGCGAAGTTTTACAGGATCGCTTTTAACAATTTGTTGTCTTTGACCGGTGTTAACTGACAGCCGAAAACAATTAAAAAGTCGAACGTCGACTTAAAAGTTGCGTTCGAAACACAATACAAACGGGCGGGAAAAGTTTTAGTTCGATTTGACAGATGTGGAAAACAAATGACAAAAAAAACTTGTGTTGTTTTTTGAATGAATTTCAAAATAACAAAACGATTATTGTGTTACGTGAAAACAAAATATATTCAAAGTGAGTTATTTTTCAAATTATTTATTAAAAATATATTTTTTGACAAATTAATAAGTTTGGTTTTTTATATATTGATGAAAAGTTCGTTTTCTACAAGTATATTTATTCGTATATTTAATATGAGTTATCAAGTTAAAAAAATACAAATTTATCAACAATTTGATAATGCCATAGCATTGCAAAACATGCCACTTCCATAAAATATAATAAATATATATTAGAAAAGTAAAAATTTGATCAAGATTAATTAATTTATTTATATATTCAGTAAGGGCAGCATACAGTGAATTTAAGCTAAGGCAAAATATGGTCAAACAAAATTATTGTAAGTTAAACATATAAGAATAAAATTAAAAGTAACATATTATAATATCATGTAACATTATGGTCTCATCCACGCTGAAAGGTTGCTCCTATCGTTTTTTTAAGTTTCGTTTAAATGAAAAACATCAATGTTTCCAAAATACTTGTTGTGGTTGTCACAAATCCTGTACATTGCCGCGCTTTGAGCGTAGTTAGTGCGATAAACAGTGAGATAATACAAATTCAAAAAAATGTTTTCTAGAAGTTTTATTATAGTTTATGGAAATGACACGCCACGCATTTCTAAGGCTTTATCAAATGTGCATGTTAGTTTAGCATTAACATTATGATAATGCCTTAGAAAAAGGCGAATACTGTCATTCCCATAAACCGTAATAAAACTTTATAAAACAGACGTTTTCATTCGTATTAATTATTTAATATGGAGTTTTATATCACTGTTCAAGAAACAATAAATACATTATTATTATTGTATAATGAATAATTATTATAAATAATTAATATTATTGAAAACGTCTATTTTCTTGGATTTTTATTGAATATTATGGGAATGATATATCTCCCTTGCTAAGACATTGTTCAATGTTATTTTTATTACCTTAGCAAGAGGAAACATGTTATACCCATGTAATAAAATAAAACCTTTCATTCTTATTATTACAACTTACTAACTTACTGAGAGACTGTTGCAATTTTCTTTCCTGATATAATTCTCTCGGTTCCTCAACATTCATGCATCGTGTCAAGCACGCACGTTAATTTCTCCGACTCTTCACGTGGCCGACATTCAATATTTCATTTATTTGATCGTGTCACGTTTTCCTCGTTTTTTTTCTTGTTCCATTAACACAGTTCACATAAACCCTTTTTTTACCATTCTATCTTCATTAATTCTTTCCATGTGTCCAAAACATCTTAATTTTGCTTTTATTAATTTGTACATAACACTTCCATTCGCACTGCATTCACTTCTTATATTTTCATTCGACACTATCATACACAGTTTTTCCACAACACATCTCTAAGAGATCTCATTTCTACTGAATTTTTTCTACTTTTATCCTTCTTTTGCTAGTTCCATGCTTTGCTTCTATACATATGAATTATTATTGTTTTTAATGAAAATTTATTGGTAAAGTTCATTGTAAATGACGAAAAAATCTTTATAATATACCTGTATATTTAGATTTATTCCACTTTTCTTTAGCTGCGACCGGTTTCGGCAGCTCGCTGTCATCTTCTGGTCAAGAACAAGTGGAAAAAAATGAAATGAAATATTTTTTTATATACCTACTTTGTATACAACACTCACATTATTTAAAAAAATAAAATAAAAATACGCGGTCTTTTGATAACTTTGTGATGGTAAGTTAGTTAGTTAGTTTGAATTATGTAAAATAAACAGTTGATTATAAGACCTGACGATGCTAACATCGGTTAGAGAAACAGCTGTTTAAAATAAAGTTTTTATTTATTTAAACTTATGCATGGAAGCAAAGCATGGTATTGGCAGAAGAAGGATGAGAGCAGAATAAATGCGTTAGAGATGAGGTCCCTAAGACGTATGTGTGGTAAAACGATATACTAAAGAATCTCAAATGCTGATATAAGAAAGGAATGTAGAGCGGAAGAAGGTATTATGACCAAAATTATGAAGGGATCGTTGCGTTGGTTTCGGACATATGTAGCGCATGGATGGAGAAAGAATGGTTTAGAAAGTATACATTAATGATGAAAATGGAGTACGGAGTCGAGGCAGACCGAGGACAACACGGTGACAATGACCAAATTAATAAAATTTTAAAGGTTGGTCATGTTAGAAGTCGGAAGAATCGACGTGCGTGTATGACTCGTTGTATGAATATAAAGGAATCTACAGAGGTATGTCAAGATAGAGTAGTGTGGCGGTCCATTCTCTCTGTCCACCCATGCGGCGAAACGGCGTGATGATTGGTTTTTGTAGTGCTTATTTTTATTGGCATTTGTTTTATAATTAGAATTGAGATTTTTAGCAGAGATATGATTGCTAAAACGAAACAATTGTATAGAATATCATAGCGTGTATTTTTATATAATATAATATACTCGTATCATACATATGCATTGATGTTAGATTTTAACTTATCTGAGTTGATAATCCATTGTATCAGCCGAAACACTGATTCTTCAACATTTGTTCAACAGAAACAACAGTTGTTTGTAACACCTGATGATGCCAACATGGGTTGGCGAAACAGCTTTCGCGACTAACTCATATAAATTAATTGCGATACGTAATAACAATGTTTCAAATTGAAATATTTAATGTCCGAATTTTCACATTCACTTTAACGTAGGCCGTTTAATAATTTTCACACATTAAAACACCGTTTTTTGCACTTTTGTGTGTATTTTTCTCGACCCAATTCGAAGGTTTTACACCTTTATCATCGGGAAGTGATATAAACTCAGTTTACATAGTTCTTTCGATGATGAAGGTGTATTACCTTCGAAACATGTCGAGAAAAATTCACTTAAAAGTGTAAAAAAATGAAGAAAGAATAAAAAAAATATACGTTAACGATGTGCATGAAGTATGAAGTCGAGAAAGACCGAGACAAATATCATCATCAGCCGTCTGTCATCCACTGCTGAACGTAGGCCTCTCCCAAAGCACGCCACCGCCCCCTATCCATTGCCGCTCCCATCCATCTAGGTCCAGCAATCCTCTTCAAATTCAGGGGCAGGGGGACGTCCAACTCTGCGGAATCCTGTAAGCGGTCTCCACTCCAGAACCCGTCTCCCCCATCGGCCGTCGGTTCCCCGACAGATATGGCCAGCCTATCGCCACTTCAGCCCGCCCATGTTCAGAGCCACCTCAGTCACCTTGGTTTGTTGTCGAATAAATTCGTTTCTAAATCTGTTCCTCAAGGTATTCCAAGCATGGCTCTTTCCATGGCGCGTTGGGTGCCTTGAATCTGTAGAGTAGACCTTTTGTTAGTGTCCACGTCTCGGCTCCGTACATCATGACTGGCAAGACGCACTGGTTTAAGACTTTAGTCTTGAGGCATTGTGGTATTTTAGAGGTGAGAACATGACGTAATTTCCAAAGGCCGCCCAACCCAACTGCATTCTGTGGTCGGCTTCTTCCTTGAAATTGTTTCTACCTAGTTGTATGATTTGGCCAAGATATGTATATTCCTCTACCACTTCGAGAGCAAAACAAAGAGACACAGAGACAAACATGACATGATTAAATTAATCAAATATTAAAGGTCGGCCATGTTAGAGGAATCGATGTGCGTGTATGACTCGGGATTTTCATAGAGAGTTGTGTTAGAATAGAGTAGTGTGGCGGTCCATTTTATCTCTCTACCCCTCCGAGAAAACGAAGCGATGATTTTTTACATCACTGTCCAAAAACAATAAAAAACGTATATTAATTATTTGTATTTAATATAAATGAAAACGTCTGTCTTCTAGGAGTTTTATTAAATTTTAGATGGAATGACATGTTCGCCTTAGGGCATTATCAAATGATAATGCCTTAGAAGGGTGAAACATATCATTCCATCTTAATTGTAATAAAAATCATAGAAAACAGACGTTTTCATTCATAATAATTAAATAAAACGATGTTTTTTTAAACTATTTCCACTCTTATCTTTATTTCGATAGCGACCGGTTTCGTTCTGGTTCTGATCGCTGTCGAAATAAAGACAAAAGTGGAAGAAGTTTAAAAAAATCGTTTTATTTAATTATTATTTGAAATGAACTTCCATCAAGAGATTTCAGTAAAATCATTTGGTTTTCATTCATATTAAAGGCGGGCCACACTGTGGTAAATAAGCTCTCCACCGGCGGTTTAAATCTGTGTGGACACTGGTTTGAAACCAAAATTTGTATACTGAATGCGTGTGGATCCACGGTTGTAAACACGACAAACACGCATTCCACAGTTGAAAACACGACAAACACGCATTCCACATGTTTAGGCGGGCTGATTCCACCAGTCAAGGTCAGTTGCGTAGCGGCGTCGCAAGGTGTTTCAAATTTTGATATTACGAGCTACTTTTCATTATTCTGTAAAATTATTATTTTGAAAATTTTATTCTTATAAAATGTATATGCCTGTTGACTTCTTCGATAGAAACACATATATCTGTCTATCTCTCTGTCTTTACATAAAGTAGGTATTTGAATAGCGTATTTCGTAAGATTTTTTTTTAATATGAGACCGTAAAAGGCCCTTTGCAGCTCGACCTTGAGTATAAAGATAGCAATAGAAGTATATTTTAATTTTGAATATTAAATTCATAGGTTAGCGGCGAAACAATACGACTGAACCGGTTTTGTTGTTGCATGCAATTAGGTAGGTAATTTAGGGGTTGAAATTTCAACAAATCGGCCTTAAATTTATTGTGTGAACTGGATGACTAATACTCTTCCCTAAACACTTATAATTAGCCATTTCCATGTCATTGGGTTTTTACCAAAAGTAGCTCGTAATATCGCACCCTGAAACACCGTGCATCGGTGGAGTGCGGACGTATACGAAAATAGTGTCTTCTGTGGAGAGTTTGTTTTAAAACAAGTGTGGACGCTAAACCAACCGCGGGCTCCACAGCTCCCACCAAGGTCACCCTTGTGGAGAGCTTGTTTACCACAGTGTGGCCCGCCTTTAATTATTTAATATGGAGTTTTACATCATTGTTCAAGAAACCATAAATTAATTATTTATATTCAATAATCGAATACCAAATGTATTGACGTCATACGTATCATACTTGTACTCCTGCTACCATACGCCACCATTCGCCTCCATACGCTACCGTACGCCACTATAAAAGGCGGGCCACGCTGTTTTAAACAAGCTCTCCATATCGGTCTCCACCGGCGGTTTAAAACTGTGTAGACACTTGTTTTAAACCAAAATTCGTTTGACCTTCAATAAACTTTGTGGACGGACGCGCGTTTAAACACGGATTCCACATGTGGAGAGCTTGTTTACAACAGTGTGTGGACGCTACACCAACCGTGGGCTCCACAGCTCTCCACCAAGGTCACCCCTGTGGAGAGTTTGTTTCAAACAGTGTGGCACGGCCTTAAGCCACCATTCGCCTCCATACGCTATCATACGCCACTATAAGCCACCATCCACCACCATAAGTCACCATGTGTCACCATACGTCATACGCTATCATACGCTACCATAGGTTTTATTGTATTATTTATTTCTGAAATAAACGTTAAAAAATGTTTCAGACAGCCATCCAAGCGTGATTCATCTTTAGGTTTGAGTTTTTTTCTTCTTATTCTCTCAAAGGAGTCGGTTCGATTATTTGAATTTCGAAAAGCGAAAGTTTTATCTTTCGCTTGATTGGTTACAATGGATTTATTAACGAAAAAACTTATTCTGTGAGACTCGCTCACTTCCTGGCCTATTTTGAGATTTTTTTCCAATAATTAGTCAAGATTAAAAAAGTTTTTCAATTCAAACATAAAAACAAATCGATGCCAATAAATATTACTGTCTTAGAGGCAGTACATAATGGAGTTCTAGTCCCACCCTTAAGTTATGGAAGTGAAGTTTGGAGCTGGCAAAAAAGGATGAAAGCAGGATAAATGCCGTAGAAATGAGATCGCTTAGAAGAATGTGCGGGAAAACGATATATGATAGAATACCGAACGACGAAATAAGGGAGAAATGTAAAGCGGATGATTGCATCATAAGTAAAATTAAAAAAGGATCCCTAAGATGGTTTGGACGTATGGAACGAACGGACGAGAGAAGAATGGTTAAAATGTTGTATACAAGCAGTGTGAGTGGGAAGAAAAATCTTGGAAGACCAAGGAAAGCATGGCATGACCAAATTAATCAAATACTGAAAGGTGGCCACATTCGAAGTCGGAAGAATCGACGAGCATTCATGTTACGATGTATGAATATGGAGGAAGGTAGAGAGGTGTGTCAGGACAGAACGGTGTGTCAGTCCATCCTCTCTGTCTACTACTCCGGGAAAACGGCGTGATGGTAAGTTAGTTAGTTAGTTAGTTTTCGCAATAGTACTTATAATACAAACAAAAACTAAAATCTGTCACAATGACATTGGGCGTTTAGTTCACATTTGTGCCACCGCCAACATACGTTTGTGGCTCTATAGTCGTGTCATAAAGTTTCGAGTTTGCGAAAAAGCACCCGCTGCGTAGTTCATACTCATAAAACATTGTTGTTCATTTAATTTATTACTGTGAAAAAGTGTCTATAATAATGGATAAACGCAAACGAGTTGTACTTTTAATTGAACAAAAACTCGAAATACCTAATTCAAGTAAAATTAAAAAATGATCCTTCAGATGATTTGGACATATGGAACGAATGGACGAGAGAATAATTGTTAAAATGTTGTATACAAGCAGTGTAAGTGGGAAGGAAAATCGTGGAAGACCAATGAAAGCACGGCATGACCAAATTAATCAAATACTGAAAGGCGGCCACATTCGAAGTCGGAAGAATCGACGAGCTTGCATGTTACGATATATGAATGTGCAGGAAGCAAGAGAGGTGTGTCAGGACAGAACGGTGTGGCGGACCATTCTCTAGTTAGTTAGTCTAATCTATAATATTTACGTATACCCGTATTTCGATTAGTTTTTTTTATAAATTAACTAGCTGACCCGACAAACTTCGTACCGCCTCAGAATCAATAAATGTTGTGTTAACTTATTAGCTAAATTTAATTCACCTTTTTATTGAATTACAATTAATACTTAAAATGAATTAAGTTCATGAAATGTGCAAAAGTCAAAATTAAAAATATTAATTACAATGGAATATAATTCACGTGGAAGCCTGCATTAATACTTAAAATTAATTATAAATTGTTAATTAAAAACTTTGTTTTATGTATCACAATTGTGTTTTTATTTTTTCGCGACAATATATTCAACCAAAGTGGAATCTACCAGATTAATTGTGAGGATTGTGATGCCATGTATATTGGAAAGACGGGTCGATCATTTTGAAGAGGTTATATGAACACAACATTTAATACAAAAACAGAATCATTGTGTGAATTTTGACCATCATTTCAATTCCAAAAACACATTTTTTTTGCATATAGCAAACAATTTAAAAAAAATTTGATAAATTAGAAAATTTTGAAATTTTTAAAGCAAAGGCACGTGAATTGAATGTTATAAATAACCAAATTCCAGCTTATTCCCCCTTAGTATATATGTAGTACATTAAAAACTTTTCCTTTATACAATCTACCAAAAAAATATTAATACTACCTTCCATTTTTGTCCCTTTCTTACTAATGTAATCTGCTTCCTTATAATGTTTATCGTCTTTAATATATTAGGATTCATCGTTTTTGACTCTATATTATGTATGATTGTTCCTTCTAATTACTGTTTGAATTATTATTATGATTATTATCATTCTTATTATTTTATTATTATAAATAAATGAATTTAATACAACAACACAACAACAACAACAAATCATCACGCCGTTTCTCCGCAGGGGTAGGCAGAGAGAATGGACCGCCACACTACTCTATCCTGGCACACCTCTCTAGCTTCCTCCACATACACGCACGTCGATTCTTCCGGCTTCTGACATGACCAACCTTTAATATTTGATTAATTTGGACATGCCATGTTTTTCTCGGTCTACCTCAACTCCTTACTCCATTTACATCGTTAACGTATACTTTTTTAACCATTATTTCTTCACCCATGCGCTCCATATGTCCGAACCAACGCAACGAACCATTCATAATTTTGTTCATAATACCTTCTTTCGCTCTACATTCCTTCCTAATATCAGCATTTGAGATTCTGTCATACATCGTTCTACCACACATACGTCTTAGGGACCTCATCTCTACCGCATTTATTCTGCTCTCATCTTTCTTCTGTCAGTTCCATGCTTCGCTTCCATACATAAGAGTTGGGACCAGAACTCCATTGTGAACGGCCATTTTCGCTTTCATTGATAAATTCTTGTTTCCAATAACTACTTTTAAAGCTCCATTCACTTTGTTACCTGCACCAACCCTTTTTTCAACATCACTGTCCGTTCGGCCATCCGCTGTGAACATGCTACCTAAATACACAAATTCCCTCACCTGTTCCAAGTTCTCTTCATTTACACTTATATTACAAACTGTCATTTGCTCTTCCCTTTCAAAAACTAACACCTTTGACTTTCCGACATTCATCAAAACACGTTAAAACAATTAAATAGCAGACAAAATAATTTTGAATAAGTGTGATCCATCAATGAACTCCGTTTTCATCATTAGCATCATCATATTCATCATCTGAAGAGTTTGATGATTCAGTGTCCCTATCAATTGAAAAAAGAAATTCCTCATCTTCATCTAGCCAAATATTTCGTTTATTAAGTACTCGCGGCTGAATTTCCTATGGTAACAATTCTCTGGACCGAATGTACACAGATACACCTATAAAATCAATACAAAATATACAATACGTATTTTTATTATTATTCACTAATCATAAATCGGTTATTTAATCTCTACGAAACACTCATCTGTCATCTTTTTCGAATGGTAGGTATTAATGGCGCAAATATTCTCTGCTCTCCTTCACAAAAGGGGTTTAACTTTTAGAATAGTCTCTCTTATACTGATTTTTATAACTTTGGGCATTGTTAATCTAAAATTAATAAAGAAAACCAAAAATCCCGGCGACGATTAAAAAATAACCTCAAATCTTTCACATTGAGTATTGACATCTGGCATCAACAATACACCACCTACGGGCGATACCGAAACTAAAATACACGCCATTTTGATTTTATACTAAGTCAAATTTAGTCAAACGTATGACAAATATAATTAATTTTAAATCATTTAAGTGATTTTTTCAAATGTTTTAATAATTATTCTGTTATCCGGAACGGAGACAAATCCAGCAAATATAAGATCTTCAAAATTGGTCCAGCCGTTCTCGAGTTATAAATGGTGTAACTAACACGATTTTTGACTTTGTTTTATATATATAGATTTAAGCATCAAAATCATAACAAAATTCTACATTTTGATACATTTACGATACAAATTAAGAAATTGACGATTTTTTTATGAATTACAATACTGTTTTGTCCATTTGAGATTATTTTTTCTCAGCAAGTTTCGAAGGTTTCTCACCTTCATCGTTGAGAGAGCTACACGAACTGAGTATAACAAAGTTTGAATAATTAATACGAATGAAAACGTCAGTTTTCTAGAAGATTTATTATATTTTATGGGAATGACATGTTTGCCCTTCTAAAGCATTGTCAAATGTCTTTGATAATGTCTAAGAAGGGCGAAACATGTCAACCCCAATAAATATAATAAAACTTCTAAAAAAATGACGTTTTCATTCGTATTAATTGTTCAAGAAACAATAAATGAGAATTTTAAACTTTATATAAGGATCAATACATGGACACACTGCTTGGCTATTATGTTCAGTTTGAGAATGCCCTCGTAAGGCGAAACAAATTTGTCACAATTTATATAATGCAAATAAATTAAATCCAAGTAAAGCCACTAAACAATCGTATTTACTATTATAAACTAATCTTTGATATCGTTCATGAAATTATAAAACCATCGAAATAAGTCATTTTCTTTTATCAGTCAGTCTGTTTTCTACTGCGGAACGTAGGTCTCTTTCAAAGCATGTAAAATATAAGCTTGAGTATTATATTTTACACGCCTAGTTTCGGAAGCTACAGATGCTTCCATCTACAGGTTTAAATATAAATATAAAAAGAGTTTATATTTAAACCTGTAGATGGAAGCATCTGTAGCTTCCGAAACTAGTCGTGTAAAATATAAAACTCAAATGGTGAAAAACAAGTGTTTTATTTACAATTTTATCATGTCCTACCACAAAGTGAATGCCGAAACAATAAATAACATGAATTTTTATTATATTTTATGGGAATGTGACATTTGATAATGCCTTGGAAGGGCAAAACATGCCATTCCCGTAAAATATAATAAAACTACTAGAAAACTGACGTTTACATTCGTATTAATTATTTAAAATTCTTTTGATAAAATTAAAATCAAAAGACTTTTTATTTATTTATTGTATGATATAAAAACTAAATAGTTAAGACTTTTGATATTCGATTTGTATTATAAATAAACATATTTCGGAATCTTTCTGAAAATAGTATTTCTGAATATTTCTAAACCGAAATCCAAACCGGAGACAGTATGTATGAGTGTAAAGACGCGTGATATTCTGTATGTAAATTAGTGAGAAATGTCACACCTGTTTGATTGTTATTGTAACACCAAGCAATCTTCCTGTCATCCTGTTTAAGAGAAACATGTCTTTGAGCGTGTCACCATGCAAAGATAATAGCGACCCACTCAACGTCACCTTGTTGATTCACCTCGCGAGGATTAAAGGAGTGATGCTGTGAATTGGCGTATCTCCGATCGCCGATAACGTTAAATTAAAAAGCTTATTTATTTTGTTTTTTGGGACCTTTGAAAAATTCGTGTAACTCGACATTCTCGACCGACGTTACAGGGTAGTTTTAGAGTCTTCACAAGATCAAATCAAATCAAATCAGTTTATTTCATCAATAGACATTACAACATTTATTTTTAAGGCATATACTCGTATTGAGAACAGGTAAAATAATATTTTGTGTATAGTATACTACCAGAAACGCATGAGAGATGGTTCAACATTAGGAAGAGAGGGTTACTCTCCAGAATTAAGAGTATTTGCCCTCTGAACGTACTTTCACTAATATGAAAGACGTTGAAAGATGGAGACTATAACGATCTTCGAAACGTCACGCAATATTTTCGCTCCCACCGGAGCTTCGCGAGGTATCAAGGCATAACAGTTTTGTTTTTTTACCCTGAAATAACTCTAGTGGGAGCGAAACCGGTTGATTCTAAAAAAACAAATAGAGTGGTATTAATTACATACGAGTATTCCATTGTTTTGACCGAAACACTATAAAACTTAAACATTATTAACTGTTAAATTATAAATCTCTGTTTATGTATATTTTATTTCATATTTTCATTTCAAAATGACATAGGAACAAATACACATAAAGGTTCGAAAAATACAGTTGATAATGTATTGTAATACCTGATGATGTCAACATAGGTTGACGGAAAAAAAAAATTGTGACGCATAAACATAGTTTTATAATTTAACAGTTAATAAAAAGAGTGGTGTTAACTAATTATTATAACTAACTAACAATGGTGCCGTTTCCCCGGAGGGGTAGGCAAAGAGGATGGACCGCTATACTCCTCTGTCCTAACATACCTCTCGATACTGATATTTGTTTGTTTCTGTAACCCTAACAAAGCGCTAGCGCTAGCGCAACCAATTGGTTCGATATTACAAAATGAAATTGTTTAATTATATAAAATAAAATAAAATAATATTATTTTTGATGATATGGTATTCTCTCGAGCTCAGGTGGGATGTAGCGTGTCTGTGGGGGTGTTTCAGTGGAACAGGTGGAAAAATTTAGATATCTGGGGGTGGACTTGTGTGGGAAAACGGATCTACTGTGTGAAGTGATGGGGCAAGTAAACAAGGCTGCGGTCATTTCAGGATGCTTGAAGAATTCAACATGGAAAAACCCTGACCTGAAGTTCAGCAGTAAAGCTAGAATTTATAAGACTTGTGTGCGACCTATTATGACATATGGGATCGAGTGCAGAGCGGACACCACAATCACAAAAAAGAGAAATGAAGACGCTCAGATATATATCTGGCAAGACACTGCAAGAGAGGATAAGGAATACACGAATAAGGGAGATATGTGAGGTCGAGGATGTCGTTAGATGGGGAAGGCAAAGGAGAAGATACTGGTATGCACACGCGAGGAGAATGGATCCATTCAGACTCCCCTTCATTGTGTTACACGGCCAGTACCAAGGTGGACGACCCCCGGGCAGACCACCAAAGAGATGGATCGACAGCTGGGAGTCAACTTCGCAGGAGACCAATTCCTCTAAAAAAATAGGCCACTCGGCCTAATCTAAGAATAAGAAAAAGAAGATTTTTGATGAGTTTTATTTTTCGTTGCAAAAAGCAGTTTCTATTTATATTAATTATAAGCAGGTTATTAATTGCCTGAGTAATACTTTTAAATAGACCCTGAGCAATTATAATTAACAACAATTTCAATAAATACTCACTTAATTGCTTGCACAGTAGCAGATTTTAGATAAGGAACTTGAGCTCTGTGTGTTTGGGGATCAATAGGTATTGTTTCGTTGTTTGAACAATGGCACGTTAATTACTACCCAGATATGTATAATCGCACGCAGCATCTTAAAATGAAATAATATGCATAATAACGCTTCGAGCTTCTCAGTTATGATGGTAGATCTATATCTTGTTCTTCCTCTTCTTCTTCCTCAGCCTATTACCGTCCACTCCTGGACAAAGGCCTCCTCCTTTCGCTTCCATTTCACTCTGTCTTGTGCAGACTGCATCCAGGTTACATATCTGTTCAGATCATCATTCCATCGTAGTTGCGGTCGCCCTGCACTTCTCTTTGCCGTCCACGGTCTCCAAGTCTTCTTGTCCATTTTTCGTCTGAGCTTCTGGCTACGTGACCTGCCCATTGCCATTTTAGAGTCGCCACCCGGTGGATGATGTCAGTGACCTTTGTTTTTTTCTCTAACCGAATAGTTTCTGACTCTGTCTCTTAGGCTTATTTCTACCATGGCTCTTTGGGTCACTCGTAGTTTCTCGGCACTTTGTTTGGACAGTGTAACAGTTTCAAGACCATAAGTATCAACTGGCAAAACGCAGGTTTCATAGACTTTTCGGTTAAGGTTGATCGGTATTTTCCGGTTTTAAAGGATGTTTTTTTTTTTTCCTTCTATATCTTGTTACTCTTCTTTAATTTCCGTCCACTCTTGGGCAAAGGCATCGTCCATTTTCAATTCCACACTGTATTGTGTAGACAGCATCTACGGGTTTAAAACATAGGTTACCAAACTTTTTTGTCCCGTAGAACCCTCGCCGATTTTTTCTGGTTTCCTAATTGCGTAGATTTTCACGGTTGGTAGAAATATAGTTGTTTCAAAATGGCGCCCATGGGCGGCTGCCATTTGAAGCTTCTCACAAAAAAAAAATTCTGCATTTTGGCAATCCTTTAAGATTAAAAACAGCTCCATATACAAGTATATGCATCATCATGAGTGGTTTATTGTTTTTTATTGGTGCACACTCTCATACTCAAATTGTCAAATCAATCAAATCAAATCAAATCAGTTTATTTCATCAACAGACATTACAAAATTTATTTTTAAGGCATCTATTGAGAACAGGTAAAATAATATTATAAATAGTATACTACCAGAAACGCATAAGAGATGGTTCAACATTAGGAAGACAGGATACTCTCCAGAATTAAGAGTATTTGCCTTCTGAACGTACTTTCACTAACATGAAAGACGTCGATCTCTGAGGAGACCGCGTTCAGCAGACTAATTGCTCTTCCCACCGGTGTCACCAGAGGCAGATTGGTTCTGGCAGACGGTAGGTAAAACAATCTGTGCTGTCGCTGTCGGAGATATCTATCGAGGACAAAAAGCCGAACACCCTCCAGTACGGCCGAGTTCTCGAAGCATCCCCTAATTAATCTAAAGAAATGGGTAATTAGATGTCCATCTCTTCGAAGCTGTAGAGAATTGGTTCGGAGCATTCCCAAAAGAAATGCCGTGGGATAGAGCCAAGGATAGCTACCATTGTACATCGCTCTGCACGCCTACCCATCAGCCAGCCAATTAAAATGACAACCTTGGCCTGAATAGGCTTTTACCTCCGGTGCCACCCCCATAGATCCTGACTATCGTAATCGCTCACTCTCCATTTTGCCGTTGCTACCATCTTTTTGACCCGCTGCCATCTCCAAGTCTGCTGGCGTTCCTCGAACGCCTCCATCCCTTGCTTTTCCTGCCGCCGTCGACGTCGCCTCCTCCTGCCCCGCCGCCACCATTGCTGCCGATCCGCTGTTTACTCCAACGATTCATGCCTAACCCAGCTCCTTTCCACCATCCTTATCCCATCCGGTATCTCAACCCCATTGCCATATTGGCCCCCATCCAAGGCCACCGGCCTACGCCCAATACTTGGTTCGATATCCAGGACCAACCGGCCCCCACCCAAAGCCACTCTCTGTCACCGTCCCTCGGTCTCCACCGAGGAAGACCGAGGAAAACGTGGCACGATCAAATAAATAAAATATTGAATGTCGGCCATGCGAGCAGTCAGAGAAATCGACGCGCGTGCATGACACGATGTATGCATGTTGAGGAAGGTAGAGAAATATGTCAGGAAAGAAAAGTGTAGCAGTCCATTATTTCTGCCTACCCCTCCGGGGAGACGGCGTGATGGTTAGTTAGTTTTTATTTTATTAGACTTAACATTGGACCATGTCTGAAATACTTTTCCTCTTGAATATTTAAATAAAGAATAAACGCATTGTCAAAAAATTCTCATGCTACTGAACGTACTATCAAACAGATGTCATTTTATTGTTACAAAAATATTCGCACTTTACAAAATGCACAAAACGAAATACGCAAAAGAGTAAAAAAAATATATCAATTATACGGTTTCACTTAATGTTATATTATTTAAAAATCATCCTCTTTACTCGGAACCACGTATTTATTTGAATACTGTAATTTTGAAGATGCACGATTGTGTATGATTGTCACACTTTGTGTACAGATATGGAATTTGAAATTAGAAGCTAATTCTATTCGGCGTTCGAAATTGTTACATGATTGATAATTCACTTTGAATTGAAGTATACGCTACAGTGTGTTCATAACGTCGGTATTCTGCGAAAAAGCACTAGGTCAAAATTACTACTTCTGAGATAATTGAAGTTCAAAGTTTGTAAGGATATACATTTTTTTTTGTACTAAACATTACTGAGCCAATTTGAAAAAATGGTATATTGATATGTTAACTACATTTTATTTAATGGTTTAATAAATAAACACTGAACTATCAGTACATTTTTTTCAAAATAATAGTGGATTGAAATGCCTTAGTGCATTTTTGCTCATACCTACATAATACCGCAGTTTGAAGTCACATTGTACCAACTATAGTCACTTTGTGAGAAATGTATTTTTTTAAATTAAAATTTTATGCAATAATTTTATCTTATTACAGTACTTATTACATTATGAAAAATAATAATTAATTAGTAAAAAGAAATAATAATTGACACGTTTGCCCTGAGTGAGGCATGTAGACTAGGGTGGGCCGAAAAACATCATTATTTTTTTCGAAATTGTAATAACGTGGAAAAGTTGCGAATTAGGAAGACAAACAAATGAATAAAACACAATATCAAAATCGGTTCACATCTTCTGGTCGCGCACAGGCCCTAAAGTTTTACAAAATATGGAAAAACGTCATTATTGCGATTATTTTTTTAATATAATATATAAAATATTATTCACCGCACATTTATCCCTACCCTGAAAATGGAGACTGCAACCATCTCCGAAACGTCGATCGACAAAGACAAGTTGACGACTTTCGTGTCCTTTGCTGTAAACCAATTCCTTGGATTGAAACTAGTGGATATGGAGTTCTTCTCCTGATACCAAAAAAAGCAGCCGAAATCTGATGATGGAGGGTTATTGAGGTAGTCAAGAGCTTTCATGGTTAAATTTGCCAAGAATGATGATGTAGAATCCATTAAAACTTGCTTATAATAAATGTTTCATCACAATAAAACCGATGAAGTTTATAAATTCGGAATATTTTAATGTGTTTTTGATTGTCTAGTGTTTATAAAACAGTCGTTCTAGCATCGCCATTAAACTAATTTGTTTATTTGAAAAATAAATAGAACAAATGAAATGGACTATTTGTATAATGTACTACAATATAAACAAGGAGTTGGAGAAATCGACGTACGTGCATGACACGAAGTATGTATGTAGAGGAATCGAAAGAAGTAAATCGAGACAGAACAAAGTGCCGGTTAATTCTTTCTGCCTACCCCTACGGGGAGACGGCGTGATGGTTATTTATATGTTATTTACTATAGACAATGAAAATAATATAAGACAGTATACTATTTGGCAGTGCAAAATGGAAGTGAATCATGGAACTGGCAAAAGAAGAATGAAAGCAAAATAAGCAAAAGACAAATACTCTTAATTAATACGAATGAAAACATCAGTTTTTTAGAAGTTTTATTATATTTTATGGGAATAACATGTTTCGGCCTTCTAAGGCATTATCAAATGTTTGATAATGCCTTAGAAAGGCGAAATATGTCATTTCCATAAAATATAATAACATTTCTAGAAAACTGACGTTTTCATTCGTATTAATTATTTAATATGGAGTTTTACATCATTGTTCAAGAAGCAATAAACAAAATTGGAAAGTATCTTGTATTCCTTATGTCGAATCATTTCTCATGCGTTACTGGTATTTTTATTATATTTTTATTATTTTTAACCTGTTCTCAATAGATGCATTAAACCAGGCATGGGCAACCTTTCCTAGGTCCGGGGCCAAATTATCATTCTGTCTCCCTGTCAAGGGCCGGACCAAATTATTAATCATAATAAGGTAATATTAAATTAAATAAAACACGTTGCTACTTCTTATATATTTTTTATTTATATAATGATCGACATAATATTATATACTGATTACAAAATTTTGTGTGAAGATGACCTTGTACTTGAATTACGAGACTATCAATATTGGCGTTGGTATTGCTTAATGATAATCGCAAAGAATTTTTGAGATTTTCATGTGTTATCCTCGTTCGAATTTTAGATAAAGTGTGTTCCATCCTCGAAAAAAACTGTTCACATGTATATGTGCTGCCAAAAAGACAAATTATTTTTCTTGCAAATGTACGTAAATTTGTATATTTTTCGTAAAATCCGTCAAAGCAACATTGTCAAATTGTGATTTTCCTTCGGTGCGTATACGAGTTTCGCTGAATGTGTCATCTGCATTATTTGAACTATAATTTTTTTTCTCTATTACTTCGCCGAGATGAACCAGGGCCGGACAAAATAGCTTCTGGGCCGGATCCGGCCCGCAGGCCGGCGGTTGCCCATCTATGCCTTTAACTATAATGGTTGTTTGTAATATCTTTTGCGGAAATAAACTGATTTGATTTGAAATGCAGTAGAAATGAGATTTCTTTCGAATGCGTGGTAAATCTGTTTATGGTAGTTGGTGAAAATATAATATAATAAGCGAATGCGGAGCGATTGCAAGTGTTATGAACAAAATAATGAAATGTTGTTTTTTCCACTTTTGAGTTTAATTTTCTCTTTATGTTTCAAAGGAACGATATAAAGTTCATATCGTTCTCCCAATGATGAAGGTGTAAAAGAATGAACTGTTTTGTTCCCATTACATCTCCCCTCTCCTCAATCCTAATTATACCCCTTCCACTCGATATGTTCCCGTTACATCTCCCCTCTCCTCACTCCTAATTATACCCCTTCCACTTTGATACATCTACGCGTATATAAGTGACCGCTCTGTTTTGATAGTCCTCACGAGGCGAGATATTCCGTTATGCTGGAGAGGGTTCAGAAAAAATTTCTGAGGTATCTCTACATGAGGGAGTATGGTAGCTATCCGTGGCTCTATCCCACGGCATTTCTTCTGGGAATGCTCGGAACCAATTCTTTACAGCTTCGAAGAGATGGACATCTAATAACCCATTTCTTCAGATTAATTAGGGGATACTTCGAGAACTCGGCCGTACTGGAGGATGTTGGTCTTTTTGTCCCCGATAGATATCTCCGACAGCGACAGCACAGATTGTTTTACCTACCGGCCGCCAGAACCAATCTGCCTCTGGTGACACCGGTGGGAAGAGCAATTAGTCTGCTGAACGCGGTCTCCTCGGAGATCGACGTCTTTCATGTTAGTGAAAGTACGTTCAGGGGGCAAATACTATTGACTTTAGAAAGTATCTTGTCTTCCTAATGTCGAACCATCTCTGTTGTATTTTTTATGATATTTTACCTGTACTTTATAGATGCCTTAAACATTTTCCTGTTTGTAATGTCTATTGAGTTAATAAACTGATTTGATTTGATTTGATTTTATTTGATTGTTAAAATTGTAACCGAAACATGTCTGAGTTCAGCGAAAATAAAAAGTGTTGTAATACAAAGTATAATTATATTTATTCAAATATGAATCCACAACCCAAAGTGAAGGCGAACATAGAATAAATATTCAAATATTTTTTTGCTCAAGTTACACGTACAAAAATAGAAGCGTTGATTGGTTATCTGAATCTTTGAATATAATCGAATTTTCAGTAGTTTTCGCGTTTTTCTTTTATCCTTATTTATGCATCTGAATGTAGTTGAAAATATCTTCTGCCAATATTCTCCAGACGCCAAAGATGACAAAGAAATATCGCTCGCCAACTTTTGAAATTGAATTCCAATAACAGAAAGTGAAACTGTGATATCTCCCCACGCTTCTATAATACTCAAATGAAAACGGGTTTTTCATACTATATACATCACACGAACTTCGCTTGCGTGGTACCGTG
This sequence comes from Lepidostoma basale, assembly GCA_022606425.2. Taxonomy (NCBI): domain Eukaryota; kingdom Metazoa; phylum Arthropoda; class Insecta; order Trichoptera; family Lepidostomatidae; genus Lepidostoma; species Lepidostoma basale. Next base: position 1,630,987 of record JAHDVF020001522.1, read on the forward strand.
TTGAACTTCACAGATATCGAAATGTAAAAAAAGTTTTTCTTAAAAAAGTATCAATTCTGCGATAGTCTATTAATATTTATATCCAAAGTTTTTTATTTGTTTTGCAACTATGTTATCTATTGCTGGACACAATTCTATTGGGTTTAATATTTTTCTTCTTCTTCTTCATATTAGTTTAGGTCATAATACGTCACAGAGTGTGTGGGTCCAGGATTGTATAATAATAATAATCTTCTTATTCTTCAAGTGCTCTGTTGAGTCCCCCCAACGTTGGCGATCACCTGTCCCTGTCCTGCGCCGCTCGGAACAGCTCCTCCACACTTCGGATGCCGGTCCACTCCCTCACGTTCTGCAGCCAGGACATCTGTCTCCTTCCGGGCCCTCGGCGTCTCTCAATTTTCCCCTCCAATATCAGTTGGAGAAGGTGGTACTTTTCCCTACGCAGTACATGACCCAGATAAGAAATCTTCCGAACCTTCATAATTGATAACAGCTCCCTGGCAACTCTAGCTCGCCTCAAGACTTCGGTATTGGTAACCATGTCTCTCCAGGGAGTTCTGAGCAGTCGGTGACAGAGCCACATTTCAAATGCTTCCAGTTTGTTCATTGAGTTGACTTTTAAGGTCCATGTTTCACATTCATACAATAAAACAGACCACACATACCATTTGATCATTCTCTGGCGGAGTTTCAAATTTATGTTATCATTGCAGAAGAGTGATTTAATTTTATTAAATGTAGATCTTGTTGCCTCAATTCTGCATTTTATCTCTACATCTGGGTCAAGAGATTGTGTTAGTATTCTGCCGAGGTATTTACATTTTTCCACCCTTTCAACGTCACAAATGCAATACTGACTAACTGCAGTCAAGCCGTCCGAATGTCATCCATTTGGTTTTACTGACATTTATTGTTAGCCCCAATCTTTCGCCGGACTAGTCAACAAGATCAAGGAGGTAAAACAGTGTCACAGTAAAACAGTGTCATCGGCATATCTACTCGTAATATTGTTTATCACAACGCCATTAATTTTCAGTCCTTTTTCGGTGTTGGTGAGGGCTTTTTTAAAGACATAGTCGGAGTAGAGATGATTTGATAATTTATAGAGCGCCATTTTTATGAATTGATCTTCTCATGGGCGCTGTAGAAAATACTCCGTTTTATGAATTAGCTAAAAATAAACATATTTAGTATGAGGACTACACCTGACGCAGTAGATCAAAATTTACATCAGGAAAGGTATTTCAAAAAGGTGCGTTTTGAGTCTCGATCTAAACTCTGACTGATTCTCAATGCACTTGAGGTCTGCTGGGAGATTGTTCCAGGCTGAAGGGCCGGCTACCGCGAAGGCTCGGTCACCAAAGATTGTGCTAGGACAGCGTCTACCGCGATCTACCGATCGCAAAGACCTAGCTGATCGCAATGTAGACTGTCTGGCATTCAGGTTCAGTTGATGCAGAGTTCAAATATATAGGGTGTTTTTTTAGAGATATACAATACATATTCAAAATGAAAAAAAAACACATTAAAATAATGTTAATGTTTATGATATTGGCTTTATTTAAAAGATAATTTTATAGTCCATTGTTTTGGCTTAAACAATATGATATATAAACTTTGTTTTTTGTATCACAATTGTATTTTATTTTACGCGACAGCTGTTTCATCAACCAATGTTGAAACCATCAGGTGTTACAATAAAATACAATTTTGATACAAAAAACATAGTTCATTCATTAAGAGTTTAATATGATTTCGGGCATATGAGCGCCACGGCTAGCTCTAATGAAGCGCAATCGTGAAATCCAATTTTCGACAATTGTCGTCTTTGTGGAAGCGTATTATCCACTAGAGTGTACGTGGTGCCAAAACGATCCATGGTCTTCCGAATAACTTGCTCGGATGGATGATTACGTCGACCGTAAAATGGACGTAGTGCACGATAAGTTTGACGAACCGAACCATGATTTTCAAAAAAAATTTGCACAACTTGCAAGCGCTGTTCTGACGTCAGTCTGAATGGTAAAATGGCAAAATGTACTGACTACAAATCAACTGTCAACTGTCAAATTGACAGTCTGTAGAAAGAATGTTGCCAGTTTAAAAACCAAACTCCTAAAAAAAAACAGCCTGTATGAGCAGGTGTCATTTCATGCAACGCTTTAAAACCCGTCCAACACAGCTTGTATTGTATCCTTTCAGTATGGTGCCACACTGTTTGAAACAAGCTTTCCACAGGGGTGATCTTGGTGGAGAGCTGTGGAGCCGACGGTTGGTGTAGCGTCCACATACTGTTTTAAACAAGCTCTCCACAGGGGTCACCTTTGTGGAGCGATGTGGAGCCCACGGTTGGTGTGGCGTCCACACTATTTAAAACAAGGCTCCCACCTCAGTGTGTTGTCGACTAGGTCCCAAAGACAGGGCGTGTCCGTATACAGTTCAATAAATTCACTGATCACTTCTTTTTCTCGTGTAGACACCATTTTCGTTCATACGTCCGCAGTCCACCGATGCCGCTATGCAACTGACCTTGACTGGTGGAATGTGGATAGCCAACTGTGGAATGCGTGTTTACAACTGTGGATCCACACGCATATTATGCGCGTCCGTCCACAAATTTTGGTTTCAAACAAGTGTCAACACAGTTTTAAACCGCCAGTGGAGACCGATGTGGAGAGCTTGTTTAAAACAGTGTGGCACGGCTTTTAGGTACACTTTTTATCAGTTTTGCTGCCGCATTGAATAAAGTTTTAAACCTATACGTGAAAGATGATGATATTTTCACGGCACCTAACAATTGGATACAGATTCATCGGCGTAAACTTATACATACAGTCTGCACCTTTCTACAGTGGGGATTCTGCTGAATGGATAGTCCAATAATTTCGTGTATTATCTTTATTTTTGTGTCATAAAATTCTGTAGATAGGTGCAAAAGATACAAGTTTTTTGAACTCTTCATTAAGGTTCGAAATCAATATGGCGAGAATCTAATATATCGAAAATGATGAAAGTTAATAGCCGAATCGGCAATATATATGATAGATATTATTTTATGTCCCCGCACCGCGATCGAAATTGGCCAATAAAATTCTTATCTGCAAATATACCGTCACCTTATTGGACCTGATAGATGCATTCTTATTTTCCATAGATTCCTATACAGCTAAAAATCTTTTCACACGAAAAAATAGACTTTTATTTTTTACTTAACCCTGTGACAACTCAGTTAGGACCCTCGCTTGGTGATTAAAGCTCAGCTAACAAGAGAGGGCACGATATTGGAAATTGACTTTGGGATGGGATTTTGCAGAATTGTAATACAAAGGAAAAGGATCGCGTATGGAATGTGGAAACCACAGAGCTATTAGTCTTTTAAGTGTCATTGGTAAAGTCTATGGCAGAATTTTAATAGAAGGAGTAAGAAAATTGACGAGTGCAAAGTTTGTGATGTGCAAGGTTCGTTTATGAATGGCAGAGGATGTATGGATCAAATTTTTGGACTTCGTACATTGACAGAGAGGCGTTGTCTAGCAATGTATGATAATTGCATAGCCTTTCACATTGCATTAATAAAGATTTTCTGCTTAATGCTTACACCTAATCTTAATAGATGGCGCTAGTGTAGATTGAACTAAAATATGTGAAATGTTTCTCAACATGGTAGCATACTCGTATATACAACTTTCAAATAATTGTCAGACGTGGTGTTCGTAAGAAGGGCGGAATGGGGAATATTGTATTACATAAAGCGATCGCTTAACCAAACCAATGACAGGTCATAGGTCCTGTAAGCGCCTCGACCACCATATTTTGTTTCCAAATAATTTACATCTTCGTCTCTATTGAGATACAATTAATTCTTAATGACAAATACGAGTATTGTATAAAAACATAATAAAAGAGAATGTAAAGAAATAAACTGGTTTTATAAAGTGCATTTGTATTTTGGTCTCTTAAATGCAACTTACATACAACTTCAATGCTACTGTATGCTTCATTTAAGTCACTTCTTTTCTCTTCACTGGTCTTTGTGTTTTTCGCCGGATTAAAAAAAACCTGTCCATGGAGGTTTGTTTCTTCCTCCCTTTCAGAATGTCGCGGAAATGAGTGTGGCAAGTGTCATTCAATAGACCAGTTGCAACTTTTTCGGGGTGTGTATTTTCCACGAACTTTGAAACTCTCTCCCACATTCCCAAGATCTTCTTCGTCTTTCTTGTAGAGATATCCTCCTCCACCTCTGGCTCCTCCTTGATACCAATTTCTTGCAGAACCTCTGTATACTGCTGTGACTGTAACTCTTGTAATTCCGCGGTCGTCTGAGATTGCTCCTCGATGAACTCGTTCGCGTCTCTCTCATCCTGGGGGGACAGCTGGGGGATGGGGGATGTATGTATAAGACTTGCTGGGGGATGTATCCGTTGTCTTCTATCATCCGAACTGCCTCACCATGCCTGACAACGGAGTGAATGCCGGTCCATTTTTTAAAGTTCTCAAACCAGGCGCACGAAACCAGCGCTTTAAACTAGTCTTCCGAAAGGGCGAAACATGTCATTCCCATTAAATATAATAACACTTCTAGAAAACTGACGTTTTAATTTGTATTAATTATTTAATATGGAGTTTACATCATTGTTTAAGAAACAAGAAACACACTATGCTTTATTGCAAAATTTTCTACAAGTATAATTTTATCTTTAAGGATTAATTGTATCTCAATAGAGACGAAGGTGTAAATTGTTTTCTGGAAACAGAATATGGTGGTCGAGGCGCTTATAAGACTTATGACCTTTCATTGGTTGGGTTGAGCGATTACTTTATGTTAACAACATTCCCCATCCCGCCCTTCTTACGACCACCACGTCTGACAAATTTTTGAAAGATGCATATATGCTACAATGTTGAGAAACACTTCACATTTTTTAGTTCAATTTTCACTAGCGCCATCTACTAAGATTAAGTGTAAGCATTAAGCAGAAAATCTTTATTAATGCAATGTGAAAGGCTATGCAATTATCATACATTGCTAGACAACGCCTGGAGATGGCTCTCTAATGTTTTATGCTTTTTAACTTGGACCAGTTTTTATACAACATTTTGAATGTCTACAAGTATTTGTATACATTCAAAATGTTACCATTTTATCGATGTACATATATAAATATATTTTAAATTATTTTCTCATATTGTATTTTGCAACAGATACATTTTTTTTTAAATCATGGAGTGTAGGATTAATGAATAACTCTCAAATGGAACCCACACAAAGGACTCAAGCTATTGAAGTCTGGATACTTTTCCATGGTATTTTCGTAGATTTTTTTATGTGTAAACGTCTCATTATACGGTTTATAAAATACAGATATAAAGTAAGTGTGATGGATGCGGCAAATCTGGTTGTAAAACTTCACCTAACCCAAGTTACCCCGATTGACAGTCAATAACACACATGATTGGAGCTTATTGTTACCAAGGGTACCTAACGACTTCCTCTGTTAGGGATAGCGAAAGGGTATCATGTACTAGTTGCAACCCCTGAAGTATTCATGGAAGTAAACCAAATTCTACATTAGTTTTATGGTTTGTTTTGTTCGTTTAATGTCATATATAATAGCATTTCTTATTCTCAGTCGTATTCCTCATTGATTGAGGGTCGTGTCCATCCTGTAAACCATTGACCATGGCACGCCATGCACTTCTATCACCTATCAGTCTCCAGCTAATGAAAGAGCAGTCGGATCCCTGATTTGATCGGACCAGCGGCTCGGTGGCCGTCCTTGTGGTCGCCTTCCCTCCACTTTGCCCATGATGATGAGCTTTTGAGGTTGAGGATATTATAAGATGGAGCAGACAGAAAAGAAGGGACTGGCACGATCATGTCCAAAGAATGGATACCACCAGACTCCCCTATATTGCACAACATAATCAGCCTCACGGGACTCGTCCTCGTGGAAGGCCTCCTAAATGATGGAAGGACAGCTGGGAATCTACCTCACAGAAGGAGTAAGCCTCTGGAGAACAGACCACATAGGTCTACACCAAAGATAGAGAAGAAGAAATCTATAATCAAGAATCAATTGTATCCCAATAGAGACGAAGATGCAAATTGGAAACAGAATATGGTTGATCAAGGTGTTTATAGGACTTATGACCTGTCATTGGTTGGGTTAAGCGCACGCTTTATGTAATACAACATTCCCCATTCCACATTATTTTTTCTTATGACCACCATGTCTGACAAATTTTCGGAAGTTGTATCTAAAATCAATATCAAAATATCCTCTGCATCTTGTATGCGTATAAATAACGATACAAACTTCTAATACCATTTTTGACAAATCATTTATTTAATAATGGTATCGATTATTCTTTCGATACCTAATTTGGGTTTTACCAACCCTATTTCGATTTTACATTTGTTGGATTTTACCAACCCACTTCAAATTACCCCAAGGTTATTGGCTCAAAGTGTCATTTAAGATTTCATTCTCTTCTAAATTTCACCTGAACATTACGCCTAAATGTGAATTTAATGTCATTTCTATTATTGCTTTTATTGCTTTATAATGGAAGTTTCCAATTTAGTTACTTTTCCAATATTTCGAATATGGAATAAAAGAAAATTTGTCATTAATTTCAAAGCGGATTCGTTTGATTTATAAGCATTTTTATTTATATTGTGACGTCATCATTAGTGTGATAGCTTGGACTTGGATCTTCTGGCTTACAGAGGTTCAGCTCTAATGGCTATTCCTCTTACGTCTGTAGGAAACATTGTTGGAATGTGATTTGGTAGTTGTTTTATGATGGGGCTAAATGTATGGCCCGGAGTGTCCCTCCGAAAGAGAGTGAAGGGGGATTTAGGGTTTATGATAAAGTCTTACATTATTGTCAAGGAATGGAAGACCTGTTAGGTACGCTGGGATTGGTTTGCAGCAATTTCTTCTATTATTCTCTTCCATTCTTCCCTGTCTTGTGCGGCTCTTTTGAAATCTGCATATGATGAGCAGCGCACTCTCGGCGTGGGCGTCCCCTAGAATTTGTCCTCTCGGTCATACCCTCCATTATGGCATGCAAGAAACCTTCTTGACGTATTACATGGCCGATCCATCTTGCACGCCTTTCGGACAAGGTCCTGAGCAGGTGTCTTCCTCCTTCGATTCCTTGAAGAACTTCCTCATTCGTGATGTGGTCTCTCCAGGAAATTCCTAATAGTCTTCTATCACATCTCAAAAGCCTCTAGTCTCCGCTTATCTCTTTATGTGTGTATAATAGAAATAAATAAAATAAATGGAAGGAATTTATAATTTTTTTTTTCAATTTCATTATTTGGTGTTTTAAGTTCTGAGGAGTGGTTTCGTTGTGGGGCGATGAATCAGTTGAAGTGGTTAGGTGACGTCATGCAGATTTTCGAGTTCAAAGCACATCTAAATATACAAAAAAACGTATTTTTAATGTATTCCGCATTGTTGTGTGGGTGCACGTGTACACAAGACCGATACACGCACACATCTACTTTGGGAATTATAAATTACCCCTGTCTTAAAAATAGCCAAAATAAAATATTCCGCGAAGCGGTTGATAATTTTTAGTGCGATTTATTTTTGTGTAATTCTATTCGTTAACTTTTTATTTTAATATAATTGTATCGTCATATACTTGAGAAATTGAGAAAACTTAGTTTAATCCACTATTTATTAAAAAATATTAAAAAACACGACAAGTTTCGGAGGACACCTCCATCTTCAGGTTTAAAAAAAACTAAACAAAGATAGACTAAAAAAAACGCATTTAAAATTCGATACAATAATTCAAATTTAAAAATTAACCTGGGCTATTCGTTATAAGTAGGTACTAATAATTATTTTTTAACAGTAAGAATTATAAATAATATAAAATTATGTGCTAACGATGTAAATGGAACCAGAAATAGAGGAAGACCGAGGAAAACGTGGCACGATCAAATAAATCGAATATTGAATGTCGGCCACGTGAGGAATCAGAGAAATCGACGCGCGTGCATGACACGATGTATAATTGTTGAGAAAGCGAGAGAAATATCTCAGGAAAGAAAAGTGTGGCAGTCCATTCTTTCTGCCTACCCCTTCGGGGAGACGGCGTGATGGTTAGTTAGTTAGTTAGTTAGTTATACGAGGGAATTTCACCACAATATTGGGACAGTAGTAAAAACAGAAGATTTCTCAAAGAGCGATAATAGTTCCTACTAATTTTATTGCTACAAATCATGGGAGAAGAAGTCGACTGCCATTTGGTCTCCCGCAAAAAGCTCAGATAGAGCTCCAAGATAAACATAATAAGCTTGCTGTAAGCACTGGATATGGAGCTTGTCTAAACACAATAAAATATTTGCTTTCTTCTCAGGGGCGAACGGGAAAACACAAAATATTTTAAATAACAATAAAAAGAAAACGATTTTTTTAAATGTATTGTAACTAACGAACTATCCATCACGCCGTCTCCTCTGGAGAAACTGCGTGATGGTTAGTTAGTTAGTTAATTTTTTTTAAAAGCATTAATATATTTCAACAACAACAAAAAACCATCACGCCGTTTCCCCGTAGGGGTAGGCAGAGAGAATGGACCGCCGCACTACTCTATCCTGGCGCACATCTCTAGATTCTTCCACATTCATACGAGTCATACACGCACGTTGATTCTTCCGACTTCTAACATGACCAACCTTTAAAATTTGATTGATTTTGTCTTGCCATGTTTTCCTCAGTCTGCCTCTGCCTGTACTTTCTTAACCATTCTTTCTCCATCCATGCGCTCCATATGTCCGAACCAACGCAGCGATCCTTTCATAATTTTGTTCATAATACCTCCTTCCGCTCTACATTCCTTTCTTATATCATCAGCTTTTGAGATTCTGTCGTATATCGTTCTACCACACATACGTCTTAGGAACCTCATCTCATTGAAAACGTGGCACGATAAAAAAATCAAATATTGAATGTCGGCCACGTTAAAATCGACGTGCGTGCATGACACGATGTATGATTGTTGAGGAATCGATAGAAGTATGTCAGGAAAGAAAAGCGTGGTGGTCCATTATTCGGGAGTTAGTTTAAATCACTGATTATTTCATTGATTCATTTAAGCCTTACCGTGTTTTCTACGATACCCCTCTACATCTATTTCCATCCGTACTGTTTGTATACAGAATTTTTACCATTCTTTATTCGATTTCATTAACCTTGATATACAATATAAGCTGGATATTTGCCAGTCGAGATGAGCGCATTTTCATAATTAGTTTGTTCCACTGACCATTATCAATTGCGACATGTGTTTTTAAATATAATAACTAGTTCCAACACCAAATCGAGAGCCACACTTTTTTTTCCTTACATACTTCTCTTGGTCCTCAATATTCATACAGCGTGTAATGCACTCACGTCGATTTCTCCGACTCCTTACCTGGCCAACATTAAATATTTTATTTATTAAAAAAACTAACTAACCATCACGCCGTCTACACGAGAGGGTAGGCAGAAAGAATGGACTGCCGCACTTTAACCGATGCGGCACTCCATTTTTCTCTGTTCGCCCCCGCGAGACACGCGGTGTGATGGGTTGGAACCTCATCGCCACCAATAGGCCTCTTCTTCAGACTTATCAGGGGATTCTTTGAGAATTCCGTCATCTTGGAAGCTATCCATCTTTATGTTCCGGATGGTTATCTTCGACAGCGTCAGCACAGACTGTTTTATCTCCCAACATGCAGAACCAACCTGCCTCTGGTGATGCTGGTGGGGAGAGCAATCAAACTGCTGAACATGATCGCTTCGGAGATCGATGTCTTTCATATTCGTGAAAGTACATTCAGAAGACAAATACTCTTGACTTTGGAGAGTATCTTGTCTTCCTAATGTCGAACCATCTCTCATGCGTTCCTGGTATTATATATTTATTATGTTTTACCTAGTCTCAATAGATGCCTTAAACTATAATATAAAAAATGTTTGTAATGTCTTTTGAGAAAATAAACTGATTTGATTTGATTTGATTTGATTCTCTTTGAATTTGAAGTTTTATTTAAAAAAAAATTATACAAAATATCTTAACCGCGGGAGCGAAAAGGGAAGGATGGAGTGCCGCATCGGTTAAAGTGTGGCCGTCCATTCTTTCTGCCTACCTCTTCGGGGAGACGGCGTGATGGTTCTTCTTCTTCTTCCTCCGCCCACTCCTGGAGTATGGAAGGCCTCCCCCATTCGCTTCTATGTCACTCTGTCTCGTGCAGACTGCATCCAGGTTATTCCGAAGTGTCTGTTCAGATCATCCTTCCACCGTAGTTGCGGTCGCCCTGCACTTCTCTTTGCCGTCTACGGTCTCCAAGTAAGCAGTCTTCTTGTCCATTTTTCATCTGAGCTTCTGACTAGGTGACCTGCCCATTGCCATTTTAGAGTCGCCACTCCAGTCGATCTTTGTTTTTTCTCTCACCGTATCGTTTCTGACTCTGTCTCTTAGGTTTATTCCTAACATGGCTCTTTGGGTCACTCGTAGTTTCTCGGCACTTTGTTTGGTCCATGTTACAGTTTCAAGACCATACGTACCAATTGGCAGAACACACGCTTCATAGACTTTTCATTTCAGGTTGATCGATATATTCCGGTTTTTAAGGATGTAACCCATGTTTCCGAAAGCTGCCCAGCTTAGTCCAATTCTTCTCTTGAGCTCTGCGGTTTGGTTATCTCGGCCCAATCGAAACCAATCGAACAATTCTTACTAACTAACTATCTGGCTTTCGATTGGGCGTGATGGTTAGTTAGTGAGAAAAAACAGCGAGAGCTAATCTGTACCCCTAATATATTATATTCACTAGTGTTTAGGATTCGTTTAACAGTGTTTTTGTAAAAAAAACAATTGTCTGTCAAAACTGACCACATTCATTAAAATTTTGTTTAAATATTTATTTTTTTATGTACAATAATTAACTATACAGATGAAAAGCTTATGTTTCCGATATACGTTTGTGTTAATTAGTTTTAATTTTTAATAAAATGTTGTTTATAAAGAAAATATATATATACAATGTATCCGCAACACAAAGTTATGGAGAATATAGAAGAAAGTTTTCTTATTTAAAAATATTTCGAATTGTGTGTTATCAATCCGGAAACCAGAAATAACCTAAAATAGCATGTTCAATTCACTTTCAAACAATTTGTTGGGATGCTGTTACTCTTGACGCTGACGTCACAATCAATCAACATTCTGGAGCGAGGCAGACGAGTCTGAATGATGGAATCATAAAATTTCCTCACATTTTATATCCGAGACGGCTCAAATCTTGCACAAATCAACATTCGTTATTTATATAGCAAATTTTAATCTCAAATTGCACAAAAATGGATTACACTTACTATAAAATTTGGTGCCAGATGAAACTTCACTTACCTGGGCTCGTCCATAATAAAAGAAAATTAGGATCACATACGGACTAGAGACGACAATTCTTACAGCAAAAAGTGTCCACAGGCTCAAGTGTACACAGAGGTCCATGGAAAGACAGATACATGGTGTGAGCTTGCGTGACCGCATAAGGAATGAAGAAATCAGACGCCGCACCAGGGTTGCTGCCGTCATGGACCGAGTGGCAAAATTAAAATGGTAATGGGCTGGACACTTGGCTAGACAGGGTGGCAACAGATGGGCACCCAGGATACTCAGTTGGAGACCATGAGGAAATAGGCGAAGTGTCGGAAGGCCACCGATGAGATGGAGCGATGATATTGTCAAAAGGGTTGGAAAATCTTGGATACAAAGGGGGCAGGATAGAGACGAGTGAAAGAAATTGGAAGAGGCCTATATCCAGCAATGGAGGGAAGAAGGCTAGCAAAGAAGAAGAAGAAGAAGATCACAAAGAAATCGAAGGAATAATCACTAGGCAACAAACCAATTTTCACTCTACTATCAGTGCTCAAATCAAGAAACGTACTATAAACAGGAAAATCAAAATCAGTCTCTTTTAGACAATTATCTGAACAGTCCTGTGACCAGTGACTTATGGGTGTAAGGTGTGGACTATGACAGCGAAATCCGCAGAGCGACTCGACACTTTGAGAGAAGGGTGTTGCGCAGGGGACAATACTGGGACCTGTGAATGATGGTGAAGGCTGGAGAGTGCGGCATAATGACGAGCTGTACAATATTATCGAAGATCCAAGTCTCTCCACACAGGTCAGACTGAAGAGACTGAGATGGACCGGTCATGTGGAGAGGATGCCGTAATCGCGAACCCCGAAAAGGATGCTATAGTGGCATCCGAGTTATAGAAGACTAATTGCACGATCAAGGCTACGATGGGAGGATGAAGTTGGGAAAGATGGGGTGAGATTGTTACGAGTGTCAGATTGGAGGGTCAAATCGGAGGACATGAGGAGTTGGAGACGAAGAATAATGGAGGCTAATGCTCGATATGGGCTGTAAGGCCGTATGGTGAAGTATAATATTAATGTAGGCCAAATGACGGTTAAACCATTCTCGAGGGCTGAAAGAATATCGAATATAAATTTGTTCTTCTTCTTCTACTCCTTTTAGACCTTTGGTCTGTTCCTGTAATCAGGACGGCTTCTATGCTATTCCTGTAGTCAGCTATCCCTCCATCTCTTTGGCGGTCTTCCGGGGGGATAAATCGTTTATATTTTTCTCCTGATGATGGAGGTGTAAACCCTTCGAAACATGTCGAGAAAAATAAACTCAAAAGGGGAAAAACAGTTAATAAAAAATCGTCTTTAAGTAAGTACATTTTTTTAAATTTTAGATAAACTTAAGGCATTAGTACTGTAGAATTTTATAATGACGAATTTTTTATGAATAAATATACTGTTTTTTTCACTTTTGTGTTTATTTTTCTCGACATGTTTCGAAGGCTACACCTTCATCATCGAGAGGATGATATAAATTAATCAAAATTATTACAAAATGAGTGCAAGAACCTAGAAACATTTAGAACAAAAAACACCCTCAATTCGAAACTTAACTAACTAACTAACCAGCACGCCGTCTCCCCGAAGGGGTAGGCAGAAAGAATGGACTGCCACACCTCTCTTTCCTGACATATTTCTCTCGCTTCCTCAACATTCATACATCGTGTCATGCACGCGCGTCGATTTCTCTGACTCCTCACATGGCCGACATTCAATATTTGATTTATTTGATCGTGCCACGTTTTCCTCGGTCTTCCTCTATTTCTGGTTCCATTTACATCGTTAACATATAATTTTATTACCATTCTTTCTTCATTCATTATTTCCATATGTCCAAACCATCTTAATGATCCTTTCATTATTTTGTTCATGACACCATCATTCGCACCGCATTAACTTCTTATATTTTCATTCGACAACTCGAAACTTCCATCCAAAAAATCGTTTTCAAAATTTAACCCATTAATTGCTATGTCCCTGATACTCTAAGTTAACTAACACATGTTATATGTGTTTCTAGGTTATTGCACTCAATTTGTGATTATTTTGGTAAGTTTATATTGATTCTCCCGATGATGAAGGTAAACCTTCGAAACATGTCGAGAAAAATAAACTCGAAAGTGGAAGAAACAGTAATGTAATTCATAAAAAAAAAATCATAAACAAACAAACAAACAAACCATCACGCCGTTTCCCCGCAGGGGTAAGCAGAGAGAATGGACCGCCACACTACTCTATCCTGGAATACCTCTCTGGATTCCTCCACATTCATACAGCGAGTCATACACGCACGTCGATTTTTCCGGCTTCTGACATGACCAACCTTTAAAATTTGATTAATTTGGTCACGCCATGTTTTCCTCGGTCTACCTCGACTCCGTACTCCATTTACATCGTTAACGTATACTTTTTTAAACTATTCTTTCATCACCCATGCGCTCTATTTGTCCGAACCAACGCAGCGATCCTTTCATAATTATGTTCATAATACTTTCTTCCGTCCTTCCATTCCTGTCTAATATCAGCATTTGAGATTCTGTCGTATATCGTTCTATGACACATACGTCTTAGGGACCTCATCTCTACCGCATTTATTCTGCTTTCATCCTTCTTTTGCCAGTTCCATGCTTAGCTTCCATACATAAGGGTTGGGACCAGAACTCCATTGGGAACGGTCATTTTCGCTTTCATTGATAAATTATTGTTTCCAATAACTAGTTTTAAAGCTCCATTCACTTTGTTGCCCGCGCCAACCCTTCTTTCAACATCACTGTCCGTTCGGCCATCCGTTGTGAACATGCTACCTAAATACACAAATTCCCTCACCTGTTCCAAGTTCTCTTCATTTACACTTATATTACAAACTGTCATTTGCTCTTCCCTTTCAAAAACTAACACTTTTGACTTTCCGACATTCATCATTAAATCGTTCGACTTGCATACCTCATACATTCTCGACACCAAGACTTGTAATTCGTCCGCACTATTCGCAACGAGAACGGCATCGTCCGCGTAAAGCAGACAATTTACAGACAGATCACTCATCTTAGCACCAGCATTTATACCTTTAAGTTCTTTCATACACTTGTCCATATACAGATTGAACAACCATGGAGACATTACGCAGCCCTGCTTAACATCAAAATAAAGCCCTGCTTAACTGCCAAAATATAAGTATTTTTTAAATTAAAAATATATTATGTAAGTCATTTCAATTTGTATTAATTCGTGAACACATTATCAACTCGTTTTCAGTAGTGTCATGATGTATCCGCTTACAATGTGTTAACAGGATTTTTTCCGTGCACGTAACATCATTAGTTGATAGAGATATCCATCGAAACTCGTCAATATACGAGTAATTATTGGATCCCATACAAGGTGTAGTCTTCTGATTCGCTCCATAGATGGTACGTGCGTATCTCTTAATTGGTAACTATTGTTGGAAACACCGCAGCATCCTTTGTAATGCCTCACCAATGATAAGATAATGATCACGAGATGTGATATCAGATATATTTGATATGTTATTAATACGAGTTATTTTTAATATAGAAATACGATACTATTGATGGTTTGGACACGCGGAATGAATGAATGAAGAAAAAATAGTAAAGAAAGTATAACTAACCAACACGCCGTTTCTCCGGAGGGGTAGGCAAAGAAGATAAACTGCACCGTTTTGTCCTGACATACCTCTCTAGTTTCCTTCACATTCATACGTTGTAACATGCACACACGTCGTCGATTTATTCGACTTCGAATGTGGGCGTCTTTCAGTATTTGATTAATTTGGTCATGTATAGGGAGATGCCTATTGGTGGCGATGAGGTTCGCAACCCATCACACCGCGTCTCCCGCGGGGCGAAAAGAGAAGGATGGAGTGTCGCATCAGTAAAAGTGTGACAGTCCATTCTTTCTGCCTACCCTTTCGGGGAGACGGCGTGATGGTTAGTTAGAGTTAGTTAGTTTGGTCATGTATAACCATTCTTCTCTCATCTATTCGTTCTATATATCCAAACCATCTGAGGAATTCTTTTTTAATTTTACTTATGATGCAATCATCAACCTTACATTTCTTCCTTATTTCGTTGTTCGTTATTATTATTATTATTATTTTGTTGAATCTCTCTTTACATAATGACAACATGAGCCAAATCGATGTAAAGGGTATAGCTATCATAGTGATTCTCGTGACATGTGATGGGTTACTAATCTATCGCCATTTTATTGTCACGTGAACTCTACACCAGACCAAAGACAGTGTGACAATCACACTGCCCTCGCCGGGAATCGAACCCGGAATCTTGAGGGTTGCAGTCAATGCACTTACCACTCGGCCATGAAGGTCGTCGTATTCTATCATACATCGTTTTCTCGCACATTTTTTCTCAGTGATCTCACATCTACGGCATTTATACTTTCATCCTTCTTTTGCCAGCTCCAAGCTTCACTTCTATACATAAGGGTTGCCACTAGAACTACATTATATACTGCCATATTTTGTTTTATTTAATTATTTTTCCATCCATCAGAATAGAAGAATAATTTAAAAGATATACACAAGTAGAGTGAATGAAAAAAACAGTTTTTTCACACATTCTTCTCAATGATTTCATTTTTACGGCATTTATCCTACTTTCAACCTTTTTGCCAGCTCCAAGCCTCACTAAAGAAAGTTAATGTTAACTATAATATGTAAACTGAACTTGATATTGAAGAACACTAAGGAAAACGTGGCACGTTCAAATCGTTCAAATATTAACGTTTGATAAAACTTAAGGTGTAATGCAATGACGTATTTTTTTATGTTGTAATATATTTTAGAAAACACTATGTTTTCACGAGACTTTTTTGCTACCTTACTTAATTAACTAACTATCACGCCGTTTCCCAGAGGGGTAGGCATAAAGAATGGACTACCACATTGTTCTGTCCTGACATACTTCTCCCGTGACCGACATTTAATATTTTATAGATTTGATCGTGCCATGATTTCATCGGCCTTCCTCTATTTCTAGCTTCGTTCACGACGTTCACGTATACATTCTTCACCATTCTGTCTTCATTCATTATTTCCAGATTGTACAAACAAACTTAACGACCATTTTATTATTTTGTTCATACAATTTTCATTAAAGTTGTCATCGCAAACAAAAACCTATCCAAAAAAGCTAGAATGGCAGTGCACAATGGTGTTCTTCTACCGACCCTTATGTTTGGAAGCGAAGCATGGAACTGGCAAAGGAAGGATGAAAGTAGAATAAATGCAGTAGAAATGAGATCTTTTAGACGAATGTGTGATGCTCTGTGTTTGATAGAGTGTCGAATGAAAATATAAGAAGTGAATGCGGTGCGAATGATGGTGTCATGAACAAAATAATGAAAGGATCATTAAGATGGTTTGGACATATGGAAAGAATGAATGAAGAAAGAATGGTAAAAAAATTATATGTTAATGATGTAAATGGTACCAGAAATAGAGGAAGACCGAGGAAACGTGGCACGATCAAATAAATCAAATATTGAATGTCGGCCATGTGAGGAGTCAGAGAAATCGACGCGCGTGCATGACACGATGTATGAATGTTGAGGAAGCGAGAGAAATATGTCAGGAAAGAGAGGTGTGGCAGTCCATTCTTTCTGCCTACCCCTTCGGGGAGACGGCGTGATGGTTAGTTAGTTAAAATTTTCATTTGCACTGCATTCACTTCTAATATTTGCATTAGACATCTTATTTCTACTGCATTTATTCTACTTTCATCATTTTTGCTTCACTTTCATACATAAGGGTCGGCACAAGAACATCATTGTGAATTGCCATCTTAGCATTTTTGGATAGGCTTTTGTTTGCGATTACATAAGTGCACCATTAACTCTATTGCCTGCCACAACCCTTCTTTCAGCATCCTTCTCCACTCTCCCATCTTTCCCACTTTTTTGCACTTTTCACAAACATGTTTCGGGCCACAGACAGGTGTAGAGATGTTAATGAATTTAATGAAAGTTTAATGCTATATTTTTATTATTAACGAATAAAATTTCAACGTCATTACCTTTATCAAACGAATGATCTTTTTCGAACAAATGATTCTAAAGACGTCTTATGTACTATTTTATTCAAATTAAAGTCCAAGTTTCACAGCCATATATCAAATCAAATCATATTAGTTTATTAACTCAAAATACATTACAAACAGGAAAATGTTTAAGGCATCTATTGAGTACAGGCAAAATATTATAAAAATACAACATAGTACCAGGAGCGCATTAGAGATGGTTCGACATTAGGAAGACAAGATACTTTCTAAAGTCAAGAGTATTTGTCTCCTGAACGTACCTTCACTAATATAAAAAGATGTCGATCTCCGAGGAGACCGCGTTCAGCAGACTAATTGCTCTTCCCACCGGTGTCACCAGAGGCAGATTGGTTCTGGTGGCCGGTTGGTAAAACAATCTGTGCCGTCGCTGTCGGAGATATCTATCGGGGACAAAAAGGCCATTTTAACCATTCTTCTCTCGTCCATTCCTTCCATATGTCCAAACCATCTCAGAGATCCTTTAAGTTTACTTATGATGGAATCATCTGCCTTACATTTCTTCCTTATTATTAACGGGTCAAATTTCAACGTCGTTACCTTTATTAAACGAACGACCTTTTTCGAACGGATGATTGTCAAATGTGTGTTTATGTGCTCTTTTATTCAAACTAAAGTCCAAGTTGCACAGCCATATAGTTAAATAGACCAGCACCATTCTTTGTCGGAGTTTCAGATTTAGATTATCGTTGCTTTTTTAACTTGAATTCTGTAATTTATTTTAATATTCGGGTCAAGCGTTTTTCAAACACTATTGCATTATTTACATTGGATTACACTATCATATTATTTGCATTGTACGAGTATATTCGGCTAGATATGGTCCAGAGAGGGACCTTAATGAGGCGACAGCATCCGAGAATACAGGAGAGAGGGTCCGGAATCCTTACTGGATGTTTACTGTCACTTTATTGTTTTATTTATCACCGGAGATTATCCAATCAAAAAACACGACGAATGATTCTGGGACATGATTGGCGGCCGGGAGTCTAGAAAATATTACATATTTAAATAAAGTAGTATTGGTTCTGATTTTGAAATTTTGGTTTGGTTCATGTGGTGCTCCTGTAAATTTGGAGATATTTCGTAAGTGAATTGTTTTGGTCAATTTGATTGTTGCCGCACTTTATAATAGTTAATTGTGAAACGTAATAAGTTTGTACTGTTTTGATGTTAAAATTATACGAGTTTTTTCGTTTAAACAAAGAATTTTGACAGGTGTAAAAATAAATCTAAAAGAACATTATATGTTAAATTATTTTTATGTGTTATTTTATTTTATATCATTGTATTTTGTAAAATTTGTTTTAGATTTATTATGTAGACGTTGAATGATTGAAGTGTGCGCGAGAGATGCCTATTGGTGGCGATGAGGTTCGCAACCCATCACACCGCGTCTCTCGCGTTGGCGAAAAGAGAAGAATGGAGTGCAGCATCGATTAAAGTGTTGCAGTTCATTCTTTCTGTCTACCCTTTCGGGAAACGGCGTGATGGTTAGTTAGTTAGTTAGTTAGTTAAAAATAAATTTTTCATTTGTTCCAATGACAATTTGAATAATTTCTTCAATATTATTGTAATGTTCTTACTAGTGTTGGTTTATTTCAAGTGCCTAATTAATGCTAATAAAATTTAAAAAAAAAACGTGAATACGTGGAACATAAATTAAATAGACAATATGTGCACAATCTAAAACGAACATTTTGTGTTATATTATTTTTGTTTTGTTATTTTATTTTATATCAGCAGTCCAGAAAATTCCATTTTTATGATGTCCAACCATTTCTCCAACTTTTTGGCGGCTTTCCTGGTAGCTGCTTGGGTTTTCCTCTTTAACATTTTTTGTAATTCTTGTATTCTCCATGCGGTCCACGTGGTCTCTCTAAAAGCGCCTTCTGCTTCTTCCCCTTCTAACTATGTCCTTAACACCACAGACAGACCTTATCGTTTCATTTCTGATCCGATCCTTGAGGGTTTTGACTTCGATGGAGCGTAGGGTTCGCATTTCTGCTACTCTAAGAAGGGTTCGTTAATATGGTTTGGACACACGGAAATCATGAACGAAAACATAATAGTGAAGTAGGTATATGTAAACGACGTGAACAAAGAAAACGTGGCACGATCAAACCAATCAAATATTTGAAGTGGGTCACGAGAAGAGTGTGGGGGTACATTTTTATACCTACCCGTCCGGGGAGACGGTGTGATGGTTAGTTAGTTCTTTTTTTTATGAGAGAGGGAGAAAGAAGGGGCGTTGGTTTTTTTTCTTATAAAGGGGCAGCGGTCCAGAAAATGTTGGGAACCAATGATGTTGATGGTATTTTTATATTGTAAAAGAATGCAATTCAATATTTTTTCTCATTAACCGAAACGATCATTTTATTTTCAGTGAAAGAATTTTTGTTATTTAAAGTATAAGATTTTTCTAATTTTATGGTTGGCTTAACATGTCTATTCGGCCCTTTATAAATTCCCTTGAGAGTCTTTACCAATGCAATCTGGATTAAGGAAATATAGGAAATGTCCGGGAAACAATTTGCTCGAATAAAAGTGAATAGAATACCATACAAAAATAATCAAAAAGAATTGAAAATTTTATTTGCCTTAGGATTGGTCAATTCATTGTGTAATAATGTTTTTTTTTAAATCACTTATAATGTAATTGTAATATATGCAAAGTTTAGTATAAAATTTTAACTACTGTATTCTACTATCCTAGGGATTTAACTCCGACAAAGAATGATAAAATGTTATATATGGTATGTTCTACTATATGGCTGCGAAACCTGGACTCTGAAAGTGAATGTAATGAACTGTTCCGAATGGAAGCGTTCGAAATGTGGATATACCGCAGAATGCTCCGTATACCGTGGACCGATAGGATCAGTAATGCAGACGTACTGCAGAGAGCCAGAGCCAATAGAGAGCTGTTTTCAAGTGTGAAAATTAGAAAGGTCTCATATTTGGGTCATGTGCTAAGGGGAGAAAAATACCACCTCCTTCGACTGATATTAATGGGTAAAATGGAGGGACGTCGGGAAGTTGGTAGAAGGCAGCTGTCCTGGTTTCAGAACATCAAAGAGTGGACAGGAATAACAAGAGTTCAGAACCTGTTCCAAATAGCGCAGGATAGAGAGGCCTTTGCTGTAGTGATCACCAACGTTGGGGGGACCTGACACGGCACCGATAGAAGAAGAAGGGATTTATATTCTAGGAATTTTATTTTGTATCATCAAGATTTTCTATCCTAAAAATTATCAATTTAATCATTTTTGGTTCCAAAGATTTTCAATCTAAACATTTTTTTCTTCTACGTTCGCCATAAATTTGTGTTGTAGCGTATGTAATCAATGGCGTAGATTTTTATACAAAAATAATTTAACACATTTAATTTTAAAACGCCATGTTGGGTATCAGTTTACGGGACAGACTCAGAAATGAAGACATAAGAGTCAGGACAAAGGTTTTCGATGTTATCAAGATGGCCGCAACCCTCAAGTGGCGATGGGCGGGACATGTCGCTCGCGATCCAGATGAAAAGTGGACAAGGCGACTGCTGTGTTGGTGGCCAAGGAGGGCAAAGCGTGGAGTTGGGCGCCCACAGTTGCGTTGGCGCGACGATGTCCGGAGAAGTGCGGGAAGTGCCTGGATGCGGATCGCTCAGAATAGAAGAGAATGGAAAATGCGAGAGGAGGCCTACGTCCAGGAGTGGACGGTCAGTACAGGCTGAAGAAGAAAAAGAATTTTAAAGCAACTCCCATGTGACTTTAGACCCGCGTTTTATACAAATAATGATTTAGGTAAATTAATAAACAATAATAAATAACAATAAAAGACAAGGAAGCAAAATTTTCACAATCGGGAGTTTATAAACTGAAATGTAATGATTGCTCATCTTTTTATATATGTAAACAGAGGCGTTATTTTAAATTAAGAATAAAAGAGCATATTAGATG
Source organism: Lepidostoma basale (assembly GCA_022606425.2). NCBI lineage: Eukaryota > Metazoa > Arthropoda > Insecta > Trichoptera > Lepidostomatidae > Lepidostoma > Lepidostoma basale. Next base: position 1,652,491 of record JAHDVF020001522.1, read on the forward strand.
TCTCCCTAATAATAACTATTCTGAATTTGCAAACCATCTCACTGAAAAAGATCAATCATTTAATAAAGATAATAGGCATTGAAATTTTGCATGTTAATATTAGAAATTTCTGTATATCCAAAATCATGCTGTATAAAACAATCATCCGAACAGTAGTGACCTATGGATGTGAGGCGTGGACAATGACAGCGAAATCCGAAGAGCGACTGGATACTTTTGAGAGAAGGGTGCTGCACAGAATTCTGGGACCTGTGAATGACGGTGAAGGTTGGAGAGTGCGGCATAATGACGAGCTGTACCATATTTACAAAGCTCCCAGTCTCTCCACACAGGTCAGATTGAATAGACTGAGATGGGCCGGTCACGTGCAGAGGATGCCGTCATCGCGAACCCCAAAAAGATTGCTGGCGTGGCACCCAGGTGGTAGAAGACAAATTGGACGACCAAGGCTGCGATGGGAGGATGAAGTTAAGAGTGTCAGATTGGAGGGTCGAAGCGGAGGACAGGAGGAGTTGGAGGCGAAGAATACTGGAGGCTAAGGCTCGATATGGGCTGTAGGGCCATCGAAGAAGAAGAATATTAGAAATTAAACTTTGAACAATCTCGAAATTTTTTAAATTAAAAAAGGAATTAAAAATATAAGTAATTTTATGATTCTAATGTATACAAAAGTTTATTCTTATTTTTAAATGTAATTTTTCTTTTGTTTTAGGAACCCCAGCAATGGAATTCGAAGTGCAACGAACTTAATAGAAACTCTTCAAGTATTTAAGGTTATGAATTATCTATCGCTGTGTTAATATATAATCTTTAAGAGTTTTTACCAAAGTTATTGACTAACAATAGAAAAAAGTCACTATAAATATATTTAAATAAGAAAATGTTCAGTATTAATTCAAGTTATTATTTCAAAATACGATGTCGCCTTAACTATAAAAAAGAATCGTTCCAAACTCAAATTCAGTGTTCTTGATTTAAAACATATGCTATCGACGATCGCCTCGGTTGTAAAACCAATCACAGGCCACTCACAATTCGACATATTTCAAAACGACACCCTCAAGACAGAAACATTCACAACCCAACCACAGTTCGCAATAGAAAATTTCACCCTGCATAATGGCTTCGAAATATTTAATAAGAACCAGTATAAAGACGACGTGGTCGATTTCTCTTCTACGGAAGCCAGCGCCAACCAAACTCTATCGACTATCGTCAAGGTGTTTGCTGGCGCCAATTCAACAAACTCCTCAATCGAAGTCGACTATCCCCAGATCCCGGCTTACATCAGGACGACCTCCATGGTCTTCTGCATCATCATCATGTGCCTCGGGGTCGTGGGGAACGTGATGGTGCCAATCGTCATCATGAAGACCAAAGACATGAGGAACTCCACCAACATCTTCCTCATGAACTTGAGCATCGCGGATTTGATGGTGCTTCTAGTGTGTACTCCGACAGTTCTGGTGGAAGTCAACACGAGGCCGGAAACTTGGGTCCTGGGCAAGGAGATGTGTAAGTACTTTTTTTATAATTCGATTTTTAATCTTACAGAGCTAGACAAAGCACTCGCGTTACGGTGCTGTCTAATCATTACACATTTATAAATCTGAAAAATGGAATATACATATTCAAAAAACTAGGTGGTCTAGGGCATTGTTCCGCAAAGCGTGTGCCACGGCACACTGGTGTACCGTGGTCATCAGTTGGTGTGCCGCGGAAAAAAGTCAATGTTTTGTGAAGGTAATACACCTAAAATTAGCTGAGAGCTATAAGAGCGAGGCGTCTTATTCAAGAGGGGCGGGACAGCCTCACCCGCGTGGCGCGCCTCGCTCACAAGCTATCGCCGAACGCAGCACGCATGCGTATCGAATTAGTACTTGTATTTACTCGTTTAGTTATAAATAAATATTAGATAAACATTGCTTTTTTCTTTGGTGTACCTGTGAAATTTTTTGATTTGATAGGTATGTCTTGAACATAAAAAGCTTGCGGAACACTGGTCTAGGGGACATAACGCATGGCTTCTGATCAAGGGGTCTAGCGTTCAAGTCTAAACACGACCCGATTTCTTCTTTATGAGCTATTTTCTGCTGATTTTAGAATTTGAAAAATATTTCTTTTTTAAATATCGCTATAATTGACTATAATTGAAGGAAAATTACCCATCGCAAATACCCATAACTTTTGAAAAATCATCGAATTGTCGACAGCAGTCAATATTCAAATTTTGAACAAGATCGATAACTTGTCTCTCTCGCACCCGCAAATATAGCCAGAAAGCGGCGCAATGAGTGTGTGTGAGATAGTATTATAAAATAATCTTTATTCTTTATATTTGAATACGTGATCATGTGACACACAGGTATATGTTTGATTGTATTGGTGATTAATCTCTGATTTTCGATAAAATACTTATTTTATCCCCGATAAATATGTATTGTATGATAATATGCTGATTTCAATTGATGCGTGAATTTAGTTTGAAGCTTATCTTTCACATTGTGTTAAAAAGATGTTCTGCTTAATGCTTAATAAACATAAATCTCCATAGATGGCGTTAGTATGTAGATTATATATAGAGTAATCTTAAAAAGATTAACATATGTAATCAAAATCTTCATAGATGGCACATTGAAACTGACATGTGAAATCTGGCATAGGACTTTAACATATATACAACTTCCAAAAATTTGTCAGACATGGTCATAAAGAAAATGTGGAATGTTGTAATTACATAAAGCGTGCGCTTAACCCAACCAATGACAGGTCATAAGTTCTGTAAACACCTTGATCAACCATATTCAGTTTCCAATTTGCATCTTCATCTCTATTGAGATACAATTAAATCGTGAAATTGACTTTGTCTGAGTTTCAAGTTAAGATTATCGTTGCAAAAGAAGATTCTCATTTTAGTTTTTTTTACTTCTCTTGCTAGGAGAATATTCTGTTATAGGTTTCAAAAACCCCTTTTTTAAAATACAGCCTTCGAGCCGTAGCTTATTTATTTTTGATGTGTAGTAAAATTCTTTCATTTCCTCTCTTTCATTGCCGGATATGTTACATCACTGACATAAAATTCGAAGGCATTTTCGGGTAAACACATTTGCGGGGCTTTTAATTTTAGTGAATTTATTACCAAAATCGGGATTAATTTGCAAATTGCTGAGATGTGGAGACGAGGAAAGTGGGAATTTGTATGTCGGATAATTTGCGAATTCCAACCATCTCATAAATAATGCTAATCGGTAAATTTCGGCGCTTTTTGCGCCGGGGATTTCACGTATGACGCGATTAAAATTACGGACCGCGAGCAATAGTTTGGGAATGAGCGGGATCAAGCGCAACTACAGGGTCTTCAGAAAATTTGTTATTAATATAACCTAATGATGTTACATATATTGTGGATTGCTTCAAACGATTGATGCAGATGTATTCAAACCAAAAGAATCTGCCCTCAGAATCCGTTAACAACATAAAAAATTTAAAATATAATTTTTATTCAAATTTCGCAATCGAAGTCCATTGTGAATTCATGATCAAGATTTTATTAAAAAACTTATTATTTTGTGAAAAATGAAGAAGATTCAAAACTTGTTTTCCTATCTGACGACACCACAACTCCAGGGACCTCTGGAATGATACTAAGTCGGCGAAACCTTCCGACACAATGACAGGAGAAAAGCGTGGTTATATAGACTCTTTAACTAGTGTTAAGAGAAAGGATATACGCCGCCCGACTGGAGGAGGGCTGTTATCATGCCTCTATATAAGGGAAAGGGGTCTCGTATGGACTGTGGAAATCACCGGGCAATAAGTCTATTAAGCGCCGTTGGTAAACTCTACGGTCGAATTTTAATAGAAAGAGTAAAAAAGACGACGACTGAAAGAGTATGGGATGTTCAAGGCGCTTTTATGACCGGAAGAGGATGAATGGATCAGATTTTAGCACTTCGAACGCTTGCGGAAAAGTTTATGGCAAAAACCGTAAGCTTTTCTTTTGTCGTTTTGCAAAAAACATATGATCGAGTGAACAGAGATAAAACAGAGAACAGAGATGCCAATCTGGTCCGAATACGGAGTGAACACAAAACTGATACGGGCGGTTGCTTCTCTCTACGAAGGAAGCACTGTAGTTGTTGTTGTTGTTGCCAGATATGCTCATGAAGAGAAAAATTGCACCACAACATCCTTATTTAGAGCTGCTGCAGCCATGATGTAAAAAAAGCCACGATGTATGGCGGAATGGAGAATGTTGTTAAACATAAAGCGATCGCTCAACCCAACCAATGACAGGTCATAAGTTCTGTAAGCGCCTCGGCCACCACATTCTGTTCCCAGAAAAACAATTAACATCTTCGTCTCTATTGAGATACAATTAATCCTTACACAAAAGAAATGAATAAATAAAAAGAAATTAGGAAAAACTTTACTTAAGAACAGTATGTTAGTAGTGTTACATATTTTCCATTTGGTTAATATCAATTAAAGTTTAGGGATTATTTTAATGTAAGTGGCGTATGACGATACATACAAATTAGTTTGATAATATCTTAATCTCAATTCCGGCAAACAAACATGAAAATTCTCAAAGGATTACCACAGGTCTACACGCGAAATCGCAAAGGAGCCCTTCTGGTGAGTTTGTTCGGAATAATTTTAATGATATTATGTATATTAGAGAAGGTTCATTTTATCCTGGGGTTATGTACATAAAACATGGAAAATTTTAAGTAAACATTTCCGCCTCATCTGCCCTTTCGTGTTTCTTGCAATCGTTCACTACAAACGATTACGTCGTAATAAGGGATTATCCTCTTCATCTCTATTTCCCTTTGCCATTTTCCATTATCTGGGGTCGGCGCTCCTTGTATGAAAACGCCAAACTTTTCTCTCTTCTGTCAGGCCGTCTCGGTGCATCTGCTTTTTCATGCTGACCCACCATGATGCCAATGGGCTGCCTATTATTATTTTTTTCTTCTTCTTCAGCCTATAGGCTGTCTTGCTGCATCTGCTTTTTTGCTGACCCACCATGTTGCCAATGGGCTGCCTATTCATCTCTTTTTCTCCTTCCTCAACCTATTCCCGTACACTCCTGCATTTTCCCGGCTTCCTCCATTCGCTTCCATGTCACTCTGTCTTGTGCAGACTGCATCCAGGTTATTCCGACATGTCTGTTCAGATCGTCCTTCCACCGTAATTGCGGTCGCCCTGCACTTCTCTTTGCCGTCCACAGTCTCCAAGTCAGCAGTCTTCTTGTCCATTTTTCATCTAAGCTTCTGGCTACGTGACCTGCCCATTGCCATTTTAGAGTCGCCACCCGGTAGATGATGTCAGTGAACCTTGTTTTCTCGCTCACTGTATCGTCTCTGACTCTGTCTCTTAGGCTTATTTATTATGGCTCTTTCCATGGCTTTTTGGGTCACTCGTAGTTTCTCGGCACTTTGGAGCTTCTGGCTGCTCATTGCCATTTTAGAGTCGCCACCCGGTGGATGATGTCAATGACCTTTGTTTCTCTCCAAACAAAGGGCTGCCTCTACTTCTTGGTATTATGGGAATCCAAAGGGCTTTTTGCACAGTATTTTTTTGCTATCTCTTCGCATCACATGGCATCGAGATTCTCTCATCTTGTCTGTTATTGGGGAAATTTTGAAGCTACTTCTCAAGTATTCGTTCCTTACCCTATTCTACCATGTGATGCCTCCGGCCCACCTCAGCATTCTCATCGTTGCAGCATGGACGTTTGTGGACTTTTTGCAAGTCCAGCACTCTGCTCCTTAAAGCGTGGACGGACCTCAGTACAGTCTTATTAACTGTACCTCCAGTCTTGATCGGACATTACTAACATATATACGTATAAATGGTTAATTTAAAATGATGCTAGGAAAACAAGAAGTTCGACCCAAAAGATGCTGAATACCCTTCTAAATTTGAATATTTTCCTTTTTAACATTGTTTAATTTTCGTTTCTTTAACAATAAAATTCCACATTAAATAATTAATATAAATAAAATTTATATTACTTAATGGGAAAAACATATAATGGCTTACTAAGGCATTATCAAACCGAGGAAAACATGGCATGATCAAATTAGTGATAATGTTTCTTTTTTATTTACTTTATGTACACACACTCACATTTATTAAAAAAATAAAATAAAAATTACATATAACATCTGTCAAAACTGACCATAATTGTTAACAATTTTATTAACTAACTAACTAACTAACCATCACGCCGTCTCCCCGAAGGAGTAGGCAAAAAGAATGGACTGCCACACTTTTCTTTCCTGACATATTTCTCTCGCTTCCTCAACACTCACACATCGTGTCATGCACGCACGTCGAATTCTCTGACTCCTCACATGGCCGACATTCAATATTTGATTTATTTGATCGCGCCACGTTTTCCTCGGTCTTCCTCTATTTCTGGTTCCATTTACATCGTTAACGTATATTTTTTTTACCATTCTTTCTTTATTCATTCTTTCCATATGTCCAAACCATCTTAATGATCCTTTCATTATTTTATTATATATTGAATATTTATATAATATCACTGATGTGGGATGGTTAGTCCGAAACATGTTTCATATTTAATTTTTTTTAATAAATGTTAAGGTTGTATACAAAGTATATAAAAAAAGAAACATTAAATATCTACAATACAATGTTATGGCGAACATAGAAGAAATTAATGATATTTGAAATATCAGAAAAAATAATAATACATAGTAAAACTACGAACAGTGTGTACAATAAACAAAAAAAAAAACAATACCATAGTAATTATATGAAAAATGTGACTATACTTATATAAACCATCCATATGAAAAAAACATATTGGAAAAATGGAAGTAATAGACGATTAATTTCCTCTATATAAATTCCTTTACAAATATCCAATATCATTTTTTAATCATTGGCGCTCATCAATTCAGTTTAATTGATTTACGTAATATCCATGTTTTGTCCCTAATGTATGAAAGCGAAGCATGGAACTGGCAGAAGAAGGATGAGAGCAGAATTAATGCGCTAGAGATGAGGTCCCTAAGACGTATGTGTAGTAGAACGATATACGACAGAATTTCAAATGCTTATATAAGAAAGGAATGTAAAGCAGAAGAAGGTAACTAACTAACAAACTAACCATCACGCCGTCTCCCCGAAGGGGTAGGCAGAAAGAATGGACTGCCACACTTTTCTTTCCTGGCATATTTCTCTCGCTTCCTCAACAATCATATATCATGCCATGCACGCGCGTCGATTTCTCTGACTCCTCACGTGGCCGACATTCAATTTATGATTTATTTATCGTGCCACGTTTTCCTCGGTCTTTCTCTATTTCTGGTTCCATTTACATCGTTGACATATAATTTTTTTACCATTCTTTCCATATGTCGAAACCATCTTAATGACCCTTTCATTATTTTGTTCATAACACCATCATTCACATCGCATTCACTTCTTATATTTTCATTCGACAATCTATCATACACAGAGTTTCTGCACATTCGTCTAAGAGATCTCATATCTATTGCATTTATTCTAGTTTCAGTCATCATTCTTTGGCCAGTTCCATGCTTCGCTTCCATACATAAGGGTCGGTAGAAGAACACCATTGTGCACTGCCATTCTAGCTTTCTTGGATAGGTTTTTTCGGTCTACTTACCTCTTAGAAATGCTTTTTTAAAAAGTTTTTTCTCGAATAGAATCTTGATTATATCACTTAATTCTCAAGTACAATGAAATCTAGTTTTATTGATTTCTCAAGTTAAAAGAAACGTAGAAAAAACGGGAATCTTAAGAAAAAGATAAAACGTAATTTATTTGGGGCACCCATTAACTATTGTCGGCCTTAACTGCGCCCTTAACCTCTTGGTGGCGCGAGACAGAGCCGGTGCAACGCCATTTTTTTTACAATTACGAGTATTATTCAAATGGTGAAAGATTTTGTTACAATTTACGAAATATAATTTCTTTATCCCATCAGACAGATTTCAGATCTAAACTGAAAACCCATCTTTTTCATATTTCATACCCAATTTAAACATATATACTTTGTTCTACAATACTTTTTAACCGATCGCGAAAATTAAGATTTTTAAATTTAAAACACGTCTTAATGCGCTCTTGAGGTGATTACATCACGAAAACGGCGCTTTAAAAGTTAGCATATTATTATTATTATTCGTCTTGATCTCATTATTTTCTACTGCATTTATAATATATTTCGTCTTGTATGTATTTATCGCTTTGAAGTATCTAATGTGGAATGATGATTGCGTCATAAGTAAAATAAAAAAACGATCCCTGAGATGGTATAGACAAATAAAATGAATGGACTAGAGAAGAATGGTTAAAATGTTGTATACAAGCAGTGTGAGTGGAAAGAGAAGCGGTGGAAGACAGTGTGTCAATCACAATTCCATCGCAGGACATCGAACCCAGGATCTTCGAAGTGGCAGTCAATGCACCACTTGTCCACGAAGGTCTTCATAGTGAACGTAAAGGAATCTCGAGAGATAAACAGGGTGTTTTATTTAGAAGTTTGTTTTTTTTAACTGTATCTACAGACTGTCAATTTGAAAGTTGACAATTGATTTGTAGTCAGTACGTTTTGCCATTTTATCCAATTGCTCAATAAAGGTGTCGAAAGTTGAACTTCACGATTGCACTTCATTCGAGCTAGCCGTGGCGCTCATATGCCCGAATATTTAAACAATAATGGCTTAAAATTATCTATTAACCAATTCATCGGCACATGTTTGTAGAAACAGCGCGCCGGTACGTCACGTATTTCTCCCAAACTATGGAAAAATATCGATCCTTTTTGGTTTGTTAATATTTTTCAAATATTCATAGATGTCGTTGTGAGAAAATCGGAATTAATTATGAAATACATGTTTCAAATATTGCGAAGCGGGCACAGGTGCGCTTATGGCGATCGTCTACGTAGAGCGCACATGTGTGCTTACGGCGATCGTCGGGTTAAATAAAACCAATATCATAGACATTAAAATTATTTTAATGTATTTTTTTTTCATTTTGAATTTGTATATCTCAAAAAAAAAACCTTTATAAGGACAGAGTAGTACAATGGCGGTCCATCCTCTCTGCCTATCCTTTCGAGGAAACGGCGTTTGTTAGTTAGCTAGTTATAAAGTGAAATTATAACATCTTCATAGATATCAAATAATTTGTGGTTTGCGGCAGTAGCGATCCCAGTAGGGCCCTGCTTCCAGGGGTGTATTATTATGCTTGTCACGTTCCGCGAGTCCTCCGGGGTGACAGGGGTGTACCTAATGTAATTCGGATATTTACTGTGGCCTGAAATAATTAAGGATGTGATAATCGTGTGTCTTGTATTCAAGTCGTCGGCTCTCTTTCAAAGAGGGGTACCTCGATTTTAAACGGTTTTAAAACACTTTTAAAAAACCTCAGCTTTATACGTTTATTAATTTTCTTTTTGCTTTTAGAAAATTTCTAAAAAAACATACTGAATAAACAAACATATACGAAAATATACCTTTATTTGCGGAAAAACTAGATAATGTCTTCATAAAACGAAACTAGTACATTTGATGGGTATTAATTTTTTAAAACTCCGTTATTAATTTATAAAAGTAAACACGATTGTTTGATGGTTTTATTTGGATTTGATTGATATAAATTGTGACAAATTTGTTTCGCCTTGCAAGGGTATTCTCAAACTCTCAAATTTTGAGAATGTTTGAGGAGTTTGAGAATGCCCTCGCAAGGCGAAACAAATTTGTATAATTAATATAAATTAAATTCAAGTAAAACCACTAAACAATCGTGTTTACTATTATAAATTTAAAAAACTAGTACATAATAATATATCTATAATTAATGAATATACTTGAATTTTGAGGATTGAAGGATGAAAGTAGAATAAATGCAGTAGAAATGAGATCTCTTAGACGAATGTGTAGATATTCTGTGTATGATAGAGTGTCGAATGAAAATATAAGAAGTGAATGCGGTGCGAATGATGGTGTCATGAACAAAATAATGAAAGGATCATTAAGATGGTTTGGACATATGGAAAGAATGAATGAAGAAAGAATGGTAAAAAAATTATATGTTAATGATGTAAATGGTACCAGAAATAGAGGAAGACCAAGGAAAACGTGGCACGATCAAATAAATCAAATATTGAATGTCGGCCATGTGAGGAGTCAGAGAAATCGACGCGCGTGCATGACACGATGTATGAATGTTGAGGAAGCGAGAGAAATATGTCAGGAAAGAAAGGTGTGGCAGTCCATTCTTTCTGCCTACCCCTTCGGGGAGACGGCGTGATGGTTAGTTGGTTAGTTAGTTTTTACTTGAATTTTAAGGGTACAATATAATATATATTATTTAATAAAATATATGAATTATTAACTACTTACTACTTTGGGGCGTGTGGAGAGGGTTGAAAGACAGTGGAAGTTTCAACGTTTATTTTCGATCGAAGGTAATCATAACTAACTAATGGTAACTCGTAATGAAGCATGATGGATGTCGGCGTAACTGCGCGGGGCGGGGTGTCGATTGCAGCGAGACAGAGTCCGGGCGGCGAGCAGCTGATGACGATGTTACGCTGGGCGGTAGTGTCGGTCAGCCGAAGCGAAGACTCGCCAGAAGCTACGTGACGTAGTAGAGTAGTTTCGTAGATCGGCGAGAGAGAGTCCGAGCTCCCTCGCGACATAGACTTGATAACGTAGACTCGTGTCGGTTAGAAGTCGGAATAATGACTGACGTGTAGGGTGGTTGGCTGTTCGGCTTTTATATGTTTTGCTTCCTTTGCACACGATACTCTGCTGGAAAACCTCTAGTAACCTTTGTGTATGAACCCTGGTCCTGATTCATCATTTTTTTTTTGCGCACCCCTTCGGTCATCGGCTTCGTTAGGCTGAGAATCTATCGTGTCAGGTGTTTTGATTGTCCATGCAATGTATTTCACCATTGTAATGGTACAGCAGTCTGAGTTCATTGCCCCCAGTCGTGTGGTGTCGTGAATTAATGAATTGTTTTGAATTACACTTTTAAGAAAAAAATTCCCTTTCTTTCCCCAAATACTATTTTATTTAATAAAACATCGGCATAGTGAAATTCCACGGTACGCCTTAACTTTATCAAAAATCGTTTTCATTTTGACATGTTTTTAAATTGTGATGTTGGTAACAATTTCTTTATGAAACTAAGAGTAGCAACAACAACAACAACAACAACAAACCATTACGCCGTTTCCTCGCAGGGGTAGGCAAAGAGAATAGACCGCCGCACTACTCTATCCTGACATACCTCTCTAGCTTCCTCCACATTCATATAGCGAGTCATACACTCACGTCGATTCTTCCGGCTTCTGACATGACCAACCGTTAAAATTTGATTAATTTGACCATGCAATGTTTTCCTAGGTCTACCTCGACTCCGTACTCCATTTACATCGTTAACGTATACTTTTTTAACAACTCTTTCTTCACCCATGCGCTCCATATGTCCGAACCAACCTTAATTCGCTCTACATTCCTTTCGAATATCAGCACTTGAGATTCTGTCGTACATCGTTCTACCACACATACATCTTAGGGACCTCATCTCTATCACATTTATTCTGCTCTAATCTTTCTTCTGCCAGTTTCATGCTTTGCTTCCATACATAAGGGTTGGGACTAAGAGTAGCAATCTAACAAATTTTAAGTGTTTTTCAAAAAACGTTTTTACGCCTCTTTGAATTATGTTATATTCTTAGGCATAGTCTCCATATCCCAGAGTCTAATCCAAGATCTCAATACTTACGTAAGGATTAAACAAAGTTCGCGTATTATGGGATTATCTTCATATTACGCTAATATCTGCTCTTAAGTATGTAGATTTTGAGTTTTCTTGGATTACTATTCAACGATATACGCAATAAACATATATTTTCTACTAATCCACACTTTTCGAAGACGTAATACCCAGGAAACCAAAACATCTAAACTTTAAAGTGCCAAATAACAATATTTCGAACGCGGAAGATCTTTAAAAGGAAGCTGTTAATAATAATGATTGGACCTTTTTTCTATGAAACCCTTTACTTTTGATAATTAATACGAATGAAAACACCTGTTTTCCAAAAGTTTTATTATATTATATTTTATGGGAATGCCATGTTTCGCCTTGCTAAGACATTATAAAACATTGAATAATGCCTAAGACGAAACATGTTTTCCCATAAAATATAATAAAACTTAAATAAAACAGAGGTTTTTGAATGTAAATTTAATTTTTAAAAGTAAACTCGATTTTAAGATAATCAAATGATCTTACTGAAATCTCTTGATGGAAGTTCATTTTAAATAATAATTAAATAAAACGATGTTTTTCTAACTACTTCCACTTTGTCTTTATTTCGATAGCGAGCCTGGCGAAACCGGTCGCTGTTGAAATGAATATAAAAGTGGAAGTAGTTAAAAAACATCGTTTTATTTAATTATTATGTAAACTCGATTGTTTAGTGGTTTTACTTGGATTTAATTTATATAAATAGTGACAAATTTGCTTCGCCTTGCTAGGGCATTCTCAAAGTGAACCTAATCGCCAAACAATGTGTCTTTAGGTTGATTTTAGAAAAATTTAATGGTGGGGAGGAAATTACACAATGCAAATTTTTTAGTTGTTAAATGGTTAAGGTTTTTCTTAGAACTTCCACTTAACAATCGTGTTTACTTTTATTAATTAATAATAGAGTTTTACAAAATGAATACCCCAACCATCAATAAGTTTTTGAATAATAATTAAATAAAACGATGTTTTTTTAACTACTTCCACTTTTGTCTTTATTTAGACAGCGACCGGTTTCGCCAGGCTCGCTGGCATCGACAGACTGGTGACAGTATTGTAAACTTAGTCCTTTATATACGAGTACATACAGATCAGGGGTGGTAAACGTGATTCTATACAAAAATAATCTTCAAATATGTATGTAAAATTTTCTGAATTTAAATATTGGTATTACAGGTATTCTTGGAGGTTCGTATTTAATACAATGGATTTTAAATTTTGTTATCGCTTACATATTCATATATAATGTTTGGAAAAGTGGTAATTTTGTTTTTATTTTTATTATTACTGAATGTTGTTACTGAAGTTTTTGAATGTTTTAATTGTCGCGACAGCTGTTTCGCCAAACTATGTTGGCATCATGAGAACTGAACAGTTGTTTGTATAATAACACCTGTATTTCTATTTTTATATATTGTATAAATGAAAAATCTCTGCAAAACGTTAACATTATAATTTATAACGGATACTTAAAAAATAAAAATAACTAACGTGAAAAATAAAAAAATAGTTTAGCAAGGGATTTTTTCACTGGCGATTGTAATATTTTTTCTGCTACGTGTTTCGTCGAGAATATAAAATAAAATTTACAGCAAATTATAAGAGACGAAGAGGTCCTTTAGAGCCCTCCTTGCGTGGATGAAGTACCAGGCTACAGTGGAAACAATTGCAAATTTTCCACGGCACATAAATACCAACGGGCCAGAAAATAGTAGGAAAATGTCAACGCGGAAAAACACGTCTTAAAAGCAGTGCTGGGCGGTGAAATTAATTGTAGTATCTGGTATGGTAAACTTAAGGCGTGGATTGAAAAACATTCTTTTCTCTGACTCTACAGTCCTGGATGGACCTAGGATGCCTCCAAAAAGTTTATCCAGCCGACCTTATCCTGAGCTCTAGACTTCCACTTCTCCAGAAGGTCCTTCATAATACGGCCCACCCATCGAAACCGCGGTCTTCCCATTTTGCGTCTTCCCTCCGGTCTTGTAAATATCAGATTGAAAAATATTGTTACAATAAAAATAATAATAATAATAATAAATTGGATAATTTATAGAGCGGCATTTTTATGAATTACTCATCTCAAGGGTGCTGTAGAAAATGCTCCGTTTTATGAACTAGATAAAATAATAATAATAATAAACATATTTAGCATGAGGGCTGCACCTGACGTAGTCGATCAGCCCTTTCTATCAGGAAATGATAATTTGAAAAGGTACGTTTTGAGTCTCGATCTAAATTCCAGAAGACTCGGTCGCCAAAGTTTGTGCTTGGACAGCGTTTTCAATCAATCTACCGATCGCAGAAGACTTAGCTGATCGCAATGTAGACTGTCTGGCATTCAGGTTCTCGTTGATGCAGAGTTCAGATATATAAGCTGGTGCCATTCCATGCAACGCCTTAAAGACCGTCCAGCAGAGCTTGTATTGTATATTTTCTGGCCATTTCAGCCAGTGGAGCTCCTTAAGATGCTGTGTTATGTGACAGAGTGTAACAACGAGAGTATAAAAATCACATTGCCATCGCCGGGAATCGAACCCGGAACATTCGGTATGGAAGTCAGAGCTTTTACCACTCTGCCACGAAGGTCGACATATTTCGAAGTTACTGTTCCTTCATCGTTGGCTATATTTAATAATGTTATATCAAGGTGACAATCATGGGATGCTACTTCTTCTTCTTCTTTTTGGAGTGCCAAGTCAGGTCCCCCGGATGTCGGCTATCATTCTGGCGTAGGCGTCTCTGTCTTGTGCTTCCCCACCCTCCAAATTCCGGTCCACTCTTTGATATTCTCGGGTCAGGACATCTGGCGTCTTCCCAAATTATGGAATCTTCTTCTTCTTCCTCAGCCAACTCTCCACTGCTGGATATAGGCCTTCTTCATTTTCTTCCACTCCACTCTATCTTGGGCTTTGCTTTGCCACATTTTACCCGCGACAGGGTTAATGTCGTCGGCCCTTCTTTTTTGGGGTCGGCCCACTCCTCTTTTTTCTATCCCGTGGTCTCCATTTGAGGACTCTGGGTGCCCATCACTCTGTTTCCTGTCCGGCGACATGACCTGTCCACTGCCATTTTTGCTTAGCGACAAGGTCCATTATGTCTATGACTTTTGTTCGGCGTCTTATTTCTTCATTTCTTATTTCGTATTTTAGACATACGCCTAACATTTGTCTTTCCATGGACCTTTGCGCACATTTTAGTTTATGTACCGTATTGGCAGTTAGCGTAATGGTTTCCAGGCCATAGGTGATCACGGGGAGGATACATGTTTCAAATACTTTTCTTTTCAGATTTATGGGTATTTCCTTATTCTTTAGTATGTGTTTCATCTTTCAAAAGGCTGCCCATCCTAATCCTATTCTCCTGGGGATCTCTGCTATCTGATTTTCCTTCCCTAGTTTGATCTTATGTCCGAGATATATGTATTCCTCAACAGCTTCTATTGTTTTATTTTCCATGGTGATGTTGCTGTTGGATGGGCTCATGATTTTGATCTTGTTAATGTTCATCTCTAGACCAATCTTAAGGGAAGCGTCATGGAGTTCTTATGGAATAGTTAGTAATAAAAAAGTTCTCTTCTCCAACCTTAGGTTGTGAGTGATTTTTTCATCCTCATATAAATAAAATGCGATTCACATTGAGTATTTTAACCTACCATCTGATGCTCTCAGCAAAATCTTTCTCCCTGTCACTGGTAGGAAATAAGATACAACAGTGATATATTGCTTTTCGGCGGGAGATACGTACCCTACCTGAGCACGTAAGGAGTTAGATATTTAAAAATAGAATATTAGTTTACCATAGATAACCCTTCATTTTATGATATGTGTTTTTAGTAAGGGAACGTAATGCATATTTGGATTTGCTAATTTGTTAACTAAACGATTATCTGAACTTCTTGTTGTTTCTTGAACAACTATGTAAAAACTCCGCATTAAATAATTAATATTTTATGAATGAAAACGTCTGTCTTATAGGAGTTTTGTCTTATAGGAGGTACTCGAAGAAAGACGAAACTTGTCAATCTCATAAAATATAATAATATTTCTATAAAACAGATGTCTAAATTCGTGTTAATTATTTAATAATTTATTAAAAATGAATATTCGATTCCCTCCCTAATGCATGGAACTTTTAAATTCATATTATAAAAAAATAATAGTATGTTTTCTAGAACTTTTATTATATTTTATGTGAATGACATTTTTCGCTCGTCTAAGGCATTATCAAATGTGTAATAAAACATTTGATAATGCTTTAGACAGGCGAAACGTGTCATTCACATAAAATATAATAAAACTTGTGTAAAACAGACGTTTAAATTCGTAATTAATATGAATGAAAACGTCTGTCTTCTAGGAGTTTTATTATATTTTAGATGATATAACATGTTTCCCCCCTTTGATAATGCCTTAGAAGAGCGAAACATGTCATTCTATCTAAAATATAATAAAACTCCTAGAAGACAGAGGTTTTCATTCATATGAATTATTACATGAATTGGCCAATAATTAATGTAATTGGCAATTACAACTAACTAATCATCATTCCGTTTCCAGAGAGGGGTAGGCAGAGAGGATGGACCGCCAAACTGTTCTATCCTGACAAATCTGGGGCCTTTTTTACATTCCCACAGTGTGACATGCACGCTCGTCGATTGTTCCTACTTCGACCATGGCCGCCTTTCAGTGTTTGGTTAATTTGGTAATGCCATGTTTCCCTTGGCCTTCCTAGACTTCTTTTTCCATTCACACGACTTATATATATTTTTTAACCATTCTTCGAACGAAAAATGGTTGGAAGGTCGACAACGAATTTCTGCTGATTTGTTTCTGATTTTTTTTGCCCTGATAAATTTTTTTAGGAAAGCAGGGGTTCTACATAAAATAGAAAAAAATCGACAAGGGGTCTAAAGGACAAATAAGTTTGGGAACCTCTGGTTTATATGACAATTGAACGCAGTAGGTGACCGTTAAAACCTTCTGGAAAGTGCATGAATAATAGACCTTCTGAGAATAATTCATAGTTATGTTTGTTTACCATAGATGGCGCTGATGTCGAAAAATGAATTTAAGCATGCATAAATAATTTGCATTGTAGCGTGGCGTAGATTTAAAATTCAAACTCAATGTTAAATGTCATTTAGTTTATAGTTTATCGAAAATTGAAAAAACGTTTGCTGAACCAGCTAAAAGCAGGCAAGCCATTGTTCGGATAGGACAACGTCTGTCAATATATTTTTTTAAATGAATACAAAATGATCGTGTATGGTTCACTAACACAAAAAACAGTATCATACTCATTTTGTCTTTTGCCTTTGATAAGGGCAATACGCAACAAGGAGCTGTTCATCCTTGCGGCATAGTAGCGTTATACAAAGTTCATCTTGCTCATATAAAAATGGTGCTAATCCTTAAATTCAATACTATATAGAATTTAGAACTATGTATGATTTTACTATACCGCTATTGCTAAAAGCCACACGGGATTCAGTTCTCATAGTGTTGAGATAAGTTTTATCGGTCCGGGGAACGATATTTTACGTTTTATTATTCAAGGAAGGCATGTCCAATTTTTTAGGATAAACTTTCGTCGCTACAATACATGTTTAATTTACTTTTCGTAACAAGTATCTTCTTCCAACGTACACATTTGAGATAGACAAATGAGTTAAAACTAACTAACCAACACGCCGTCTCTACGAAGGAGTAGGCAGAAAAAATAGACCGCTATTCTATCTCTTTTTAATTCGATTAATATTCGATTGATTTGGTCATGCTATGTTTACCGTGGTATTCTTCGAGTCCGTACTCCATTCTACTCTACTCTACATTCATACATGGTGTCATGCACGCGCGTAGATTTATCTCACTATGTAGGTAATATAAGTTTTACCCCCCTCCTGAAAAATTGGTCCTTTGCATTAAATATATATGTATTTTTATTATTATTATTATTATTTTCTTTTCTGCACAAGTTGCAACTAAAATCGCACCTCCCACACACTACACCACAAACCACACCTATAACTCATCAATGGGAATGAATAACAGAATTCCGAGTCTCACTCCAATAAGCCACAAGATCCAAGTCCAAGACTTGGCCGTTTACATAATTGATTGATTTGATCATGCCACATTTTCCTTGGTCATCCTCTATTTTGAGTTCTGTTTACGTCATTTTCGTATACATCCTTTCTTCTTCTTTCGGTGCCGTGTCAGGTCCCCCCAACGTTGGCGATCACTGAACAACAACGAAGGCATCTCTATCCTGCGCCACTTGGAACAGGTTCTGAACCCTTGTTATTTCTGTCTTCTAAATATTGTGAACCTTTTTTTAAAATGTTCATACATCGTGTCATGCACGCACGTCGATTTATCACTTGGCCGTTTACATATTTGATTGATTTGATCGTGCCACATTTTCCTTCGTCATCCTCTAGTTTGAGTTTCGTTTACGTCATTTACGTATATATCCTCTCTTCTTCTTCTTTCGGTGCCGTGTCAGGTCCCCTCAACGTTGGTGATCACTGCATCAAGGGCATCTCTATCCTACGCCACTTGGAACAGGTTTTGAACTCTTGTTGTTCCTGTCTACTCTTTGATGTTCCGCAGCCAGGACAGCTGCCTTCTACCAACTCCTCGACGTCCCTCCACTTTACCCATTAGCACTCGATCATATCGCACCGTGAGTGTAAAACCGAAACATGTGCAAATATACAGTTTGGAGATATGTGAGTTTAAAGACTTCATATTGCTTGGAAAAACTGTTTTTTTTTTTAATAAACCATTGATTTTTGGTTTATATGTATATTACTTTAAACTGAAAATCATTGGTTTATTAAAAAAAAAAAAACAGTTTTTCCAAGCAAGTCTTTAAACTCCCATATCTCCAAACTGTACATTTGCACTTGTTTCGGTTTTACACTCACGGTGCGATATATGTAATGATAGGTCGCACACAAGTCTTATAAATTTTAACTTTGCTGCTGATATCATGTCAGGGTTTTTCCAGATTGAAATCTTCAAGCATCCTGAAATGACCGTAGCCTTGTTTATTTGCCCCATCACTTCACACGGTATATCCGTTTTCCGGCACAAATCCACACCCATATCTAAATTTTTCCACCTGTTCCACTGAGACACCCCCCACAGACACGTTACATCCCACCTGAGCTCGTGATAATACCATTCTCTTGGTCTTTGCTACTGATATGATCATATAGTATTTTGGACTAGCAAGATGGAATGCGTTCAAAAGTACGAGTATTTGCAGGTTTTCCTCTGTCTCGGCAAATATGACAGCGTCTAATATCTACGGTCTTCTCTCCCAGTCGGTATCCTCTATCCAGTATCTTAATTTTTTTTTTCTTGTATACAACAGGTGATCTCATTTCTACGGCGTTTATCCTGCTTTCATCCTTCTTTTGCCAGCTCCAAGCTTCACTTCCATACATGAGGGTTGGCACTAGAACTCCATTGTGTACTGCCATCTTTGCTTCTGTGGATATATTTCTATTTGCGTAGAAATGAGATCACTAAGAAGAATGTGCGGGAAAACGTTGTATGATAGAATACCGAACGATGAAATAAGAAAGAAATGTAAGACAGATGACTGCATCATGAATAAAATTAAAAAGGATCCCTGAGATGGTTCGGACATATGGAACGAATGGATGAGAGTAGAATGGTTAAAAAGTTGTACACAAGCAGTGTGAGTGGGAAAAGAAGCCGAGGACGACCGAGGAAAACATGGCATGACCAAATTAACCAATTACTAAAAGGCGGCCACATTCTAAGTCGGAATAATCGACGTGCGTGCATGGTGCGATATATGAATGTGGAGGAAGCCCGAGAGGTGTGCCAGGACAGGCCAGTGTGGCGATCCATCCTCTCTGCCTACCCCTCCGGGGAAATGGCGTAATGGTTAGTTAGTTAGTTAGTTATACAACAGGTTGTTTGAACCCAATTACTGTATACACATTATTTTTAGCTATTATATTGATGATTCACATGACATGTGACAGGTAGCCAATCTATCGCCATTTTATTGTCACGTGAATTCTACACCAGACCAAAGACAGTGTGACAATCACACTGCCATCGCCGGGAATCGAACCCGGGGCCTTCGGTATGTAAGTCAGAGCTCTAACCACTCTGCCACGAAGGTCGTCTTCTACAATCCCACCATAAAAAAATATCTATATATTTAATTATTATGTTATTATTAGTATTTTTTTCATTTTTATATCGATTTTTCTTATGCTGTAATGGTGTTACAATGAAGAGAAGTTAGACTGAACATTTTCTTATGATTCGATGACGTCAATCTTGTTGGAATTTTCTCTCCTGCCATCCGTTGGCTCTAACGTTAAAATATGACCGATTATTAACATAGTTTCTCGTAAATTCTGGCGTTTCCAATAACGCCCGAATATTTGTTTATGAATGTAAAATTTCCTGAAATACCTCCCGGTTTACCCCTCTTTACTGCCTAATAGAGTTCCGTGGCGAGAGAGGGGCCCCCCTAATAAAACTTTACGAGCCTTCCTTTACTCCCAAAATTAAGTGCGGTGCAATCATCGCTAACCATATCTGATGATGTTTGGATCATCCTGTATATTCCAGGAGTGAAATTCGGTAACTCTTTTATTACGAACTTATAGACATAAAATAATAAAATACTTTGTGTTTAACCACGGTATGATTATTATAATATTACCTTTCAAACATATCGTGTCTCGTTGATATTGGAGGAGAAGTGAGTGATCACTTGTGGAGTGCCGCAGGGTTCCATTCTGGGACCTCTTCTCTTCCAGATCTATATCAATGATGTGACAAAGTGGAGTTTTAGAGGAACATGCAACTTTATGCTGATGATACAGTTATGTACTACCACAATAAGTACAATATGACGACCTTCGTGGCCGAGTGGTAAGTGCATTGACTGCCACCCCGAAGGTCCCGGGTTCGATTCCCGACGAGGGCAGTATGATTGTCACACTGTCTATGGTCTGGTATAGAATTCACGTGACAATAAAATGGCGATAGATTAGGTACCTATCACATGTCACGAGAATCACTATGATAGCTATAATAATACCCTTTACATCGATTTGGCTCATGCTGTCATGATGTAAAGAGCGATTCAACATAATTAAAATAATAATAATAATAATATGAGATTGATAATAGCTACAATATGAGATTGAAAAGGATGTGGCTTACCTTGCAGAACGGCTGCGAATAAACAAACTGAGTCTCAACACGAAGAAGACCCACTATCTCCTCTTTGAAAATAATCCATGTTACCATATCAAGGTTCACTTCCATACATTTGGCATGGCACTAGAACATCTCAGTGATCTAATCTCTAACGCATTTATTTTGCTCGTATATTTCTGTCATTTCTATTTATATTTTTCTACCATTTCAATACATTCTTCATTTGCCAAGGTTCACATTCATACATTTCGGTTGGCATTAAAAGAAATCATTTTAGTGAGGTTATTTTATGTTTTGAATTCTGGAATAACGGTAATTTACCTCGAGTATTCTCCTATAAAGGGGTCTCGATAATGTTTGGATATGTTATTGTAGCGGGTGTATTTGTTTACCTTGTGTGAGGAATAATAAACGAATTTGAGTGTCCCACTGATCTGCTTCTTAGAATCAACCCATAAAATCTAGAAGCGTCTTGCACTTTGTGGTGAATAATTATGCTTATATTTATACGTGTAGCTCAATACAATTGAAAGATAAACAAAATTTTACGGTTGAAATCGACGCGTGGTTTGAGGATGGCGGAAGCTTAGCAAAAGAGCGCTCACAGGACGGCGACATCCCATTTAGCAATTGTATCACACTGGCGCCTACACGTTCAATTTCTATTTAATATGAGTCTTTTTTTTTTATAATTTTAATTGTATCTCAATAGAGACGAAGACGTAAACTGGAAACTGAACATGGATGATCAAGGTGTTTACAGGACTTATGACCTGTCATTGGTTGGGTTAAGCGCACGCTTTATGTAATTACAACATTCCCCATTCCACCTTTGTTATTTGTGATCATGCATGACAAATTTTTTTTGGAAGATGTATATATACTTCAAAATCCATATTTATCTTCACGTGGCAGTTTCAGTCAGCCATCTGTGTAGATTTGGTTGCACTAGTGAATTTTTTCAAGAATTAACCTATACAACCGACCCACTAACGCCATCTATGGAGAATGATTTTCGGCATTTAGCTGTTGACCAACATATTGTTAGAAGCCGCTAGGAGTATTATTCCATTCTATATGCTAAAGAATGTCTTCTTCTTATAATCCTAATTTCCTTGCTGTAGACCTATGTGGTCTGTTCTCCAGAGTATTGCTCCTCCTGTTAGGTAGATTCCCAGCTGTCCTTCCATCTTTTAGGAGGTCTGTGAGACCCATGAGGTCGAATATGCAATGCAATATAGGGGAGTCTGGTGGTGTCCATTCTTTGAACATGACCATACCAGTCTCTTTTTCGCTGTCTGCTCCATCTTATAATATCCTCAACCTCACATATCTCTATTGTTCTGCTGTTCCTCTCAGTGTCTTGCCTGCTATCGTCCTCAGTGTCTTCATCTCGGAAGTCCTCAAAACTTGTTTGGTCCTTACTGTGTCTGCCCTTGCTTCGACGCTATATGTTATTATTGGTCTTACGCATGCTTTATAGATTCTCATCTTACTCTTATAATAATAAAACAAAATAAAAAAGACTAATATTTTTTTACGATTTAAATTGACGCGTGACTGTATTATAAGAACGGTATTAAGTAAGATTTCGTCCACAGGACGACGACGTCAATATAGCCGTTATATTGTACTGGCGCCTACACGTTTTACGAGTGGTTCTGCGAAATACTAAAGGCATCCTAAGCTAGAGTCTTTTCACAATACAAATAATTAGTTAATTGCTTATTGAAAAAAATAAATATTAAATGTCAGCCACATGTCGACGTGTGAGCATGACACGATGTATGAATGTTGAGGAATCCAGAGAAGTATGTCAGGAAAGAATTGTGTAGCAGTCTATTCTTTCTAAAATCAAATCAGTTTATTCTCTCAAAAGATATTAACATTACAAATAACAATTATAGTTAAACTGAATTTATTGTAACACCTGATGATGCCAACATCGGTTGACGAAACAGCTGTTGCGACACTCTCAGTGAATAAAAAATAAGTTGTGATATTATAATAGCGTTATAAATTTTAACAGTAATAATTTTTTATTTTTTTTACTTTTTTTATTTAAACATTTGATGTTGAAATATCAAAGTGTTTCTGCCAAAATAATGGATTATCTAAATAATATTAAATGTCTGTCACGTAACGAGTCGGAGAAATTTACGTGCGTGAATGACACGATGTATGAATGTAGAGGAGTCGAAAGAAGTATCATAATAATGTGGCTGTCCACTATTTCTGTCTACTCCTCCCGAGAGACGGCGCGATGGTTAGTTAGCTTTCGTCTAAAGTCTTTGTCTTCCTCGATCGACGTTTCGGAGATGGTTGCAATCGTTACAATATGAATATTTTATAATTTACTTACTATTATTATCATTATTATTTTATCATTCCAATTTCCTCTCCCATCCCACACCCTGTCTCACCCTCACCATATCTGTCTGAAATAATTTTATAATAGGTCATAAAATCAAGAACCATATTTTGCTCTGTTTTGTGAGATTGGGACATACAAGTGAATTGAAATTAAACTAGATTAAATATGACCTGGAGACCCATTGCTTTTTTTTCTGGAATGGTGCTTTCCCCAGTTATGCAAGTCCCGCGTGGACGGGCGGTTGGCCAAGGATTATGTGATTCGCTCATAGAATTGTATGAGCGAAGCTGACGAAAGGGCACCGCTGCGTCCTTTAACAGCTTCGGGTAAGCGGTGGGTAACTTTCTATGCCTTCATTTAACTGTATTGTTATGTTCAATGAACGCAGCAACAAAATTGTAATCAAGCATATCTTTATCTGGTGTGGACTTCCTGTCTCCCTTAATCTATCGAAAAAGAATATTATCTAAACATGCTGTGAATATGGACTTTGAAAGCTCAACGGAACGTATGCACTTTAAATGCAGTAAAGTCCAGGATATTATCTTAATGTTCCTTGATAACTCCTGCTTATAAATAGGGCATTTGCTGTATTTGTCACATACATTAATTTTGGAAACGAAGCTTATAACACACATATTGTATATTTATATAATAAATCATCGAGGTCCAGTCGATCGGGCATTTTCATTTTGGAAGACCGTAACAGTATGTTTGTTCATTTGTATGTGTATTAACAATCACTTTATGTCACCCTACAATAAATAAATTATATAATTTACTTATACATTGCCGCTTCTTGCCAAAATTACGAAAGTGATCACCCTGTAGTGATTTCTTAACATATAATACCAACGTGAAGGAAGAAAATCTTTCTATATAGGAATCTTACAAATCCTTGTTTTACAACAGGGATTTGCGATTTCAGATAAATGGAAGTCGCTTCAGTACCTCCAAATATCTCAAATAGCCGAATTCCAAAGTATTCAAGGTCATGCCCATAATTTCGCTGACACGTGGAATAAAAACGCCGTAGAAATGAGATCACTAAGAAGAATGTACGGAAAAACGTTGTATATTGTAATAAGAAAGAAATGTAAGGCAGATGACTGCATTATGGATACAATTAAAAAAGGATCCGTGAGATGGTTTCGACATATGGAATTATAGGTTGAGAGTAGAATGGTTAAAAAGTTGTACACAAGCAGCGTGAGTTGAAAAAGAAGCCGAGGACGACCGAGGGAAACATGACATGACCAAATTAATCAATTACTAAAAGGCGGTCACATTCGAAGTCGGAATAATCGACGTGCGTGCATGGTACGATGTATGAATGTAGAGGAAGCCCGAGAGGTATGCCAGGACAGAACATTGTGGCGATCCATCCTCTCTGCCTACCCCTCCGGAGAAATGGCGTGATGGTTAGTTAGTTAGTTAGTTAGTTAGTCACCAACTAAGTATTACATCCCAAGATCTAAATTGTGTTTCTATCGTCAGATAAAAAATTGACAGCAATATTTATATTTTTTAAATAAAACAAAGTATTTTTAGAACTTCTTACATTTTTGTTTTTATTTTGATAGCGACCGATTTCGCCAGGCTCGCTATCATCGACAGACTTGTCTGGAACAGTTTGTTGTCGAAATAATGATAAAAGTGGTAGTTCTTGATTAATATCGTTTTATGGTTTCTTGAGCAATGATGTATATCTAACTCCATAAAAAAAATAATACGAATGAAAACGTCAATTTTCTTGAAGTTTTTTATTTAGTTTATGAAGATTACATATTTCGCCTGTCTAAGGCATTATCGATATTTGATATAATGCCTTAAGGTCCATATACACTGCACAGTTATCAGCCGATACCGACACATCACGGTAAAAATGGCCTTGAATCTCACCGGCTCGTTATCTCAAATGCTATAATAAAATCGCCATCGGGGGTTGCCGAAGAAAGCACCTACCTACATAAAATTGACACTTAATAAAAATTATCTATATTTTTCAGGATGTGTTTCCTACAGTTTATAATTCTTTTTTACAGAATGCCGTTTTTACTCTCATTTAAATTTGCCGTGGAGAAGGCGATTATCTCGGAATTCATATATAATATGAACGGAATCGGCATTAATTAAAAGTAACAAGACACCACAAAAACAAAACAAAACGATTATTTGTTTAACGCAAGCGCGTGACGTGTCGGTATCGGTTGATGACTGTCCAGTGTAAATGGACCCTTAGACATGTCAATCGCATAAAATATAACAAAGCTTATAGACATTTGATATAAAAGTTTTATTATCTTCTTCTTTCTAGCCTTCCCTCCCATACTGGATGTAGGCCTCTTCCATCTGTCTCCATTTTTCTCTATCCTGTGCCGCTTCAATCCATTTTTTCCCGGCGACCACAATAATATCGTCGGCCCATCTCTTCTGTGGCCGACCGACACCCCTTTGGTTTTCCCATGGCCTCCACTTTAAGACTTTGGGTGTCCATCTTGAACTTGGCTGTCTGGCTACGTGTCATGCCCATTGTCATTTCAATTCTGCGATCCAATTCATGATATCAGCGACTTTTGTTCGGCGTCTGATTTCTGTATTTGTATTTCTATCGGAATTATGCCCAACATTTGCCGCTCCATGGATCGTTGCGCGCATTTCAATTTGTGGATAGTATTTATGGTCAGGGATATTGTTTATATATAAACCATATGTCATCACAGGCAAGATGCATGCTTCGTAGGTTTTCCTTTTTAAATTAATGGGGATATCCTTGTTTCTCATTATATGACTGAGCTTTCCGAAGGCTGTACAACCAAGTCCAATTCTTCAGGGTATTTCTGCCACCTGGTTTTCTTTTCCCATTTTTAACTTTTGTCCGAGGTAGATGTACGAGTATTCTTCAACAGTTTCAATTATTTTGTCATCAAATTTTATATTTCTGTTGGACGGACTCATGATTTTGGTTTTGCTGTGGTTCATTTCTAACCCAAACCTTAGGGAAGCAACATGGAGATCTTTAATCATGATACTAAGTTCTTCTTTGTCGCTGCTAAGAAGTAGCTCAAACTTTGATATAGAAGTTTTATTGTAGTTTATGATAATTACAAATTTCGCCTGTCTAAGGCATTATCAAAATTTGATATAATGCCTTAGACTTTAGGGTATTATTTGCAAACCTGGCAAACTCCATCATTAGATGTTTTGAGTAAATCGTAAAAGACTGATACGCTAATAAAATGCGCTTTTTTACGATATTTATTTTTTTCATCTCAACCAGTTAGTATTTTAAAAGTAATCAGCCATAAAATAATCATCATTATGTTGATTATTCTGGATCATCTTTGCGACTAAAAGGAGTAAATATCGAAATGGTTGACCAGTTTAAATACCTCGGCAGTATCATTACTAAAACACTCGACCCAGATACAGAAGTGAAATGTAGAATAGAAGTTGCACGTGCTGCATTTAATAAGATGAGACCCTTCTTCTGTGACGATAATTTAAATCTTAAACTTCGACAAAGAATGATAAAAGCTTACATATGGTCAGCTCTATTATACGGAAGTGAAACATGGACTCTAAAAGTGAACGTAATGAATCGGTTAGAAGCATTCGAAATGTGGATACACAGAAGAATGCTTCGTATACCTTGGACCGAAAAGGTCAGTAACGTCGAAGTACTTAGGAGAGCCGGAGCCAAGAGAGAGCTGTTGTCGAATGTCAAAGTGAAAAAGGTCTCATATTTGGGTCACGTGCTGCGTGGAGAAAAGTACCGTCTCCTCCGACTTATATTGGAAGGCAAGATAGAGGGAAGACGGGGAGTTGGCAGAAAACAGATGTCCTGGCTGCGCAACATTAGAGAGTGGACCGGAATGAGGACGGTGGATGACCTGTTTCGGGCAGCGCAGGACAGGGAGGTTTTCGCCGGAGTGATCGCCAACGTCGGGGGGACCTGACACGGCACAGGAAGAAGAAGAAGATGTTGATAATGAAAGTAAAATAATGAATTTCATTTTGGAGTTTGCCAGCTTTGCAACAGTCAAGTGGAGGTTGCCATGTTTGCAACAAACCCTATATTTTAATAGCAAAATTCTTCAGAATGAAGCCGAATTTGAAACTGAAAATCAATTAAAATTGTGTGCAAATGTATTATGAATAAGACCCAATTCATAT
This sequence comes from Lepidostoma basale, assembly GCA_022606425.2. Taxonomy (NCBI): domain Eukaryota; kingdom Metazoa; phylum Arthropoda; class Insecta; order Trichoptera; family Lepidostomatidae; genus Lepidostoma; species Lepidostoma basale. Next base: position 1,680,103 of record JAHDVF020001522.1, read on the forward strand.
CTCACTTTTGATTGTTGGTGGAGTTTGCCGGATTTGCAAATAATACCCTCACTTGTGAAATATGTCAATCACATAAAATATAATAAAACTTCTAGAATACAGACGTTCTCATTCGAATTAATTACAAAGTAAGTGCTTGTATTCATTTTTGTTATACGTGTGCTAGGTTGGCCACCACTGGTCTAGGATATATTCTCCAAATAAATGGCAAGAACATCTTATTTCTGGTCCAGTTGTAAATTATTTATTAATCGGTCAATACATCAGCGATCTATCTGGATTTGGTTTATATTATTAGACGGGAATGTTTGTATTCCGATCTTTCGACTTATAAACACCGGTGATGGGATAAACAGAGCAAGATCACTGTTTTTAAAATTTAACCCCATTTATACACCACCGCAAACATTAAAATTGCGTGAAGATTGAGCGGTTTAAAAATTCGATAAATACTTCTTTCTTATTACGCTGATGAAACTTTTATAGAATCTTTTATTAAAATTATTTATTGCTAATTTTGAGGGTTACCTCCTTTTACCTTTCTTATTATGTGCGGTTGAAACTTTTAAAGGATCGTGGTTAACTTAAAAAAAATGCTATTTTTGAGGGATACCTCGTTATACCTTTCTTTTTATGTGCGGTTGAAACTTTAATAAAATCGTGGTTAACTTTTAATAAAATCATTTTTTTTATAATTTTGAGGGAAACCTCGTTTAACCTTTCTTATTATGAGTGCTGTTGAAATTTTGATAGAATCATTGTTAACTTTTAATAAAATTATTTTTTGATAATTTTGAGGGGTACCTCGTTTTACCATTATTATTATGTGCTTTTGAAACTTTGGAAGATGGAATGGACCGCTACACTGTTCTGTCCTAACATACTTTTCTCGCTTCCTTGATTCATACATCTTGTCATGCACGCACGTCGATTTCTCCGACTCCTCACGTGACCGACGTATAAGAAGTGAATGCGGTGCGAATGATGGTGTTATGAACAAAATAATGAAAGGATCATTAAGATGGTTTGGACATATGGAAAGAATGAATGAAGAAAGGATGGTAAAAAAATTATATGTTAACCATGTAAATGGAACCAGAAATAGAGGAAGACCGAGGAAAACGTGGCACGATCAAATAAATCAAATATTGAACGTCGTCCACCTGAGGAGTTAGAGAAATATCTAGATATAGAGTTAGAGAAAACTCGTAAAATCATAATATAAAAAAAAATAAATAAATTCAGTTCTAGAACGATTATTCAAATTCAAATTACGAATAACATGTTTGACGTTATCATTATACTGGTAGTAAGGTGACGGGCATGCTTTCCAATTTCGCTAATTAGTTATTAAATAGACATACATTATTTTATGATAATGGTACTTATTGCTAAACAAGCCTCATAACCCATTACGATCCGATCGTCAAAAAAAATCTTTCATCAAATTATGTAACTAACAAAGCATTAGTCTGTTGCATTTGAAAGAATGGACCACTTCACTGTTATATCCTCTCATACTATCGATTTTACAGACTTTAGATGTTATAATAGACCAATAATAACGCATGACGTCGAAGCAAGGGCAGACACAGTAAAGACCAAAGAAGTTTTGAGGACTTCCGAAATGAAGACACTGAGGACGATAGCAGGCAAGACACTGAGAGATCGAGTGAGGAACATCAGAAATTAAGAGAGATATGTGAGGTTGAGGATATTATAGGATGAAGCAGACAGCGAAAAAGGGACTGGTACGGTCATGTTCAAAGAATGGACACCACCAGACTCCCCTATATTGCATTGCATAATCAGCCTCATGGGACTCGTCCTTGTGGAAGACCTCCTAAATGATGGAAGGACAGCTGGGAATCTACCTCACAGGAGGAGCAACACTCTGGAGAACAGATTACATAGGTCTACAATAAGGAAGAAGAAGAAGAAGAATACGTTATAATCTTCCTCTTCCTTGACGTAGACTTATGCGGTCTGTTTTCTAGAGGGTTGCTTCTTCTGTGAGCTCGATTTCCAGCTGTCCTTCCATCTTTTAGGAGGTCTTCCACGAGGACGAGTCCCGTGAGGCTGATTATGTAGTGCGATATAGGGGATTCTGGTGGTGTCCATTCTTTGAACATGACCGTACCAGACTCTCCTTTGCTGTCTGATCCATCTTGGAGATCGCCTGGGATCCGATATTCTCTGATGGTGGCGCGAGTGCAAAAAAAAACTGCTCTCTTTACCTCAGGGAGCGTGGTTATTAACCTGTCTCTTTCCGAGAGAAGGAGGAATATCCACTTGGGAGTTCACTTCTTTCAGCTGATTGGCGGCCATGTACATAACTCGGATGTCCTGAGTGATGTAGGTTCATTTGTTCCTAATACCTTCGTCAAAAACAGCACAGATTGTTTTATTAGCCGCGCTGCAGAACCAATCTGCCAATGGTTATGCCTGTGGGTAGGGCAATCTTATTGCTTAATCGGGTCGCCTCGGAGGTGGACATATTTCGTGATAGTGTGAGTTACCTCAGGGATGCAATATCAATGTTATGATTCTTTCTACTTCTTAAATCTTAATGTTTTTTTATGCTTCTCTTATAAATTTTTACTATGTAATTCCAAACGATCTGGTATTATGTCTGTAATATATGCGATTTTTATTCAAATAAATTAAATAAAAATAAATGAAATCTTACGAGTATAATATCCTCAGTTAACTAACCATTACGCCGTCTCCCCGAAGACGTGGGCAGAAAGAATGGACTGCCACACTTTTCTTTCCTGACATATTTCTCTCGCTTCCTCAACATTCATACATCGTGTCATCCACGCACGTCGATTTCTCACATGGCCGACATCCGTCGTATTTGATTTATTTGGCTCGGTCATCCTCTATTTCTGGTTCCATTTACATCGTTAATATATAATTTTTTTACCATTTTTTCGTCATTCATTCTTTCCGTATGACCAAACCATCTTAATGATCCTTTCATTATTTTGTTCATAACACCATCATTCGCACCTAACATATATATCTTATTTTGGTGTTCCTCACGCGATCTTTCAGTGTCTTTCCTGCTATCATCTTCAATGTCTTCTTGACTGTGTCTACCCTTGCTTCAACGCCTTATGTTATTATTGGTCTTACGCATGCTTTACAAATTCTGATCTTACTCTTAATAGACATTATTTTATTTATTCTTTCTTCGTCTTTCTGTGTCTTGTCAGGTCTCCCTAACGTTGACTATCACCCTTGAGTAGGCCTCATAGTGATGACCTGGGGGAAAATATCCAGAGTGGTGTCCCCTTGCCTTCTCTGGAGGATTTTCTGTCGGGGTTACCTTCCTTTAGCTGGGTGTATCCAGTTTTATGGCGCTGGAAGCTCGCCATTCGTCCTCTCTCTATCTGCTATGGCACTAAGTAATATGTGCCACATTTCCCGGGGTTCGCGGGGTCTTTAAAAAGACCTCTCGTGGACGCCAGAGAGTTGGAATTGATAGTAGTGTTGCTGTTGTAAATGCAACATGGCGCCTTACGGCATTTTGTAGAGGCATATTTTCCAGCAAAACATACCCCATCGTAGCCCTACTACTCTTTTGAACCCTTTTTTTTTATTAATTTATTTATATAAAAATAATGTTCTCATGTATTGCGCATGGGTCTCAAGAGGTTAAAGGCAGGTGAATCAGTCAGCCCAGTTCCTAATGTTGGCAGATATGGTGGGGTTATTGTATCCAACTGAAACTTGTAATTTATACTATGGATGGCCTACATTGTGTGATAAGCAAAGTACGTTGTTCTTTCTTCGAAATGGTGTATTTACCCAAAATACTGATTGGTATAAATATCGCATTTAAATATAAATAACTTCTTTATTCTTGTTTTCTTCTTCGTCGTTAATGTCGGTTTTCATGGTCTTACCAAAATCGTTGTTTCGTTCTGTTCTATCTCTCGATGTTCTCAGTATTACAAATTTTCCTTATTTCTGTATTTCATGCACTGTATTTGAATGCTCGTCCTGCAATGGCTCAGAGATTTCATCTCTGAGATACTGAGGAGAATTTTAGTGCATCACAATCTTGGTAGACCTCGCTGGGTCCATTCTCTCAATGTCTTCAGAATCGTTTGCTTAACCAATTCCATCAAATACCTACATATGTGAACTGACAAAATCATAATTAACATCAAATAAGCGCTGTGGAAATGAGGTATTACATGATATAGATATCATTTTATTGATGCCAATTTTAGAAGTAAATGTACTTCAATTCAAAACGTTAAAAAATTCTTAAAAGTAAATTAGATTTTTTAGACACTTGTATATATTAACTATATGAATGAAGCACGAGTGTGGATTATATTTAAGATAACATAAATTGGTTCAATATAGCGTTTTATTTTATTAATAAATTTAAATCTAGAAATAAATCATTTCTCACTTCGGGAGTACCCCAAGGCACTTATCTTGGTCCACTATATTTTTATCCTCATTTATGATTCTGTGAGGGTAATCCGCTTAGATAAAGTACGCGAAAGATTCAGTACGTATCTTTGAATAAATTTTCTAGCATGTAAAACCAAAATACCTCTCTTGTGATACCAGACGGCAATGAAATTAATAATTTCTTCTGCTTCTTACCTCCACTGCTGGATGTAGGCCTCTTTCATTTTTCTCAACTCGTCTCTGTTTTGTCCTCTTGCATCCAGGCCGTCTCAGCTAGTTGGGCAATGTAAACAGTTCACCTTTTAGGTGGCCTTTTTTTAGGTGGATTTTTAATGTCCTTCAGCTGATTTTCCGTGGCTCTATCCCACGGCATTTCTTTTGGGAATGCTGGAGACCAACTATCTGCATCTTTGAAGAGAATATTTCGGAAACTCGGCCGTACTGGGGAATGTTGGTCTTTGTATCCCCGATAGATATCTTTGACAGCGACAGCACAGATTGTTGTACCTACCGGCCGCCAAGACCAACCTGCTTCTGGTGACACCGGTGGAAAGAGCAATAAGTCTGCTGAACGCGGTCTTCTCGGAATTCAACGTCTTTTTAATTAGTGAAAGTACGTTCAGAGCACAAATACTTTTGACTTTAGGGAGTATCGTGTCTTTCTAATGTCGAACCATCTCTTATGCGTTTCTTGTATTATATTGTATATATAATATTTTACCTGTACTCAATAGATGCTTTGAACATTAATATTGATTGCAATGTCTGTTGAGATATTAAACTGATTTGATCAGATCTTTCTTATAGGCAATACTGGTGTTAGTCATTTTTAGGGACTATTACTCAAGTATACAGATAGATAAGTGACCCAAATGACAAAAAAATATTGCGCCGCTCGGATGGACGCTATCTGACGTCATTGCGGACATATTGCTCTCCAGGCGGGTCCTTTTGCTGACAGCTGATGGATGATGGATGTGTTTGGCGAATATATAGATATACACGAATGTACAGTCTAGTTGTTGAAGCCATACAAGCCACTGACCGAACTATTTCAAGTCCCTTCTTCATACGTAAACGATTCCACAAAATTAATGGTACACCAAGCGAGAACTCGTACAGAATTTTAAAAGGTTTATAAAAAGATTGTAAGAAGGAGACAGACATATAAGAAAAAAAATATTTAACACATTGTGTGCAGAAAATGTAAAAATATGTATGTTTATAGGGTGTTTTTTTTAGAGGTTTGGTTTTTTAACTGGCAACATTGTTTCCACAGACTGTCAATTTGACATTTGACAGTTGATTTGTAATCAATACGTTTTGCCATTTTACCATAAATAGACTGACGTCAGAACAGCGCTTGTGCAAATTTATTTTGAAAATCATGGTTCGGTTCGCCAAACTTATCGTGCACTACGTCCATTTTACGGTCGACATAATCGTCCATCCGAGCAAATTATTCGGAAGACCATGGATCGTTTTCGCACCACGTACATTCTAGTGGATAATACGCATCCACAAAGCCGACAATTGTCGAAAATTGGACTTCACGATTGCGCTTCATTCGAGCTAGCCGTGGCGCTCATATGCCCGAAATCATATTTAAACAATAATGGCATAAAATTACCTATTAAATAAAGCCAATATCATACACATTAACATTATTTTAATGTGTGTTTTTCATTTTGAATATGTATTGTATACCTCTAAAAAAACATTCTATTTTAAGTAATATGAATGAAAATGTCTATTTTATAGAAGTTTTATTATATTTTATGAGAATCACAGGATTCGTCTTGCTAATTTTTTAATGTAACTAACTAACTAACCATCACGCCGTCTCCCCAAAGGGGTAAGCAGAAAGAATGGACTGCCACACTTTTTATCCTGACATATTTCTCTCGCTTCCTCAACATTTATACATCGTGTCATGCACGCGCTTCGAATTCTCTGACTTCTCACGTGGCCGAAATTCAATATTTGATTAATTTGATCGGGCCACGTTTTCCTCGGTCTTCCTCTATTTCTAGTTCCATTTACATCGTTAACATATATATTTTTTTACCATTCTTTCTCCATTTATTCTTTCCATGTGTCTAAACCATCTTAATGATCATTTCAGTATTTTGTTCATAACACCATCATTCGCACCGCATTCACTTCTTATATTTTCATTCGACACTCTCAAGAAAAAACTGAACATGACTAATGACCTCCCTAGAGAAGTAAGGTCACAGGTAGATAAGGCTGCAGCGGTTGCAGGCTGCCTGAAAGATGTCATATGGAGAAACAAGGACATGCGGACAGACAGCAAGGTACGCATTTATAAGACCTGTGTGCGACCAATCCTCACATATGGCATTGAATCGAGGGCAGACACTGTCAAGACAAAGAGCATGCTCAGGACAACCGAGATGAAAACACTCCGCGCTATAGCTGGCAAAACCCTACGTGATCGAGTTAGGAATACAGCAATCCGAGAAATCTGCGAGGTCGAAAATGTGGTCAGATGGGGACGTCAAAGACGGCGATACTGGCATCAACATGTAGAAAGAATGAGCTCAAATAGGATACCATACATAGCTCTCCATGGAACGCCAAACGGACAACGCTGACCAGGAAGACCCCCGAAACGGTGGAGAGAAAGCTGGAGTTCAGCGTCTCAAGAGGACCCGCCTGAAATAACAGACTCCTGAGTCTATCAAAAGTGAAGAAGAAGAAGACTCTATCATACACAAAGTATCTACACATTCGTCTTAGAGATCTTATTTCTACTGTCTTTATTCTACTTTCATCCTTCATTACTAGTCCAGATAATGAATCCCACAAGGGATACCCCCAAAACGATGAAGAGATAGCTGGAATTCATCATCACACGATGAGAATCCTGTAATAACAGACTCCTGAGTCTATCAAAAGTGAAGAAGAAGAAGACTCTATCATACACAAAGTATCTACACATTCGTCTTAGAGATCTTATTTCTACTGTCTTTATTCTACTTTCATCCTTCATTACTAGTCCAGATAATGAATCCCACAAGGGATACCCCCAAAACGATGAAGAGATAGCTGGAATTCATCATCACACGATGAGAATCCTGTAATAACAGACTCCTGAGTCTATCAAAAGTGAAGAAGAAGAAGACTCTATCATACACAAAGTATCTACACATTCGTCTTAGAGATCTTATTTCTACTGTCTTTATTCTACTTTCATCCTTCATTACTAGTCCAGATAATGAATCCCACAAGGGATACCCCCAAAACGATGAAGAGATAGCTGGAATTCATCATCACACGATGAGAATCCTGTAATAACAGACTCTTAAGTCCACAAGTTGAATAAGTATACTTATTCGATATCTTTGCAGTTTCTTTCTTCAGAAGTTAAGTACCATTTTGAAGAAACCACACTTAATTGACTTGGGTTATGTATACTCTTCGCCCAATTACAAGGATAATAATAAGTATGGTAGGAGGCCTGCAAGATAAAAGAAACGCTCCTTTGACAATGTTATCTTTTGTGGGGCCCATACTTGCAAAGTGAATCATTATAACGGCTTTGGCTTTGTTATCTGCCGAGTCATTAATTATTTTGTTCTAATAATACTCACATTGGCGTTTTTAGTACGACGTTCTGTAGTATTGATAATCCAATAAAAATGACGGCCCCTTGAGACTAAGATGCAAATTGGAAATAGAATATGGTCGATCAAGGTTATGACCTGTCATTGGTTGGGTTAAGCGCACGTTTTATGTAATTACACCATTCCCCATTCCACCTTTCTTATGACCACCATGTATGACAAATTTTTGGAAGTTGTATATATGTTAATATCCAACAACACAATTCATATGTCAGTTTCAATGCGCCATCTATGAAGATTTGATTATATATGTTAATCTCTAAGACTATTCTTTTACGTGGAAGTCTATACAATCTACATACTAACGCCATCTATGAAGATTTATGTTTATTAAGCATTAAACTGAACATCTTTTTAACACAATGTGAAAGGCTACCGCCATTAGCGCATTGTTAGACGCCGCCTGGAGATGTCACTCCTATCTATATGCCAAACTTCTGTTTCCAATTTGCATCTTCGTCTCTATTGAGATACAATTAATTCTTGAATTGATAACCTGCAATGGGTGAAATCCAGTATTCGTATACAAGTATTTGTATACATTCAAATAAATGTTATATTTTGTCATTATGGTAATAATATATTTTTATTTTAAGGCCGTGCCACACTGTTTGAAACAAGCTCTCCACAGGGGTGACCTTGGTGGAGAGCTGTGGAGCCCACGGTTGGTGTAGCGTCCACATACTGTTGTAAACAAGCTCTCCATATGTGGAATGCGTGTTTAAACGGTGGATCCACACGCATACTATGCGCGTCCGTCCAAAAAGTTTGTTGAAGGTCAAACAAATTTTGATTTCAAACAAGTGTCTACACAGTTTTAAACCGCCGGTGGAGACCGATGTGGAGAGCTTGTTTAAAACAGTGTGGCATGGCTTTTATATTTATTTTATTTCCTTAACTGATGATGAATGTGAATAAGTCCAAGGTAATGATTTTTGAAAAAGAAGAAATCATGACAGTCTGCAACATTAGCGTGAATGGTGAAAATTTGGAGCAAGTAGATGAGGTCGTGTATTTGGGTAGTATGTTTACAAACGATGGAAATATCAATAAATCAAATATTGAATTTCCGCCACGTAAGGAGTCGGAGAAATCGAGATGCGTGGATGACACGATGTATGAATGTTGACGAATCGAGAGAATTATATCAGGCAGTGGCATTCCATTCTTATTGGTGAGACGGCGTGGTGGTTAGTTGGTTAGTTAAAAAATAATAATAATGAAAAAACTCAAATATTTAAGAATTATGACAGTCCTTGTAATAGAGACGAAGATGTAAATTATTTGAAAACAGAATATGGTGGTCGAGACGTTTACAGGACTTATGACCTCTCATTGGTTGGGTTAAGCGGTTTATGTAATACAACATTTCCCGTTCCGCCCTTCTTACGAACACCACGTCTGCCAATTATTTTTGAAAGTTGTATATATGTTACCATGTTGATTTTACATATTTTAGTTCAATCTACACTAGCGCCATCTATTGAGACTAGATGTAAGCATTAAGCAGTATTTGTATACATAAAAAAAAAATCAAAATTTTTACCCTTACAGCTCAGTATAACTAACTCAAATCAACCCTTGCGAGTTAATTAAAAATTCATCCCCTTCTCTGTGCGTCTGGTGGTTTGAGAGAAGAGGCTCTTTCAATTTAATGCGGCTAATAAAAACAAGGGTGTGAAAGCCGTTAAAAGATTTACTCATTAAATATTTCCCGAAGACTATTTTCTTATTTATCCTATATAATTATAATGTGGATTTTCCCAAGAAGCTAATTAAGGTAATAAAATTTTGGATTGATATCTTATAATTTAGAATAAGACGGACTTCGTGGCAGAGTGGAAACAGCTATGACTGCCACACCGAAGGTCCTGGCTTCGATTCCCGCCGTAGACAGCGTGAAAAAAAATTCACGCTGTCTTTGGTCTGAGAGAATTCACGTAACTATAAAAATGGCGATAGATTAGCTACCTTCGTACTCGTATATTGTGAGAATCAACTCGAAGATATCGTGGCAGAGTAGCAAGAGCTATAACTGCTACACCGAAGGTCCCGTGTTCGATTCCCGGCGATGACTGTGTGAAAAAAAATCTCACGCTGTCTTTGGTTAATGTCCACGAAGAATAAGAATATTATATTAAGACAAGAATTTATTGTATCTCAATAGAGTCGAAGATGCAAATTAGAAACAGAATATGGTTGATCGAGGTGTTTACAGGACTTATGACCTGTCATTGGTTGGGTTAAACGCACGCTTTATGTAATACAACATTCCCTATTCTACCTTTTTTTCTTATAACCACCATGTCTAACAAATTTTTGGAAATTGTATATATGTTAATCTGCAACACCACCCTTTGCATGGTAGTTTTTTCAATCTACAACACTAACGCCATCTATGAAGATTATATTTTAAACATTAAGCAGGAGATCTTTTTAACGCAATCAGAAAGGCTACCGCCATTAGCGCATTGCTAGAAACCGCCTGGAGATGTCACTCCAATCTATATGCTTTAATTTGGACCAGTTTTTGTTTTTACAACATTTTGAATGTATACAAATACTTGTAGATTATATTAAGATTTTATTCGTATTTGGAAAACGGAAAAAAATTACAACCCTTATTTTGAAAACCGAAATACTTGTTTAAACAACAAAACAAAGCTTTGGAGCAAGCAGTAATTAAAATATCTCGCAAGCAGCCATTCGTTTTAAGTTATTTGAATTGGAATGATCCAAGCTTGTGCATTTTTAAATCCCTTTCCCGCCATTTTCAAGTTTAGAACCAAGGAAACTTTTCGTATTATCATGTAATATTTAGTTACCAAAGTTTACTGAAAATTTTCTGGCGATCTAATTAGCAAAATATAAATATTAATTCACTAATTTGTACATAAATAGTAAATTATTGAAATATCTTCGAAGAGGATCCGAGAAATGTATAGGGTGTTTTTTTAAGAGGTTTAATTTTTAAACTAGCAGCATTGTTTCTACAGACCGTTAATTTGACAGTTGACAGTTGATTCGTAGTAAGTACGTTTTGCCATTTTACTATAAATAAGCTGACGTCAGAACAGCACTTGCAAATTGTGCAAATTTATTTTGAAAATCATGGTTCGATTCACCAAACTTATCGTGCACTACGTCACATAATCGTCCATCCGAGCAAGTTATTCGGAAGACCATGGATCGTTTTCGCACCCCGTACACTCTAGTGAATAATACGCATCCACAAAGACAACAATTGTCGAAAATTGGATTTCACCATTGCGCTTCATTCGAGCTAGCCGTGGCGCTCATATACTCGAAATCATATTTAAACAATAATGGCATAAAATTATCTATTAAATAAAGCCAATATCATAGACATTAACATTATTAAAATGTGTGTTTTTTTCATTTTGAATATATACATTGTATTCCTCTAAAAAAACACTATATATAACTTTACTTACTTAAACAGCCGTTGTCGTCTTCTCCACGTATTCCTGTCTTTTGCCTTTCGCATCCAATCACCAGAAACTTTCAGACATCATCGGACCATCGTGTGGGGAGTCTCCCTCTGTGTCTTTTCGCGGAGTCTCTACTCCACCACCCTTCTGGTCCATCTATCGTCTACCACTCTGGCAACATGTCCGGCAAATGACCAATTGAGCATAGCCACCTTTTCGACGACATCCGTTTCTTCCGATCTTCTTATTAGTCTGCTGAACGCGGTCTCCTCGAAGATCGATGTCTTTCATATTAGTGAACATACGTTCAGGGGACAAATACTCTTGACTTTAGAAAGTATCTTGTCTTCCTAATATCAAACCATCTCTAATGCGTTCCTGGTACTATGTTGTATTTTTATAATATTTTATCTGTACTTAATAGATGCCTTAAACATTTCCCTGTTTGTAATGTCTTTTGAGTTAATAAACTGATTTGATTTGATTTATATAACTATTTTTAGATAATCCATTGTTTTAGCCGAATCGCTTTGATATTTTAACATTATTACATGTTTAAATTTGAAACACAATACGTATCACAATTTATGCAAATGGGTTTGTCGCGACAGCTGTTTCGCCAACCTACGTTGGCACCAACTTGTCATTTGTTTGTAACACTTGATGATGCCTGATGAATCACAGCGTTGAGACAGCGCCGTAGAGTGGAAGACAGTGAAAGTTCCACTATCAACGTCTTTCCCTGCTCTAGATGTCCCAAAGTATGTGGCTCCAGGATTTGACTCTTAACCACATGAGAACCTTAACCTTAAGGACATAGAGGATTCCCACCGCTTACCTGAAGCTGTTATAGGCGAACGGCGCCTTTCGTCAGCTTCGATCATTCAATCCCTAGGCCCGTCACTCACCCATGCAGGACATTCTACACCACACCAAAGACATTGTGAGAATCACACTGTCATCGCCAGAAATCGAGCCCGGGACCTTCCGTGTGGCAGTCATTCCTCTTGCTTCTCTGCCACGAAGGACGACGTCGTCTCCCTCGGATATAAGGAACAGCCGATGATGATTTCATTTCATTTATTTATTTTAAACATATCTAAAGCATAACAGATTTTTTTTCCAATACACTTAAGATACAAGTTACAGATACACAACAATAAGTAATACATAATAGATTAATAAAAAGAGCGAGAAACATAAGATGCATGACAAATTAATAAAATAAATATACCAAACAATTAGAATACGTCAAACTCCGAGGTGATACGACTAAGCAAAGATATTGCTCTACCTACCGGCATAACCATTGGCAGGTTGGTCCTGCATCGTGGGAGATAAAACAATCTATGGCCCTTTGTCGAAGATAATTATCAAGGACGAACTAACCTACATCACTCAGGATTTCTGAGTTGTGTATACAACCGCCCATCAGTCGAAAGAAATGGACACCCAAGTGAATGTCTCGTCTCCTCTCGAGTGACTGGTAGCCTAGCATCCTAGCAAGAAATCAGTTGGAAAGAGCCACGGGTAATATTCATACTGCCTAAGATAGAGGTATCGCAGAAATTTTTTCTGCACCCTCTCCACCATCAGGGAATATCGAACCTCATGCGGCGCCCAGATAATGGAACTAAATTCCAACCGACTTCTCACCAGAGAGTTATACAGCGGCTTCAGCACCTTAATATTACGAAAGATCTTGGCGTTTCTAATGACAAAACCAAGCATTTTGAGGGAGCTATGATGATTTATTTATTATAGATACACAATGTATTATAGAGCTATGATGAGCTGTGTATTATAGATACACAATGAACAACCAGCAACTAACACACGTATCTACGATGGATCTTGGGATCATTTATGAGAGTAGGCTGACTTTTCGTGCACATATCGAGAGGATTTGTGACATTGCACTGAAGATGTTGGGCTTCATCATTCGGACCGGAAGAGTTTTCAGAAATCCCAATGTGCTCAGAGTCCTATACAACGCGTTGGTTCGGAGCAGACTCGAAAGTGGTTCTGTGATATGGAGTCCTCACGAGGCGAGATATTCCGTTATGTTGGAGAGAGTTCAGAAAAAATTTCTGAGGTATCTCTACATGAAGGAGTATGGTAGTTATCCGTGGCTCTATCCCACGGCATTTCTTGTAGGAATGCTCGGAACCAATTCTTTACAACTTTGAAGAGATGGGCATCTCATAACCCATTTCTTTAAATTAATCAGGGGATATTTCGAGAACTCGGCCGTGCTAGAGAGTGTTGGTCTTTTTGTCCCTGATAGATTTCTCCGACAGCGACAGCACAGATTGTTTTACCAACCGGCCACCAGAACCAATCTGCCTCTGGTGACACCGGTGGGAAGAGCAATTAGTCTGCTGAACGCGGTCTCCTCGGAGATCGACGTCTTTTATATTAGTGAAGGTACGTTCAGGGGACAAATACTCTTGACTTTAGAAAGTATGTTGTCTTCCTAATGTCTAACCATCTCTAATGCGTTCCTGGTACTTTGTTGTATTTTTATAATATTTTACCTGTACTCAATAGATGCCTTAAACATTTTCCTGTTTGTAATGTCTTTTGAGTTAATTAACTGATTTGATTTGATTTGATTTGATTTGATGATTTTGATGATGAGACAAACTTTATGGTCTTCATAAATGAGCTACATATCAGCATATTTTTCTGTTCACGAAACTATATAAAAGATACGTAAACAGTATACCTATATTCTTTACTGTTTGCCGTATACCCAAAAATTCTTTGAAGGACTGTCTTGCGTGATAGAGTGAATTCAAAGACAATCCCAATAACATTAAGTGTATAATAAAAGTGTACTAAAACTGTTGCCCCGCCCAATTTCTTCATCTGTTGTTCTGTCCCAGGCAAATAATGTCTCACCCGGACAATACCAAAGAAAAATAAAGTTTTAACCTTATAAAAGCATCTAAAAATCTAACTAACTAACTAACTAACCATCACGCCATTTCCCCGTAGGGGTAGGCAGAGAGGATGGATCGCCACAATGGCCTGTCCTGGCATACCTCTCGGGCTTCCTCTACATTCATACATGGTACCATGCACGCATGTCGAATATTCCGACTTCGAATGTGGCCGCCTTTTAGTATTTGATTAATTTGGTCATGCCATGTTTTCCTCGGTCGTTCTCGGCTTCTTTTCCCACTCACGCTGCTTGTGTACAACTTTTTAACCATTCTACTCTCATCCATTCGTTCCATATGTCCAAACCATCTCAGGGATCCTTTTTAAATTTTACTCATGATGCAGTCATCTGCCTTACATTTCTTTCTTATTTCATCGTTCGGTATTCTATCGTACAACGTTTTCCCGCACATTCTTCTTAGTGATCTCATTTCTACGGCGTTTATCCTACATACATCCTTCTTTTGCCAGCTCCAAGCTCCACTTCCATACATGAGGGTTGGCACTAGAACTCCATTGTGTACTGCCATCTTTGGTTCTGTGGATATATTTCTATTTCTATTAGTGGATATAAGTCTTAGAGTCAAGGATGTATGAGGCATCTAAAAATCCACATTCATTTATATAGTCTTAATAGATGGCGCTAGTGTAGATTGAATTAAAATATGTTAAATGTTTTTCAACATGGTAGATATATACAACATTAATAAAAAAAATTGTCAGACGTGGATTCCTAAGAAGGGCGGAATGGGGAATGTTGTATTACATAAAGCGATCGCTTAACCCAACCAATAACAGGTCATAAGTTCTGTAAACGTCTCGACCACCATATTTTGTTTTCAAATAATTTACATCTTCGTCTCTATTGAGATACAATTAATTCCTAATCTTCATTTTTCTTTAACATTAATCTTCTTCTTATTCTCTTGACTGATCCCATCATACTCTATAATGCTAACCCTAACTGGTCCCTGACTAAGAATTGTAGGACTTTAGCATCAACCTGAAACCTCTCTCGTCCTCTACAGAGAAGTACTCTGGGCCACACATGTAGCCCCCGCATAAAACATTTACTAAATCATATTTCCAACTATGTTTCCTAAAGACGTTAGAGGAATAGCCATTAGAGCTGAACCTCTGTAAGCGATCCAAGTCCAAATCCAAGTCTTCCTCTTGGTCATACGATCTGTTTGTGATTGTGAGCTGTCTTAGGATGTTGAGGTTCAGCCATATCTCCATCTCTTAGTTGACCTTCCTTGTAGTCCCTGACTGCTAGGGTTTTCATTTTAACCATTTTCACGGATTTCGTATATTGATGGTTGAGGTTTTTGGTTTCTGTTTTTTTCTCCAGTATAATTATTGCATATAATAATAAACGCGATTGTTAAATGGTTTTACTTGATTTAATTCATATAATATATAACTTCAGAGTTCAGTTTGAAAGTGTCCTCGCAAGGCGAAACAAATTTGTAACTACTATTTATACAAGTAATTATATGAATTAAATTAAAACCATTAAACAATCGCGTTTATTATTTTATACAATAAGATTTCGTATATTTATTGTTTCTTGAAGAATGATGTAAAACTCCATATTAAATAATTAATACGAATGAAAACATTTGATAATGCATTAGATAGGCGAAACATGTCATTCGCATAAATTATAATCAAACAAAAACTAGAAAAATGGATTGTGCATACACTCTAGGGTTAACATTTACTCATTTGGACTTGATCATATAAAATAACAATATTTAGTACTTTACAAGCATTTTAAAAAGTGTAATTTACTCAGTTTGTACACTTTATTAATGGTACAGACACTTGAGGGTTAACATTTACTCAGTGCGGCTAAGTAACATGAGCAAATAACATGTTAAGTAATAGAACAATGATTAATATTTTACACGAATATTAAATTTTGAAAAGTGTAAATTAACTCAGTTTGTACACTTTATTAATGGTACAGACACTCGAGGGTTAACATTTACTCAGTGCGGTTAAGTAACATTAGTAAATAACATGTTAAGTAATAGAACGAAGAGTACCTAGTATTTTACACGCACATTTAAATGTATTTGTACACTTTATCAATAGCGCAGACATTCGAGGATTAACATTTACTCATTGCAGCTAAGTAATAATAGTAAATAACATGATTAGTTAAAAAACAATTTTAGTACCTACTTTTCAAGCTCAATAAATTTTTTAGAAAAGTAACTACTCAGTTTATACACTTTATGAATAGTGCAGACACTCGAGGGTTAACATTTACTCGGTGGGGCTTAAGTAACACTAGTTAAGAACATATTAATTAAAAGAACAATTATTAGTACTTTATACGCACACAGATGCAGACACTCGGGGGTTAACGCTTACTCAGTGAGGCTAAGTAACATTAGTAAATAACATGGTTAGTAAAAGAACGGTATTATGTACTTTCACGCTCAATATATATTTTTTAATTATTAACTACTCAGTTTGTACACTTTATGAACAGTGCAGACACTCGAGGGTTAACATTTACTCAGTGGGGCTTAAGTAACACTAGTAAAGAACATATTAAGTAAAAGAACAATGTTTAGTACTTTATACGCTCACAAGTTAAAAGAACATCCCAAACTTAAAGCAATACAATAAAAGTTTTTCTCCTCAAAATGGCGGCCAAAGTTCCCGCCAAAAATGTTTTCAACAGACGTGTCGGCTTGCGGTTTACAAGTTCGTATTTACGAAACCTTTTATATACATTATATACTATATATTGTATATAATAACATATGTCGTTAAAATTGCTAGTTTTTTTATAAACTTTTGAATATGATAACTAACTAACCATCACACCATCTCCCCAAAGGGGTAGGCAGAAAGAATGGAATGTCCCATTTTTCTTTCCTGGCATATTTCTCTCGATTTCCTCAACATTCATACATCGTGTCATGCAGGCACGTCGATTTCTCTGACTCCTCACATGGCCGACATTCAATATTTGATTTATTTGATCGTGCCACGTTTTCCTCGGTCTTCCTCAATAGAGGAGAAATCCAGAAATGTCTGGTTCTATTTACATCGTTAACATATAATTTTTTTAACCATTCTTTCTTCATTCATTCTTTCCATATGTCCAAACCATCTTAATGATCCTTTCATTATTTTGTTCATAACACTTTCATTTGCACCACATTCACTTCTTATACTTGCATTTGTCACTCTATCATATACAGATTTGCCACACATTAGTCTTAGTGATCTCATTAATACTGCATTTATTCCACTTTCATCCTTCTTTTGCCAGTTCCATGCTTCGCTTCCATACATAAGGGTCGGTAGAAGAACACCATTGTGCACTGGCATTCTAGTTTTTTTGGATAGGTTTTTGTTTGCGATGACAACTATGACTGTTATGCTTCCTTCTTTTTCGAAAATCATTACCTTGGACTTATTCACATTCATCATCAAATCGTATCGCTTGCATACCTCATACATACTAGACACCAGGGCTTGTAGTTCATGCTCGTTGTCTGCAAGTAGCACAGCGTCGTCCGCATACAACAAACTGCTTACTGACACACCGTTCATTTTGGCACGTGCATCCAACCCTTTCAGTTCTTTCATACACTTGTCCATACATAGATTAAACAACCAGTAAAATATGTATTGAATATACTTCTTTCTCAGTAGAACCAAATAATTTTTATCCTATAGCATTTCTATTGTTATCGAATGGGGCGCGTACACGCGTTAATGTATAAAAAATGCTAAAATATTATAAGCGAAACTTTCGTAAAATAGTGTAATCGAAGTCTCTCTTCCTCTAGGCTATAAACTTCGGTAATAAAATTTGAATAGCAATAAGTGGATATACGAAATGAAGGCGAACTCGCAAAGGATAGAGAATATTTGGAAGAAGTCTATTTTTGTATAATAGACAATAATTTACTTTCTTAGTTTATTGAACTGCGTATTTTCTAAATCTGACACTGCTTTTAGTCATTGTTCAAATTTGAAAGGAAAAAAAACTAAGGATATTTAAATGTATAATACAGTGTGGCTCCATCAAAATGTTGCCGATCTCATGGACTGATATGGTCACCAACAAGAGGTTCTACACAGAGCCAGAGTATGAAAATAATTGTTGTCTGATCAAATCAAATCAAATCAATTCAAATCAAATCAAATCAGTTTATTTTCTCAAAAGATATTACAAACAACAATTATAGTTTGGCATCTATTGGAAACAGATAAAACAGAATTCATGAGAGATGGTTCGACATTCTTCTTCCCTGTTTTCAATCCTGGGATTGGTTTGCAGCAATTTCCTCTATTATTCTCTTCCATTCTTCCCTGTCTTGTGCGGCTCTTTTGAAATCTGCATATGATGAGCAACGCACGTCCACCAACAGGTCCTCCAGGTACTTTCGGCGTGGGCGTCCCCTAGAGTTTGTCCCCTCGATCATACCCTCCATTATGGCATGCAAGAGACCTTCTTGACGTATTACATGGCCGATCCATGCCTGAGCAGGTGCCTTCCTCCTTCGATTCCTTGAAGAACTTCCTCATTCGTGATGTGGTCTCTCCAGGAAATTCCAAAGAGTCTTCTATAGGACCACATCTCAAAAGTTTGACATTAGGAATACAAGATATTCTCCAAAGTCAAGAGTATTTGTCTTCTGAACGTACTTTCACGAATGTAAAAGATGTGGATCTCCGAAGCGATCATGTTCAGCAGTTTGATTACTCTCCCCACTGGCATCACCAGAGGCAGGTTGGTTCTGCATGCTGGGAGATAAAACAGTCTGTGCTGACGCTGTCGAAGATAACCATCTGGAACATAAAGATGAATAGCCTCCAAGATAACTGAGTTTTCATAGAATCCCCTGAAAAGTCTGAAGAAATGGGTAAGTGTGCACTCATCTCTTCTCATCTGTAAACTATTGGTCTACAGCATGCCCAAGAGGAATGCAGTAGGATAAAACTACAGATAGCTACCAAACTCCCTCATGTAGAGATATCTCAGATATCTTTTCTGGACCCTCTCTAACATAAGCGAGTATCTCGCCTCGGGGGGACTCCATATCACCGAAACACATTCGAGCCGGCTCTGGACCAATGAGTTATACAAAATTTTCTGATGTGAAGTTTAGAAATATGGCATATTTAGGACACATTGAGAGAAATACGATCTGCTGCACCTCATCATAAAAGGGAAGCTCGAGGGTAGCCGCGATGTGGAAGACCCCAGATGTCCTGGCATGAAAATATCAAGGAGTGGACCGAAGTTCAGGAGGTGGAGGAGTTTTTCCATCTGGCACAGGATATAGAGGCCTACGCCAGGGTGATAGCCGACGTCGGGGGGACCTGACATGGCACTTGAAGAAGAAGTATAATAATACAGTGGAATCTTTCTTAACGATTAATTCGCACAACGAGCAAAACAAATTGTGAAAAAAAATGCTCCCTTATCGAGCGCCATTTCGCATAATAACTGACGCAAAATGGGGAAGTCCCATCTTCACGTCAACGAGGTTGTGTCATTGGCCAATACCATGGGAATGCGAAATGGCGAGATCTCGTAATCTTAAAACCGATGTTTAGTTTCAATGTCTCGTTTGAAAGTTAAAACTATGGACATGTTTTTAAAATAAACTGCCCGATAAATTTATATTTGATTTTTTTTTAACCACCCTACGTATTTGAACTTACGTGATACGTTCACTTTGACTATACCATTCTGCGATATCCCGTATCACGTACGCGCTTGAGAAAAAGTAATGTATCTAAAATGTACAAACTGGTAGGGATACGCGCGTGTGCCAACAACACTTGAGCGTAAGTCTTAGTTTTAAAAGGGGCGGGCGAAGTGTGCGGCCGAGTATTTGACGTTTCGTAATTAAAAAAAAGTAAATTATTATATAATTAAATTTCACTAATAAAAAACCTGCTTTTTTGCACCTTTCTCGGAAAATAACCCGAAGATAGGGCGGTTAAATCGCCTTTCATTTGAAGTTTGTCAAAAAAAAAAAATTGTATGATGTTTCCGTCTGGTATTTTCTAATGTGGAGAGACAGTTTTAGTTTTTGTATTGATAATAAAAACCTGTTATTTTCATTAATTAAAAATAAAATAAAAGTTTGATTATGACCGACAGTTATTTTTGAATTAATTTTTAAAACACCTGACCCGGATAAATTTAAATTTTTATTTTATTCGTTTTATCTCAAAAATGGTTCACTTTTGCGTAATGCCTTACATGAAATAATTCATCGGAAATAACCTCTCCTCCAACTTTCTAGAAGAAATGTATTCAATAAATAATAACCCTGATTATTTATAAATTATTTGCTAACCTACAGAATTATTTGCTAACTCTAAAAATAGCCACAATATTCAAAAGCTTCTACGCTCTTCTAGAACTAAAATAAATAGTATTATATTTCTCATAGTTACGTCATAAAACTTCTATTATTCGTATTTACGAATCGTATTTACTAACTGACCGCTTTGAATTGTGCGTATTTTTGCACAAATTACATTATTCTGGTAAAATGAAAATAAATACTCCATTTAACATTAATTCTTAGTAAATAAGTTTTCCTTAACCGAACAAACAATGGTATTTCTATACAGGATGAATAAGACAACAATTTGAATATTAAAAAAAAACCAGTGAATAAACAAAAAATTCCGGATCGTCAACTTCTTCTTCTCCTTATAGACCTTTGGTCTGTTCCTGAAATCGGGTTGGCCTCTCTTGGGAGGTTGACTCCCAACTATCTCTCCATCTCTTCGGCGGTCTTCCGGGGGGACGGCAGCCGGCAGGAATCTGATGCGCCAAAGCGTGTGGGATTCTGGTGGGATCCATCCTCTGCACGTGCGTATTCCAGTATCTTCTACGCTGTCTGCCCCATCTCACGACATCCTCCACCTTGCAGATCTCGCGGATGGCCGTGTTCCTCACCCTATCTCGAATTGTCCTTCCTGCTTTCATCCTCAGCGTCCTCATCTCTGCCACCCGTACTCTAGCCTTCGATCTTGTGGTATCCGCTCTGGTCTCAATGCTATATGTCAGTATAGGCCTTACGCAGGTTTTATATATTCTGACCTTACTGTCAGTTTTCATGTACTTGTTTTTATGTATTATATATTTGAGACAACCTGATACCGCCGAAGCCTTGTTGACTTGTCCTATTGTTTCACTGACAAGATCATTTTGACTGAGCAGATCCACTCCCAGATATCTAAACTTTGCAGCCTGTTCCAGCATTCTGTCATTTAAAGATAACCTGCATCATATTGAAGTCGGCGGCCGATGTCTGAAATCTATTTAAAAGTCTTTTCAGTTCGTCTCCCAACTCTGCTATCAGTGCAGCATCGTCCGCGTAGCATATGATGCTCACTACATCCTTCCCTATGCAGTATCCCAAACCAAGTGATGTGATATCTCCTATTATTTCATCCATAATGAGGTTGAAAAGAAATGAAAATCGTCAAGCTAACAACATTAATATTATAATAATAAGACTAATTTGTATAGCGCCGTTTTCGTGAATAGCTCACCTCAAGGACAATTTGATAGTGTTTTTAGTCATGAGAGCTGCATGTGACACCAACAATCAGATAACCGTTGTTTACATTTTATGCGATATTTTGAATATATGGGTTTTTAGGTGAGATTTAAAATCTGTCGGATTGTCAATGCATCTGAGGCGTGCAGGAAGCATATTCCAGGCGGACGGACCTGCCACTGCGAAAGCCCGATCTCCGAAGTTTGTGTGGGAGTTGCGCTTTGGTTCAACTAATCTACCTATTGTCGAGGAGTTTGCTGATCGAAGCGTAGATTGCCGCAAGTTAGGGCTATCAGCAACACAAAGTTCAGATATATAGGCTGGTGTCATTCCGTGAAGCGCTTTAAAAACCGTCCAGCATATTTTACAGAATGTTTTAAAAATTTAATGTATTGAATAATATATGTCATATTTGACGACTTTCGTGGCAGGGTTGCACGAGCTATATCTGCCACACCGAAGGTCCGGAATTCGATGTCTGGCGATAGCAGTATGCTTCTTACACTGTCTTTGGTCTGGTGTAGAATTCACGTGACAATAAAATAGCGATAGATTCGCTATCTGTCACATGTCATAAGAATCAAAAGCTAAAACGTTGTATACAGTAATTGAGTTATAATAATCTGCTGTATACAAGCGTGGAAAGCAACGGGAAACTACGACTTTAAAGGCCCAATTGGGATCTCAAAGACCAGCAAAATGTTTTAATTTTATTATTATAATTATTATTTTATTGAATTGCTCCTTACATCATGACAGCATGAGCCAAATCGATGTAAAGGGTATAATAGCTATCATAGTGATTCTCGTGACATGTGATAGGTAGCTAATCTATCGCTATTTTATTATCACGTGAATTCTACACCAGGTTAAAGACAGTGTGACATTCACACTGCCCTCGCCGGGAATCGAACCCGGAACCTTCGGGGTGGCAGTCAATGCACTTACCACTCGGCCACGAAGGTCGTCTAATGCAAACCGTTTAATGCAAACCAATCCCGTGGATAGAAACAAGTAAAGTATGTATTATCCTTGTTAAGTGATTTTTTAATTTAAGACTTCTGTTGTAGGTGAATGTAATCTCGTAACACCCTGTAAATACTCCAATATCCAAATATCGCGCGAGACATACTAAGTTTCTTTTGGATTATCTCTGTAATGGTCAGTATAGGGGTAGTTTTTGCAAGTGGCCTATATGGCTTTTAGCCACGGGGGCTGGGAGTCCCATGGAGCGGCAACCCCCCGCAACAGTTTCAACCCCATACAAATGTTCCGACCACCGAAATACCCGACACCCCATATGAAGTTACTTTGCAGAACCGTATGCAAGAGATACAAAATATCATAAATATTAATCAAACTAGTTGCAACCCTTAAAATATTCACGGAATTAAATATTTCTTCACTTTAAAAACTGGTCAAAATTAAAAAAGCATATAAAAATTGGAAAGTTTTCTCCAGGCGTTATCTAGTAATTTGTGATAATTGGGTTGATAGCCTTTCACAATACATTAATAAAGATTTTCTGCTTAAAGCCCCGTTTACACGCTACGATAAATCGCTACGATGTCCTGTTTACACGTTACGATAAATCGTAACGATTTCTTAATTGTTTATATTGGCTCTGTCCAGAGACGCCATCGCAACCCCATTTAAGGATCGCATTCAAAGTTGGTAGCGTGTCTATACCGACTTTCAATTGTTTGAGCACTTCGTATTGTACTAATATCAGACGTTTTATGGTGTGGTCTAGTAGCGACTGAAAGAAGATGATCAACAATCTCGGCATTATAATCAGAAATAGTTATATCATCAGGATAACATTTTTTTTTGTTTCCAGAAGAATGCGATAGCTTGGATAAATGTCGGCATTGTGATTTTTGTTTCCAGTGCATCGAAATTTATTGGTCTTTAGTTAATTTTTGATCAACAAAGAAAGCCAAAGCTTCTTCAGGTGTCATTTTTAATGGCATTTTCCTGCCTTGGCACGCATACGATTTTTTTTTATTTTAGTGGCTCTTTTTGGTGGAAAACAACTTGCTTCAGTATTTGTGCTGCATTTCGTCTACCCGTTGATTCTAGAGTCATTTGAGCTGCAAGAATAATTTCCCCCGCCGTAATCGGGAGCTTATTTACAAAATCTAATCCAAGAATTTGAGGCCGGTAAATCTCTATTGAGATACAATTAAAATTTGAATTAACCACCCTTTGGTGTAAATCCAGGATTTGTATACAGGTATAAGTATACATTCACAAATATTTGGTCTTCAAATATTCTGGTCAAAATTCTTTGGCATATAGAATGGAATAATACTCTTAGCGGCTTCTAACAATATGTTCGGTGACAGCCTTCGCATTGTGTTAATAAGGTAGTTTGCTAAATGCCGAAAATCATTCTCCATAGATGGCGTTAGTGGGTCGGTTGTATAGGTTAATTCTTGAAAAAAAAATTCACTAGTGCAACCAAATCTACATAGATGGCTGACCGAAACTGACACGTGAAGATAAATATGGATTTTGAAGTATATATACATCTTCCAAAAATTTGTCATGCATGATCACAATAACAAAGGTGGAATGGGGAATGTTGTAATTACATAAAGCGTGCGCTTAACCCAACCAATGACAGGTCATAAGTCCTGTAAACACCTTGATCATCCATGTTCAGTTTCCAGTTTACGTCTTCGTCTCTATTGAGATACAATTAAAAAAAACGTATATATTTTTTAATGATTGTTTTATGCATGAATTGTTTTTATTGCTTTTCTGTTTATGTGGTTAAAAAACCAATCTGGACATTGAAACATGAAAAACTGGATTGACTGGAATTGACCATCGTAGGCCTGGTCCCTTGGAATGCCAATTATCCAGGTTCCACTGTATATGGAAAATTGAATAGGTTTCTAGATTTACATAATTGTTCATGAAAAAATAAAAGTGACTGCGAAATGTTTTTGCCCGGTTCTAAGGCGTACCTGTTTTTTCTCGGGTAACAGCATCCACTCCGCCCTGATCTGAGGTCAGTGTCGGATTATGATGTAATTCTTCTCAAGGTAACCCAGAGTGCTACTGTTTCCAGAAAGTTAACCTTGTCATATCCGGAAGGATCCTAAAACGATTTGTATGTAACTATTTGACTCACTATTACGCCGTTTTCTCGGAGGGGTAGGCAGAGAGGATGGACCGCCACACTTCTCTATCTTGACCTACCTCTCAAGATTCCTCTATGATGAACCTGAATAGGTGTTTCGCGAAAATTCGCGAAGGTTTTATACACTGCAACATATTTAAATATATCCTTCTTCTTTTTCTTCCTCAGACTATTCCCGTTCTCTCCTGGACAAAGGCCTCCTCCATTCGCTTCCACGTCACTCTGTTTTGTGCAGACTGCATCCAGGTTATTCCGACATGTCTGTTTAGATCATTCATCCACCGTAGTTGCGGTCGCCCTTCACTTCTCTTTGCCGTCCACGGTCTCCAAGTCAGCAGTCTTCTTGTCCACTTTTCATCTGAGCTTCTGGTTACGTGACCTGCCCATTGCCATTTTAGAGTCGCCACATAAATAGTTCAGCAGTCGAAGTCCACTTATGTGGGTTATGCATTTAGCCCCGACACATTCGTTCCATATGTCCACTGGATATAATAAACATTCCCACTACCAGATTACCCTAAAGATAGAGACGCAACGATCTCCGAAACGTCGGTCGAAAAGGAGAAATCACACGTTGTTACCCAAAATCACACAAAACATATCACACTCGTTATGCGAAATGTAGCTCGTTAAGGGAACATTTTTCACCGTCTGTTTTGCTCGTTATGAGAGGTTCCAGTGTTCTTTCAACTCAGTAAAACAAATAATTCATTCGTATTGCCTTTTTCACCCCTCAAACCGTTTAGGGTGTAATATGTATTTTTTGTTTTATATGCCCGTCTTAATGCCAAAGTTTCACTAAATAATGGCAAATATTTCCTTATTGACCAACTTGTAATCTTTATTTTATGGTCAAAGCTTCCTGAGTTATTCGTTTAGTTGTGTGAACATTCAGACCAGTGGCGTTATTACGAAAATACCATCTTGATATAACAGTGTTTAATTCATAAAAAAATCTCATCATTACGGAAATTCTCGGCGAAAGTTTATGAAGAAAAGTTTTCATTACCCCTTATTTTGCGGGAGACTGTATTTGCAGTCCAAAAGAAATAGTCTTAAACGGTGGTTGCCTAAATTTGCCAAATAAGCAGTTTGTTTTACTTCATCACATAATTTTTTTTCTATACAACATATCGTTTGAACCCAATTACTGTATACAATGTTTTTTTTTAGCTATTATAATGTTTCTCATGACATGTGACATCGCCATTTTATTGTCACGTGAATTCTACACAAGACCAAAGACAGTGTGACAATCACACTGCCGTCGCCGGGAATCGAAACCGAGACCTTCAGTATGGAAGTCAGAGCTATTACCAATCTGCCACGAAGGTCGATTTTGGTCATGCTATGCTCTTCATGGTCTTTCACGGCTTCTCTTTCCACTCACAATACTTGTACACAACATTTTAACATTTTTTCTTTCATCCATTCGTTACATGTGTCCAAACAATCCAAGTGATCCTTTTTTGATTTTATTTATGATGCAATCGTCACAATTACATTTCTTTCTTATTTCGTTGTTCGGTATTCTATCATATATCGTTTTCCTGCACATTCTTCTCACTAATCTATTTTTTTTGAAAATTATCTTACTTTTATCCTTATTTTGTTCCAAGCTTCATTTCCATATATAAAGGTTGGCACTAGAACTCCATTATGTACTGCTATCGTTGCTTCCGTGGATATATTTCTATAAATCAATATTATTATTATTATGTCTTGAATAGGTATGTACATCATTGCCAAATCAATGAAAAGGATATAGCTATTATAATATATTGATACTCATGACAATTAGTCTGCTGAACGCGGTCTCCTCGGAGATCGACGTCTTTCATATAAGTGAAAGTACGTTCAGAAGACAAAAAATCTTGACTTTAGAGAGTATCTTGTCTTCCTAAAGTTCGAACAATCTCTCATGCGTCTCCGGTATTATGCTGTATATAATATTTTCTTCTTCTTTCGGTGCCGTGTCAGGTCCCCCAACGTTGGCGATCACTGCAGCAAAGGCATCTCTATCCTGCGCCACTTGGAACAGGTTCTGAACTCTTGATATTCCTGTCCACTCTTTGATGTTCCGCAGCTAGGATAGCTGCCTTCTACCAACTCCCCGACGTCCCTCCACTTTACCCATTTATATCAGTCGAAAGAGGTGGTATTTTCTCCCCTTAGCACATGACCCAAATATGAGACCTTTCTTACTTTCACACTCGACAACAGCTCTCTCTATTGGCTCTGGCTCTCTGTAGTACGTCTGCATTACTGACGCTATCGGTCCACGGTATACGGAGCATTCTGCGGTATATCCACATCTCAAACGCCTTCAATCGGTTCATTACATTAACTTTCAGAGTCCAAGTTTCACAGTCATAGAGTAGAACAGACCATATGACATATAACATTTAATCATTGTTTGTCGGAGTTTCAAGTTAAGATTATCGTTGCAAAAGAATGTTCTCATTTTATTTAATGCAGCTCGTGCAACTTCAATTCTTCATTTTATTTCAATGTCCGGGTATAATATTTACCTGTACTCAATAGATGCCTGAAACATTTATGTCGTTTGTAATGTATATTGAGTTAATTAACTGATTTGATTTGATGACATGTGATAGCTTATTAATATATTATATTCTATTCCGGACAGCGCAGGATAGGGAAGAGTTTACCAGAGTGATCGCCAACGTCGGGGGGACCTGACAGGGCACTTTAAGAAGAAGATTGTAATATTATTAAGTTGCAATAATTATACCTTATATTTCTTCTTTCGGTATTTTATCATACGCAGATTTCCCATACTTCTTAGTAATCTCATATATCCTACTTTTATCCTTCTTTTGCCAGCTCTAAACATCACTGACGTCGCTTGTAATGACTGAATTACTAAGATGTTATTACTCCACTGTCGGGTGTACGTACAGCATCCCTCACACCATGGACCGCTTGGAAATAAATTAACGTCAAGATTATGTAGTTTATTGAGAAAACTGTCGCTAGATGGCAGATCGGTTGATATATGTGGTCATCGCCGGATATGAGTTCACAGACATCTTGCTTTTTCCGACAGACCTAAAAAACTTCCGGCTTTCTTGGAAACGAATATTTAAAACAGTATTTCGTACCCATGGTTTATGAAAAGGAAGAAATATTACGATTTTCTTAAACGATTATGTATAAACTACGTTTGTAGACAAATATATTTTCATAAGGATTAATTGATTGACTTCGTCTCAATAGAGACGATGATGTAAATTGTTTTCTGGGAACAGAATATGGTAGTCGAGGCGCTTACAGGACTTATGACCTGTCATTGGTTGGGTTAAGCGATCGCTTAATTATCGCTTAATTAATAAATTTTATAACGATTAGTTTTCAAGAGTAAGTGGGCATGTAAGTAAGTAAACTAATATAATAAAGTACCTGTTTTTCTAGAATGATAAATGTGTTACGTCTGACCTTGGTTTTAGGCTTCAAAAATTGTTTTTCGCCATCCGCGTCGCAGAGGGAATAAGAAATGTCCAGACATTTCCCAGGACGAGAGTAAATAATTAAATTGGGGGGGTTTTGGAAATGATACTCTTTTAATTAGGCTTGTAGGAGGTTTTGGCGTTAAGCAATTAGTGTCGGCGTTCAGAAGTCATACAGTCGGAGCAAAGGTGGCACGTATATATATTTTTAAATGTTCAGTGTATATTTTAAAGTCTATAATACACCCAAGCTCTCTAATAATGCTAGACTGAGAAGGCTGAGATGGGCTGCACATGTAAAGAGAGAATGCCGTTGTCTCTGGTACCAAAGAGAACCCTTGAGGGACATCCGAGTGGAAGGAGAAGGATCTGTAGCTCTAGACTTAGACGGGAAGTGAGGTAAGAAAGAACGCTGCACAACTACTGCAAATTAGAGACTAGAAGACCGCAGCAGATGACAAATGTGTTTGTAGGCCATGGCTTGATATGAGCTGTAGAGCCAACGAAGATGAAGATTATGAATATTAACGATTTCAGAATCGAGAAAAACGTGACATGACAATATTAATATTTTTTTTATATCCGTCCATGTTAGAAGTATGTAGACGCATTAGAACAAATCCAGAAAAAAATTGAGATACCTCTTCATATCCTAGGCTTATGCACCACAATGATCTATTGATTTACATAGAGAACCACAGTTGTACATTGATCTTCTTTTTCCTGGCGCTATCCCATCTCATTGTCTGTGTTGACTGTTTGAGTCGGTTCTTCTTGATCTTTCTGCAAGACGCTATTCCACTGAATCATCCACGTGTTCCTAGGTCTTCCTCTCGATGGTTGACGAGGAAGATTCACAGACAAAGCTCTATTTACTGTGTGGTCTGGTGGTCTCCGTTTTATATGCCCGTACCACCTCATCTGCCTTCAATCAAGCTTACTATTTATATCAGTAACTCTCAGACTACCCCGAATGCGTGAACTTTTTATTAGAAAAGGTACATCGATGATAATAGGACTTAAACTCCGTTACATCATTGATAGCTCATACCTCGTAGAGTGTTATGGCCACCAGAAAGATATTCTCGCATTAGGAGACGACACGATTTGCTGTAAATACCACATACCAGGATAAATGTCATGGCGAAGCATACCATGACTTATGGTGCTCTTAAATGGGATGTCAGTCGATGTGGACATTTTCCAAATGACGTATGCGTCTTTTAAGGATCATACGGGTTCATTAATTTTAATTTCCTGAATTACTATTCTTCTTATATTATTATTCTGTAAATTTGTGTATTACTATATTTAAAATGATTTAAAATTATAAACTGTATACAGTTCTTCCTTCTTCCTCAGCCTATTCCCGTCCACTCCTGGACAAAGGCCTTCTTCATTCGCTTCCATGTCACTCTGTTCTTGCAGACTGCATCCAGGTTATTCCGACGTGTCTGTTCAGATCATCCTTCCACCGTAGTTGCGGTCGCCCTGCACTTCTCTTTGACGTCCACGGTCTCCAAGTCAGCAGTGCGTATGCAGTTATTGAGTTCAAATAACCAGTTGTATTATGAAAAAGTCGGAAAAATGTGTGAATCACTGTGTGAATGTGGGTGAACCTAGAAAAAACGTTTCAGGATAAATTAGTGTGACTCTTCATTCTCTCTGCCTATCCTTCCGGAGAAACGGCATGACAATTTGTTGTTTTTATGTCATTCTTCTTCCTCTTCTTTTAGACCTCTGGTCTGTTCCTGTAGTTAGGCTCTCTTGGAAGGTTGACACCCAGCAATCTCTCCATCTCTTTGTCGGTCTTCCGGAGGGACGGCAGCCATCAGAGATCAGATGCGCCACAGCGTGTGGAGTTCTGGAGGGATCCACCCTCTGCACGTGCGCATTCCAGTATTTTCTGCGTTGTCTGCCCCATTTCACGACATCTTCCACCTTGCAGATTTCGCGGATAGCCGTGTTCCTCACCCTATCTCGAAGAGTCTTTCCTGCTTTCATCCTCAGTGTCCGCATCTCTGTCACCCGCATTTCGTTCTTGTGATATCCGCTCTGGTCTCAATGCTATAAGTCAATATAGGCCTAACGCAGGTTTTTTATATTTTGACCTTACCGTCAGTTAACATATACTTGTTCTTCCATGTGTCATTCCAATAAAATAAAAATATAGAAAATAGTCGTTTTCATTCGTTTTAATTATAAAATTTGTTTTATGATTTTTTTCATTAATATTTTACAAGCCGTCACTGGGTAGGTTCTCCTAGTGATATCAAATGAAATCCCCAGGAAGAAGTAATAATTTATGTCGAGAAATTAAGGTCGGAATTTAATCGCATGATTTTCGCTCAAGTTCACTTAGGCCAAGCGTAATATTGTGCTGAAAATAAAAGGAGCACATTCATTACTCCAGTTCTAAAGCGAAGTGTCCACAAATAAGAAATCTTTTGCAAGTGGACTTCTATTAGCGGACTTTCAATGAGTAAACTTAGCCTTTCACGTGTTTAATGATTCTTCTCTTCTTCATAATCATGTCTTCAGTGTTGGATATCTTCTTCTTCCTAAAACGTGAAAAGAAAATTAATATTAATGTACCCATATGATCCTTAAATGACCCATACGTCATTTGGAAAATGTCACTAACGAATTCTTTACAGCTTCGAATAAATGGGCATCTCATACCCATTTCTTTAAATAAATCAGGGGATATTTCGATAACTCGTGCAAGATTGTGTAGGTATTTTTGTCCCTGATAGATTTCTCCAACAGCGATAGCACTGATTGTTTTACCCACCGGCCACCAGAACCAATATGCCTCTGGTGACACCGTTGGAAGAGCAATTAGTCTGCTGAACGCGGTCTCCTCGGAGATCGACGTCTTTCATATGGTACGTTCAGGGGACAAATACTCTTGACTTTAGAAAGGATCTTGTCTTCCTAATGTCGAACCATCTCTAATGCTTTCCTGGTATTATGTTATATTTTTATAATATTTTACCTGTTTATTTTGCTGTTCGTAATGTCTTTTGAGTTTGAGTTTTGTTTGAGTGGGTTCTTAGGACAATATATGGCCCAGTGAGAGACCACAATGGTTGGCGTCGTCGATATAACCGAGAGCTATATGATATCTATAAAGAGCCCGATGTGATCAGATCCATCAAAGTAGGGCGCTTGAGATGGGCTGGTCACATAATCAGAATGGACGACGACAACCCTACAAAACGCCTCACGCTCTCAGTACCACAGGGACGTAGAAGACCAGGAAGGCCCAAAATGCGATGGATGGACAGTGTCAACACGGATGCATCGGTGTTGCAAGTGAGAAATTGGAGAATAAGGGCATCAAACAGACAAGAATGGAGGAAGCTCCTGGATTCAGCCAAGGCCCACCCAGGGCTGTCGAGCTTAGGATGATGATGATGAATGTCTTTTGAGTTAAAAAACTGATTTGATTTGATATTACTTTATTTCTTTCATCCTCTTTAAAAACATGTTGACTGTTTAAGGGATATATTTGAGAACCGATAAAATACCAGAAACGCATGAGAGATGCTTTCACTTTATTAATATAAGATACCCTCTACAGTCAAGAGTATTTGTCTTCTGAACGTACTTTCACTAATATGAAAGAGGCCGTTAATAATATCCAGTAGTTTTATTGCTCTCCCGATCGCCATCACCAGAGGCAGGATGGTTCTGTGTCTTGGGAAATAAAACAGTCTGTGTCGACGCTGTCGAAGATCCAAGGCCCACCCAGGATTGTCGTACTTATGATGATGATGCACGCTAAATTGTAGGAATTTTGAGAAGGCGCTAAAAGTATGCCAGGAAACAATGAT
Organism: Lepidostoma basale; assembly: GCA_022606425.2. Classification (NCBI taxonomy): domain Eukaryota; kingdom Metazoa; phylum Arthropoda; class Insecta; order Trichoptera; family Lepidostomatidae; genus Lepidostoma; species Lepidostoma basale. The sequence goes on from JAHDVF020001522.1 coordinate 1,712,613, forward strand.
GTGGCAACCTTTCTGCGTACCCCTTCGGGGCAACGACCTAATGGTTAGTAAGTTTAAAAAATGCTTACAGCAAATTAACTAGTCTGTTATTATATAATAAATAAAGTTACCTGCTATCACGAAAAATTAAAATGGCTTGGTGAACAAGAGAACCCGTTTTTTAATTTGCATATATAACTGTTTCTAATTAGACAGAACTAACAAATTATCCTCGTAAGCGATTAGCCAAAATTTAAGAGGGGAGGTCAAATAATTCGCTATAGGAAAAATATTAAACTTCTTCTTCTCCTTCTTCCTATTGGTTTAGGTCGTATAATCTGTTTGAGACGGTGGGCTGTCCTGGATTGATTATGTCCAGCCATCTCTCCATCTCTTCGGCGGCCTTCCTGATAATCTCTTGCTGCTTGGGTTTTCATCTTGCCTGCCTCTGGTGACACCGGTGGGAAGAGCAATTAATCTGCCGAACGCGGTCTCCTCGGAGATCGACGTCTTTTATATTATTGAAAGTACGATGAGTATTACTCACGAAATTACTAGTATTACTCACGAGTATTACTCACGAAAGTATTATTGAAAGAGCGCATGGGTGAAGAAAGAATGGTTAAAAAAGTATACGTTAACAATGTAAATGGAGTAAGGAGTCGAGGTAGACCGAGGAAAACATGGCATGACCAAATGAATCAAATATTAAAAGTTGGTCATGTCAGAAGCCGGAAGAATCGACGTGCGTGTATGACTCGATGTATGAATGTGGAGGAAGCTAGAGAGGTGTGCCAGGATAGAGTAGTGTGGCGGTCCATTCTCTCTGCCTACCCCTGCGGGGAAACGGCGTGATGGTTTTGTTTGTTTGTTGTTTGTTTGTTTGAAAGTACGTTCAGAAGGCAAATACCCTTAATTCTGGAGAGTATCCTGTCTTCCTAATGTTGAACCATCTCTCATGCGTTTCTGGTAGTATACTATACACAATATATTATTTTACCTGTTCTCAATAAATGCCTTAAAAAATAATTTTGTAATGTCTGTTGATGAAATAAAATGATTTGATTTGATCTTTAACAATTTTTACAATTCTGGTATTCTCCATGTGGTCCACGTGGTCTATCCAAAAGCGCCTTCTGCTTCTTCCCCATCTCACTATGTCATCAACACCACAGACAGACCTTATCGTTTCATTTCTGATCCGATCTCTGAGGGTTTTGCCTGCGGTGAAGCGCAGGGTTCGCATTTCTACTACTCTAAGAAGGTATCGGCTTTGACCTCTATTCCATACGTCATGATGGGGCGAACGCATGCCTTGTATATCTTGACTTTACTGTCGGTTAGCAGCCAGCCACGGCTGTCGCTTTGTTGGTTTGTGCTCGCACCTCGTCATATAGGTCACTGTAGCTACCGATCTCTTTGCCTAGCTAAGTGAATCGCATGACTTTCTCAATAAAAATATTAAACTGTGAAAATAAATTATTGTATTATATAGACGTTGTCCTTTCTTAACGTTGGCTTGCCTGCTAATGGCTGGTTTAGCAAACGTTTTTTCGATATTCGTATTTCATGGAAGATCATGTAAGATATTCAATTTGCACTATATATGCGTTTACGTATACTTAATTAATGATTTAAAACGTTATTTTTAATATATTAATAATACGAGAATGTATGAGGTAAGCAAGTCTTTTTAGAGATTTAATGGTGAATGTCGGAAAGTCAAAGGTGATGGTTTTTGAAAGGGAAGAGCAAATGACAGTTTGTAACATTAGTGTAAACGAAGAGAATTTGGAGCTGGTGAGTGAAATGTATTTAGGTAGCATGTTCACAGCGGATGGACGAACGGATAGTGACGTCAAAAGAAGGGTTGGTGCCGGTAACAAAGTGAATGAAGCTTATTGGAAACAAGTTTATCAATGAAAGCGAAAACGGCCGTTCACAATGGAGTTCTGGTCCCAACCCTAATGTATGGAAGCGAAGCATGGAACTGGCAGAAGAATGATGAGAGCAGAATAAATGCGGTAGAGATGAGGTCCCTAAGACCAAACAAACGCAGGGATCCTTTCATAATTTTGTTCATAATACTTTCTTCCTCTCTACATTCCTTCATTATATCAGCTTTTGAAATTTGGAAATTTTCTAATATCTTTTGAAAAAATAAACTGATTTGATTAGAATTAAATGCTTCACTTTCATACATCAGGTTTTGTATGAAAACTTCAAGATAATGCAAGTCAAAATTTCAACTTTAAGTTATTATTTAATAATTTACGATTTCCCAACGATATTTTGATCCCTCCTCATCGTAACAAGGGTAGGCTATAACCAGGTTCTAAATATTTCTAGACTTAATTTTCCGGAACTATAAGTTTCCTGAAAATCCAATTATGTACTGAATTACTGTTACTAATTTTTACGTTACTTTTGCCATGAGACCATAACGCATTTCTCGTTTACAACCCTTTTTTAACAGGGTGCTGTTTTCGAGTTAAAAATTAAAACTATAATTACAGGGAGTGTCATGAAAATTTGATAATATTTTATTTTTAAATTTGTGTAGACGTTTTTATATTTTTTTCTGTATTATTCCAAGTCCTCACGGTCTATTCTATCTACCTACCCCTTCGAAGAGACGACGTGATGGTTATTTAGTTAATTACTTTACCTGTATTTATTCACTCCATATTGATTTCTTCTTCTTCTTCTTCCTCAGCCTATTCCCGTCCACTCCTGGACAAAGGCCTCCCCTATTCGCTTCCATGTCACTCTGTCCTGTGCAGACTGCATCCAGGTTATTCCGATGTGTCTGTTCAGATTATCCTTCCACCGTAGTTGCGGTCGCTCTGCACTTCCCTTTGCCAAACGTTCTCCAAGTCAGCAGTCTCCTTGTCCACTTTTCATCCGAGCTTCTGGCTACGTGACCCGCCCATTGCCATTTTAGAATTGCCACCCGGTGGATGATGTCAGTGACCCTTGTTCTTTCTCTTACTGTATTTATTCATTCCACATTGATTTATATATTTTAAACTAACTAACTGACTTTCTTGCTGACTCCCCAAAGGGGGAGGCAGAAATAAAAGACTGCCATAACTTTCTTTCCTGACATTTTTTTTTCTTATGTACAACAGGTCGTTTGAACCCAATTACTGTATACAATTTATTTTAGTTATTATATTGATTCTCATGACATGTGATAGGTAGCCAATCTATCGCAAATTTATTGTCACGTGAAGTCTACACCAGACCAAAGACTGTGTGACAATCACACTGCCATCGCCGGGAATCGAACCCGGGACCTTCTGTATGAAAGTCAGAGCTCTTACCACTCTGCCACGAAGGTCGACAATACTTATCTCTCTTCCTCAACATTTATACAATGTGTCACGCACTCACGTCAATTTCTCGACACGTGGCCGACATTCAATATTTGATTTATTCAATCATGCCACGTTTACCTTGGTATTTCTCTATTTCTTGTTCCATTTACATCGTTAACATATACTTTTTTTACCATTCTTTCTTTCCATATATCCAACCATGTTAATGTTATTTTCATTATTTTGTTTATAGCACTTATATTCAACATTTTTTAAGTAATGAAAAAAAAATTAAAAATAGTCAATTGTTTTGGCCGAAACACTACGATACTTTAACATACTTTAACTGTTAAATTTAAAACACTGTTAAAATATCACAATTTATTTTTATTCACTGAGAGTGTCGCGACAGCTGTATCGCCTACCGATCATGGCAACTGTTTATTGTAATATTAGTTTATACTACAACAACTTTTTAAAATACCATATTGTTTATTAACAATGAACTTCTACCATGAAATTTCAAATTACAGCATTCATATTAAACATGTTTATTTTCTAAGATAGAATGCCGATGAATAAGAACATTATTAAGCCGTATAAAGGCATTCAATCCTCACTTAATACCTAGGCTGACCCTCGAGGAGACAATGTGGCGTGATAAGACACAGTTAAGAAAGTTAACTCCCTGCTCTAAAAGCATTTCGACTCTTTTCCCGTAATGGCAGATAGTTCTGCCTAGATTTTATTAGATTCCATCGCCGTTTTTTGCTTCGGGAAATCGCTAAAACCCAACCGGGATTTTAGCTAAAATCGCAAGTGAAAATTCTGGGAAATTGTAATGAATATCAGCTGTGCGTTCGAAATTTGATTCGAATCTTCTCCTTCAATTAGCTATCTCTCTTTAAGTTGGGTGGCCTGCTTGGTGAACGTTGGCCTACGGGTATCCCATTTGCAGCAGTGTTTGTTATTCTGTGAGTGTTCATACAGTTTACAAGATCTCGCCATAGTCGTCTCCTTATTCTTCTTCATTTAGATATGGTGATCTGTTGCTCGGGATTGACCTCCTTTTGCGATTTGGAAGACCCGCTATCTCTCTATGTAAATTCAGGGGTGCCACAAGGTTCAAACCTAGGGCCACTCCTCTTCACCATCTTTATAAATGATTTTGCGAAGGTGATAAATTTCTCGCGATTTTTTTTATTTGCTGATGATCTTAAAATATTTCCTGGAAATTAAGAATCCTGACGACTGTCTTCGCCTCCAGTGGGACATTGATAATATTGTTAACTGGAGTCACAGTAATCAAATGCAATTCAATGTCTCTAAGTGCGTTAAGCTATCTTTTACTAGAGCATTGAGAACTGCGTATCATTGATACACGATGAACAACCAGCAACTAGCACATGTATTTACGTTGAGAGATCTCGGGATCATCTATGAGAGTAGGCTGACTTTTCGTGCACTTATCGAGAGGATTTGTGACATTGCACTGAGGATGTTGCGCTTCATCGTCCGGACCGAAAGAGTTTTCAGAGATCCCAATGTGCTCAGAGTCATATACAGGACGTTGGTTTGGAGCAGACTCGAAAGGGGTTCTGTGATATGGAGTCCTCACGAGGCGAGATATTCCGTTATGCTGAAGAGGGTTCAGAAAAAATTTCTGAAGTATCTTTATATGAGAGAGTATGGTAGTTATCCGTGGCTCTATCCCACGGTATTTCTTTTCGGAATGCTCGGAACCAATTCTCTACAGCTTCGAAGAGATGGGCATCTATCTATCTAAATCTATCTATCATAAATCTATGAAAGTAGGCTGATTTTCCATGCTCACATCGAGAGAATATGTGGAGTTGCACTGAAAATGTTGGGATTTATTCTCCGAACTGGTAGAGTTTTCAAGAATCCCTATGTTTTACGAAATTTGGTCAACTCATTGGTCCGGAGCCGGCTCGAGTGTGGCTCGGTGATATGGAGTCCCCACGAGGCGAGATACTCGCTCATGTTAGAGAGGGTTCAGAAAAGATTTCTGAGATATCTCTACATGAGGGAGTTTGGTAGCTATCCGTGGCTTTATCCCACTGCATTCCTCTTGGGCATGCTGGGGACCAATAGTTTACAGATAAGAAGGGATGGGTGCACACTTACCCATTTCTTCAGACTTATCAGGGGATTCTTTGAGAACTCCGTCATCTTGGAGGCTATCCATCTTTATGTTCCGGATGGCTATCTTCGACAGCGTCAGCACAGACTGTTTTATCTCCTAGCATGCAGAACCAACCTGCCTCTGGTGATGCCGCTGGGGAGAGCAATCAAACTGCTGAACGTGATCGCTTCGGAGATCGATGTCTTTCATATTCGTGAAAGTACATTCAGAAGACAAATACTCTTGACTTTGGAGAGTATTTTGTATTCCTAATGTCGAACCATCTCTCATGCGTTCTTGGTATTATATATTCCTTATGTTTTACCTGTTCTCAATAGATGCCTTAAACTATAAAAAATGTTTGTAATGTCTATTGAGAAAATAAACTGATTTGATTTGATTTGATTTGAATTTGAATCTAATAATCCATTTTTTTAGATTAATCAGGAGATATTTCGATAACTCGGCCGTGCTGGAGGATGTGAATATTTTTGTCCCCGATAGATATCTCCGACAGCGACAGCACAGATTGTTTTACCTACTGGCCGCCAGAACCGTTCTGCCTCTGGTGGCACCGGTGGGAAGAGCAATTAGTCTGCTGAACGCGGTCTCCTAGGAGATCGACGTCTTTCATATTAGTAAAAGAACGTTCAGGGGACAAATACTCTCGACTTTAGAAAGCAACTTGTCTTCCTTATGTCGAACCATCTCTAATGCGTTCCTGGTATTATGATGAAAGTATATAATATTTTACCTGTACTCAATTTATGCTGTTAAACATTTATGCTGTTTGTAATGGCTTTTGAGTAAATTTGAGATTTGATTTGATTTGATTTGACATGGCAGCGGAAGAAGAAGGGGAGATGTATTGTTCTACGATTGTTTAACCTACTTATTTTACGAATCCCCTATGAACAATATAAACATCGATATGTATTTCTATTTTTATCTGAAAACTAAAAAGATACAACACAAAACTTTCTTTTCGATAGGCAATCTTCGAATTTTTTATTGTACTAAGACAGGGCTTGCCAAACTTAATATCCTTAACTTTAAAATCGTTTGATCTTGTCTTAGGCTTAATTTTTACTGTTATAAAATGTTCTTAGATTTATATCAATTATCAAAATTTTTTTTAACTAACTAACTAACTAACCGTCATGCCATCTCGTCGGAGGGAAAGGCAGAAATAATGGACACTGTTCTATCCTGACATACGCCTCTGGATTCCTCTACATTCATACATCTTTTTAAGCACGCACGTCGATTTCTGCGACTGCTCACGTGACCGCCATTTATTATTTGATTTATTTGAGGTGCCACGTTTTCCTCGGCCTTCCTCTATTTCTAGCTCCGTGAACGTTGTTTACATATATGTAACTTTTGTCATCATTTTGTCTTCATTATTTTGTTCATAACACTTTCATTCACAGCACAGCACAGATTGTTTTATTTGCCGCGCTGCAGAACAAACCTGTCAATGGTTATGCCTGTGGGTAGGGCAATCTTATTGCTTAATCGGATCGCCTCGGAGGTGGACATATTTCGTGATAGTGTGAGTTGCCTCAGGGATGCAATATCAATGTTGTGATTATTTCTAATTCTTAAGCTTATTTTTGTTTTTATTTTTTATGCTTCTCTTTTAAATTTTCATAATGAAATTGCAAACGATCTTCAAATATATCTGTAATGTTTGTAATTTTTAGTAAAATAAATTAAATGAAATAAAAATGAAATTCGCACCGCATTCACTTCGTATATTTGCATTTGACAATCATATACAGATTTACCATACTTTACTAAGAGATCTTATTTCTATTGCATTTATTCTACTTTTATCTTTATTTTGCCAGTTCCATGCTTTACTTCCATATATTAGGGTCGGCATAAACAAAAATTGTAATGGAATTTATTTCGTTAATTACGAAATAATTTTTTTTTTTTTAATATTTGTAGTACCTATAATATATCATCCATTATACCGATGTTGAAAATATAGCGACTTTAAAACATTTTCTTATAAATTCTTTTGGATACATGGATATGAACTATTTCTAAAGTTCCATTTACTTAGTTACCCGTATCAACCCTTATTTCGACGTCATTGCCTATTCAGCCACCCCCTGTGAACACGCTACCTAAATATACAAATTCAACAAACTACGATAAATTGGGTTTTAATTAATAAAAATGCAGGGAGAATTTAAAGTGTGTGGCAGTCCATCATCCTTGCCTACTTTTTTGGGAAATCAGTGTGATGGTTGTAGTTATATTATCTTACAATGTAGTAATATTTAAAACACTTTCTGAAATATTACATATGATTTTACTGAAATCTCTTCATCTATTATTATATAATATACATGTATACATATATATATATATATATATATATATATATATATATATATATATATATATATATATATATATATATATATAATAATATATATATATATATATATATATATATATATATATATATATATATATATATATATATATATATATATATATATATATATATATGATATATATATATATATATATATATATATATATATATATATATAATAATATATATACATATATATATATATATATATATATATATATATATATATATATATATATATATATATATATATATATATATATATATATATATATATATATATGTATATATTTATATGTATATATATATATATAAAACAAAGTCGTTTTAGTTACACCATTAACGATTTAAGAACGGCTGGAAATTATGATGATCTTTGATTTGTTGGATTTGTCACCGTCCTGAATAGCAGATTAACTAATAAAACATCGGAAAAAATCACGAAAAAAAAATTAAGAATTTTTTTTTTATCGTACATTTTGTATGGAACGGCTTTTTTGATGATATGAAATAAACGCTTGCCTCAAATCATAGACTCTGGCGCTATGTGCTATTTCCCATGACGACCAACTAATTACAGGGCCAATCCTTGGGTCTTTGTGGCCTGAATCTAGAAAATGAATGTTTTTATCACGGTCCATTGTACGTAGTATCACATGTCGGCAAATCATCCGATTTTTTCGTTGAGGAAAAGGAAATTGACCCGAGTGCACCCCATCCATCAAATAGTTTAATAGAAAGTAGTGCAACAATGATACGCGAATCATTTCGATTCGCTTTAATAAAGCCTAGCTGCCACGTAAATTACATTAATTTCAATGTCATTAAAATACTTTTTATTTCGATTTTTGCACATTTATTGAATTTAATTCATTTTGAGTATTCATTTCAACTTAATAAAAAAACTGAATTTCATTGGGCTAATAAGTTAACACAACATTTATTGATTATGATGCGGTACGAAGTTCGCCGGGTCAGCTAGTTTTAAACAATAGTGAAATAAAACGATGTTTTTGAATTTTTTCCGCTTTGGTATTTTTTCGCAGATACCGATAGACCAACAGTTTAGTCCACTAGTTTACCTCGACCAGACTGTCGATGCCATCCAATCAGGCGAAACTAGTCGCTTTCGAAATAAAGACAAAAGTGGAAGTAGTTATAATAAAAATATTATATTTATTAAACTTACTAACTAACCATCACGCCGTCTCTTCAAAGGGGTAGGCAGAAAGAATGGACCGCCACACTGTTCATTCCTGATACACTTGTCATGCACGCACGTCGATTTTTCCGACTCTTCGCGTAGCCGACATTCAATATTTGATCTACTTGATCCTTCTACTTCCGTTTACATCGTTAACATATACTTTTTTACCATTCTTTCTTCATTCATTCATTCCATGTGTCAAAATCATCTTAATTATCATTTCATTATTTTTTACATAATACTTTCATTCGCACTGCATTCTCTTCCTTAATTTTCATTCGACACTGTCATACAGAGATTTCACTTCTTTAGCATTTATTATATTACACTTTCTTCAATCTTTTGCCAGTTTTATGCTTCGTTTCCATACATAAGGATCAGTACAATAACATTATTGTGCACTGCCATTTTAACATTTTTGGATAAGCGTTTGTAAAATTATACTTAGGAAATTAAAAATAACTTTGTTCAATCCACTAATTATTAAAGAAATATTTAAAAACACGACATGTTTCGAAGGATACTCCATCTTCAGGTGTAAAAATATAATAAAAATTAAACAAAGAAAGACTAATATAAAAACGCATTTAAAATTCGATACAATATTTCAAATTGAAAAATTAACTTGGGCTATTTGGTATAAGTACTAATAACAATTTTTTTAACAGTAAGAACTAATAAATAATATTAAATAATAAAAATACATGATGATAGTATAAAAAATATAAAAATTGTAATTTAGAAAAAACATACATTAGAAAAGACATAATTTATACAGAAATTTATAATTATTTAATTTATATTTGATTGGGAATGGGAGCTTGAGAAATTAAATAATAATATTAATAGCTCAAATTTCACTGGGAGTTCGCGGGGTCGTGAACCGTGGGTTGGCCAGCCCTGCCCTAAGACAATCTTTTTTCTTCCCGCCAAGAATAGTGGACCAACAGATTATCCGAAGACAAAGAACACTGATTTATGGTTATTTAAGGGTCGTATTCAAATACACTCCCTACAAGGAAATGTAGATATTTTGATGTTGCTGGGATAACAAAGATTTGACCTTTTTAAAAAGCTACATACACAGTTCTCAACTTGTGTTTTTGTAATAAAACTCACTTCTTAACCTTCACATGTTTCTCTGCAATGGTAGGCAGAGAAAAAACCGCCGACACTTTAATAAACATATACATATTTTGCTAGACCTCTTAAGGGGTTACACCACCCTGAAATTTTCAAAAAATCAGAGGAGTACTTTGACATTCACTTATACATACTACTATACTATAGTGTGTTTTTTTTTTAATTTGATTTTTAAACTGGCATCACTGTTTCTACAGACTATCAATTTGACAGTTGACAGTTGATTTGTAGTCAAAACGTTTTGCCATTTTACCCAATTGCTCAATAAAGGTGTCTAAGATTGAACTTCACGATTGCGCTTCATTCGAGCAAGCCGAATCTTTTATATGCCCGAAATCATATTTAAACAATAATGGCATAAAATTATCTATTAAATAAAGCCAATATCATAGAAATTAACATTATTTTTATATGTTTTTTTTTTATTTTAAATTTGTATACCTCTAAAAAAACACAATTTATGTAACAATGTGTATAAGGGTGTTTTTTTAGAGGTAAACGAATACAAAATGAAAATAAAACACATTATAATATATATGATGTTGGCTTTATTTAATAGATAATTTTATGCCATTATTGTTTAAATATGATTTAGGGTATATAAGCGCCACGGCTAGCTCGAATGAAGCGCAATCGTGAACTTTATCAAGCATCTGGGTGAAATGGCAAAACGTACAGACTACAAATCAACTGTCAACTGTCAAATTGACAGTCTTGACAGAATAATGTTGCCTGTTTAAAATCCAAATATCTAAAAAAAACACCCTATATTATGTCTATAAAGATATACACAAGTAGTGTGAATGGGAAAAGAATTCTAGGAAGACCAAAGAAGACATGGCATGACCAAATTAATCAAATACTGAAAGGCGACCACATTCTAAGTCGGAAAAATCGACGATCGTGCATGTCACAATGTGTAAATGTAGAAGAAGCGCGAGAGTTATGTCAGGAAAGAACAATGTGGCGATCCATCCTCTCTGCCTACCACTCCGAGGAAATAGAATGATGGATAGTTAGTAAGTAACATCCATCAAGAGATTTCAGTAAAATCATTAACTTTTATCTAACTAATTAACTTACCATCACGCAGTCTCCCCGAAGGGGTAGACAGAAAGGATGGACTGCCGCACTTTTCTTTCCTGACATACGTACTCGTATTTCTCTCGATTGCTCAACATCGTGTTATGCACGTGCGTCGATTTCTCTGACATTCAATATTTAATTTATTTGATCGTGCCAAGTTTTCCTCGGTCTTCCCCTATTTCTGGTTCCATTTCAACGTTAACATATCATTTTTTTTACCATTCTTTCTTCATTCATTCTTTTCGTGTGTCTAAACCATCTTAATGATCCTTTCATTATATTTTTCATAACACCATCATTCGCACCGCATTCACTACTTTTATTTTCATTCGACACTCTATCATACACAGAATATTCACAAATTCGTCTAAGAGATCTCATCTCTACTGCATTTATTCTACTTTCATCCTTCTTTTGCTAGTTCCATGCTTCGCTTCCATACATCCCATTAACATTTAACAGTTTTAAATCATAATTTATCCAACTTTGTACATAGCTCGTAAAAACTAAAATAGGGACGTGAAGAAACATCCATTTCGCTAAATATATTACCCATATAAGGGTTAATAACCCACCCCTAACATTTTTCCCCGTATCACTTCGCGAATTTGTTTTCTGCGAAGTTTATGGTCCCTGATTAAAATCCAGACTATATGGCTGATAATCTGTCTTCAACTCGGTCTAACTCTCGTAATAAATTAGCGAAATATCTCCATGGTTATGTTATATACTTACAAGAAAATAGTTTTTGGATTGTATACTCGTACTTAAAAACTTCATAAATTTTGATGTGATTAAGCATGAAAGTTATTAAATTTTCCAGGTAGTAGCGTTTTCAGGAAGTTATACGAGTTTTCCTAAGAAATATTATATATTCCACACATTTCAAAACAAACGCTGACAATCATAATGTTTATTATGTTATAATAATTAAAATAATTAAAACATGATGATTGCCGAACGTATTTACAAAGGACTCCCTTCACATCCTAACCCCACAATTAAATAACTCTCAAATACGACTCAAACACCTCCAGCCGCCACAAGCGCCCAAATTCGATCCTTCTTCAGATGAACACTCCGGGCTACAAAAACCTTCTGTATGAAAGTCAGAGCTCTGACCACTCTGTTGAACTTCGTGGCAGAGTGGTGAGAGCTCTGACTCCCATCCAGAAGGTCCCGGGTTCGATTCCCGACGATGGTAGTGTGATTGTCACACTCTCTATGTTCTGGTGTAGAATTCACGTGACAATAAAATTGCGATAGATTGGCTACCTATCACATGTCATCAATAGATAAAATAAATTCTTCTTCTTCATCTTCTTCCTTGTTGTAGACCTATGTGGTCTGTTCTCCAGAGTGTTGCTCCTCCCTGGAGGTAGATTCCCAGCTGTCCTTCCATCTTTTAGGAGGTGTTCCACGAGGACAAGTCCCATTGATTATGCAATGCAATATAGGGGAGTCTGGTGGTGTCCATTCTTTGAACATGACCGTTTCATTCCCTTTTTCGCTGTCTGCTCCATCTTATAATACCCTCATCCTCACATATCTCTCAGTGTCTTGCCTGATATCGTCCTCAGTGTCTTCATTTCGGAAGTCCTCAAAACTTGTTTGGTCCTTACTGTGTCTGTCCTTGCTTCGACGCCATGTGTTATTATTGGTCTTACGCATGCTTTATAGATTCTCATCTTTCTCTTTATGATCATGTAAATTAAATTGGTTACAGTAATTGGGTTCAAACGACCTGTTGTATACAAGAGAAAAAAAAATCATGCCCCTGCATAAACTTACAACCCACCTAAACTGAAGAGCTGAACCTCTGTAAGCCAGAAAATCCATGTCCAAGTCCAAGATGGATACTGAGCGACAAGTGTCGTGCACGCATGGCGTTTGGACATACGTTGTATGTGTACATTTCTTGAACTTATTTTTCACAGCTCGAAAGAGCGGGTTACGTGGTCCATGGTAACTTCTATGGTTACGTCCATGGTTGAAACAAGTATTGTCTTTAAATAAAATTCGTGTTGTGAACAAAGTTTAAAAAAAACATTGTCCAATGAATCCGCAAAACAAAGTTATGGCGAATATAGAAGAATATCCATAATGATTTGAATTTTTGATTAAATACACGTGCAGTAATATTACAACGATCTACTGATGATTGACCGCTATTATTGAAAATTATTCGAGCACCATCTCTTAGTGACTACATTAGACATATTAAACACTCAGTATCGCACCTAATTATAAGTGTTTAATAACATATTGCTTTGGCTTGGGCATTTGGACCATATGAGGGATCTGTAGCTCCCCAAAAGAGTGTTGTTTAACAATCCAGTAGGGCGAAGAGCGTTGGCATGCCAAGACTGCGATGGTTAGATGTTGTGGCAGACTGTCGAACCTGGTGCAGCAAAACTGGAAGATGGCAGCCAGAGACAGGACAGAATGGGGATGTTTCTTGGGGAGACCCGCCGAGGGTTGTAACGTTGAGGATGATGATAATGAATATACACATCGAAAATAAAAGTGTGAGATTGAATTTTTTATACGTTTTTCTTTTGTCTTAAAAATTGTGTGAAAAATTATCCACTGTGTTTGCAGTGAGATTTTGCTATAAACCGCTGTCTAATCTACACAATGTAAGGTTTTTGATACCTAATTTGTAGGAAGTCTAGGGAGTTTAGGGACAGGCGCAGAAATCTTAAGCAAAAGATTATTTCTGGTGCGGCATTAAAGTGATTAGACTTCCCAAGTAGTATTTCTGCGGGGAGAAACTTTTAAAAATTATTTCAAATATTTTTTCGAATCTGTTTTTTTTATATGAATTTAATTTAATTTAATTTTACTTTATAAGTTCAACTTTTTATGTAACACTCATCGCCTAAAGATGAAAATCAAGAAAAACGATGGATGTGTGTTAAATCTGTTATGATATAATGTCATATCTTCTTCTTCTTCTTCGTCAGTCTTAATCGATCCACTGCTGGACTTAGGCCTCTTCCATTCCCTTCCACTCGTCTCTATCTCCTGACAGCCGTAGCCACATTTCCCTCCCCACGGCAGCAATGTCGTCGGCCCACCTTTTTTGCGGCTATTTTTTTTCTCCTATTCTCCCATGGTCTCCACCTTATTATTTTCTGGGTCCATCTATCCTCACTCTGTCTCGCCACATGACCCGCCCATTGCCACTTCAGTCTCGCTAGTCGTTCCATAATGTCCGTTATTTTTGTTCGGCGTCTAATCTCCACATTTCTGTATAATGTCAAATGCAAATATAAAAAGTGAATGCAGTGCGAATGAAAGTGTTATGAACAAAATAATGAAAGGTTCAGTAAGATGGAATGAATGAATGAAGAAAAAATGATAATGAAAATATAAATAAAATGTGTATTTTTTTATGTGTATTTAGTTGATTCCACTTTTGTTTATGGTTTCGACCGGTTTCGGCAGCTGCCGAATTTTCTGCCGATTTATTTATTTACAATGAACTTCTATCATAAAATTGCAAAAAACAACATTACTTTTTTTGATAAAAAAACACCGAGGAAAACGTGGCATGATCGAATCAATCAAATCGCACACTTAATACTTAACTGACTGATTATGGTTTAGGTCATAATTTAGTTAACATTAGACAGAGGCTTGTGTTAACGCTATCCATTCGTAGTACGATAATCGTTCACAATGTTAACGCTATCCATTCGTATGCGTTATTCGACTGTTTTTGTTAAAACACCGACTCATGTCCGATTGAGCAAAACTTGCTTTTTTGAGTTAAGCCAGTGTTCTATTAAGCGTGCGAAATATTGAATGTCGGGCACGCGAGGATTCGTAAAAATCGACGTGCATGCATGACACGATGTATGAATGGTGAAAAATTGATGCTTTCAAGATGTGGTGCTGGAGACGAATGCTGCGTATACCCTGGACGGCAAGAAGAACAAACCAGCTGGGTATCAAGGCAAGACTCCCGCGAATGTGTTCTCAGAGAGTGTTGAAATATTTTGGACACATAGCCCGGAGAGGTCAGGACAACCTTGAAAAGCTCATCATCATGGGCAAAGTGGAGAGAAGGCGGCCACCGAGCCGCTGGTCCGATCAAATCAGGGATCTGACTGGACTCTCATTAGCTGCAGCCTGGAGACGAGAGTGTATGGCGTGATATGGTCAATGGTTTCCAAGATGGACACGACCCTCATCGTAAGGAGAAGAAGAAATGTTTCGTCCTAACCGTCTTGTTCTACGGTATGGAAATATAGACCTTGACAAAAGCTATCACCAAAGAGCTGGATACCTTTGAAATGCGAATATATCCTAGAATGTTAATAGTGTCAAATCAAATCAAATCAAATCAGTTTATTAACTCAAAAGGCATTAAAAAGAGCAAAATGCTTAAGGCATCTATTGAGTACAGGTAAAATATTATAAAAATACAACATAGTACCAGGAACGCATTAAAGATGGTTCGACATTAGGAAGACAAGATACTTTCTAAAGTCAAGAGTATTTTTATTTTATAAGGATTAATTGTACCTCAATAGAGACGAAGATGTAAATTGTTTTTCTGGGAACAGAATGTGGTGGCCGAGGCGCTTACAGGACTTATGACCTGTCATTGGTTGGGTTGAGCGATCGCTTTATGTTTAACAACATTCCCCATTCCGCCTATTTTCTTATGACCACCACATCTGGCAAATTTTTGGAACTTGTATATATGGTAGGATTCCACGCATATCTTTACATTTTCAAGTTCACTCTACACTAGCGTCATCTATTAAGATTGGAAAACATTAAGCAGAAAACCTTTTAATTATGTACTGTGAAAGTCTCTGCAAATCATACAGTACTAGATTTCGCCTGGAGATGTCTCTCCAATTTTATGCCTATGAGTATTTGTCTACAGAACGTACATTCGCTAATATAAAAGACGTCGATCTCCGAGAAGACCGCGTTCAGCAGACTAATTGCCCTTCCCACCGGGGTCACCAGAGGCAGATTGGTTCTGGTGGCCGGTAGGTAAAACAATATGTGCTGTCGCTGTCGGAGAAATCTATCAGGGGCCAACACCCTCTAGCACAAATATGGTCAGAAATAGTCGCGAACGAGGAAGCACTGCAGCGAATGGTGAAAAAGAAATAATTATCATGACCACAAAGCACGGAAAACTGGAATACTTCGGTTACGTTATGAGAAATGACAAACATAAAGTGCTACAACTTTAACTATTCAAAGTAAAATTGAAGGTAAGCGAAGTGTCTCGAAAAGAAAAAAAAACCTGTCTAGTAAACCTTCGAGAATGGTTTAGTTGCAGCATAAAACTTTACATATATTCGTAAAATTCATTACGACAAAAAATGGTGTGCTACTTTACCAACCCCTGGAAAATTAAGGATCATCCCCTATATTTTCTTTTAGAACCTAGCCACGACCGAGAACACCTGATTAAGCGAGGAATTAACTCCCCCACGGGGCTGTCTGTGGGGGTGGGAAAGCCTTGAGACTTATCAAGAATAAGGAAGTGTTCTGTGATATTTGGAGGCCGTTTTGCTCTTAATTGATAATTGTATTATATTTCGCAGGTTAACAATAGAATAATTAAAGTATTGTATTTTTGTTAGTATTTTTAAAATTGGAATATATTTTACAAGCCAGTAGAGAAACCGTTACACTATTTTATCCTAACATTCTATCAGGGATCACATTCATACACTATTGTATCCTCGAATTATTTCCGGGACTATATTTATACACTATTTTATACTCACTTCATCTCAGGGAACACATTCATACAGTATTTCATCCTAACATTATTTTAGGATTCACATTCACAAAACTATTTTATCTTCACATTCTTTTAGGAATGACATTCATACACTATTTTATCCTCACATTTTTTTTGGATATCACATTCATACACTATTTTATACTCACATTCTTTTAGGAATCACTTTCATACACTATTTTATCCTCACATTCTTTTGGGTATCACATTCATGTACTATTTTATCCTAACATTATTTTAGGACACATTCATATACTATTTTATTCTCACTTACTTTCAGAGATCAAATTCATACACTATTTTATCCGCACTTACTTTCAGGTATCACATGTATACACTATTTTATCCTCACTTTATTTCAGGGATCACATTCATACACTATTTTATCCTCACATTCATACACCATTTAATCCTCAATTACTTTCAGGAATCACATTCATACACTATTTTATACTCACATTATTTCAGGAATTTTCATTTTATAAAATAAATTATTTTATTTTTGTTCACAATATTATTGTTAGTAATATTAATATATCTGATTTGTTATTTATTACATGATTTGTTATTTATTATTTATTTGTGTGGTAGAACGATATACGAAAGCATCGGGAATGTAGAACGGAAGCAGGTATTATTAACAAAATTATGAAAGGATCGCTGCGTTGGTTCGGACATATGGAGCCCATGGAGCCCATTAATGGAGTACGGAGTCGAGGCAGACCGAGGAATACATGGCGTGACCAAATTAATCAAATATTAAAGGTTGGTCATGTTAGAAGTCGGAAGAATCAACGTGCGTGTATGAATGTGGAGGAATCTAGAGAGGTGTACCAGGATAGAGAAGTGTGGCGGTCCATTCTCTGTCTACCCCTACGGGGAAACGGCCTGATGGTTTGTTGTTTGTTTCTTGAACAATGATGTCAAACACCATATAATTAATACGAATGAAAACGACAGTTTTCTAGAAGTTTTATTATATTTTATGGGAATGACATGTTTCGCCGTTCATTATCAAATGTAACAATATTTGATAATGCCTTAGAAGGGCGAAACATGTCATTCCCATAAAATATAATAAAACATCTAGAAAGTTGTCGTATTAATTACATCATTTGTTATATTGTATTACAGCTTTGATATGATGCATTCCGAATGTACAATTGTATATTAGACATCTCGAAACATGTACAAATATTTGGCATGTACACTCGTACGTAAAGTCACGTTGGAAATATGGCGGCTCCTCATAATTTCGGACGTGACGTTTATCCGATGAATCTTACTCAAACGACATTAAGACCATCTGTCAAATGTGATTTGGGTGTTTGGATTTCAACTGTTTAGCGAGAGAATCCGCATACTCAAATTTTCGTCTCTCGAATATCTAATATCCTTTTAGAAACGTGATCTGGTATTATGGTTCATCCAATGATACATAACAAACCAGCATTGCGATATTATTAACGATGATGATTATAATTATGATGACAGCGATTGTGATGATGACGAATGTGGTGACTGAAATCAAATCAAATCAGTATATTTTCTCAAAAGATTTACAAACAAAATTAAAGTTTAAGGTATCTATTGAGAATAGGTAAAATATAAAATATAATTTTTTTTTCAGAGGTATACAATACAAATTCAAAATCTATTGGCCCCAAATAGTGTCAAATGCCGTTCTCTGGACCATGGCAGGCGAAAAGCCAATTAGAAAACAAGTCGCTAGACGCAAATGGCAGTGGATCGGTCACACCCTGAGACGGAACCTAGCCTTGATCGCTCGGGGTGCACTAGACTGGTCCCCTATGGGGGGAAAGAGAAAGCGAGGCAGACCTAGAGCCACCTGGAGAAGAGCCCTGCAGGACGAGGTTAAGGCAGCAGGCCTCACTTGGGATGATGTTAGGCATCAGGCATGCGATAGAGTCGGGTGGACAAGATTCCTTGAGGCCCTATGCACCACGAAGGTATGACAGGACAAAAAGAAGAAGAAGAATAATACAATATATATTCAAAATGAAAAAAAAACACATTAAAATAATGTTTATGTCTATGATATTGGCTTTATTTAATAGATAATTTTATGCCATTATTGTTTAAATATTATTTCGGGCATGTGAGCGCCACGGCTAGCTCGAATGAAGCGCAATCATGAAGTCCAATTTTCGACAATTATCATCTTTGTGGATGCGTATTTTCCACTACAGTGTACGTGGTGCGAAAACGATCCATGGTCTTCCGAATAACTTGCTCGGATGGACGATTATGTCGACCGTAAAATGGACGTAGCGCAAGATAAATTTGGCGAACCGAACCATGATTTAAAAAAAAAATATGCACAATTTGCAAGCGCTGTTCTGACGTCAGTCTATTTATGGTAAAATGCCAAAACGTATTGACTACAAATCAACTGTCAACGGTCGAACTGACAGTCTGTAGAAACAATGTTGAGAGTTTAAAAACCAAACTTAAAAAAAAATACCCGATTCATATAATACCCAGAAACGCATAAGAGTAGGTTCGAATTTAGAAAGACAAGATTCCCTCTAAAGTCTTGAGTATTTGTCTTCTGAACGTACTTTCACGAATATGAAATACATCGATCTCCGAAGCGATCATGTTCAGCAGTTTGATTGCTCTCCCCACCGGCATCACCAGAGGCAGGTTGGTTCTGCATGCTGGAAGATAAAACAGTCTGTGCTGACGCTGTCGGAGATAACCATCCGGAACATAAATATGGATAGCCTCCAAGATGACAGAATTCTCAACGAATCCCCTGATAAGTCTGAAGAAATCGGTAAGTGTGCACCCATCCCTTCTTATCTGTAAACTATTGGTCCCCAGCATGCCCAAGAGGAACGCAGTGGGATAAAGCCACGGATAGCTACCAAACTCCCTCATGTAGAAATTACTCAGAAATCTTTTCTGAATCCTCTCCAACATGAGCGAGTATATCGCCTCGTGGGGACTCCATATCACCGAGCCACACTCGAGCTAGCTCCGGACCAATGAGTTATACAAAATTCGCAAAACATAGGTTTTGCATCTTATGTTTCTCGCTCTTTTTAAGATTTGATTCTTGTGTATCTTTTATCCTTAGTAAATGTAATGCTTTGGATATATAAATAAATAAATGAAATGAATTGAAATGAAAGGTGTGTGCGCCAATAGTGGAAAAAAACCAAAAATTTCTACCAATCTTCTTCCTTAGCCTATTCCCGTCCACTCCTGGACAATGGTCTCCTCCATTTGCTTCCATGTCATTTTGTCCTGTGCAGACTGCATCCAGGTTATTCCGACGTGTCTGTTTGGATCATCTTTCCACCGTAGTTGCGGTCGCCCTGCACTTCTCTTTGCGGTCCACGGTCTCCAAGTCAGCAGTCTTCTTGTCCACTTTTCATCTGAGCTTCTGGCTACGTGACCTGCCCATTGTGTCAGTGACCTATGTTTTTTCTCTCACCGTATCGTTTCTGACTCTGTCTCTTAGGCTTGTTCCTAACATGGCTCTTTCCACGGCTCTTTCTACCAATATTTTAGGTAAATTTGTCATAGTTTCTTATATCATAGAATATATTACGACAGTTGCCTGTTATCGAGTGTTTGGATTTGTTTTACCAACAGTTTACTTGGCAATATCTGTGGTCCATTTGCGAGCCATTTTCCGAATTTGTGATCGTATTCCCGCTAAAGTGTCACCATGAAAGTAAGTAATGCCACTTGCAATAGAATTTATGAATACTCCACGAATTATTCAGTAAAACCGTCGATACTTGTAAGCACGCGCTTCGATTTGCTTTGGGACAAAATACGATACGAACTCTCTTACACATTTGAGAATGTTTTTTCGACTTGTTTAATGATAAATTCAATTCATGTAATGCATGCGGAAAAAGGAATATGGCATGGCACCAAGCTATATACCGATCCGAACCAGATAGCCATAATTTGATTGTGTGTAATGTAAGGTTGTATACCTGGATTCTTCATTCCTTATGCGGTCACGCAAGCTCACACCAAGTATCTGTATTTCCACTTGAGCCTGTGGCTCGCACGTTGACGCCGAACCAGGGTTGCTGACGTCTTGGACTGAGGGGCAAAATTGAAATGACAATGGGCTGACACTTGGCTAGACAGGGTGGCAACAGATGGGCACCCAGGATACTCAGTTGGAGACCATGGGCAAATAGGCGAAGTGTCGGAAGGCCACCAATGAGATGGACCGATGATATTGTCAAAAGGGATGGAAAATCTTGGATACAAAGGGGGCAGGCTAGAGACGAGTGGAGGAAATCGGAAGAGGCCTATATCCAGCAGTGGAGGGAAAAGGGCTAGTGATAAGGAGGAGGTACCTGGATTCATATTCGTGAAAGTACGTTCAGAAGACAAATACTTTTGACTTTGGAGAGTATCTTGTATTCCTAATGTCGAACCATCTCTCATGTGTTCCTGGTATTATATATTTATTATATTTTACCAGTTCTCAATTAAAAACAAGCCTTAAACTCTAATTATTGTTGGTAATATCTTTTGAAAAAATAAACTGACTAGATTTGATTTGGTTTGATTTGAAATCAGTGCAGAGAGTTGTTGTGAGAAAGAACTGATTTGATTGATAATGTACTGTAAACTAACTAACCAACTAAACATCATGCCGTCTCCCCGAAGGGGTAGACAGAAAGAATGGACCGCCACACTTTTCTTTCCTAACATATTTTTCTCGATTCCTCAACATTCATACATCGTGTTTTGCACGCGCGTCGATTTCTCTGACTCCTCACATGGCCGACATTCCACATTGGATTTATTTGATCGTGCCACGTTTTCTTATTTTCGTTACACTTATTTTTTTATTTTATTATTATTGTTTTTTTTATATACAACAGGTTGTATGAACCCAATTACTGTATACAATTTATTTTACAATTATTTATTTTATTTTACAATTATTTATTTTACAATTTATTTTATTTTACTCGTACAACTTATTATATTGATTCTCATGACATGTGATAGGTAGCCAATCTATCGCCATATTATTGTCACGTGAATACTACACCAGACCAAAGACAGTGTGACAATCACACTGCCATCGCCGGGAATCGAACCCGGGACCGTCGATATGGAAGTCAGAGCTCTAACCACTCTGCCACGAAGGTCGTCATCATTTACATAATTTACATCGTTAACATATATTTTTTTTACATTCTTTCTTCATTCATTCTTTCCATATGTCCAAACCATCTTAATCATCCTTTCATTATTTTGTTCATGACACCATCATTCGCACCGCATTCACTTCTTATATTTTCATTCGACACTCTATCATACACAGATTATTCCACACATTCGTCTAAGAGATCTCATTTCTGCTGAACTTATTCTACTTTCATCCTTCTTTTGCCAGTTCCATGCTTCGCTTCCATACATAAGGGTCGGTAGAAGAACACCATTGTGCACTGCCATTCTAGCTTTTTTTGTAATGTACTGTATTTTATGATAAATACATTTTTCACATTAATAGGCATTATCAAATGTGATCATGTTTTACTAAGGTAAATTATGTACTGGGATGATGACGTCCAGCCATCTCTTCAACTCTTAGGCAGGCATCCTGGTAGTTTTTTGCAGCTGGGGTTTTAATTTTTTTAAATTTAATATGAAGTCTTAAATAATTGTTCAAGAAACTAACTAACTAACCATCACGCCGTCTCCCCGAAAGGTTAGGCAGAAAGAATGGAACGCCACACTTTAATCGATGCGGCACTCCATCCTTCTCTTTTCGCCATCGCGCGAGACGCGGTGTGATGGGTTGCGAACCTCATCGCCACCAATAGGCATCTCCCGTTCAAGAAACAATAAATAATTCATAATGTTTAATAACGTATTCATTTTATCAAATCGTTTAGGCAGTTCCATCAATAACGATCTTTCAATAGAATTTTTATACCCTCCTGCCGCTGACAAATGTTCACCACACTGGGCTATCCCACATTATCATTTGCGGGAAAAATTTGTATGACAAAACGGTCCAAATAAAGGGTTCCCTAACAAAAGGCACACGGTTTTCGCGCTGGGAAGAATGCCCAAAGTATTCGGGAAGGGTTTCCCAGTAGGGCTACCACAGAGTTTTTTTTTTCTAAAATAATTCGTCGAAATTAAATTATTAAATCATAATTTCTTATTTTATGGCGAGTTTCTCCCTTGTGACCACGACCAGCTTTTGTTACCTCGGTAGTATGGTAGCAGGTTTGGGAGGTATGGAGGAAGATATAGCCAGCAGACTCAAGAGCTTTCGCTATGCTTCGCCCTGCATGGCATTCAAGTATCATTTCCATACGGATGTGTGACTTGGAAATCTACCGCGGACGTTTTTGGAAAACTCCAGGTGTTTATAAATAGGTGTCTTCGCTCAATATTCAAGATCTATTGGCTCCATCGTGTCATGCACGTGCGTCGATTTCTCTGACTCCTCAGGTGGGCCAACCTTCAATATTTAATTTATTTGATCGTGCCACGTTTTCCTCGGTCTTCCTCTATTTCTAGTTCCATTTACATCGTTAATCATTCCATTATTTAAATCGTTCCTCTATTTCTAGTTACATTTACATCGTTAACATATATATTTTTTACCATTCCCTCTTCATTCATTATTTCCATGTGTCCAAACCATCTTAATGATCCTTTCATTATTTTGTTCATAACACGATCATTCGCACCGTATTCACTTCTTATATTTTCATTCGACACTCTATCATACACAGAGTATCCACACGTTCGTCCAAGAGATATCATTTCTACTGCATTTATTCTAAATATTCTTAACTTTAATCCAGGCTTCGTTTCCATACACAAGGGTCGGTACAAGAACACCATTGTGCACTGCCATTTTAGCTTTTTGGATAGGTTTTTGTTTGCGATGACAACTTTAAATGCATCATTCACTTTGTTGCATGCCCCAACCCTTCTTTCAATATCCCTCACCACTCATGATTTCTTCTCTTTCAAAAATCATTTCCTTGGACTTATTCAGATTTAACATGAGATCATTTCACATGCATACCTCATACATACTATTCACCAGGACTTGTAGTTCATGCTCGTTGTCTGCAAGTAGGACAGCGTGGTCCGCATACAAGAGACAGCTTACTGACACTCCGCTCATTTTGGCACCTACATCCAACCCTTTCAGCTCTTTCATCAGTTTCCTTGATCCCAACTAAGGGTTAATTTATAACATAATAAAAAACGTCATTATGAAATTCCACAGTATAACAATGAATTAATGTGTGGCTACAAAGTTTTTGCTGATAAAACAAACTAAAAAAGGATGATTTTTGATATCATTTTATGATTTCGGTTGGCCCTGTTAAAATATCGATGTTATGGCAGCCCTGATTTCAACACGAATATACCAAAGGCATGACACATGTAGGAGAAGCCAAAAGAATGGAAAAATTGGCAAAAAAGCTCACCGCATATTTCATTTAATAAATAGCTTTCATCCTTTAAACAGTACATTCATACGTTATTTTCAATGTTTCAAAATGGTTCTTTGTTGAATGCCACATTGTTATACGACTAACAATGATTTTGAAGAATAATTTAGACTTACTCTTGCTTAAACAGCTGATGTAAAATTTGAAATGAGAATATATAATATATAACACTTTGTATTGCGGGTTCATTGAATAATGTTTATATTTTTGTAAACAACAATTTATTAAAATATAAAATAAAATTAACACAAACAAGTTGAGGATACAGAAGCCCTTCATCAGTGTAGTTAATTATTATTAGAAGGAAATTATAAATTAATATCTTTATGATAGTTATTTGTGACAAAAAATACGTTTTTACTGTTTTGGTGTTAAAACTATATAAGTTTTTTCGTTTATAAAAAGAATTTTGACAGGTGTAAAAATAAATTTTTCATTTGTTCCAATGACAATTTGAATAAATTCTTTAATAATATTTTTAAGTTCTTGCTGGTGTTGGATTGTTTTAAGTGCCTAATTACAGTAAATTAAAAAAACAGTGGATAACGTGGAATAAAAATTAAATAAACAAAAGAGTTCGGATCGTCCAGCTGACGACAAGTGCACCATCTAAAATAACAATATGTGTTAAATTATTTTTCTTTGTTTTTTATTTTATATCATTGTATTTCAGATAATTTGTTTTAGATTTATTTTGTAGACGTTGAACGATCGAAGTGTGCGCGGGAGATGCCTTTTGGTGGCGATGAGGTTCGCAACCCATCACACCGCGTCTCTCGCGATGGCGAAAAGAGAAGGATGGAGTGCCGCATCGATTAAAGTGTGGCAGTCCATTCTTTCTGCCTACCCTTTCGGGGAGACGGCGTGATGGTTAGTTAGTTAGTTAGTTAGTTAGGAAATTGAAAATAGCTTTGTTTAATTCACTAATTATTAAAATAAATAAAAAAACACGACGCGTTTCGGAGTCACGATACTTCCATCTTCAGGTATCCTAAAATAATAATCAGATTCCTCCTTTTACTCCTTTTTACTCCTTTTTACTTAAATACTTTGTCTACATTTAATCTCCCAAGCTCCCATTCCCGATCAAATGCAAATTAATCATTTATTAATTTACTTTGGGAATTAAAAAAACATAGATTTCACCACTCTTTAATAAATAAAAAGATTAAAATACACGACATGTTTCAGAGGATACCTCCATCTTCAGGTGTAAAAATATAACAAAAACTAAACATAGAAAGACTAATAAAAAACGCACTGTAGAAAGTCGACGTTTTCATTCGAATTGATTATTGTATTTAAACTCTATCTCGACAGATTAATGATTTTCGTCTATCTGGATCTCAAGTGTTTATTCACTGATTATTTAATATTCTTGGAAAATACTGATATAATCAAATAATACTATAATGTTTTGGTTTGTTAGAAAGTTTTAAATTTGACATTTTATTCAAAATGAGTCGACGAAGAATGTGACGCGTAGAGATATAGATAGAGTATCGTTTGCTAAGTGGTATAAGGGTTAAAAATGTTATATATTGTATATAAATTTTCATGATATAGGTATGTTGTATGAAAGAGCTGAAAGGGCTGCGAAAGAAAATTCAAATAATTTGGTCATAACAGGTTTTCCTACATTTTTCTCGACTTTGTATTCCATTCGCATCGTTAACGTATACATTCTCAATCATTGTTTCTTCATCAATGAGTTCCATGTGTATAAACTAAAGCGGTGATATTTTCATAATTTTGTTCATAATATAGGGTGTTTTTTAGAGGTTTGGTTTTTAAACTAGCAACATTGTTTTTACAGACTGTCAATTTGACAGTTGATAGTTGATTTGTATTCAATACGTTTTGCCATTTCACAATCAATAGACTGACGTCAGAACAGACGTTTGAAAATCATGGTTCGGCTCGCCAAACTTATCGTGCACAACGTCCATTTTACGGTATACATAATCGTCCATCTGAGCAAGTTATTTGGAAGACCGTGGATCGTTTTCGCACCACGTACACTCTAGTGGATAAAACGCATCCACAAAGACAAGAACTGTCGAAAATTGGATTTCACGATTGCACTTCATTTAAGCTAGCCGTGGCGCTCATATGCCCGAAATCATATTTAAACAATAATGGCATAAAATTATTATCTATTAAATAAAGCCAATATCATAGATTATTTTAATGTGTTTTTTTTTTTAATTTTGAATATGTATTGTATGCCTCTAAAAAAAACACTATTATTTCTTCCACTCTATATTATTTCCTGATATTGTAATTTTCTGTTTAGTAATTTTCGAAAAAAATTATATGCATAAACAAAAATCCATAATTGAGTTACTCTCCATACTGGCATAACAAAAGTCAAATTCGTTCCGCACACCTGAAAAGATTAAAACGCGGATGTTTGCGTTGCCGCAGTTAACTACATACAACAAATATATAACCACCATTTCGCAAACTTATTGATGGTATTATGACGTATTTTTCTCAAAATAAGTACTCGCTTCGGGTACCTACCTACACGTTCCACGCGTAGGTACCGCTAGCCTTTGTGATACATGTAAAACTTCTTAATATTCAGAAGCGGTAGAGGAAAAAAATCTGAAAACATTTCATTCTAAATCTCACAATAGTGGCTATCTTTGTCTCTGGAATACCTCGCTTTTGGAAGTGGTAAACGGCACCGTGATGCTCACACAACGAAAACTCAAGCTTCTTGGTTTCGAATTGATATTAATGCTAGTTGCAACCCCGTGAAATATTCACAGAAGTAAAGATATTCTAACCTATGAAATTGGCATTTGGCAGAGCGGATCCGCTCTAACATTACGACTCGGTGGTGAACCATTGAAGAGGATGGAACACTTTAAGTACCTGGGCAGTATGATTACATCATCTATGAACCCAGATATGGAAAAGAAGTGCAGGATCGAAGCAGCCCGTAGTTTATTCAACAAAATGAGATCAATATTCTGCAATGACAACTTGAACATGAAACTAAGGCAGAGAATGTAGAAGTGCTATGTCTGGTCTGTATTACTCTATGGCTCGGAGACTTGGACTCTGAAAGTGCACCCTATGAACCGGTTGGAAGCATTCGAGATGTGGTTGCACAGGAGAATGCTTCGCATACCGTGGGCAGATTTCGTCAGCAATTTGGAGGTTTTGAGGAGAGCCAATTGTAGTAGACAACTGCTAAAGGACGTTAAGGTCCGTAAGATTTCATATCAGGGTCACATTCTGCGGGGAGATAAGAAGGAAAAAATTGAATGAAAGGAATTCTTTTCTTCTGCCAACTCCAAAGTTCATCATTTTTTTACACACACGTTAAAAATTTAACAATGAACACCACCAAATTGTTTTCTTTTTGTATTCAATACTACTGTCATACAACTGTAAACTGAACAAAATTCAAAATAATCCAGAAACGTTCGCGGGCATGCGCATCGTGTGCATTTAGATTTTTTCGAATTACTTTTGGAGAGAATTGAAGTATTCTTCTCTCGCTCTCTTGTACTCAAATCATTCTCGTACATTTTCTTGAAGGCATGCGGTTTTTAGCTTATTATTGATAATACACATAGGAAATTGAAAATTACTTTGTTTTTTAATCCACAAAATATTATAAAAGCACGACATGTTTCGGAAGATACCTCCATCTTCAGGTGTAAATACACTACTTGCATATATTTTGTTAACCATTCTTCCCTCATCCATTGTCCATATGTCCAAACCATCTTAGTGACATTGTATATATAATAAAAACTAAACAATGAAAGGCTAATATAAAAAAAGTAATTAATATTAGTTTTTATTTGTTTAGTTTTTATTATTATTTTGCTGTTTAAATTATATTAGTTTTTTCGTTTTTATAAGGAATTTTGACAGGTGTAAAAATACATTTCTCATTTGTTCCAATGACAATTTGAATAATTTCTTCAATACTATTTTTAAGTTCTTGCTGGTTAAGTGCCTAATTACAGCTAATTTAAAAAACGGTGGATTAGTGTAACATAAATGAAATAAACACAAAAGTCCGGATCGTCCATGTCAACATGTGAAACATCGAAAAAAACATTATGTGTTATTACATTATGTGCTAAATAAAATAAAACGGTGGATACGTGGAACATAAATTAAATAAATAATATGTGCACCATCTAAAAAGAACACTTTGTGTTAAATTATTTTTATTTTGTTATTTTATTTTATATCATTGTATTTTATATTATTGGTTTTAGATTTATTTTGTGGGTGTTGGACGATCGAAGTGTGCGCGGGAGATGCCTATTGGTGGCGATGAGGTTCGCAACCCATCACACCGCGTCTCCCGCGGGGCGAAAAGAGAAGGATGGAGTGCCGCATCAGTAAAAGTGTGACAGTCCACTCTTTCTGCCTACCCTTTCGGGGAGACGGCGTGATGGTTAGTTAGTTAGTTAGTTTAGTTTTTATTATATAATACTCGTATATTTATATCCTCCGAAACATGTCGTGTTTGTTAATATTTTGTGGATTTTATAGTTATTTTCAATTTCCAAGTGTATTACTATGGAATTCCACAGTGTTAATGCCCAAGCATTCAATATTTATGATAATAATATTTTAAGATCTTGGAAAGGTGATAGTGTTTTAGGCAAGTGTACTTTATCAAAATAACTTTTCGCGTGTTCTGTACGATTTTATTTCGTGTTTTTCATATTCGATTCAATGGACATTCTTTCTTGATCAATCTTTCCGCACTGATTGTATGAAAGGATTGTTTGGACATAATCCCATCTCTTATGTGTGTGTGGATACTCTATGTATGATCGAGTGTCGAATGAAAATATAAGAATTGGATTCGGTGCGAATGATGGTGTTATGAACAAAATAATGAAAGGATAATTAAGATGGTTTGAACACATGGAAAGCATGAATGAAGAAAGAATGGTAAAAAAATTATATGCTAACTATTTAAATGAAACTAGACATAGAGAAAGACCGAGGAAAACGTGGCACGATCAAATAAATCAAATATTGAATGTCGGCCATCTGAGGAGTTAGAGAAATCGACGCGCGTGCATGACACGATTTATGAATGTTGAGGAAGCGAGAGAATTATGTCAGTCCATTATTTCTGCCCACCTCTTCGGGAAGACGCGTGATGGTTAGTTAGTTAGTTAGTTTTCCACTTTTCTTACAGATTTAAAAACCTATTTAATTAAATAATTCTTACATAAATTAAGAATAATCATAGAACTTCTTAGTAAATTATTACTGAATACCCCTATGCTTCGCACAAGACACACTGCGAACCAAATATTCCACCTTCCTGCTTATCGGACTAACTACGCTCAGAGTGCGGCGGTGTACCGGACGTGCGACATGTAGTCCGGTCAATTTAGACCAAAAAATGAGAGTGTAGGTGCATAAAATCCCAACAAGCTGAAAATCAGTTAAATTGTTCAAAATTATAAATAAAATTTAAAAAGTTCCCATCATTTACGTGATTGGAAATTTTTTTATGCGAGGTCAAAGGTAAAAAAAATTAGTTTTTCGCGATTTTCAGCAAAACGGTAAGTTTTATCAAAAAAGTATCCCAGCCAAAAATTGTAGATCATAAAATTATCTATAAAAAATGTACCAATACTTTTTTTCCTACGAACCACCGTTTCTGAGATTTAACGATTTAAAAAGTTGTAAAAGTTGTTGTTATGTAATTATGTTTCATCTTTAATTATTCATTTTTACTAATACCACAAGTTTTCTCTTTAACTTATCAAAGTGTTACTTTATTCTTCTTCTATATTTAACCTTATGTCAGTTGTTACATAATATTTGTGGTAGCATGTAATTGGTCTTGTTTTGTTGTCTCTGTGTGTTTTTATTCATATACTGTAATTGCTGTTTGTTACCCTCAATAATAAAAATATATAAAATCTTTCCGCGCGGATCAGTTTTTCATGTGGAAATAGGTGTCCATGTATGAAATAGTATTTCAGCTAACACGTGCCTAAATAATGTACTGTTTCTTTTATATTTTGATCGATAGTTCACTATACAAGAAAAGCCAGACATACGAAATCGAATATTTCGATTCACGTAGCATGGATTTTTCACATTCTTATATTATATTATATATCTGTAACATATACATATATGGATCGATGTGATTGTCTATGAATATTGTTTCAATAGTACAGACGAGACAGAAAAATA
Source organism: Lepidostoma basale (assembly GCA_022606425.2). Classification (NCBI taxonomy): domain Eukaryota; kingdom Metazoa; phylum Arthropoda; class Insecta; order Trichoptera; family Lepidostomatidae; genus Lepidostoma; species Lepidostoma basale. Next base: position 1,743,377 of record JAHDVF020001522.1, read on the forward strand.
AAAATGTATCAATAAAAACAAGAGATGTATATGAGGGTATTAGTTGCAAACCTGGCAAACTCCATCATTAGATGTTTTGAGTAAATCGCAAAAAACTGATACGCTAATAAAATGCGCTTTTTTTACGATATTTATTTTTTTCATCTCAACCAGTTAGTATTTTAAAAGTAATCAGCCATGAAATAATCATCATTATGTTGATAATTAAAGTAAAATAATGAATTTCATTTTGGAGTTTGCCAGCTTTGCAACACTCAAGTGGAGGTTGCCATGTTTGCAACAAACCCTATATTTTAATAGCAAAATTCTTCAGAATGAAGCCGAATTTGAAACTGAAAATCAATAAAAATTGTGTGCAAATGTATTATGAATAAGACCCAATTCATATCTCACTTTTGATTGTTGGTGGAGTTTGCCGGGTTTGCAAATGATACCCTCATATATGCGCGAGGAACGGACCGAACCTCTAAAAAAACACCCTATATGGATTTTCATCCCGGATGGACAGGGGATAGACCCAGGGAGTGTACGAGCGAGGCTGACGAAAGGGCGCCGCTACGCCCTATAACAGCCTCGGGTGTGTCGGGAACTTCTATGTTCCTCATTAATATTAATCTTCTTTCCACTCGTCTCTATTTTCTGCCAGCTGCAGCCACATTTCCCCCCCACGGCAGCAATGTCGTCGGCCCACCTTTTTTGCGGCCTGCCGACGCTTCTCCTATTTTCCCATGGTCTCCACCTTATTATTTTCTGGGTCCATCTATCCTCACTTTGTCTCGCCACATGACCCGCCCATTGCCACTTCAGTCTCGCTAGTCGTTCCATGATGTCCGTTATTTTTGTTCGGCGTCTAATCTCCTCATTTCTGATTTTATCTCGGAGACTGACGCCGAGCATATGTCTCTCCATGGAACGCTGCGTGACTCTTAATCTCTCTACATTTCTCTTGGTGAGGGTCATAGTCTCCATATTAATATCATTATGCATATTCAAAACCTTGTTTCTTTTGTTGAACCCTTTTGAAACTATTAAAATTAATAACAGCATTATTCCCCTTTGCTAATCCCTGTTTATCATTTAAACCAAATATTTTATGACCAGTATTAGAGTAACACACAAAACATAACGTAAAATGCCATTTACGTTTCATTTAAGCTCAAGTCGGGTTGCACAGTCTAGGCAGGGTTTGTAAGGGCCTTTCACGGGTCATCGAACCCCCCAGAAGGACCTTTTCCCTTCAGAGAAAGCGGATTTCGTCCCGTTTTAAGGGTAATTATTTTGTTCGAGTTACATTCTAGCGTTTAGTATGGTACATTATTTCTTCTATCTCTTTTATCCTCTATACGGTACAGCCCCATACACTGTCCTTAATAAGAAAGGATACGCATCTAAATATCTATGTCATGTTCAAAGAATGGCTTAGCAATGAAACAATGAAAAAAATACAAGAATTAATTGTATCTCAATAGAGACGAAGATGCAAATTGGAAACCGAATATGGTTGATCGAGGTGTTTACAGGACTTATGACCTGTAATTGGTAGGATTAAGCGCATGCTTTATGTAATACAACATTCCCCATTCCACCTTTGTTTTCTTATGACCACCATGTCTGACAAATTTTTGGAAGTTGTAAACATGTTAATCTGCAACACCACCCTTTGCATGGTAGTTTTTTCAATCTATACACTAACGCCATCTATGAAGATTGTATAATATTTTAAGCACTAAGCAGAAGATATTTTTAACGCAATGTGAAAGGCTACCGCCATTAGCGCATTGCTAGAAACCGCCTGGAGATGTCATTAATGAAATAAATAAACAATGAAAAAAAATGACCCAAAATACATCAAATTATTATTATTATTATTATTATTTTGGTGAATCGCTCTTTACATCATGACAGCATGATCCAAATCGATGTTAAGGGTATTAAAGCTATCATAGTGATTCTCGTGACATGTGATAGGTAGCTTATCTATCGCCATTTTATTGTCACGTGAATTCTACACCAGACCAAAGACAGTGTGACAATCACACTGCCCTCGCCGGGAATCGAACTCGGAGTCTTCAGGGTGGCAGTCAATGCACTTACCACTCGGCCACGAAGGTCGTACGGTACAGACCCATACACTGCAGTTAATAAGAAAGGATACGAATCTAAATATCTCTGTCATGTCCAAATAATGGCTTAGCAATGAAACAATGAAATAAATGAACAATGAAAAACAATGACTCTCAAAATACATCAAAGGATCTACTGGTTTGAATGGGATCCTAATACTGATCGCTGCACCCAAACCTGGTGATGCAGTGGAAACTTGGAGGCATAGAAGAAACTGAGATATCTCTACATGAGGGAGTTTGGTAGTTATCCGTGACTTTATCCCACTTCATTCCTCTTGGGCATACTGAGGACCAATAGTCTACATATAAAGAGGAATGGATTCATATTTACCAATTTATTCTGACTTATCAGGGGATTCTTTAAGAATTCCGTCATCTTTAAGAGTATCCATCTTTATGTTCCAAATGGTTATATTCGACAGCGTCAGCGAATTGTCGGCAGCAGCAAACTGTCTTATGTTGCATCATAAGTAAAATTAAAAAAGGATCCCTGAGATGGTTTGGACATATGGAACGAATGAACGAGAGAAGAATTGTTAAAATGCTGTATACAAGCAGTGTGAGTGGAAAGAGAAGTCGTAGAAGACCAAGGAAAGCATGGCAGGACATAATTTATCAGATACTGAAAGGCGACCACATTCCAAGTCGGAAAAATCGACGAGTATGTTTTTTTTTTTTTTAAACCCAATTGGGTTATATGGATACATTTTTAGATCTTACTATTAATTATGTAATGTTTCAGATATATTTTATATTGAGTTGTAGTGAGACTCCTTGTGTCTTTTGATAGTTCATTGTAAAGTTTAAGTCCATTGTTCAATATCCTTGATTGTCCTGTCTTAGTTCGTGCATTCGGTAAGTGATATCTGTCACAGTTCCTGGTCCAGTGTCTGTGTATGTCTGAATTTTTAGTTAATTTGTAGCTGCTGTCTGTTGTCTCTTTCGTGGTCACTCTGTGTACAATTTTCAAGGTCTCAAATTTGGTCAGGTCTGATATGTCCAATTGTTTTGTTTGTCCCTAAACTTGAATGGTTGGGGTAAGGTAGTTAATATTATATGCTAATTTTATTCTTTTATTTTGTTGTCTTTGGAGTCTGGAGATGTCCTTTTGGTTTCCTGTCCCCCAGAAGTTACGATGTATGAATGAAAGAAGCTAGAGAGGTATGTCAGGACATAAAGGTATGGCAGTCCATCCTCTCTGCCTACCCCTCCGATGAAACGGCGTGATGGTTAGTTAGTTAGTTAGAAAAAAGTTGTGTTACAATATTTATTACAATCAGTGTACGAGTACTATATAAATTTTGGATAAGGTCTGTTATTTTTTTCTTTTACTCATATAATATGTATACACACGATTTCATTAAAGATTTTTCTTTTTTTTTGTATGGAATGCTAGAGAAAATGCGATCTCATTATTTTTAATGGATTGACGAATATCCAACAAAAACGTATCCAGAAAAAATCTCAATTACACATTTTCAATTAAAACATTTTTGTTTTCTTATTTTTCGCTTCAAGATCTATCGATTATTATATTATGTAACATAGTTTTTCAAATAGTCCATTGTTTTGGCCGAAACACTATGATACTTCAACATAATTAATCCGTTATGCTGGAGAGAGTTCAGAAAAAAATTCTGAGGTATCTCTACATGAGGGAGTATGGTAGTTATCCGTGGCTCTATCTCACGGCATTTCTTTTAGGAATACTCGGAACCAATTCTTTGCAGCTTCGAAGAGATGGGCATCTCATAACCCATTTCTTTAAATTAATCAGGGGATATTTCGAGAACTCGGCCATGCTAGAGGGTGTTGGGCTTTTGTCCCTGATAGATTTCTCCGACAGCGACAGCATAAATTGTTTTACCTACCGGCCACCAGAACCAATCTGCCTCTGGTGACACCGGTGGGAAGAGCAATTAGTCTGCTGAACGCGGTCTCCTCGGAGATCGACGTCTTTCATATTAGTGAAGGTACGTTCAGGGGACAAATACTCTTGACTTTAGAAAGTATCTTGTCTTCCTAATGTCGAACCATCTCTAATGCATTCCTGGTATTTTGTTGTATTTTTATAATATTTTACCTGTACTCAATAGATGCCTTAAACATTTTGTGGTTTGTAATGGCTTTTGACTTAATAAACTGATTTGATTTGATTATTAACTGTTAAATTATAAAACTCTGTTTATGTATCACAATTTTTCTTTTTTCTTTTCTTTTTCACGACGGCTGTTTCGTCAACATTAGACATTTCAATAATTTATTTTTATCTTATATTCTTCTTCTTCCTTGTTGTAGACCTATGTGGTCTGTTCTCCAGAGTGTTGCTCCTCCTGTGAGGTAGATTCCCAGCTGTCCTTCCATCTTTTAGGAGATCTTCCATGAGGCTGATTATGCAATGCAATATAGGGGAGTCTGGTGGTGTCAATTCTTTGAACATGACCGTACGAATCCCTTTTTCGCTGTCTACTCTATCTTATAATATCCTTAACCCCACTATCTCTTTTATTCTGGTGTTCCTCACGCGATCTTTCAGTCTCTTTCCTGCTATCGTCTTCAGTGTCTTCATCTCGGAAGTCCTCAAAACTTGTTTGGTCCTTACTGTGTCTGCCCTTGCTTCGACGCCATATATTATTATTGGTCTTGCGCATGCTTTATAGATTCTCATCTTACTCTTAATGGCCGTGTCTTTGTTTTTTCCATATTGTGGATTAGGGCACCAGAGATTGCAGCTGCCTTTTTTACGAGTACTTAGGCTTGTATTTCTTCCCGCAGATCAGCTCCTTCTACCAAGTATATGCCTAGACCATCTCTTTGATGGATCGACAGCTGGAAGTCGACATCGCAGGAGGTCAATTCCTAAAGAATAAGAAAAATATGTATCAATCCTGATTTATGAAATTTGTATGTTACTTTATGTATATAAGTGAAGCACGGAACTGGCAGAAGAAGGATGAGAGCATAATAAATGCGATAGAGACGAGATAATGTAAAAGGTATAGCTCTCATATTGATTGTCGTGACATTCTCGTACCTATAGGTAGCTAATCTATCGTCATTTTATTGTCACGTGAATTCTTCACTAGACCAAAAATATTATGACAATCACACTGCCATGTGAATCTTGGAGCTGGCAAAAGACGGATGGAAATAGGATTAATGCACGAATTATTAAATCTTTGATGCACGAAGACGTACTTGTTTAAAACGATTTACTCATATTGACGTTATAAAAAATATATATTGTGGAAATCTTACGTCTCAAAAGAATTAATATCGGTGGAAAATAAGTGAGGAAAAATTTCGGGTTGACTTCTTCTATTGAGAAAATTCTCCATTATGTCGGGTCTTGGTGGGAAAATCTTATCACGCATTGGAAAACGTTAAACCTTTATAGAGAGAATAGGGTGGTCGGACTTAAATATATACTTTTATACTAGCAAGTGGTTCAAAGGGTTTTTAACACTCGCCTTACGGTGAAAGGTACCAACTGAGCAGTGAAGTTTTATTCAACCTATTATTTGCAGTTGACTTCATTTGCAATATAAAAATGGCCTCAAATTGCGGTTGACTAAATTTGTAGATCAGGCAGATAGTTCAAGTTCCTCAAAATATTACATACGATGCATTCTTGTTCTTCTTCTTCTTCCTCAGCCAATTCCCGTCCGCTCCTGGACAAATGCCTCCTCCATTTGCTTCTATGTCACTCTGTCTTGTGCAGACTGTATCCAGGTTATTCCGACGTGTCTGTTTAGATCATCCTTCCACCGTTGTTGCGGCCGCCCTGCACTTCTCTGAACCCTGCACACTAGACAAACTGAAAGAAGCCGTAAGCCAAAAAATCGCCAACCGTTCTCCTGCAATGTTAGAGAATGCAGATGCAAAGCAATGTTAGAGAATCCAAATGAATGCTTGGTCAAAGAAGGACATCATTAAAAAGGACGCATCCTCAGATCTTAAACGAATTGTTCTGATTGTTGTTCTGATGTTCTCCTTCTTCTTCCTCTTAGTTTAGGTCGTATGACTTGTTTGGGACGGTGGGCTGTCCTGGGATGATGATTTCCAGCCATCTCTCCATCTCTTTGGCGGCCTTCCTGGTAATCTCTTGCTGCTTGGGTTTTGATCTTTAACAATTTTTGCAATTATTTTATTCTCCATGCAGTCCACGTGGTCTCTCCAAAAGCGCATTCTGCTTCTTCCTCATCTTACTATGTCCTCAACACCGTAGACAGACCGTATCGTTTCATTTCTCTATTCGTCCCATATTTCCTGATATTTCCCAAAGTCGACCCCTATATTATAACAGAACAACATGGATTCAGGAAGGGGCGCTCGACTGAAACTAATCTCATGGTATTCACAGATTACATTGCAAGGGCCTTGGATGATGGTCACCAAGTTGACTGTTCATATAATGATTTCTCAAAGGCCTTTGACACTGTGAACCACGACATTCTGATAGCAAAGCTATCTCAAATTGGATTCTCTTCTCAGTTGATTATGTTTTTCATTAGTTACCTCGAGGGGAGAAAACAATACGTCTCATACGGAATTTTTCAATCGGAACCTTTTCTTGTAAATTCAGGGGTGCCACTACGGGTACTAGGGCCAATCCTCTTCACCATCTTCATAAATGATATTGCGAAGGTGATAAACTTCTCGCGATTTCTTTTATTTGCCGATGATCTGAAATTATTCCTGGAAATTAAAAATCCTGGAGACTGTCTTCGCCTCCAGTCGGACATCAATAATATTATCAACTGGAGTCACAGTAATCAAATGCAATTCAATGTCTCTAAATGCGTTATGCTATCTTTTACTAGAGCATTGAGAACTGTGTATTATAGATACACAATGAACAACCAGCAACTAGCACATGTATCTACGATGAGAGATCTCGAGATCATCTATGAGAGTAGGCTGACTTTTCGTGCACATGTTGAGAGGATTTGTGGCACTGCACTGAAGATGTTGGGCTTCATCGTCCGGACCGGCAGAGTTTTCAGGGATCCCAATGTGCTCAGAGTCCTATACAACGCATTGGTTCAGAGCAGACTCGAAAGTGGTTCTGTGATATGGAGTCCTCACGAGGCGAGATATTCCATTATGCTAGAGAGGGTTCAGAAAAAATTTCTGAGGTATCTCTACATGAGGGAGTATGGTAGCTATCCTTGGCTCTATCCCACGGCATTTTTTTTGGGAATGCTCGGAACCAATTCTCTACAGCTTCGAAGAGATGGACATCTAATTACCCATTTCTTTAGATTAATTAGGGGATACTTCGAGAACTCGGCCGTACTGGAGGGTGTTCGGCTTTTTGTCCCCGATAGATATCTCCGACAGCGACAGCACAGATTGTTTTACCTACCGGCTGCCAGAACCAATCTGCCTCTGGTGACACCGGTGGGAAGAGCAATTAGTCTGCTGAACGCGGTCTCTTCGGAGATCGACGTCTTTCATGTTAGTGAAGGTACGTTCAGAAGGCAAATACTCTTAATTCTGGAGAGTATCCTGTCTTCCTAATGTTGAACCATCTCTTATGCGTTTCTGGTAGTATACTATATATAATATATTATTTTACCTGTTCTCAATAGATGCCTTAAAAATAAATTTTGTAATGTCTGTTGATGAAATAAACTGATTTGATTTGATTTGATTTCTGATCCGATCTCTGAGAGTTTTTCCCGCGATGAAGCGTAGCGTTCGCATTTCAGCTACTCTAAGAAGGTTCTTAGTTCTATTGGTATCGGCTCTGACCTCTATTTCATACGTCATGATGGGGCGAATGCATGCCTTGTATATCTTGACTTTACTTTTGGTTAACATGTTTGTGTGGTGGTGGGTGTGACCACATGGTGTCGCGCAAGCAGCCAGCCACTTCTTCTTCTTCTTCCTCTTTTAATAGATCTGTGGATCTGTTTTTATGGCGTCGAGGTCTCCTGGGATACAGAACTCCAACTGTCTCGCCATCTCTTCGCAGGTCTTCCGGGTTGGCGAGTTCCCATTGGCACGTTGTTTGCGGCTGCTTGGGGGAGTCTATCGTCGCTCATTCGTTCTACGTGGTCGCGCCAGAAGCGTCTTCTTTTCCTGCCCCATCTGACAATATCTTCGGTATCGCAGGTCTCACGTATTACTGTGTTTCTGGTTCTGTCCCTCAGTGTTTTGCCCAGAATAGTGCCTTCATTTCGGCGGTTCATGATAGTGATTTGTTTCTATTTGTATCAGCCCTCGATTCTATACCATAATTCATTATGGGTCTGACACATGTCTTATATATTCGCACTTTGCTTTCCACTCGCATATGCTTGTTTTTCCACACAAAATCTTTCAAGCATCGAGATATTGCAGCCGCTTTGGTGGTTAGTTCGCGAACTTCATTATAGAGATACATTTGGCATGAGAGATCTATGCCCAAGTATTTGAATTTTTTGACCTGTTCTATGGGTTCATTATCAAGTATCAATTCGCATGTAATAAGCAGTAAAACATTTTGTATGACTATTAATATTTGTGTTATTTTTACTTTAAAACCGTCAGATCATTTTGCGGCTCCCTGTATATACTAGATTTTTGTTCTCTCTTTGTTTTTGTTATCTCACTGTTTTATCAAAAATATTTTTAAAGGAAGATTTTTTACACAAATAAAAAAAATATCAACCCTAAGACTTGTATAATGTTTTATATGAAAATAATATATAACTTTAGCGTAGCCCAAGGAAAAGTAGACAAAAGAAAAGCCCTCTTCATATTACTTTCTTGTCATTATTCCTGGACGCGAATATATCAAAGGCCAAAATAAATAAATCTGATTTGTTCTGGATTTCGATTTATCTTTTCGCAAACACTTGTGCGTACAGGGTGGGGTCAATTTATCTGTGGTAAACCTTCTGATATTCCGATAATAAACATCTTCTTCTTCTGTTTTATTTAAATCAAATCAAATCAGTTTATTAAATCAAAATACATTACAAACAGGAAAATGTTTAAGGCATCTATTGAGTACAGGTAAAATATTATAAAAATACAACATAATACCAGGAACACATTAGAGATGGTTCGAAATTAGGAAGACAAGATACTTTCTAAAGTCAAGAGTATTTAAACAAAACGATGTTTTTTAACTACTTCCACTTTTGTCTTTATTTAGACAGCGACCGGTTTCGCCAGGCCCGCTGGCATCGATAGACTAGTCACCAGGCACGACATCTTCCACATTGCAGATCTTTCTTATTTCAGAATTTCTTACTCTGTCTTAGAGTGCCGTTTCCGCAACGGATCGGACAGTCTTCATTTCTGTGGTTCTTATGAGACTTTTTGTTCTGATGGTGTCAGCTCTCGTTTCTATTCCATATGTCATTATAGGACGAACACATGTCTTGTAGATTCTTATTTTGCTCTCCTTTAGCATATTTTTGTTTTTCCAAACAGCATTTTTCTAGCAGCCAGCCAGAACGATGCGACGGCCTGTTTGTTAGTAGCTAATGAGAAACTAGTCAGCTCCCTGACTTGAAGAAAAAGAAATAGTAAAAAAAGAAGATTTTTAATTTTTTTTTAACGTTCCGACCTCTTTCGACAGCTCATTGCTATCGTCTTGACCATATCAAAGTTAAATAAAAGTTTTTATTTCGCTCGATAAATCATTACAGTTAATAACAATTAAAAAAAATAGAATATATAGAATAATCTTAACTTGAAACTCCGACAAAGAACGATTAAATGTTATATATGGTATGTTCTACTATATGGCCACGAAACCTGGACTCTAAAAGTGAATCTAATGAACCGGTTGGAAGCGTTCGAGATGTGGATATACCGCAGAATGCTCCGTATACCGTGGACCGATAGGGTCAGTAATGCAGACGTACTACAGAGAGCCAGAGCCAATAGAAAGCTGTTGTCGAGTGTGAAAATTAGAAAGGTCTCATATTTGGGTCATGTGCTAAGTGGAGAAGAATACCACCTCCTTCGACTGATGTTAATGGGTAAAGTGGAGGGACGTCGGGGAGTTGGTAGAAGGCAGCTGTCCTGGCTGCGGAACATCAAAGAGTGGACAGGAATACCAAGAATTCAGAACCTGTTCCAAGTGGCCTTTGCTGCAATGATCGCCAACGTTTTATTATTTAATATAGATTTTTTGTACCTTTGGAAAATAAGCTTAAATTATTTATGAAGAATAAAGCATGTGTCGCCCTATAAGGGTACTATTGTAAGATTGTCTTAAATAAAATAAAAACGAAAGTTCAAAAATATCTGACGTTTTCAAAAGGTCTGAACCTCACCAACGTTTTATTCCCCTAGAGTTGTTTTCCAATTACTCCGCTTACATTTTGATCTCCCCTCGAGCTTTTTGAGGTGTTCTCCTTTTTTGATTTATTCTTTATGATATACGTTTGGTTTTGGCATGCGAAACGAGTGGATGAAAGAAGAATGGTCAAAAGTGTGTTTATATTGGGGTGGCTGTGAATAGATATACTACAGGAGCCGAAAGTGATGTGACGGTGCTATTTCGATATAATCCTTTCTTACAATGACGATCAAACCCAGAAAAAGCTTTGTTTTTTTAGTATAATGTACAATATAATACATTTAATATGAATTACAGAATTTGCGGAAAAACGACAAATATATTTAGAAGGCATGTAATATTTATTTTTAATCTTGTACTTTACACTTAACACTTTACACTATAAACTTTACACTTTAACTTTACACTTTACACTTTACACTTTAAACTTTACACTTTACACTTTACACTTTACACTTTACACTTTACACTTTACACTTTACACTTTACACTTTACACTTTACACTTTACACTTTACACTTTACACTTTACACTTTACACTTTACACTTTACACTTTACACTTTACACTTTACACTTTACACTCTACACTTTACACTTGATCATATACATATTACATCTGCATTGAATGCATTATCTTTTTTAAAAATAATAGTATATACAAAATGGAATGTTTTTTTGAATAATCTATTACTCGTATTATTTATAAACAAACTATCACGCCGTTTTTCTTAAAGGGTGGGCAGAGAGAATAGAGTGCCACACTTATCTATTCATACACACCTTTCTAGATTCTACTACATTTATACAGCGAGTAATATTTGCACGTCGATTCTTAAGACTTCTAACACCGACCTTTAAAGATGTATTTAGTCAATCCACGTTCTCATTGGTCTTCCTCGACTCTGTAATCCATTCACATCGTTAACGTACACTTTCTTAACCATTCATCCAGTGATACTTTCATAATTTTGTTCATTATACTTTCTAATTCTCTACATTCCTTGCTGAGGTCAGCAACAAAAATTCTATCATACAAAGTTTATGACACACACGTCTAAGGGATCTCATATCTACAGCATGTAAATAAATGTTTGTAATACTCTTTCATTGTTGACTAAATAGCAATGAAACCTAATAGCGAACAAAAAATGTTGTTTTCAATTTGTAGGTATCAAAAATAGGCTTTAGGAGAAAGGAAACCATAAAAACACACATAAACGGGGTCACGTGATATTTTTATTCAAATAAAGAACCCCAAACCCCAATTCCAAATGCGAGTGGATTTTTCTTACCGTCTTTTGTAAAAATGCTTCGAAAAAATTTGATTCTGTACATTTGAAAATTGTTTCGATTTTTGAGCCGTTATTTTTGAAAGTGGTATAAGTCAATTTTTCACGTTTCGAAAAATTTGAGAATTAGCGTTTGAATGAATTTAATAATATTGATAAATTTTAAACATGGTATTTGTCTTTTTTTATGTACTTTGTATATACAACACTAACTTTAAAAAAAATTACATATCAGACACGTTGCGGACAAACAGTCCTTCTTCATTAAAGATATATATCTTTACTTAAGAACGACTGTTTGTCCGAAACATGTCTATATAATTTAATTTTTTAATATAAATGTTGTATATACAAAGTGTATAAAAAAGAAAAATAGAAATAAACCATCATAACGACACATAGTATGGCGTATATAGAAAAAAATTTATTAACTGTTTAAATAAAAAAACTTTGTTATAAATATCAAAATTGAATATATTTTGTCGCGACAGCTGTTTCGCTAACCGATTTTAGCATCGTCAGGTCTTATAATCAACTGTTTATTTTACATAATTTAAACTAACTAACTAACTTACCATCACAAAATTACCAAAAGACCTCCACACTTTTCATTTCTGGCATACTTCTCTCGATTCTTCTACATTTATACATCGTGTATTGCACGAACGTCTATTTCTCCGACCCACATTTTAATATAAGTGTTGTATATACAAAGTGTATAAAAGAAAAATAGAAATAAAATTAAAGAAGTGTTTCTTTTTTTATATACTTTGTATACAGCAGTCACATTTATTTAAAAAAATAAAAATTAAATATCAAACATGTTTCTTTGTTGTTTTCTGACTAACAGCGATATTATATAAATATTTTAAATATTTTAAAATATGGTCAGTTTTGACAGATGTTATAATGTTTTATGACATATGTGAATAATACATCATTAATATATATTTGTAAATAATTTTATAATAATTTAAATATTTATAAAATATCGCTGATGAAGGGCTGGTTGGTCCGAAACATGTTTGATATTTAAATTTTTTTTTTTAATAAATGTGAGTGTTGTATACTTAAGCCGATTTTCATGTCTTTTTTGGAGGGCGTTTTTTTTTGTAGGAAAATAAAAATGAATCGTTCTGGAAATTTAGGATGTTTTTATTTTCATATTAAAGATACAATTTTTTTTCAATTTAATAGTTTATTATTATTATTATTAATCGAAGTTGGCACCTCGAAAAAAGAAGCGCGTGGGTGGCCCGGGTGATTTTGGCTCTTGATGTTATCTGAAATCAAAAATTCTTGAAAATTCTTAATCTAAAGACATGTCATTCTCGTCGGGACTACCGAGACATTTTTTCACCATTAACTTTTTATTAAACAACCCCTTCTTTGCTGACTTTTTTTTCCAAGTCCGCTATTTTGTTATTTATCCAAGAAATTTAACTTCTGTAGTTCCGACCAGAATGACATGTCTTTAGATCAAGAATTTTCAAGAATTTTTGATTTCAGATAACATCAAGAGCCAAAATCATCCGGGCCACCCACGCGCTTTTTTTCGAGGTGCCAACTTCGATTAATAAAATACTTTAATATGTAAATAAAAATATCCTAAATTTCCAAAACGATTCATTTTTATTTTCCTACAAAAAAACGCCCTCCAAAAAGACATGAATATCGGCTTAAGTTACCAGACTACTACCATCTACAGAACATTAGTTATGGCGAACATAGAAGATAGTTAGTAAAATAATTGTGAAAATACGGAGTGGAATTCTATAATCAAATGTGAATAAAACAGTTTGTATTTTACACTAATATTAGTTCTTGTCTTCCCTTGTGTGAGGTTATACGTGCGAAAGCTTTCCTCGGAAACTTTACTCACTGCTCGTAAGCCGAGAAGTTATAAGGCTTTTAGACTTGGAATAACCCGATAAACATCAATCATATCGCCGGTTGTCGCTGACACTTCTTCGGCGCCTCTTTCTACGCATATCCCTTTAATTAATACCCTTTTGATAGCCCTGGAAGTGCTATTGTGCCCTAGGAATGATAAACAAACTACATTAGGAATCAATTAATGAGAAATTCCACTATTTCAAAGACAAAATCTATTTAAAGAATTGTATAAACCCTCCGTACTCTAACATAGCCTACTTCCGCCCTTGGATCTCGAATATAACCAGAATATGAAAGGGGATGACGCTCACTCCAAGACAATGGATGCATAATACCATACATACAGAGATGACGGAAATTGCACTTAATACCATTAAGAATTTTAATTGATGCGATTATTATTATTATTATTTTGTTGAATCGCTCTTTACATCATGACAGCATGAGCCAAATCGATGTAAAGGGTATTATAGCTATCATAGTGATTCTCGTGACATGTGATAGGTAGCTAATCTATCGCCATTTTATTGTCACGTGAATTCTACACCAGACCAAAGACAGTGTGACAATCACACTGCCCTTGCCGAGAATCGAACCCGGAACCTTTAGGGTGGCAGTCAATGCACTTACCACAGGCCACTAGGATTAATAATATGCAGTTATATTTTTTTGTTATTTTATTTTATATCTTCTTCTACTTCTTCTTCTTCTCCTTATAGACCTTTGGTCTGTTCCTGAAATCAGGTTGACTCCCAACTATCTCTCCATCTCTTCAGCGGTCTTCCGGGGGGACGGCAGCCGGCAGGAATCTAATGCGCCACAGCGTGTGGGATTCTGGTGGGATCCATCCTCTGCACGTGCGCATTCCAGTATCTTCTGCGATGTCTGCCCCATCTCACGACATCCTCCACCTTGCAGATCTCGCGGATGGCCGTGTTCCTCACCCTATCTCGAATTGTCCTTCCTGCTATCATCCTCAGCGTCCTCATCTCTGCCACCCGTACTCTAGCCTTCGTTCTTGATTAAAAAGTATAATAGAACAAATATGCAAGTTTTAAATTGGGTATGAAATATGAAAAAGATGGGTTTTCAGCTTAGATCTGAAGTCTGTCGGATCACTTATGCATCTGAGGTGTGAAAGAAGATTGTTCCAAGCTAATGGACCGGCTACCGCAAACGCTCGATCCTCAAAATTTGTACTAGGGCAACGCTTTGGCTCAACTAATCTTCCTATTGCCGAGGAGTTCGCCGAGCGAAGTGTGGATTTCCTTGTATTTAGGCTGTCCGTTATACAGAGTTCCGATATATACTCGTAATTTGGAGCCATTCCATGTAGCGCTTTGAAGACTGTCCAGCAGAGTTTATACTGGATTCTTTCTGGACTCTAACTAACTAACTAACTTACTAACTAACCATCACGCCGTCTCCCCGAAGGGGTAGGCAGAAAGAATGGACTGCCACACTTTTCTTTCCTGACATATTTCTCTCGCTTCCTCAACATTCATACATCGTGTCATGCACGCGCGTCGATTTCTCTGACTCCTCACATGGCCGAAATTCAATATTTGATTTATTTGACCGTGCCACGTTTTCCTCGGTCTTCCTCTATTTCTGGTTCCATTTACATCATTAACATATAATTTTTTTTACCATTCTTTCTTCATTCATTCTTTCCATTTGTCCAAACCATCTTAATGATCCTTTCATTATTTTGTTCATGACTGGTGTCATGGACAAAAATTGGTGAATGATGGTTCATTCGCACCGCATTCACTTCATATATTTTCATTCGACACTCTATCATACACAGAGTATCTACACATTCGTCTAAGAGATCTCATTTCTACTGCATTTATTCTACTTTCATTTCATACACCATTGTGCACTGCCATTCTAGCTTTTTCTGGACTCTATTATATTTTATATATGTAATATTATACCTGTACTCAATAGATGCTTTAAACATTAATATTGTTTGTAAAGTCTGTTGAGATAGTAAACTGATTTGATTTGAAATAAAAAAGTGGAATCCCTTAAATCTCTAAGTTAATTTCCCAGAAAGAGGTATCGCCCAAAGAGTAAACGAATGTAAGCAGTCCTAATTTGTTTGATCGACATTTTTACGATAGTCCTTTGTGCTGGTACCTCCATTCTCCAGGCCGCAGTTCGGCTCGATCCCCGGAATAAGAATTAATTGCCCGTTTTATTCCCGACCAGGATGACTTGGGAACAATGTTTTATTGCAAACGGCACACTAAACATCTCGAGTGATGTATTACATGCCCATTTTTAGGTTATGTTTGGTTTATCGGCATCGTAAATTCATAATAAAAATATAAAAGCATTCATCTGGAATGAAACACTAAAACACCTGTTTTAAACGCTTCCATTTGCTGACTTAATGGAACTTTTACATAAGCGGTTCGTGGTATTAATTTTATTTATTTCTTAACTGTTACTGCAAAAACTTTGTTTTATATCACAATTGTATTTATTTTACGACAGCTGTTTCATCAACCAATGTTGACATCATCAGGTGTTACAAAAATACTGATGATGTCAACATTGGTTGATGAAACAGCTGTCGTAAAATAAATACAATTGTTATATAAAACAAAGTTTTTGCATTAACAGTTATAAAATGTTAAAATATCCCGGTGTGGGACTTGGCCTCCTCTACAACGGTCCTCCACAGACTTCTGTCTCTGGCCATCTCTCTCCATTCCCCAGCTCCTTCCATTTTCTCCCAACCTTCTTCCACGCAATCCACCCATCTTTTCCTCGGTCTGCCTCTTGGTCTCTTTTCGCGGGGCACCCATCTGGATATAATTTGTGTGTTCTTCCCTCTGGCATTCTTTCGGCCAGTCCACCGTAGGCGTTGAGACTTACAGAGTATATCAATTATACTGCATATTAGCGTTATTCCATTGTCATCATCTTCCTTGCTATAGACCTCTGCAGTCTGTTCTCCAGAGGGTTGCTCCTTATGTGAAGTGGATTCCCAGTCCTTCCATCTTCTAGATCTTCCACGAGGACGGGTCCCGTGAGGCTGATTATGAAGTGCAATATAGGGGAGTTTTTATTAAACTAGTTTCAATCCGTGAAATATTCACGGAAGAAAATCAAATTCTACATAAATATTCATTGTTTGTTTAATGTCATAAAACAATAATCAGAACAAATTTCAAAATAGTTCAGAAACCTTCTCGGGTATGCGCATCGTGTGCATTTCGAAATGTTTTCGCGGAAAATTTTAGTATTCCTCTTTCTCGCTCTCTCGTATTCAAAATATTCTCGTACTCTTTATTTGATGATATCCGGATTTTTGCCTGTTTATACAGTATTATGAAGCAAAAAAAAAAAAATTCTTTGTCAGAAGCCGGAAGAATCGACTGCGTGTACGACTCGTTGTATGAATGTGGAGGAAGCTAGAGAGGTATGTCAGGATAGAGTAGTGTAGCGGTCCATTCTCTCTGTCTACCCCTGCGAGGAAACGGCGTGATGGTTTGTTGTTGTTGTTGTTGTTATGAAGCAAATAAAAATGTCTGTTTTTTTTCATCAAGCATTTGATAATGCCTAAGATAGGTGAAACGTGTCATACATATTAAATATAATAAAACTGCTAGAAAACAGACGTTTTCATTCGTATTAACTAATTTGAAATGTTTGTGCTACGCTTACTATCACACAAACAACTTACTCTTAAGTAAACATGTATTATATATGTAACGAAAGGGACAATAGACGACTCATTAATTTCATTTTATCTTCTTACGTAACGACATATAACACTAGCAAGTCTATAACCCCGAAGAACTAACCTTAGACATTATGTCAAAATCAGATTTATATCTGCGAGCTCTCCAGCCACTTAGTAGATTAGGTTAGCCGTGGGAAGTGAGATGTTATATTTATAGGTGGTGAAATTCTGGGGCCAATTCACACCACAGATTCCCAAACCGTGGAAGATGGACCCCTGGCTGTCAATTTCGCTTTTTGGGGGTCATGTCAGGAGATACAATTTTGAAGGTCCTCAAGTTCAAATCATACCTTCAAAATAGACAATAAGACTGCTGATTTGAAGACCATGGACCACAAAAAAAAGTGCAGGGCGACAGCAATTAAAAATAAGGAGAAGGAGAAGGAGAAGGAGAAGGAGAAGGAGAAGGAGAAGGAGAAGGAGAAGGAGAAGGAGAAGGAGAAGGAGAAGGAGAAGGAGAAGGAGAAGGAGAAGGAGAAGGAGAAGGAGAAGGAGAAGGAGAAGGAGAAGGAGAAGGAGAAGGAGACGAAGGAGAAGGAGAAGGAGAAGGAGAAGGAGAAGGAGAAGGAGAAGGAGAAGGAGAAGGAGAAGGAGAAGGAGAAGGAGAAGGAGAAGGAGAAGGAGAAGGAGAAGGAGAAGGAGAAGGAGAAGGAGAAGGAGAAGGAGAAGGAGAAGGAGAAGGAGAAGGAGAAGGAGAAGGAGAAGGAGAAGGAGAAGGAGAAGGAGAAGGAGAAGGAGAAGGAGAAGGAGAAGGAGAAGGAGAAGGAGAAGGAGAAGGAGTTTGATTGTCACACTGTTTTTGTCTTGTTTAGGATGCACGAGACAATAAAATGGCGATAGATTAGCTACCTATCACGTGTCGTGAAAATCAATAGCTGAAAAATGTTGTACACAGTAATTGGGTTCAAATAACTTGGTGTATATAAATATGGAAAGCAACGAAAAACTACTATAGTAAAAAGGCCCAAGTCACATTCCAAGAATCAGCCAAGATACACACTGCTGAAAACCTATCCCTAGAATTGAAACTAAAAAAAACGAAGAAAAACCACACTTGCCCAGACTTGTTTTGACCAAAGCTAGCACGGAATACTTTGGTAAGTAGTTCTGTATCTTTTACGGAAATCCTAATCGTTATATAAATACAATAGATTCAGAAAAAATTCTGTTTGGGGAGCAGGGGGGGTACGGAGGAAAAAAGTTTTAGAACCTCTGATTAGGAGTCACCTAAATCAAGCAGATACTATATGTACTGTCTAAAGTAATTGATTTTAAAAATTCAATAAATATCTGAAGCACTTTAAAGGACTCGAAAATATATTTGATACATGAAATCGAATTTTTACTAACTAACTAACCACCACGCCGTTTTACCGAAGGGGTAGGCAGAGGATGGACCTTCATACCTTTCTGTCCTGAAGTACCTCTGTAGCTTCCTCTACATTCATACATTGTAACATGTACACTCGTAAATTTTTTCCACTTCGAATGTGACTACCTTTTAGTATTTGATTAATTTGGATATGCTATGCTTTCTTTGATATTCCAAGGCTTCTTTTTCCTCTCACACTGTTTGTATTCAATATTTTAAACATTCTTCTCTCCTCCATTCGTTTTAAATGTCCAAAACATCTCAGAGGATCATTTTTTTAATTTTACTTATATTATTGTTAAGTATATCTCAGAGGACCCTTTATTAAATTAAATTTACAATCAACGAATCACACAAATCACTTTGGGTGTTTGTGGCCTGAATTTAGAAAATGAATG
Source organism: Lepidostoma basale (assembly GCA_022606425.2). Taxonomy (NCBI): domain Eukaryota; kingdom Metazoa; phylum Arthropoda; class Insecta; order Trichoptera; family Lepidostomatidae; genus Lepidostoma; species Lepidostoma basale. The sequence continues at coordinate 1,762,524 of JAHDVF020001522.1, forward strand.
TTTCTCTCACGGTCAATTGTATGTAGCATGTTCACGTGTCCGCAAATCAATATATTTGCAAAACGTTTGCGCAAACGTTGTATATCATAAGGTGCTTCAATGAAGGTAATCAACCCGAGTGCATCCCATCCAGCAAATATAATAGTTTAACAGAATGTACTCGTAGTGCAACAGTGCTACGCGAATCATTTCGATTCGCTTCAAAAAAGCAGACAAAAAGCCCTTGCTGCCACGTGAATAACATTCATATCAATGTAATTCTAATACTTTTCATTTTGATTTTTGCACATTTATTGAACTTAATTTATTTTGAGTATTCATTTTAACTTAATTAAAACTGAATTTAATTCAGCTTATAAATTAACTCAACATTTATTAAGGATTAATTGTATCTCAATAGAGACGAAGATGTAAATTATTTAGAAACAGAATATGGTAGTCGAGGCGTTTACAGGACTTATGACCTGTCATTGGTTGGGTTAGGTGATCACTTTATGTTTAACAACATTCACCATTCCGCCCTTCTTACGACACCACATCTGACAATTTTTTGGAACTTGTATATACGAGTATGTTAATATTTTTTAATAACTTCATTGTTGGTAGGTAGCGCCATCTATTAAGATAATTTATAAGCATTTAGCAGAAAATCTTTATTAATGCAATGTGAAAGGCTTTGAAGCAATTATCACATTGCTAGATATCGCCTGGAGTGAAACTCCAGGCGATATCTAGCAATGTGATAATATATGTTAATATTTTTTAATAACTTCACTGTTGGTAGGTAGCGCCATCTATTAAGATAATTTATAAGCAGAAGGCAGAAAATCTTTATTAATGCAATGTGAAAGGCTTTGAAGCAATTATCACATTGCTAGATATCGCCTGGAGTGAAACTTCAATTTTTATGTTATTAACTTGTACCAGTTTTTTATAGATTTTTTTTTTTATAAAAAATCCAGTATTTGTCTACAAGTATTTGTACCTATACAAAAAAAAAAACAACATTTATAGATTCTGAGGCGGTACGAAACGGCGGTTCTAGCAAATATACCTTTTCATGTATGTTAAATTAAAAAAAATCATAGTTATGGAATTCTACAATGTTACCTTACGAATATAAACGTATATTTCAATTTTCATATAGCGGTTATTTTAAATACTATAATCTTGTCTAAACTCCCAACGGTGAGTTTGGTATCAATTTCTCGAAATCTCGGGTAAAAGACGCTGTTCCCGGCGGAATTTTCTTCCAGCATCCTTTGCGGAAATATTCTCACAGAGAAAATCGGAAAATTTCGTTATCCGCGTTTATTTTTCGTAAAAAATATGTTACACCGAAGTTTCAGATATTGTAGTTTAAACCGTTACGTTAACGGAACCCTTCAAATATTTGTAAAACCCAAAGAAAAACATTATTATATGTGTTCCAATCAGTTTCATTTAAAAAAAAACATTAAAAATTCATAAATATGCTTAGTTTTTCGCGGTTAGTACCAAAATGTTATTTTTTTGGATCTTGGGTTTTCCGTGTGACTTCAAATCAAATCAAATCAAATCAGTTTATTAACTTAAAAGACATTACAAACAGCAAAATGTTTAAGGCATCTATTGAGTATAGGTAAAATATTATACACATACAACATAGTACCAGGAACGCATAAGAGATGGTTCGACATTAGGAAGACAAGATACTTTCTAGAGTCAAGAGTATTTAAATAAAACGATGTTTTTTAACTACTTCCACTTTTGTCTTTATTTAGACAGCGACCGCTGGCATCGACCAGGCTCGCTGGCATCGACAGACTGGTCATTGACAGACTCAGTCTGTCGATGCCAGCGAGCCTGGCGAAACCGGTCGCTGTCTAAATAAAGACAAAAGTGGAAGTAGTTAAAAAACATCGTTTTATTTAATTATTATTTAAAATGAACTTCCATCAAGAGATTTCAGTAAAATCATTTGATTATCAAGAGTATTTGTCTCCTGAACGTACCTTCACTAATATGAAAGACGTCGATCTCCGAGGAGACCGCGTTCACCAGACTAATTGCTCTTCCCACCGGTGTCACCAGAGGCAGATTGATTCTGGTGGTCGGTAGGTAAAATAATCTGTGCTGTCGCTGTCGGAGAAATCTATCAGGGACAAAAAGACCGACACCCTTTATAATTAATTTAAAGAAATGGGTAATGAGTTGCCCATCTCTTCGAAGCTGTAAAAATTGGTTCCAAGCATTCCTAAAAGAAATGCCGTGGGATAGAGCCACGGATAACTACCACACTCCCTCATGTAGAGATACCTCAGAAATTTTTTCTGAACCCTCTCCAGCATAACGCAATATCTCGCCTCGTGAGGACTCCATATCACAGAACCACTTTCGAGTCTGCTCCGAACCAACGCGTTGTATAGGACTCTGAGCACATTGGGATCTCTGAAAACTCTTCCGGTCCGAATGATGAAGCCCAACATCCTCAGTGATCTCAAGACTTATCTTCCTCGACAGACGTTTCGGAGATCATTGCATTTTATGAATCATAACTACCCTAAAAATAAACTGTTACATTAAAAAGGCCCTAGTTGCATCCCAAGAATCAACAAAGACGTTGATGGACAATGCTGTAAAGTCTACTCAGTCTGCTGAACAAAGTAACTTCGGAGGTCGACGTCTTTCATATTAGTGAAAGTGCGGTCAGAAGACTAATACTCTTAACCCTTAGATAATCTTTGATTCACTTCCATACGTAAGGGTCGGCACAAGGACACCATTTTAACATCTTCTTCTTCTTCTGTTTGTAGATCTTGCGATCTGTTGATGCAGGATATCAATTTTCTTCCTGTGACGAAGATGACCAGTCGTCTCTCCATCTCTTTGGTCTGTCCTGGTGGTCGACGGCCCTCTGGAGTCTCGTGCATCATGATTTTAGGAATTCTCGCTGGATCCATTCTCTCGATGTGGCCCCTCCAGAATCGTCTTCTCTGCCTACTCCATCTCACTATGTCTTCAATTTTTCAGGATTTGCGAATTTCTTCATCGGGTATCCTATCTCTAATGGTTCTCCCCACAATAGGTCGCAATACTAATTTCTGCTACTCTTAAGAGATGTTTGGTTCTGACAGTGTCTGCTCTTGCTTCGATTCCGTATGTCATTATGGGCCTGATGCATGTTTTATAAATTCTAACTTTGCTTTCCACTAGCATATGCTTATTGTCCCAGACAGTATCCCTTAGACATCCAGAATTGACTGCAGCTTTATCAGTCTGTTTTTTAACTTCATTATATAGATCGCTGCAACTCGATATCTCCACACCCAGATAACTGAACTTCATGACCTGTTATATGGGTTTATCGTCTACAACTGAGGGGCTGTCTGGATATTGTTAGAAACTTTGTTTTCGCGGCTGATATCATCATATTATATCTCCCAGAAGCAAGATAAAACCTATAAAGCATTCTTTGTAGATCGTTTTCACTTTCTGCCAGTATTGTTGCATCGTCAGTATAGCATACCACATTAATGAGTTTTTCTCCCATCCTATATCCGAGATTAGGAGATGCGACCTCCTCTATGATCTTGTCCATGATAAGGTTAAAAAGGAAAGAACTGAGACTGTCGCCCTGTCGTATTCAGGAATAAGACAGGGCGACAGTCCGACAAAGAACGATTAAATGTTATATATGGTCTGTTCTACCATATGGCTGCGAAACCTGCATTCTAAAAGTGAATGTAATGAACCGGTTGGAAGCGTTCGAGATGTGGATATACCGCAGAATGCTTCGTATACCGTGGACCGATAGGGTCAGTAATGCAGATGTACTGAAGAGAGCCAGAGCAAATAGAGAGCTGATGCCAAGTGTAAAAATTAGAAAGGTCTTATTTTTGAGTCATGTGCTAAGGGGAGAAAAATACTACCTCCTTCGACTGATATTAATGGGTTAAGTGGAGGGACGTCGGGGAGTTGGTAGAAGGCAGCTGTCCTGGCTGCGAAACATCAAAGAGTGGACAGGAATCAAAAGAGTTAAGAACCTGTTAAAGTGGCGCAGGATAGAGATACCTTTGCTGTAGTGATCGCCAATGTTGGGGGGGTATAGCAGATATTTCCCTAGAGAGCTCCCCATTTGCATTTTAACATAAGTTTCATAAATCAAACCATTCCTATTTCGCTTTCACATATCGATCGGATAAACTCTCTATATAATATATAGAGAGTTTATCCGATCGATATATACACATCTGCCGGAAAAGTTGGCGGCATATTGGAAAAACCACGGCTTCAAAAATGAATATAGCCAAAGTTTCAAACTTTTACAGGCACGGGGATGGTCTGAAACCTTTGGGACGACAACAATACCCCTTCAACCCGAAAACCACCCTTATGTGCTCTAACTAAGATCTTTCAAATACTAATAAAACTCACACATTATCGAACTAAAGGATCTGAAATTTTCGCTGGAAATAAGAGAACTTTTCATGTAGTGTTTTTTCACAGAGTAATAAAAAAAACCTTAATGTATTTTTTTTAAAGTAAGGATTGGTTTATTAGTTTATTTATTTACCTAAAAGATACACAACAACAAAAAACCATCAAACCGTTTCCCCGCAGAGGTAGGCAGAGAGAATGGACCGCCACACTACTCTATCCTGACATACAGCGAGTCATACACGCACGTCGATTCTTCCGGCTTCTTTAAAATTTGATTAATTTGGTCTTGCCATGTATTTCTCGGTCTACCTCGACTCAGTATTCCATTTACATCGTTAACGTATACTTTTTAACCATTCTTTCTTCACCCATGCGCTCCATATGTTCGAACCAACGCAGGGGAGAAAAATACCACCTCCTTCAACTGATATTAATAGGTAAAGTGGAGGGACGTCGGGGAGTTGGTAGAAGGCAGCTGTCCTGGCTGCGGAACATCAAAGAGTGGACAGAAATAACAAGAGTTCAGAACCTGTTACAAGTGATAGAGACACATTTTCTGTAGTGATCGGCAACGTTGGGGGGACTTGACACGGCATCGAAAGAAGAAGAATAGAAAGGAAAATGGAATAAAGTAGAATTGAAAATAATATTATAATATGTATAGTTGAAGATTCTTACACTATATTTGTCCTCACTTGGATGATCCAAACTGACATATGATAATTTTTCTAAGGACCTTTTCTACTTGTAATGTAGCATATCCTAGCTCTCTCTCGAGAGATATTCAAACGGTCGTCATTTGATACCCTTTATGAGATCATCCTGAAAGGTTTCTACAGTACTACAGTACTACTCCTTCAAGTAAAATGTTTGAGTCCTTTATATTATTCAGGATACTTTGCATTCATTCTGCCAAGAAAGTTTGGACACGAATTTGTTTTCATTTTATTTTTCCAGTCGTATATTATTATTACGAATTTACTAACTAACCATCACGCCGTCTCCCCGAAAGGGTAGGCAGATTGGCGGATTGAAGATTGGACTGCCACCATTTAACCGATGCGGCACTCCATCCTTCTCTTTTCGCTCCGCAAGAGAGGCGTTGGTTCCTGTGGTTCTCCCGTAAATTTGGAGATATTTCGTGTATAAGTTAATTGTTTTGGTCATTGGCGCACTTTATAATAGTTATAATTACGATCTAAATAATGCGTTTGTTACAAAAAAAAAAAACACTGAACATTTCGTAAAATAAAACACAATTGTGATACAACAACAAAGTTATTTAATTTAACAGTTTAAGTAAAGCATAATGATTAAAAAAAAAAAGATTTCTGATATGGTTTAAATGATGGGAGAATGGTTAAAATGTTTTATAAAGCAGTGTGAGTGGAACGAGAAGTTATGGAAAACCATGGCATTACTAAATTAATCAAATACTAATAGGTGGCCACATTCGAAATCGAAAAAATCGTGCGTGTTACGATGTACGAATGTAGAGGAAGCTCGAGAGGTATGTCAGGACGGAGCAGTATCCTCTTTTTCTACCAATACGGGGAAACGTGATGGTAAGCTAGTTATTTAAAACATTTCCCATCATGCCTCACCAAACTTTACCTTATCTTAAAAAGAAAAATAATTTACTAAAATTTTCACTCGCTCTCATACATTTTCTAAAGTTTAACAATTTCTATTAGAGAATATTATGTAAGTTGAGGAAATATGGAAATTTTACGAACAATAATATGAATTTGTGAGTAAATTTTTGATAACCTTAACATTGTTAGGAAATTGTATATATTTCGTAAATTTTTACGCATATTTCTAAGTGATTCTTAGTATTTTAGCGTAATAACTTTTCAGGTAGATCCCGAATTCAGAATTAGACATTATGATGAATATATTACATAAAAGGAATTGTTTGTATAAGTGTGCTACATAAACTCAAAAACTACTCGACCGATTTCGTTGAAAACTTCACATTTCGTTCTTATTGGTATCAGGAGTGTTCAGAATTGAATTTATTAAAAACTCACTAACTAACTAACCATCACGCCGTCTCCCCGGGGGGGTAAGCAGAAAGAATGGAACGCCACACTGTTCTGTCTTGACATATTTCTCTTACTTCCTCTACATTCATACATCTTGTCATGCACGCACGTCGATTTCTCCGACTCCTCACGTGACCGATATTTATTATTTGATTGATTTGATCGTACCACTTTTTCCTCGGTCTTCCTCTTTTTCTAGCTCCGTTCACGTCGTTTACATACGAGGTCTGTTCAAAAAGTATCGCGAATTTTGAATTTCCGCTGGCTACGTATATTTGATTTTTGATTTTTTTATAGCGTTATGTTGGTACTCATGTCCCTTACTTATGCTGACAAGGTCGGCCATTTTGAATGTTTAGTTAATTTTTGACAGCTGTTTTGCTTGGATGTGTTTTGGCTCGTCTTCGATTTTTGCCTATTCCAAAAAATGGATCAAAGAATCTGTATCAAATTTTGTGTGAAAAACAAAATAAAGTGCGCGGACGCATTTCGAATGTTGACTGTGACATATGGTGAAGCTACCTTGGACCAAAGCAACGTTTATCGGTGGTACAAAATGTTCTCAGAGGGCCGAGAAGATATGAACGACGAAGAGCGTGCTGGACGCCCGAGCACGTCAACAACAGACGAAAACATTGATAAAGTGAAGAAAATAGTATTAGCCAATCGTCGAATCACCGTTAGAGAAGTTGCTGAGGACCTAAACATATCGATTGGCTCGTGCCATTCGATTTTAACCAATGATTTGGGCATGAGTCGGGTCGCCGCGAAATTCGTGCCAAAATTGCTCAATTTCGACCAAAAACAGCATCGCGTTAACATTGCTCAGGAGATGTTGGACTCGGTCCGTGACGACCCAAATGTGCTCCAGAGGGTCATAACTGGTGACGAATCATGGGTTTATGGTTATGACGTGGAAACCAAAGCTCAATCATCCCAATGGAAGCTGCCGCATGAGCCAAGACCAAAAAAAGCGCGCCAAGTTCGGTCGAACGTGAAGGTTTTGCTCACAGTTTTCTTCGATTGCAGGGGCGTGGTGCATCATGAGTTCTTGCCACAGGGTAGTACGGTCAATAAGGAATATTACCTGCAAGTTATGCGCAATTTGCGCGAAGCAATCCGCCAGAAACGCCCGGATTTGTGGAAGAACAAAAACTGGCTTTTGCACCATGATAACGCCCCTGCTCACACATCGTTGCTTGTGCGCGAATATTTGGCCAAAAACAACACAGTAATGGTGCCGCAGCCACCGTATTCCCCAAACCTGGCCCCCTGTGACTTTTTCCTGTTTCCAAAACTGAAGAGGCCCATGAAAGGACGACGCTACGCCACGATTGAGGAGATAAAGACGGCATCGAAGGAGGAGCTGAACAAGATCACAAAAAATGATTTTTTTAAGTGCTTCGTTATCTTCGATTTTTTTAAGAGGATTGGAAAAAACGTTGGCATAAATGTATTATATCCGAGGGGAATTACTTTGAAGGGGACAAAATAGATATTCATGAATAAATAAATACTTTTTGAAAAAATATAAAATTCGCGATACTTTTTGAACAGACCTCGTATACCTTCTTCACCATTCTGTCTTCACTCATTCTTTCCATGTGTCCAAACCATCTTAACGACCCTTTCATTCTTTTGTTCATAACACTTTCATTATAAGAGAGATATATGAGGTTGAGGATAGGTTAAGATGGAGCAGGGAAAAAGGGACTGATACGGTCATGTTCATAGAATGGACACCATCAGACTCCCCTATATTGCATTGCATAATCAGCTTCATGGGACTCGTCCTCGTGGTAGACCTCCTAAAATATGGAAAGACAGCTGGGAATCTTCCTCACAGGAGGGGCAACACTCTGGAGAACAGACCACATTGGTCTACAATAAGGAAGAAGAAGAAGAAGAATTTCATTTGCACCGCATTCATTTCTTATACTTGCATTTGACACTATATCATACACATATTTACCGCACATTCGTCTAAGAGATCTCATTTCTACTGAATTTTCTATATCAAGTATATATAATTTTATAAATAAAAGGCCACGTTCGCATGTGAAATAAAATATAAAAATAATATTGTAGTATGTCTTATTCAATTTGTTTTTCTTACAATTTAGACCGGTTTTGGGAGTTTGCTGCCATCGCTAAAGATAATTAATGTCATACTTTTAGTTAAACTCAAATAAGGGTCGTCACAAGAACACCATTGTGCACAGCCTTCTTAGCTTTTTTGTTTTCGATGACAATTTTAAATGCATGCTTTTGTCTGCCCCATCTCTTCAGTAATTATCCCTCAACACTCGCCAAACCTTTGTAAACATACTTCCGAATTACACAAATTGCATGGAACTGGCAAAAGAAGGATGAAAGTAAAATAAATGCAGTAGAAATGAGATCTCTAAGACGAATGTGTGGCAAATCTGTATATGTTAGAGTGACAAATGCAAGTATAAGAAGTGAATGTGGTGCGAATGAAAGTGTTATGAACAAAATAAGGAAAGGGTCATTAAGATGGTTTGGACACGTGGAAAGAATGAGTGAAGACAGAATGGTAAAGAGGGTATATGTAAACGGCGTGAACGGAGCTAGAAATAGAGGAAGGCCGAGGAAAACGTGGCACGATCAAATCAATCAAATATTGAATGTCGGTCACGTGAGGAGTCGGAAAAATCGACGTGAGTGCATGACAAGATGTATGAATGATGAGGAAGCGAGAGACGTATGTCAGGACAGAACAGTGTGGCGTTCCATTCTTTCTGCCTACCCCTCCGGGGAGACGGCGTGATGGTAAGTTAGTTAGTTAGTTTTGTTTCAGATTTTCACCATTCACGCTAATGTTGCATGCTTTCTAGAAACTAAATGTCTAATCAAAGAGCGTACTACAAATTATCATTGATTTCTTAAATCAGCCATTTTCTCGTATCCCGGAATAGGCTTAGTACCGCCAAAGGAGTCAGGACGTGTCTTGGGTCCTTATATCATTGCCCCTTATACCTCCGTGTCCTTGGACAAAATGTTCTTCATTTATTCTCCAGAGACTTGTTCATGAAATTGGAATCTGTAGTAGATATTCCAGAATTCTCTTTTGGCTTTGTATAATATTGTATAAAATATAGTGTTTTGTAATTATTTTATTTTTTTCGGTTTCATCAAAAAATATTTTGCTTGTTTAAAGTTTTGTTATATTATTATATAAGAAAATGGTAAATTTTAATAAATTTAATAATTTTAATAAAATTTTATAAATGCAGTAGAAATGGGATCTCTCACGAATGTGTGGATACTCTGTGTATGGTAGAGTGTCGAATGAAAATATAAGAAGTGAATGCGGTGCGAATGATAGTGTCATGAACAAAATAATGAAAGGATCATTAAGGTGGTTTGGACATATGGAAAAAAATATTGAAGAAAGAATGGTAAAAAAAGTATATTTGAATGATGTAAATGGAACCAGAAATAGAGGAAGACCGAGGAAAACGTGGCACGATCAAATAAATCAAATATTGAATGTCAGCCATGTGAGGAGTCAGAGAAATCGACGCGCGTGCATGACACGATGTATGAATTTGATTTGATTTGAAATATGTCAGGAAAGAAAAGTGTGGCAGTCCATTCTTTCTGCCTACCCCTTCGGGGAGACGGCGTGATGGTTAGTTAGTTAGTTAGTTAGTTAGTTAGTAAATTTTAATGTAAAGGTGTTTATTTAAGAGGTATACAATACATATTCAAAATGACAACAAAAACACATTAAAACAATGTTAATGTCTATGATATTGGCTTTATTTAATAAATAATTTTATGCCATTATTGTTTAATATGATTTACAATTTTCGACACCTTTATTGACCAACTGCGTAAAATAGCAAAACGTACTGACCACAAATCAACTCATAATTGTCAAATTGACAGTCTGTAGAAACAATGTTGCCAGTTTAAAAACCAAATGAAATATAAACCACTCCGCCATGAAGGTCGACACCCTCTTCCACGTTATGCCACGACATGTTTCGAAGGCTTTACACCTTCATCATCGGGAGTATGATTTCTCCGACTCCTCACGTGACCGACATTCAATATTTGATTGATTTGATCGTGCCACGTTTTCCTCGGATCCTCTATTTCTAGGTACGTTCATGCCGTTTACCTTCTTTACCATTCTGTCTTCACTCATTCTTTCCATGTGTCCAAACCATCTTAATGACCCTTTCCTTATTTTGTTCATAACACTTTCATTCGCACCACATTCACTTCTTATACTTGCATTTGTCACTCTATCATATACAGATTTGCCACACATTCGTCTTAGAGATCTCATTTCTACTGCATTTATTCTACTTTCATCCTTCTTTTGCCAGTTCCGTGTTTCACTTCCATACATAAGGGTCGGCACAAGAACACCATTATGCACTGCCATCTTAGCTTTTTTGGATAGGCTTTTGTTTGCGATGACAACTAAAAATAAAATGACAAATAAAAAAGAAAAAGAGAAATATTATAAAATTGTTTACAAATATAGCCATGTCCGAAACATGTTTGATATTTTAATTTTTTTAATAAATATGACTGTGGTATACAAAGAACATAAAATAATTAAACATAAAATAAGAACATAAAATAATAATTCGTATATTCTGATTTTGAAAATTTGGTTTGGTTCATGTGGTGCTCCTGTCAATTTGGAAATATTTCGCGTATAAGTGAATTGTTTTGGTCAATTTAACTGTTGCCGCACTTTATAATAGTTAATGGTGACACGTAATACGTTTGTATTGTTTTGCTATTAAAATTATATTAGTTTTATCGTTTTTATAAAGAATTTTGACAGGTGTAAAAATAAAATTTTCATTTGTTCCAATGACAATTTGAATAATTTCTTCAATATTATTTTAAAGTTCTTACTGGTTAAGTGCCTAATTACAGCTAGTTCAAAAAAACGGTGGATACGTGAAACATAAATTAAATAAACAGAAAAGTCCGGATCGTCCATGTCAACATGTGCAACATCGAAAAAAAACATTATGTGTTATTACATTATGTGCTAAATTAAAAAGGTGGATTCGTGGAACATAAATTAAATAGACAATTTGTGCACCATCTAAAAATAACATTTTGTGTTTAATTATTTTTATTTTGTTATTTTATTTTATATCATTGTATTTTATATTATTTTTTTTAGATTTATTTTGTGGGTGTTGGACGATCGAAGTGTGCGCGGGAGATGCCTATTGGTGGCGATGAGGTTCGCAACCCATCACACCGCGTCTCCCGTGGAGCGAAAAGAGAAGGATGGAGTGCCGCATCAGTAAAAGTGTGACTTTCTTTCTGCCTACCCTTTCGGGGAGACGGCGTGATGGTTAGTTAGTTAGTTAGTTAACATTATTCATATGTATTAATTATTTAATATAGAGTTTTGCATTATTGTTCAAGAATCAATAGATATCCTCTATTTGTTACCTCGTATAATAATTTGGTGCTTCTCTACAAACGCCTTTATTGGGACGTATAAATCTATCAATAAACGCAAACTTGTAACAGCTTAAACTTTAAAAATAGCCTTTCGCCCCATCCCCAGCGCGCGCAAGTTTTCGCGAGTCCCAAATAAAGTTTGACAAAGGAAAAGGGATATTTTAGAGTCGTTAAAATTTCAGTCAGCGCCCGTAAAAGCCACTTTTATGACACGGCAAGTGGCGTAGTTCCCAATAAAGGGCGCAGGCGATGGCGTATGCCATTGAGAATATTAATACCATCGACCCGAGGATTGATACACCTCAAAACGTTATATCGCTTCTAAAAATAAAGATTCGATGGAAGATTCAACAATTTGTAACACCATTAACCCTTCTTAAAAGCTAGAATGGCAGTGTACAATGGTGTTCTTCTACCAACCCTTATGTATGGAAGCGAAGTATGGAACTGGCAAAAGAAGAATGAAAGTAGAATAAATGCAGTAGAAATGAGATCTCTTAGACGAATGTGTCGATACTCTGTGTATGATAGAGTGTCGAATGAAAATATAAGAAGTGAATGCGGTGCGAATGATGGTGCCTTGAACAAAATAATGAAAGGATCATTAAGGTGGTTTGAACATATGGAAAGAATAAATGAAGAGAGAATGGTAAAAAAAAGTATATGTTAATGATGTAAATGGAACCAGAATTAGAGGAAGACCGAGGAAAACGTGGCACGATCAAATAAATCAAATATTGAATGTCGGCCATGTAAGGAGTCAAAGAAATCGACGCGCGTGCATGACACGATGTATGAATGTTGAGGAAGCGAGAGAAATATTTCAGGAAAGAAAAGTGTGGAAGTCCATTCTTTCTGCCTACCCCTCCAGGGAGACGACGTGATGGTTAGTTAGTTAGTTTAACCCTTCTTCGTTTCATGGTGTAGCAAATTTGCTATAATACACCAGATAAAACTACTTCTTATTTTTCTGATTGTAGATCTTGCGATCTGTTTATGCAGGATATCAACTTTCTTCCTGTGATGAAGACGACCAGCCTTCTCTCCATCTCTTTGGTGGTCGACGGCCCTCTGGAGTCTCGTGCATCACGATATTAGGAATTCTTGCTGGATCCATTCTCTCGATGTGGTTCCTCCAGAATCGTCTTCTCTGCCTACTCCATCTCACTATGTCTTCAATTTACATGCAATACAGGATTTGCGAATTTCATCATTTGGTGTAATATTTGTAAAGAACTAACTAACTAACCATCACGCCGTCTCTACGAATGGGTAAGCAGAAATAATGGACTACCACACTGTTCTTTCCTACTTCTTCAGCTTGTTCAACAATCATCTCGATTTCTCATACCCATCACGTGGCCGATATTCAATATTTGATTTATTTTTTTGTGCCACGTTTTCCTCGGTCTTTCTCTGTTCCATTTACATCGTTAAAAAATACTTTTATTACCATTTTTTACCAAGCGCCCTTGAGGTGAGCTATTCACGAAAACGGCGCTATACAAATAAGCCTTATTATTATTTTTTTTATTTTTATTTCTTAATTCATTCTTTCCATGTGTCCAAAATATCTTAATGTTCCTTTCATTATTTTGATCATAACACTTTCATTCATTTCTTATATTTTCATTCGACACTCTATCACACACAGATTTTCAACACATTCGTCTAAGAGATTTCATTTGTACTGCATTTTGTCTACTTTCATCCTTATTTTGCCAGTTCCATGCTACGCTTCCATACATAAGGGTCGGTACAAAATACCATTTTATCTTGTATATAATACATTTAGTAATCCAAGTCAAATAAGTTTATTTTCCCAAAAGAATAAAAATACATTTAGTAATATGAATGAAAACATCTGTTTTATAGAAGTATTCCTATTGTTTACATGGCACAATGTATGAGTGTTGAGAAAGCGAGAGAAAAGTGAGGCAGTCCATTCTTTCTGCCAACCCCTTCGGGGAGACAGCTGAGATAGTTAGTTAGTTAATTATTGTTTGAGTACTGGTTCTGATTTTGAAAATTTGGTTTGGTTCATGTGATGCTCCCGTAAATTTGGAGATATTTTGTGTATAAGTGAATTGTTTTGGTCAATTTGATTGTTGCCGCAATTTATAATAGATTGTTTTAAGTGCCTAACTATAGTTTATATATAAAAAAAAAACGGTTGTTACGTTAAAAACCGGTCAATCTACACTAGCGCCATCTATTAAGATTATTTTGTAAACTAATTTTCTAATAATCTTAATAGATGGCGCTAGTGTAGATTGACCTAAAAAATGTGAAATGTTTTAACATAGTAGCATATAAATACAACTTCCAGAAATATGTCAGACGTGGTGGACGTAAGAAGGGCGAAATGGGGAATGTTGTTAACATAAAGTGATCACGTAACCCAACCAATGACAGGTCATAAGTCCTGTAAACGCCTGGACTACCATATTCTGTTTCCAAAAAAAACTATTTACATCTTCGTCTCTATTGGTATACAATTAATTCTTTAAAATGATTAACCCGCAATGGGTTTAATCCAGTATTTGTCTACAAGTATTTGTTTACATTCAAAAACAAAAATATTTTTTCTCTTTGCAGCGTGTAAATGATAAATCTATCTGAGATTAAGGATTTATGACTTGTTTACCGGGTCATTGCAACGGTCTAGAGTGTTCTAGATTGGTCGTTTGGAACACCATTGTGAAGTATTAAAGTAACGAGCACTCATAATTGAAATCAAGGGGTAGGTTTAACCCCTTTAATTCGATCCCCTCTCCGCGTATACAGGTTCTACTACGAGACCCTTTAAAATTCTTATGACGCTAGTGTAGAGTGAACTTAAATATGTAAAGATAGGCGTGGAATCCCACCATATTTTTTAAAAAGTTACAAAAATTTGGCAGACGTGGTGGTCATAAGAAAAAATGCGGAATGGGGAATGTTGTTAAACATAAAGCGATCGCTCAACCCAACCAATGACAGGTCATAAGTCCTGTAAGCTCCTTGGCCACCACATTCTGTTCCCAGAAAACAATTTACATCTTCGTCTCTATTGAGATACAATTAATCCTTATAAAATTAAAATAATTTATGCGCAATGGGTGAAATCCAGTATTTGTCTATAAGAATATGTATACATTCAAAATGTTGTAAAATATACGTTTTTCTATGGGTTCTTTTAATTAAAATATTTAGGTACCTAACTCAATTTCGGCAAGAACTTCAAAATTATATCAAAGAAATTATTCAAATTGACATAGGAACAAATACACATAAAGATTCGAAAAATCACGAAAATTTGACATTTGATATATTATTGTATCACCTGATGATGTCAGCATAGGTTGATGAAACAGCTGTCGCGTAAAATAAAATACAACTGTAATACAAATAACAAAGTTATTAAATTTAACCATCACGCCGTCTTGCCTAAGGGGTAGGCAGAAAGAATGGACTGCCACACTTTTCTTTCCTGACATATTTCTCTCGCTTCCTCAACATTCATACATCGTGTCATGCACGCGCGTCGATTTCTCTGACTCCTCACATGGCCGACATTCAATATTTGATTTATTTAATATAAAATATTTTTATATTAAATAAATAAAGTAAAAACTCAATTGAAATACATTTCAAAGAAGCCGACATGACAGACGTTGTCCTGCTCGAATGATTTTTCCCCCTAGAATCAGAACATAGCGCAACCTACCGGGTTCAATTGCGTATCTTAACCATCCAGAAACCCACTCAAAAAGTTTAATTTAAATCAGTCCAGCCGTTTAGGTTCAACTACATACGCCCGTAAAGAAGAATAATATGTATGTTTACAACGAATGGGAGAGTGGAGAAGGATATTGAAAGAAGGTTTGGGGTAGGCAACAGAGGAAGAAATATAAGAGAAAAAATAAAGATTTAAAAAAGTATGCGAAGGGTTTGCTCCCCTTAATCAAATAAACGTAACACGTTTCAATCTATAAAACCAAATTAATACCAAAAAAAATGTTTTTCCTGCTTAAAAATATTAATGTTCATTAATAATTTTATTAAGTTGTTGAAACGATACTCCATTGTGAACTTTCTAGTTCCGTTTTTTTTTATATAATATTTAAAAAAATCTTGATAGATGACGCTAGTGTAGGGTGAACTAAAAAAATGTAAAGATAAGCGCAGCATTCTAGTATATATACAACATCTAATCATTTGTCAGACGTGGTGGTCGTAAGAAGGGCGGAATGGGGAATGATGTTAAACATAAAGCGATCGCTCAACCCAACCAATGACAGGTCATAAGTCCTGTTAGCGCCTCTGCCACCATATTCTGTTCCCAGAAAACAATTTACATATTCGTCTCTATTGAGATACAATGTTCATTCAAAAATATCTCTTTATCTAGTGAGTTTTATTCTTCTAAAAATTACCCATGGTCTAAGATTACTTCGTTGTTAAATATAGCCACCACGTATTATAGTTTTTATTATGCCATGTTTTTCTTAGACTTCCTTTACTATTTTAAAATTAACATTGATGCACGAACTGTGACCAAATGCCGTCGTAATTTTCTGAAACAAAAATGTATTTACGTCATTTACTTCCAATTTTAAATTTATTCAAGTGATATTTTACTTAGAGAATAACAAAAGAATTCGTATGCAGCGACTTCAATTGTTTTAGAATTCGAATTAATTACAATTTCTTTGTTTTTGAACCAGACAACGAACGTCATCCCAGTGACTCTCAAAGTCTGGGAGAGATATTAATTAATGGCCAAATGAGACAAATGACGCCACGGAACACTGCCTCTGTATTGTGTACGCGACCTGTCAACAGTGTAAGGCAGTACATTAATACGTAGCAGAGTGATGTTAGCTGCAGGTCGCTGTTTGCATCCATTTTGTGACGTATGGCGCCGCCATTTGCCATTTCCAATGGCTCTCTAAAAATGATAATATAATAATAATTTAGAATTAAACTAACTAACTAACTTACACACAATATTCAATTGGGCCGAGATAACCAAACCGCAGAGCTAAAAAAAGAATTGGACTAAGCTGGGCAGCTTTCGGTAACATGAGTTACATCCTTAAAAACCGGAAAATACCGATCAACCTGGAACGAAAAGTCTATGAAGCCTGCGTTCTGCCAGTTGGTACTTTTGATTTTGAAACTGTTACAATGTCCAAGCAAAGTGCCGAGAAACTGCGAGTGACCCAAAGAGCCACGGAAAGAGCCATGTTAGGAATAAGCCTAAGAGACAGAGTCAGAAACGAAACGGTGATAGAAAAAACAAAGGTCTTTGACATCATCCACCGGGTGGCGACTCTAAAATGGCAATGGGCGGGTCATGTAGCCAGAGGCTCAGATGAAAAGTGGACAAGAAGACTGCTGACTGAAAAACCGTGGATGGCAAAAAGAAGTGCAGGGCGACCGCAACTACGGTGGAAGTATGACCTGAACAGACATGTCGGAATAACCTGGATGCAGTCTGCACAGGACAGAATGACATGGAAGCGAATGGAGGAGGCCTTTGTCCAGGAGTGGACGGGAATAGGCTGAGGAATAAGAAGATATACGCAGAGAGGATGGACCCCCATACCGTTCTGTCCTGACATACCTCTCTAGCTTCCTCCAAATTCGTACATCATGACATGCACGCTCTTCGATTTTTCCGACTTCGAATGTGGCCGCCTTTCAGTATTTGATCAATTCGATCATGCTATGCCTTCCTTGGTCTTCCACGGCTTCTCTTTCCTTGTTAACAACATTTTAACCATTTTTCTTTCGTCCATTCGTTCCATATGTCCAAACCATCTCAGGGATCATTTTATAATTTTACATATGATGCAATCATCTGCCTTAATTAGAAAGAATTAAATTAATTTAATATTAATAAATGGCCACTCACAATGGAGTTCTAATTCCAATCCTTATGCAAGGAAGTGAAGCATGAAACGAATCTAGAATAAATGCAGTAGAAGTGAGATCTCTTAGACAAATGTGTCGAAAATATCTGTAAAATAGAGTGTCGAATAAAATTTAAGAAGTGAAAGTGTTATTAACAAAATAACGAAAGGATCATTAAGAGGGTTTGGACACTTGGAAAGAAAGAATGTTAAAAAAAAGTATACGTTAACGATGCAGATGGAACTAGAAATAGAGGAAGGCCGAGGAAAACGGGACACGATCAAATAAATCAAATATTTAATTTCGGCCATGCGAGGAGTCGGAGAAATCGACGTGTGATGCCGCATAATCGATACCGCATGTTTTTAATTGTTTAAAAAAAAGGGCTAATGGGTTTTATGCATTATGTTTAAAGTTTACCTATAATATATATCAAGTTTAAATTTTTCAAGTTGCATTATCGAAATTTCGGATATTTGATTTTTCTTTCAGCGTTTTCACACGCATAAATAAATATATTTAATAGATTTTTATAGAAAAAATATTTATTGATAGCAAACGTTTAGAAATCAAAGTTGTGTCAGTTCTTGTCTATTATCACTTGAAATTTAATTATTTCATGAGATATTTTTGACATTTTATATCAATCTAACCATAAGTGGTAACCCTAGTGCCGGACGACAGAAATCCCTTTTTCAATAAGATCGACCAACGACAGAAGGTTCATTTTTCTTGCAGAGATAGTGTATAGATGTCTCTAGCCACACAAAAAGAAATTGTTAAAATTCCTACTGGAATCATTTTTAATGCAAAGTGGACTTACGGTATTGGTGGTGCGCCTACGTAGCGGCCACCAGTGGTCTTATTTTTTATTATTAAAAAATAATTATTGAAATCATGTTGAGAAACGCTGTATCTCACATGCGATAGTTTACGTACAGTAACGACCAACGATAAAGACAGTCGTTGTACGAATCGTTATTCCTCCATTACCCCCACCCTCATCCCTCCCCTCCGGTTCCCGTCAGAGAGTGCAGTCAAAACACTTGGAATTTTCCACGACTTTAAATTTCCAATCGAGGGAAGTGAAATGAAAATTTATGTCTCGTGGGTTCCCCTTGTAAACATAAAGTATTTGAATATTTTTGTGAATGTATACTTATACTTGTATACGAAATTCTGGATTTTCACCAAAGGCTGATAAATTAAAATTTAATTGTATCTCAATAGAGACGAAGACGCAAACTGAATATGGATGATCGAGGTGTTTACAGGAC
The DNA here is from genome assembly GCA_022606425.2 of Lepidostoma basale. Lineage (NCBI taxonomy): Eukaryota > Metazoa > Arthropoda > Insecta > Trichoptera > Lepidostomatidae > Lepidostoma > Lepidostoma basale. Next base: position 1,781,644 of record JAHDVF020001522.1, read on the forward strand.
TTATGACCCGTCATTGGTTGGGTTAAGCGCACGCTTTATGTAATTACAACATTCCCCATTCCACCTTTGTTATGATCATGCATGACAAATTTTTGGAAGATGTATATATACTTCAAAATTCATACCTATCTTCACGTGTCAGTTTCAATTATCCTCCTGAAAATCATTCTCCATAGATGGCGTTAGTGGGTCGGTTGTATAAGTTAATCTTGAATAGATTCACAAAGTGTCACCAAATCTACATAGATGGATAATTGAAACTGACACGTGAAGATAGGTATGGATTTTGAAGTATATATACATCTTTCAAAAATTTGTCATGCATGATCATAACAAAGGTGGAATGGGGAATGTTGTAATTACATAAAGCGTGCGCTTAACCCAACCAATGACGGGTCATAAGTCCTGTAAACACCTTGATCATCCATATTCAGTTTGCGTCTTCGTCTCTATTGAGATACAATTAAATAAAGTATTTGCTTTGTTTTTTATTAAAATTTAAATATACGACTATATAGACTTTACCTATCCTAAAAACCTATCCAAAAAAGCTAGAATGGCAGTGCACAATGGTGTTCTTCTACCGACCCTTATGTATGGAAGCGAAGCATTGAACTGGCAAAAGAAGGATGAAAGTAGAATAAATGCAGTGGAAATGAGAGTGTCGAATGAAAATTCATGAATTAATCACCCACCGTGGGTGAAATCCAGTATTCGTATACAAGTATAAGTATACATTCACAAAAAAAAAATTTAATTTCAATTTCCTTAGGAGGTATATAAATAAAAATCTACAACACAAAGTATGGCGAATATAGAAGAATATCATATTTTACCTTTAAAATTTTGGTAATTTGATCATGCCATGTATTCCTTGGTCTTCTACTCCATTCTTTATTTAAAATGAACTTCCATCAAAGATTTTAGTTAAATCATTTATTGAACATGGATGATCAAGGTGTTTACAGGACTTATGACCTGTCATTGGTTGGGTTAAGCGCACGCTTTATGTAATTACAATATTCCCCATTCCACCTTTGTTATTGTGATCATGCATGACAAATTTTTGGAAGATGTATATATACTTCAAAATCCATATTTATCTTCACGTGTCAGTTTCAGTCAGCCATCTATGTAGATTTGGTTGCACTTGTGAATTTTTTTCAAGAATTAACCTATACAACCGACCCACTAACGCCATCTATGGAGAATGATTTTCGGCATTTAGCAAACTACCTTATTAACACAATGCGAAGGCTGTCGCCTAACATATTGTTAGAAGCCGCTAGGAGTATTATTCCTAATATATTGTTAGAAGCCGCTAGGATTTTGAAGTATATATACATCTTCCAAAAATTTGTCATGCATGATCACAATAACAAAGGTGGAATGGGGAATGTTGTAATTACATAAAGCGTGCGCTTAACCCAACCAATGACAGGTCATAAGTCCTGTAAACACCTTGATCATCCATGTTCAGTGTTCAGTTTACGTCATCGTCTCTATTGAGATACAATTAAAATTTAAAAAAATCATTTATTAGCAATTTTCTATCCATTCACTTTGTTACTCACACAAACCCTTGATATTTATTAAGATTTTTTTAACACAGCTGAAATGTAATGATCATTACTCATCTCATACAGACTCCCGCCGGCGTGATGGACCCATCTCAGTCCCTTATTGCACAAACACTGGTTTAACGACAGCAGAGTCTGTGTCACTCGCTGGACCATTTGATGTGATTTAAAATTCATTCTGAATTCAACTGTGCTTTATGATTTATTAATATTTACGATTATGGCCAGTGGCAGCATACAAACGGGTGATCTTTATGTTATCGAAATCAAATCAAATAAGTTTATTTACTCAAAAGACATTACAAACAGCATAAATGTTTAAGGCATCTATTAAGTACAGGTAAGATATTGTACACATACAACATAACACCAGGAACGCATTAGTGATGGTTCGACATTAGGAAGACAAGATACTTTCCAAAGTCAAGAGTATTTGTCCCCTGAACGTACTTTCACTAACATGAAAGACGTCGATTTCCGAGGATATCGCGTTCAGCAGACTAATTGCTCTTCCCACCGGTGTCACCAGAGGCAGATTGGTTCTGGTATTGATTTGACATTTGTCAAATGCCGCTCTCTGGACTATGGCAGGCGAATAGCCAATTAGAGAACAAGTCGCTAGACGCAAATGGCAGTGGATCGGTCACACCCTGAGACGGAACCCACCCTGCATCGCTCAGGGTGCACTAGACTGGTCCCCTATGGGGGGAAAGAGAAAGCGAGGCAGATCTAGAGCCACCTGGAGAAGAACCCTGCAGGACGAGGTTAAGGCGGCAGGTCTCACTTGGGATGATTTTAAGCACCAGGCATGCGATAGAGTCGGGTGGAGAAGGTTCCTTGAGGCCCTATGCACCACGGAGGTGTGACAGGACAAAAATAAAGAAGAGAAGAAGACATATTGATATTTTTTAACAGTATAGTAAGTTTTGATTATGATGATTATATTTTTGATTTGTGAAAAAGCTTTTCATTTCTTTTATATTAATATCTTTTTTTTCAAATTAAATCAAATCAGTATTTTTAATCAAAAGACATTACAAACAGCATAAATGTTTAAGGCATCTATTGAGTACAGGTCAAATATTATTTACATACAACATGAAACCAGGAACGTTTTAAATATGGTTCGATATTAGGAAGACAAGATACTTTCCAAAGTCAAGAGTATTTGTCCCCTGAACGTACTTTCACTAACATGAAAGACGTCGATCTCCGAGGAGACCGCGTTCAGCAAACTAATTGCTCTTCCCACCGTAGGTAAAACAATCTGTGCTGTCGCTGTCGGAGATATCTATCGGGGACAAAAAGACCAACATCCTCCAGTACGGCCGAGTTCTCGAAGTATCCCCTAATTAATCTGAAGAAATGGGTTACTAGATGTCCATCTTTTCGAAGCTGTAGAGAATTGGTTCCGAGCATTCCCAAAAGAAATGCCGTGGGATAGAGCCATGGATAACTACCATACTCCCTCATGTAGAGATACCTAAGATTTTTTTCTGAACCCTCTCAGGCATAACGGAATATCTCGCTTCGTGAGGACTCCATATCACAGAACCACTTTCTAGTCTGCTCCGAACCAATGCGTTGTATATGACTCTGAGCACATTATACTTATGCCCGGCATCCCTTATGAATGGAAGCGAAGCATGGAACTGGCAGAAGAAGAATGAGAGCAGAATAAATGCGATATATATGAGGTCCCTTAGATGTGTAGTAGAACGATATACTCGTACGACAGAATCTCAAATGCTGATATAAGAAAGAAATGTAGAGCGGAATAAGGTATTATGAACAAAATTATGAAAGGATCGCTGCGAAGGTTCGGACATATGAAAAAATAATGGTTAATAAAGTATACGTTAATAATGTAAATGGAGTACGGAGTCGAGGCAGACCGAGGAAAACATGGCATGACCAAATCAATCAAATTTTAAAGGTTGGTCATGTTAGAAGTCGGAGGAATCGACGTGCGTGTATGACTCATTGTATGAATGTGGAGGAATCTAGAGAGGTTTTCCAGGATAGAGTAGTGTGGCGGTCCATTCTCCCTGCCTACCCCTGCGGGGAAACGGCGTTATGGTTTGTTTGTTTGTTGTTTGTTTATGCCCGGCATGCTTTGCAATACATTTTTAATTATATTATTTACTTTGACATAACATTAATCTTCAACGTTACAACCCGTTCAGAAAAGATTTTTGAGATATCTCTTCATGAGGGAGTTTGATAGCTATCCGTGGTTTTATCCCACTGCATTCCTCTTGGGCATGCTGGGGACCAATAGTCTACAGATACGGAGGGATGGGTTCACACTTACCCATTTATTCAGACTTATCAGGGGATTCTTTGAGAATTCTGTCATCTTGGAGGGTATCCATCTTTATGTTCCGGATGGTTATCTTCTACAGCGTCAGCAGCACAGACTGTTTTATGTCCCAACATGCAGAACCAGCCTGCCTCTGGTGATGCCGGTGGGGAGAGCAATCAAACTGCTGAACATGATCGCTTCGGAAATCGACGTCTTTCATATTAGTGAAAGCACGTTCAGAAGACAAATCCTCTTTACTTTAGAGTGTATCTTGTATTCGTAAATTCGAACCATCTCTCATGCGTTCCTGGTATTATATATTTTATTTTTACCTATTCTCAATTTCTTCTTTTCGTGTTCTGTCAGGTCTCACCAACGTTGACTATCACCCTTGAGTAGGCCTCCGTGTCCTGGGCAGCTCGGAACAGCTTCCTCACAGTCCTTAGCCCCGTCCGCTCTCGGAAGGTTCCTCAGCCAGAAATCCCGCCTTCTCCCAACACCTCGTCGACCCTCAATCTTACCCTCCAAGATCAGATGTAATAGTGCGTACTTTTCGCCTCTCAGAACATGGCCCAAGTAGGACACCTTACGGACTTTGATGTTGCTCAGCAACTCTCTGTCAACTCTGGCTCTATGGAGAACGTTTGTGTTGCTGACCATGTCAGTCCAGGAGATGCGTAACATCCTTCGGTGTATCCACATCTCAAAGGTCTCCAATTGGTTCATAACATGGACTTTAAGGGTCCATGACTCCACCCCGTATAACAGTTCTCAATAGATATACAATAGACCCCGTATAACAAACTGTTTTCAATAGATGCCATAAATAATAATTGTTGTTTGTAATATCTTTTGCGAAAATAAACTGATGTGATTTGCTTCATCCAAGAAACGTATCCATCCTGTCTTGTCTCTCGCCATCTCCCAGTCTTGCTGCCCCAGGGACTAACAGTCTGCAACGACACCTTCCAACCATTGCAATCTCGGCCTATTGACATTTTTACGCCTGTTGAGTTGTTAAACAACACTCGTTAAGGCTCCAGGGTCCCTCATGCACTGAAAATGACTGTATTATTTTTCGATAGCCCTACAGACCTAATCGAGCCTTAGCCTCCATTATCCGTCGACACTCTGAGCGCGTTTTTTTGTAATTGTGGTGTCCGCCCTGCACTCAATCCCATATATCATGATAGGTCGCACAACAGTCTTATAAATTCTCACTTTGCTGCTGGTCTTCATGTCAGGGTTTTTCCAAATAGAATTTCTCAAGCATCCTGAAATGACCGCAGCCTTGTTAACTTGCCCCATTATTTCACATGGTAGATCCGTTTTCCCACACAAGTCCACACCCATATATCTAAATTTTCCACCTGTTCCACTGAAATACCCCCCACAGACACACTACATCCGACCTGAGCTCGAGAGAATACCATACTCTTGGTCTTTGCTACTGATATGATCATATTGAATTTTTGACTAGCAAGATGGAATGTGTTCAGAAGTATTTGCAGGTTTTTCTCTGTCTCGGCAAATATGACAGCGTCGTCCACATAACAGACAATGTCTGCGGTCTAATCTCCCAGTCGGTATCCTTTATCCAGTATCTTTTTTAAATTTTTTATTTATTTATTTGATTTATTTTTATTAAAACCCAATTGGGTTATATGGATACATTTTTAATACCTTACTTTTAATTATGTAATGTTTCAGGTATGTTTTAAATTGAGTTGAAGTGAAACTCCTTGTATCTTTTGGTAGTTATTTGTTAAGTTTCAGTCCATTGTTCAATATCCTTGATTGTCCTGTCTTAGTTCGTGCATTCATTAAGTGATATTTGTCACAGTTCCTGGTCCAGTGTCTGTGTATGTCTGAATTTTTAGTTAATGTGTAGCTGCTGTCTGTTGTATCTTCCGTGGTACCTCTGTGTACAATTTTCAATGTCTCAAATTTGGTCAGGTCTGATATGTCCATTTATTTTGTTTGTCTGTATACTTGTATGGTTGGGGTAAGATAGTTAATGTTATAAGCTAATTTTCTTATTTTATTTTGTTGTCTTTGGAGTCTGGAGATGTCCTTTTGGTTTCCTGTCCCCCAGAAGGGAATCATATATGTCAGTCGGCTTTTAACATACGCTTCGTACATCATAACTTTTTCTTTTCTTGGTATGTAATTTTGTATTTTGTAGAAGAGGGAGGAATAAGGAGTATATAATTTCCTCCACAATCCCATCAATGATGAGATTGAAGAGGAACAAACTAACATAGCCCGATTTTTTAAACATTTTTTTGTGTACTACTCGTATAGGTACTGTATGTTTAGCTACAGATTTTTTCATGACGTCATTGCTTCTGAAAAATATATTTTACGGTCCGGTTTATTGACAGCATACAGCGTGCTAGGTACAGTATCAAATTACTTACCGCTTAACTCTGGAAATACCTCGTCCACCCGCGTAAAATAAAGTGCCTTCTCCATTAAGCTGGGAAGCTTGTAGTACAGAGTGGCGCGAAATGATCTTTTTGGTTTGAATTTCTTATAACTTTTTTATTTTAGGGTAGATTATATATATTGTTAATACCAGACTACTGTCAGACCTGCAATTATGTACGGCTCCGAGTGTTAGACAATTTACATACAGCAGCTTCACTTCCTCCGTATTTGAAATAACTTTCCGTAAAAGCTTTTCATGTGTTCTATTTGTGATCAACCTTCATTAGAAGTCATTCCTGTGTTCTATTTGTGATTAACTCTCTGTAGAAGTCAATCTTGTATTATATTTGTGAATAACTTTCCGTAAAAGCTGTTCTATTTGTGAACAACCTTCCGTAGAAAGCATTCCTATGTTCTTCCGAACATTTGTGAACAACTTTCCGTGGGAGCTATTCCTGTGTTTTATGTGTGATCAACTCTCCATAGAACTCCAGTAAGTGCATTGACTGCCACCCCGAAGGTTCCGGGTTCGATTCCCGGCGAGTGCAATGTGATTGTCACACTGTCTTTGGTCTGGTGTAGAATTCACGTGACAATAAAATGGCGATAGATTAGCTACCTATCACATGTCACGAGAATCACTATGATAGCTATAATACCCTTTACATCGCTTTGGCTCATGCTGTCATGATGTAAAGAGCGATTCAACAAAATTATAACGATAATAATATTTGTGAATAAGGATTAATTTTATCTCAATAGAGACGAAGATGCAAACTGGAAACTGAATATGGTGATCGAGGTGTTTACAGGACTTATGACCTGTCATTGGTTGGGTTAAGCGCACGCTTTATGTAATTACAACATTCCCCATTCCACCTTTCTTATGACCACCATGTCTGACAAATTTTTGGAAGTTGTATATATGTTAATATCCAACACCACAATTCACATGTCAGTTTCAATTTACAGACCAGCGCCATCTATGAAGATTAGATTTAAGCATTAAGCAGAAGATCTTTATAACGCAATGTGAAAGGCTACCGCCATTAACGCACTGCTAGATAACGCCTAGAAATGTCACTCCAATTTATATGCTAACTTGGACCGAATAACTTTACGTAAAAGCTATTCATGTGTTCTATTTATGAACAACCTTCCATAGAAGTCATTCCTGTGTTCTATTTGTGAACAACTTTTCGTAAAACCTATTCTTGTGTTCTTTTGTGATCAAGCTTCCATAATAGCAACTGCATTAACAAACACACACCATATTTGCTATTTCCACAACTGGAACAAACCTTGTTTGTTCTACGAAATTACGGGTTAGTAAATCAACTTGAAAACAGAAAAGAGTCCATCATTATAATTGGACACAGTGTACAACCACAATGTTGCAGCCTTAGGAGGGCTGGCTAAAGAGAGTTTTCAAATACTTATATAAAAGTATTTAAATGAAAACTAACTAAATTTTTAATTGTATCTCAATAGAGACGAAGAAACAAACTGGAAACTGAATATGGATGATCAAGGTGTTTACAGGACTTATGACCTGTCATTGGTTGGGTTAAGCGCACGCTTTATGTAATTACAACATTCCCCATTCCACCATTGTTATTATGATCATGCATGATACATTTTTGGAAGTTGTATATATACTCCAAATCCATACCTATCTTCACGTGTCAGTTCCAGTTAGCCATCTATGTAGATTTGATTGTACTAATTAATTTTTTAAGATTAATCTATACAATCCACCCACTAACGCCATCTATGAAGAATGATTGTTTAGCATTTAGCAAACTACTTTATTAACACAATGCGAAGAGGCTACCGCCTCCTAGCGCACTGTTTAGAAGTCGCCTGGAGTAACACTCCTATTTTATACGCCAAAGAATTGACCAGAATATTTACAAATATTTGTGAAATGTATACTTATATTATTATTATTATTATTATTTTGTTAAATCGCTCTTTACATCATGACAGCATGAGCCAAATCGATGTAAAGGGTATTATAGCTATCATAGTGATTCTCGTGACATGTGATAGGTAGCTAATCTATCGCCACTTTATTGTCACGTGAATTCTACACCAGACCAAATCTGTATCTGTATACGAATCCTGGATTTTCACCTGTGGGTGGTTAATTTAAATTTTTAACTAACCATTATGTCGCACCGTGAGTGTAAAACCGAAACAAGTGCAAATATACAGTTTGGAGATATGGGAGTTTAAAGACTTCATATTGCTTGGAAAAACTGTTTTTTTTTAGTAATATCCCTATAACCCGAAAATCATTGGTTTATTTTAAAAAAAAACAGTTTTTCCAAGCAATATGAAGTCTTTAAACTCCCATATCTCCAAACTGTATATTTGCACTTGTTTCGATTTTTCACTCACGGTGCGATGTCGTCTCACCGGAGGGGAAGGCAGGAATATTAGACTACCACACTGTTCCCTCCTGACATACTTCTCTCGCTACCTCAACATTCATATACCGTGTCACGCAAGCACGTCGATTTCTCCGACTCTTCGTGTGACCGACATTTAATATTTTATTAATGATATCGTAGTTGAGTTCGTGTATTTAGGAAGTATGTTAACAAGAAATGGGCGAGTGGAGAAGGATATTGAAAGAAGGGTTGGGGCAGGCAACAAAGTGAATGGTGCACTTAAAAATGTCATCGCAAACAAAAACCTATCCAAAAAAGCTAGAATGCCAGTGCACAATGGTGTTCTTCTACCGACCCCTATGTATGGAAGCGAAGCATAGAACTGGCAAAAGAAGGATGAAAGTAGAAAAAATGCAGTAGAAATGAGATCTCTTAGACGAATGTGTGGATACTCTGTGTATGATAGAGTGTCGAATGAAAATATAAGAAGTGAATGCGGTTCGATAAATGGTGTTATGAACAAAATAATGAGAGGATCATTAAGATGGTTTGGACATATGGAAAGAATGAATGAAGAAAGAATGGTAAAAAAATGATATGTTAAAGATGTAAATGGAACTTGAAATAGAGGAAGACCGAGGAAAACGTGGCACGATCAAATAAATCAAATATTGAATGTCAGCCATGTGAGGAGTCAGAGAAATCGACGCGCGTGCATGACACGATGAATAAATGTTGAGGGAGCGAGAGAAGTATGTCAGGAAAGACAAGTGTGGCAGTCCATTCTTTCTGCCTACCCCTTCGAGGAGACGGCGTGATGGTTAGTTAGTTAGTTATATCGTGCCAGTTGGTCGTTGAAAACGATATACGAATTTATTTGTTTCATTTATTAAAAAAAAATAAACAAAATAAGTTCTTACAATAATACGATAATACTCGTATATACCAAATAAAACAAGCTTCAGCATATATTTCAATATTAATCCCAATGCAGTTTGAAACAAAAAAAAATGCCACGTTATATTATTATTTTACAAAGGTTCTTTTTAGAAAACTTTGAATTATCCTGGATTAGTGTAACTGGGTCATGACTGTACGAGTATGTGAAATCCCCCGCGAGTCACTCTGGAGTCCTTAATACTCCCAGGGATATATACACAGATCCTTGTCTCAAAGGACTTCGATATATCTTGCATTTTATTGAAAAAACTCCCTTCAAAGAACTCGTGTAGTTTCTAGAGGTACAGAACCAACCGATTCAATTTTTTTTCATGTAAAAATATGCAATCTTTTTGAAGTTTATGTAATATATTCTTTCTCATAATGTAGGGTGTTTTTTTTAGAGGTTTGGTTTTTAAACTGGCAACATTGTTTGTACAGACTGTCAATTTAACAGTTAACAGTTGATTTGTAGTCAGTATATTTAGCTATTTCACCCAGTTACTCAATTGTTGAAATTAAAGGTGCTCATATGCCCGAAATCATATTTAAACAATAATGGCATAAAATTACGTATTAAATAAAGCCAATATCATAGACATTAACATTATTTTAATGTGTTTTTTCTTTCATTTTGAATATGCATTGTATACCTCTAAAAAAAACCTTTATAAAACAATGTGTATTAGGATATTTTTATAGAGGTATAGAAATTCAAAATGAATAAAAACACATGAAAACAATGTTAATGTCTATGATATTGGCTTTATTTAATAGAAACATTTATGCCATTATTGTTTTAATATAATTTTGGGCATATGAGCGCCACGGCTAGCTCGAATGAAGCGCAATCGTGAAGTTCAATTTTCGACATCTTTATTGAGCAATTGGGTAAAATGGCAATACGTATTGACTACAAATCAACTGTCAACTGTCAAATTGATAGTCTTTAGAAACAATGTTGCCAGTTTAAAAACCAAACCTTTAAAAAAAACACCCTATATAAATATGCAAAATTGGAACACGTCAAGAAAGAGTACCACAATATTTTGAATACAAGAGAGAGAGAGAGTGAGAGGAATAAGCGACGTGCGAGCATGACACGATTTATGAAGGTACATTTAATAATGCCTTAGAATGGCGAAACATGTCATTCCCATAAAATATAATAAAACTTCTAGAAAACTGAAGTTTTCATTCGTATTAATGCTTGACATTTCTTCATTATTTCGTCGTTTATATGTCGTTATCCCACACATTATTTTCAGTAATCTCATTTCTACGGCATTTCAACCTTTATTTGCCAGCACCAAGCATCACATCCATACATACGACGTTAAATAACATTAATAAATGAGTATGCGTAATGAAATATTATATTTCGACAGATATTTGTATCAGAACATTATGGCAAACATTACTATGACGGGATAAAATCTTATTCCCTATTGATGTAGTGTCGTTTGATAATAGCGATGTACTGAGATTTATGAGATTTATACAGCGTACTTCTGAAATAAGATGGGTACTCATGAAGCATCTTAAAGCCTTAATCTTTCTATAGAGCGCTCGGGAAAGATACTGAAGTCATATTTGCTATTCAACAAGAATAATGCTATTCAAATATGCTTCATAGTGAGTTATCTTTGCTGTCAATAAATAGGTTAAACTTCAATTTCGTTATATCATTTATTTGTTTGATTCTTGTGCCGATATTTACGTATTTAATTTAAATTTACGTAGGGGAGAGGGGGGCATAGTGGGGTCCTTAAGGTAAAACTAACTAACCATCACGCCGTCTCTCCGAAGGTGTAGACAGAAAATATGGACTGCCACACTTTTATTTCCTGGCATATTTCTCTCGCTTCCTCATCATTCATACACCGTGTCATGCAAGCTCGTCGATTTCTCTGACTCCTCACGTGGCCGACATTCAATATTAGATTTTTTTTTAATTGTAATGCCTTAACACTGTGAAATTCCATAATGACGAATTTTTTTGAATTAAAACACTCTTTTTCCACTTTTGAGTTTATTTTTCTCGACATGTTTCGAAGGCCTTCGACCTTCATCATCGGGAGAACGATATTAAACTTTTTTATACGTTATAAACGTTTTATATCGTTCTCCCAATGATAAAGGTGTGTAAGCCTTCAAAACATGTCGAGAAAAATAAATTCAAAAGTGAAAAAACTATGGTTTAATTCATAAAAATTCGTCATTATGGAATTCCACAGTGTTAAGGCCTTAAGTTTATCTAAAATTAAAAAAATCAAATATTGAATGTCGGCCACGTGAGGAGTCAGAGAAATCGATGCGCGTGCATGACACGATGTTTGAATGTTGTGGAATCGAGAGGAATATGTCAGCAAAGAAAAGTGTGGCAGTCCATTATTTCTGCCTACTCGTGGCACGATCAAATTAATCAAATTTTGAATGTCTATGAGGAAACTAGAAACCTGTGTCAAGATCGAGTGTGGCGGTATATTCTCTTTGCCTACCCATCCGGAAAAACGGCGTGATGGTTTGTTGTTGTTGTTGTAATTTTGAAGAAAAGATATCCAAACAGCATTAAAAATATATATTTTTGTATATTAAGCTTATCGTATACTAATATAATATATTTTTATTATGTAAGTTCTACCTAAATGCGAAGGAAACCTTTGTCGGCCCGGTAAATCTTTTGGAAACACACGGCATTCCGAAAATACATAAACAATATAATATAATACAGTTGATCTAAAAAAAATTGTCTCCAGTTTATGAAAAACATATTTAAAAAAAAATATTATTATAAAATCAAATGCTACAATATTATGAGAAAGTTGTTATAAGTAACAATATAAACGAAGCAATTAGAAAAGCTTTTTTTTAAAGTGATGAATATTTGATTATCTATGAATAAAAACACTGTTTTTCCACATTTTAGTTTGTTTTTCTCGGCATGCATTTATGCAGTATTTGTAACCGAATATGGTTTACAAGACTTATGACCCGGTTAAGAGATCGCTTTATGTAATACAACATTTCCCATTCCGCCCTTCTTAAGAACGCCACGTCTGACAATATATTTTTTTTGAAAGAGTATATGCTACCATGTTTATTTATTTATTTTTTTATAAACATACAATAGTTACATTGTATTCCCATGAGTAGAAAGTTCCGAAATATTTCACATATTTTAGTTCAATCTACACTAGCGCCATCTGTTGAGACGAGATATAAGCATGAAGAAGAAAATCTTTTTTAATGTAATGTTAAAGGCTATCAAACCCAATTATCACACATTACTAGACAACGTCTGGAGAAAACTCTCAATTTTTTATATGCTCTTAACTTTGACCAGTTTTTATACAACATTTTTGTTTTGAATGTACTCGTATAATTCTCAATGATTAATACACCCGTAATGGGTAAAATCCAGTATTTGTCTACAAGTATTTGTATTCCAAACAAAAATTAATTTTTAAATTTCAAGGATTAATTGTATCTCAATAGAGACGAAGGTGCAAATTGGGAATAGAACATGGTAGTCGATTTTGTCCACTAGTTGACGACCTTTTTTTAAAACATCGTCAACTAGTGGACAAAATTTATATATAAATGATCCATGTGAGAATAATCCTGGCCAATACGCATCTTGCCATCCCAAAATAATTTTTGATTGTGAAAATTTATACCTTTGTGCTGTTTTGGTGGTGAAAAATATAATTACATTGTTTATGTGAAGTGTTTTGACAGGTGCCAAATTGGTTTTCATAATTTTATTTTTCGAACGTTTATGTACATTTGTTCCGATGTCTATTTGAAAAATTCTTTTGATTCATATTGAAGTGCTTGCTGGAAATTAAACTATTTAAAGTGCCTAACTAACTAAAATTTTATTGATATAACGGTGATATAACGGTGGTAACGGGAGAAACAAACTTTTAATGAAAGGATATTATCTTAGAAAATAGCTTATGTGTTATAACTTCTTTTTTTTTATGTGTTATATTTTGTTATTTTTATTTTATGATTTATTTTATTTTATTTATTTATTTTATATAATTGAATTTTATTTAAGATATAGTTTGTAAATGATTTAGCATTTAAGTGTGTGCGGGTGATGCCTACTGGTGGCGATGAGGTCCGCAACCCATCACACCGCATCTCCTGCAGGGGCGAACAGAGAAGGGTGGAGTGCCGCATCGGTACATGGAATATAAGGGGAGGTATGGAAGGAAAGTTGAATGAGATGTGTGCAGAAATGGATAATAAGTGTTTAGATGTTTTATGTGTGACTGAATGTATGATGAAAGAGTGTGGTTCCTTGGAGCATGCGGATAAGCTTGTTCTGTGGTCGGGTGTGCCAAATGACCACAGAGCATGCCAAGGCGTGGCGGCGGTGCTAGCTCCAAGGATGGTAGAATGTATGAAAGGTTATAAATGTGTTAGCCCAAGACTCATGTGGATTCGCTTCAAGATCGGGTTAACAAGAGTTTTCCTTTTAATTGGATACGCCCCTGGTAACAACGAAAATGAGGCGAGTAAAGATGAGTTTTGGGACAAAGTGAGAGAGACATGGTGTGTAAGAGTGAAAACGAAAGATTGATAATAGCAGGTGATATGAACGGTTGGGTGGGAATCCGTAGGAGTGGGTACGAGGAATGTCTGGGTACGTTTGGTGATAGACGAATAAATGATAATGGAAGGAGACTGCTTGAATTGTGTATAGAATGGGGTCTCTTTGTATCAAATACCATCTTCGATCATAAGAGAATCCATCTCTATACTTGGGAAAGAGGATTTGAAAGGTCCATTATAGATTACGTCATTGTAGACTCTAGATTACGGGCGGATACTGTTGATTCAAGGGTCTTCAGGGGAGCCGAACTGGAAACGGATCATTTTTTAGTAGTGGCAAAAGTGATCTTATTCCGGGGATGGCGAACTAGAAGAAGCAAAACAGTAGCCGCACCGACTAGAGTCAAAGTTGAAAAACTGCAAAACAATGACGTAAGAAATAATTTCGTAAGAAAAGTGAAAGATAGATTGAGTGAGCGGGATGTAAGTGAGTTGAGTATTGACGAGACCTGGAAATACTTGAAGGAGAGTTTGTGTGAATCAGCGAAAGAATCGTGTGGTGTGTGTGTACAAGGAAGAAGGAAAGGGGATGCATGGTGGAATGATGACGTAAAGATTGCTGTTAAAGAGAAGAAAGATGCTTGGTTGAATATGTTGTCGATAAATAAGAATGACAGAGTTAAGTATGAAAGAGCAAAAGATTTGTATAAGGTATGCAAGAAGAGAGTGAAGTCGGTAGTGAAAGCGCGGAAAGAAAAGCTGAAGGAGGAAGAAGGGCTCAAAATGACAAACAACTTCCAAGCAAATTTAAAAATGTTTTGGAAAGAAGTTAAAAAAGCCCGAAATCCTCCTGATAGTGGATGTGTGAAAGCAATTTTAGACAACGAGGGAAGAATGTTAACGGAGAGTAAGATCATACAAGAAAGATGGATGGAATATTTTAAGGAGATGTATGGTGGTGATACAAGCGTGATCGAAAATATGACAGCTAGTGCGAGTGCGGGACCTATGAATGATAATATTGAAAAAATAAGTACGAATGAGATGAAAAGATCCGTGAGTGCAATGAAAAGTGGAAAAGCTGTTGGGTTTGATTGTATTGCCATAGACTTTATTAAAAGCGGTGGCGAAGTGGTTTCTACATGGTTATGTAAGTTATTTAACCAGTGCTTGGAGGAGGGATATACGCCGCTAGACTGGAGGAGAGCAGTAATTATGCCCCTGTACAAAGGAAAAGGATCGCGTATGGAATGTGGAAACCACAGAGCTATTAGTCTTTTGAGTGTCGTTGGTAAAGTCTATGGCAGAATTTTAATAGAAAGAGTAAGAAAATTGACGAATGATAAAGTTTGGGATGTGCAAGGTGCCTTTATGAATGGCAGAGGATGTATGGATCAAATTTTTGGACTTCGTACATTGACAGAGAAGTTTCTGGCCAAAAATCGCAAACTTTTCTGTGCATTTGTCGACTTACAAAAAGCATATGATTACGTTAATAGAGAAAAGTTGTGGAAAATATTGTCTGAATATGGAATAAGTACAAAACTGATCACGGCCATTAAGTCGCTATACACGGAAAGCACTGCTAGTGTCAGAGTAAATGGAGATCTTACAGCCTGGTTTGATATCAATAAAGGTGTCAAACAAGGTTGCGTAATGTCCCCGTGGTTATTTAATCTGTATATGGACAATTGTATGAGAGAGCTGAAAGGGTTGGATGTAGGTGCCAAAATGAGCGGAGTGTCAGTAAGCTGTCTCTTGTATGCGGATGACGCTGTCCTACTTGCTGATAACGAGCATGAACTACAAGTCCTGGTGAATTGTATGTATGAGGTATGCATGCGAAATGATCTGATGATGAATGTTAATAAGTCCAAGGTAATGATTTTTGAAAAGGAAGAAACCACGACAGTCTGCAACATTAGCGTGAATGGTGAAAATTTGGAGCAAGTAGTTGAGTTCGTGTATTTAGGTAGTATGTTTACAAGAGATGGGCGAGTGGAGAGGGATATTGAAAGAAGGGTTGGGGCAGGCAACAAAGTGAATGGTGCACTTAAAGTTGTCATCGCAAACAAAAACCTATCAAAAAAGCTAGAATGGCAGTGCACAATGGTGTTCTTCTACCGACCCTTATGTATGGAAGCGAAGCATGGAACTGGAGGAAGGATGAAAGTAGAATAAATGCAGTAGAAATGAGATCTCTTAGACGAATGTGTGGATATTCTGTGTGATAGAGTGTCGAATGAAAATATAAGAAGTGAATGCGGTGCGAATGATGGTGTCATGAACAAAATAATGAAAGGATCATTAAGATGGTTTGGACATATGGAAAGAATGAATGAAGAAAGAATGGTAAAAAAATTATATGTTAATGATGTAAATGGTACCAGAAATGGAGGAAGACCAAGGAAAACGTGGCACGATCAAATAAATCAAATATTGAATGTCGGCCATGTGAGGAGTCAGAGAAATCGACGCGCGTGCATGACACGATGTATGAATGTTGAGGAAGCGAGAGAAATATGTCAGGAAAGAAAGGTGTGGCAGTCCATTCTTTCTGCCTACCCCTTCGGGGAGACGGCGTGATGGTTAGTTAGTTAGTTAGTTAGTTAGTCGAAGTGTTTACAGGACTTTTGACCTGTCATTGGTTGGGTTAAGCGCACGCTTTATGTAATACAACATTCCCCATTCCACCCCTCCTACGACCACCATGTCTGACAATTTTTGGAAGTTGTTTATGTGGTACAAAGTAACACCACACTTCACATGTTACATTTCAATCTACACCCTAGCGCCATCTATGAAGATTTGGTTAAAGCATTAAGCAGAAGATCTTTTTTATTAACGCAATGTGAAAGGCTAAAGCCATTTAACGTATTGCTAGATAACGCCTGGAGATGTCACTCCAATTTATATATGCTATTTTTAACTTGGACCAGTTTTTGGTTTTACAACATTTTGAATGTATACAAATACTTGTAGACGAATACTGGATTTTACCCATTGCGGGTTATCATTTCAATGATTAATTGTATCTCAATAGAGACGAAGATCTCTATTGAGATACAATTAATCCTTGAAACGATAATAACAATTATTAACAATTAATCCTTATAAAAAAATAATTTACCCGCAATGGGTAAAATCCAGTATTCGTCTACAAGTATTTGTATACATTCAAAATGTTGTAATATTTAAATATTATATATACTTAATATTTATTATAAAACTAACTAACTAACTAACCAACCATCACGCCGTCTTCCTGAAGGGCTAGGCAGAAAGAATGGACTGCCACACTTTTCTTTCCTGACATATTTATCTCGGTTCCTCAACATTCATACATCGTGTCATGCACGCGCGTCGATTTCTCTGACTCCTCGCATGGCCGACATTCAATATTTGATTTATTTGATCGTGCCACGTTTTCCTCGGTCTTCCTCTATTTCTGGTTCCATTTACATCATTAACATATAATTTTTTTACCATTCTTTCTTCATTCATTCTTTCAATATGTCCAAACCATCTCAATGATCCTTTCATTATTTTGTTCATGACACTATCATTCGCACCGCTTTCACTTCTTATATTTTCATTCGGCACTCTATCATTCACAGAGTATCACACATTCTTCTAAGAGATCTCATTTCAACTGCATTTATTCTACTACATACATAAGGGTCGGTAGAAGAACACCATTGTGCACTGCTATTCTAGCTTTTTTTTGATAATATTTATTATTTATTATTATAGGTTTCAATAAAATAATTCGACTGTCGTTTTATTTAATTATATTTTATTTATCATATTCTAAACATAGCTTAGTTTTGGAACACCCGTGATTCGGAGTGGAGATAAATCTCTTATTCTGCAAAATAAAGAAGTTAATAGGGTGAGAGGGCTCTCTAATGCAGCGATGCTGAGTTATATATCTGGACTGTAGCCGGCAGTGCACCCTCTGCCCATAACGGCCTCAATTCCCCGACGAAATGATCCATAAAAACCTAATAAAAATCAACAAGACTACACCCCTGGTCCCTACAGGATCAACCCAAATAATTCACGTTTAACCCATTTGATGTCGAATCATTTCTGGAGGAAAGATTTTTTCGTGGTTTTTCTCTGTCCTGTCAGTTGTTGTTCTGTCCTGATGAAGCTTGGGTCCAAGAGAAACTAGTTGGCATCAATTCTAATAACACGGTTAAATATTTTGTGGTTATTAATGTTTTATTATTTCGCGATATATCTAAAAGTTTAAAATGTCTAACCACAATGTGAGTCCTTCATATGATATAATAAATGTATCTTTGATCATATTTGATAATATCTTAGTAAGGCGAAATATGCCATTCACTTAAAATATAATGAATCTTCTAGATAACAAACGTTTTCATTAGTATTTATTATTTAATGTGGAGTTCATTGTTTCAAAAACATCATAAACTTCATACTCGTATACTCGTATATTTAATATTTATTTTCTTTATACAATGTGGGTTTTTATATGCTATACTTAGGAAATTGAAAAACTTTGTTTAATCCACTATTTGATAAAAAATATTTAAAAAATATTAAAAAAAACTCTACATGTTTCGGAGGATACCTCCATCTTCAGGTGTAAAAATATAATAAAAACTAAACAAAGAAATACAAATAAAAAACGCATTTTAAATTCGATAAAATAATTCAAATTTAAAAATTAACCTGTGCTATTTGTTATAAGTAGGAAGTAACAATTATTTTTTAACAGTAAGATGTAATAAATAATATTAAATAATAATAACACATGATGATAATATAGAAAAATATTTAACTAACTAACTAACTAACTAACCATCACGCCGTCTCCCCGAAAGGGTAGGCAGAAAGAATGGACTGTCACACTTTTACTGATGCGGCACTCCATCCTTCTCTTTTCGCTCCGCGGGAGACGCGGTGTGATGGGTTGCGAACCTCATCGCCACAAAAAACGGTGGATTCGTGGAACATAAATTAAATATACAATACTCGTATGTGCACCATCTAAAAAGAACATTTTGGGTTAAATTATTATTATTTTGTTATTTTATTTTATATCATTGTATTTTATAATATATTATTTGTTTTAGATTTATTTTGTGGGTGTTGGACGATCGAAGTGTGTGCGGGAGATGCCTATTGGTGGCGATGAGGTTCGCAACCCATCACACCGCGTCTCCCGCGGGGCGAAAAGAGAAGGATGGAGTGCCGCATCAGTAAATGTGTGACAGTCCATTCTTTCTGCCTACCCTTTCGGGGAGACGGCGTGATGGTTAGTTAGTTAGTTAATAAAATATTTAAAATAATGTTATTTAGAAAAAACATACATTTGGAATATATAAAAATTAATAAATGATTAATTTGCATTTGATTGGGAATGGGAGAAAACATGTCGTGTTTTTTTAAATATTTTTAAAATAATTTTTATTAAATAATGTATTAAACAAAGTTTTTCAATTTCCTAAGTATATTACTATGGAATTCCACAGTGCTAATGCCTTAGCGTTCAATAATTTTATATGCTATGTATGTTCAAAGAACAATAAAAAAATATCTTTCGAATGCAATAGAAACAAACAAAAAACGAAGTTTCTTTAGTATTGATTTGGTGAGAGCTGTCAAGATTATCTGGACCACTAGAATCGGTGTTGATTTATTATTCCTCCCCCTAAATCAGAACATAAAACAAATCTACCCTTATTTTATGTGAATCCCGAATGCCGCGCAGCCTCCTGCCACCCCCTGGCATCAGATTACTGCAATATTCTTGGCTTTTCGACAATATTAAATTCCCCATGCGGTCGTCTCTCTGGAGTAGATTTATTGGGCAGTGCATTCTCCCGTCAGTCTATTTGGGACAAGTTCTGGGAGCAATTAACCTAGTTCTTTGCAAAACATTGGCACTGCTAGGACATATATTTTGTCCTAGAGGTACTAACGAGGAAATACAATATTCCTAGATACTGGAACAATGATATAAATCTCTACATTATGTCTTTTTTTTAAAATAGGAACATAGAAGTTTCCGCCACATACCCGAGGCTGTTATAAGGCGTAGCGGCGCCCTTTGTCAGCCTCGCTCGTACACTCCCTGGGCCTGTCCCCGGTCCATCCGGGACTTCCATTTAAAGACGGCAACAACAAGGGGGTGCCAGACCATATTTAATCTACCAGATCTTACTTCTAATACACCACAGGAATATACAGCGGGAAGAACAGGAGAGGCAGAGGAGACAAATGCGGGATGGGGAAAAAAATGTGGAGTACAGTTTTCGGCATGTAGGACAAAGGACGAGGTTTAGGAAGCATTTCATAATATTAAATAAATAAATACATTATATATTCTTCTTCTACTTCTTCTGCTTTATTTAGGACTGCGTCATGTTAGTTCTCGAAGCCTGTTCTAGCATGTGGATGTCCAACTGTCTCGCCGTCTTTGGGTCGTCTTCCTGGAGGTCGATTACCTGTTGGCACTCTATTTGCAAAAACAACAACAAACCATCACGACTTTTCCCCGCAGGGGTTGACAGAGAGAATGGACCGCCACACTACTCTTTCCTGACATACCTTTCTAGCTTCCTTCAAATTCATACAGCGAGTCATACACGCACGTCGAACCTTCCGGCTTCTGAGATGACCAACGTTTAAAATTTTCAACCTTCATCCACTAGACTGTATCCAGTGGCGGTACTCCCATAGAAGCCCAGAAATCCGGCTTGCGTAAGAAATTTTGAATCAAAACCTCTTCTGGCTTACAGAGGTTCAGCTCTTGTGGCTATTGGCCTCTTATGTCTGATGGGAACATTGTTGGGAGGTGATTTGGTGGGTTGTTGGTTTATGCGGGGGCATGATTACTTAGATTTGGGGGGTTTGATTTAAAAATTCTTACGCAAGCCGGGCATCTGGGCTTCTATGGGAGTACCGCCACTGACTGTATCGTCCACTTCGAGCCACGTCCTTCAAATCGAGATTGCCCTTTCGGATTTTTTTGAACCAACATTGGCACTCTCTTTTGTCCAGTATATCACCGTAAATGTCACCGTGTTCCGTTGCGACACGTTCCTGTCATTATTTGTAGATGGGGTGGAAGAGATTTTTTTGTTTAAAAGAAAGGCAAAGATTACAAAGAAGAAAAAAAAATACATCCCATGTTTTTACTGGTCAACGAAACCAAAAGTACTGATTCAAAGTTGCCTGTTGAAAAAACGGCATTGATTCCGTGAACACCTAATATAAAGGTCAAACCCAACTGAGTTCTTCGACTGGCCTCTTTCTCGGAGTTTTTTTCTCAGAGGAGACAGTTGTTCGATTTGTCCAAGACATTAGTGAGAATATACTTTCTTTGAAAAAAAATTGAATAGGTTAGTGCACTTGAAGTCGATTTTGAATAGGCGGGAATTGGATGTGTCAGATTTTGCCCACACTGATTCTTTTAAGCATCAAAACTATCGGTTTCGAGCACTTAGAGCACATTTCCCTAATGCCCCGATCGCATAACACTCACAATTTGTTAAGTTGTATAAACTTTTGTCTTCCGATAGAAATCTCTGTGAACTCTATGGATGTTGATTTTGGCTAAGACCTCTCTTGGGTAAGAATAGCGAGCAAACAAAATTAAAGAACTGACTCAAATTTTGGTAATATAATTCTTTATTTAAAAATAAAAAAAGTGCTCGTATTTCTGATATTATCCTGCCATTAACAATGGAGTTCTGGTCTCAACTCTAATATTAATTATAATAAATTGGATAATTTATAAAGCGCCATTTTTATGAATTACTCATCTCAATGGCGCTGTAGAAAATGCTCCTGTTTATGAACTACTTAAAAATAAACATATTTAGAGTGAGGGCTGCACCCAACGCAGTCGATCAACCCTTCTTATCAGGAAATGATAATTTGAAAAGGTGCGTTTTGATTCTCGATCTAAGCTCTGGCTGATTCTCAATGCACTTAAGGTCTGCTGGAAGATTGTTCCCGGCTGAAGGGCCGGCTACCGCGAAGGTTCGGTCGCCAAAATTTGTGCGAAGACTGCGTTTTGGCTCAGTCAATCTACCGATCGCAGAAGTCTTAGCTGATCGCAATGTAGACTCTCTGGCATTCAGGTTCTTGTTGATGCAGAGTTCAGATATATAAGCTGGTGCAATACCTTGCAACGCCTTGAAGACCGTCCAGCAGAGCTTGTATTGTATCCTTTCTGGACATTTCCGCCAGTGGAGCTCCTCAAGATGCTGTGTTATGTGACAACTCTTCGGCACACCTCTTATCAGTCTTGCTGCTGCGTTGTATGCAGACTGGAGTTTATTAGTTTGCTGTTTGGGGATGTTGGCGTAGACTCCATTGCAGTAATCTAGTCGTGATACAACGAAGGAATTGATTAATGTTTTAAAACTGTTAACGGGAATATTTCTTTTTATGGATCTTAGTTAGCTTAGATCAAATAAGCTACTGCTGACTGTTTTATTGATTTGAGTTTTCAATCAAAGATCAGTCTCTGTATGGACGCCAAGAAGTTTTATTGAATTTTCAGGAGAAATATCTGTGTCGGATGTAGGTACTGGGGAGCTATCAATTAAGTTTTGACTCTAATATATAGAAGCGAAGGATGGAAATAGCAGAAAATGATGAGAGCAGAATAAATGCAATATAGATGAGATCCCTTAGATGTGTGATAGAACGATGTACGCCAGAATCTCCAAAGCTGATATAAAAAAGGAATGTATAGTGGAAGAAGGGTTATGAACAAAATTATGAAAGGATCGCTGCGTTGGTTAGTACATATGGAGCACATGGATGGAGAAAGAATGGTTAAGAAAGTATACGTTAATGATTTAAATGGAGTACGGAGTCGAGGCAGACCGAGGAAAACTTGGCATGACCAAATTAATCAAATTTTAAAGGTTAGCCTGTTAGAAGTCGGAAGAATCAGCATGCGTGTATGACTCGCTGTATGAATGTGGAGAAAGCTAGAGAGGTGTGCCAGGATAGAGTAGTGTGGCGGTCAATTTTATCTGCCTACCCCTATGAGGAAACGGCGTGATGGTTTGTTGTTATTGTTGTTGTAATACAATATATTTATATCTGAAGATTGAGGTCTCCTTCGAAACATGTGATATTTTATATTTAAATGGAATTCCACAGTGTAAATGCCTTAATTCTCAATAAATTTATTACAACATTCTTTTCTCTTTTTTTATTAAAAGACTAATATCAAGGATTTACATCAATGATATTAGAATTTATTTTACAATCTTCAATGTGATCATAAAATAGCTCATTATAAATAGCAATTCGGACGCTGAATCTAATCATCTCGGATTTGGACACTTTCAGTGTCAGTGAGGCAGTATTCATAAAAAAAATATTGCAAACTCTGGAAAGAGCACTGCCTCACTGACGTCGACATATTTGGATTCCTTCTGATATGTATGATTTTTTTGGTCTCATGTTGTTTTGTTTTTTTATCTTTATAATACCGTTTTGTGTCCAAATGAGTCGCCTAAATGTTTTATCGTTTGTTATGTCTCATTTGTAAATGTATAAATAAATAAATAAATAAATTATTATGAAGAAGGAATCTGGTCGTGTCCAGGCTTGAACCCATGTCCCCTGGATCAGGAACCAAGCGTTCTATCGCCTAGACCACCACCCGATGACTTCTAGTTCTAGAGTTCTATCCCATAGACTTCAAGAAACAATGATAAAAACTATGTTAAGACATTAGAAAGAGTGTCGTTTCCTCTGTGTATTATATTCACCGGGTGAAAGCGAAGCAGCATCCGATGTAGATTTGCGTCGGGACGCTTACTTTGTAACTGGAGACATCGTTACAGAAGCGTCGGCGTCGGGGTAATGGCGTCGAAGAAGGCCATTTTTTATTTTATTTCTCACAGATTTTTCATTTTGCCCAGTTTGTGGCGGCCTGCTAACAGTTTCTTATAGCTTAACGCACTTTTCTACAATCATTACGTATTTATAGAAGCTGAAACACACTTCCAATGCTGTGTTAGTAACGCAAATGTTAAATTAATTACACTCACGTTTGTTGATGACTGTTGAAAGAGTAATATTCGAATTCCAATTTTTTTAATTTTTGCAAATATTGATTGTGTAATGATATCACAATTTTTGTTATTAACTTTTTGAATGTCGCGACAGCTGTTTCGCCAACCGATGTTGGCATCTTCTTCTTCTCCGGTCTCAATCTAAAGATTGGTCTGCAGCAAGGCAACGCATCTCCTCTTCTACTCCGCTCGGTCCTAGGCAGCTCTCTTCAACTGGAGATAGGTGACAACTAAATAAGAAGTGCAGCCCATATCTCGGCAAATCTGGTCTAGGTACTCCTGGTGAGGTCGTCCTCTGCCAATCGATCCCTCGACCATTACCTCCAATACACCATGCAGGAAACATTCGTGTCGCAACACATGACCAATCCATTCGCGCGCCTCTCTGCTATGGTGTTCAACGTGTGCCTATTATCTTTAACTCTGCTGAGAACCTCCTCATTTGTAACGTGGTCCCTCCATGAAATATGAGCAATTCGTCGATAGGTCCACATTTCACATGCCTCCAGCCTTTTGCACCCTCTTTCGCCCAGGCACCAAGTCTCGCAGCCTTATAGTAAAACACAGTTTGCATCATCAGGTATTATTGATTTTTGATTGTAACACCAAAACCTTGTGAACTTTGTTTGTAACACCTAAATCTTTTGAACTTTGTTTGTAACACCTAAATCTTCTGAACTTTGTTTGTAACACCTAAATCTTCTGAACTTTGTTTGTTACACCTAAATCTTTTGAACTTTGTTTGTAACACCTAAATCTTCTGAACTTTGTTTGTTACACCTAAATCTTCTGAACTTTGTTTGTTACACCTAAACCTTGTGAACTTTGTTTGTAACACCTGATGATGCCAACATCAGTTGGCGGAACAGCTGTTGGGACACTCAAAAAGTGTATTATAAAAAAATGTGTTATTATAAAAAAATGTGATATCATAAACATCTTAAGAGTTAATAATATTGAAGTGTCATAATGTTTCGGTCAAAACAATGAACTATTTAAATAAAACAGATTTAGTCCACGATTTGAAAGAATTCATCGCCATAGTCTTGCGTCTTGCCAGTCATGATATATGGAGCCTAGACGTGGAGCATGACGATGGGTCTCTTGTCAAGTTCCAGGACGCCCAGCGCATTAATTTATTCGACAACCAACCAAGGTAATCGAGTTACAACATTTAATAATGACTTATAAAGGCGAAACATGTCATTGCCATTAACTTTAATAAAACTTCTATAAAACAGACCTTTTCATTCGTATTAATAAGAAACAGTATGACTGTCCATTTCTGCCCACCCCTTTGGATAAATGTTTCACCTTTCTAAAGTATTTTCAAATGTGATACAACATTTGATAAAACATGTCATTCCCATGGACTATAATATAACATCTATAAAACAGACGTTTTCATTCGTATTAATAAGCTACAGTTTGACAGTCCATTTCTGCCCAATCCTTTGGTTAAATGTTTCGCCTTTCTAAGGGGTTTTCAAATGTGATACAACTTACTTAAAAAGGCGAAACATGTCATTGACTTTAACTGTATTATAACATCTAGAAAATAGACGTATTTTCGTAATAAAAAGAAACAGTTAGCTGTCCATCTTTTCTGCCAACCCCTTCGGTGAAACGGCGTGATGGTTAGTCAGCCAGACCTGTCTGTCAGAACAAGACGTATGGCTGTGAAATTCTGGTATAATTGAACCTCAGCATGAGCGATAACGTTCGCACACAAATAACAAAACATTTGGTGAAAATTCACAGAATTAGGCTTTTCGCTTTTCGTCCCCTCCTACGCCCATCGGTCCCGAATGTCGGCAGAGTAAATAAGACGGATCTTTATTAAGGTAGATTTGTTTAGCGACCTCCCTCTTAAAGTGTTTTCGGGGCAAATTAGCCCGGTCAATAGACATTTCGGCCTGGACATAAATCTAATAACTTCCAAAATCGATTTGCGTCCCAATACACAATATTGGAAAATTCGAACCATTTCCCTATTACAGAGATTTAATTAAAATTAAATTAGACGAGGTTAAAATTAATAAGCTAGAAGAATGATAAAAGTGGGATAAATGGGGTTGAAATGAGATTTCTGAGGATAATTTGCGGAAAAATATGTACGAGTATAATAGAATACCGAACTACGAAGTAATAAGGGAATATAAAACTAATTATTAAATTAAAAACAATAATATAATTATCCTCAGCAGGAATACCAATTTTTTAAATATATAATATAAGACCGGTAGTCACCCAAGTCGGTGAGACATGGTCTCTAACGCAGAGAGAGGAAGGCAGGCTGCCAGTGTTTGAGAGGAAAATCTTCTTCTTTGCGTGTCGTATCAGGTAGTCCTGACGTTGGCAATCACTTCAGCGAAAGCTTCTTTATCTTGCGCAACCCGGAACAACTCCCCCAAATGTCTCATTCCAATATTAAATGTAAGTCCCGGTGACGAAGAACAGGCCTATGAAGTGCATGAGCGAGGCTGACGAAAAGGCGTCGCTGCGTCCTATAACAGTCTCGGGTATGTGGTGGGAACCCCTTGTATTCTGATACATAAGTACGGTGAACTTCTTCTTCTTCCTCAGCCTATGTATTCCCGTCCACTCCTGGGCAAAGGCCTCCTCCATTCGCTTCCATGTCACTCTGTCCTGTGAAGACTGCATCCAGGTTATTCCGACGTGTCTGTTCAGATCATCCTTCCGCCGTATCTGATCGCCCTGCACTTCTCTTTACCGTCCACGGTCTCCAAGCCAGCACTCTTCTTGTCCACTTTTCATCTGAGCTTCTGGCTACGTGACCTGCCCATTGTCATTTTAGAGTCGCCACCCGGTGGATGATGTTAGTGACCTTAATATTTTCTCTCAGCGTATCGTTTCTGACTTTATTCCTAACATGGCTCTTTGGATCACTCGTAGTTTCTCGGCACTTTGTTTGGACAATGTAACAGTTTCAAGACCATAAGTACCTACTGGCAGAACGCAGGCTTCATAGACTTTTCGTTTCAGGTTGATCGGTATTTTCCGGTATACTAACCGATTTAAATGCAAGTCCCGGATAGACCGGGTACAGGCCCAGGGAGTGTACGCCGGCGGGGAGTGTAAGGCTGACGAAAGGGCACCGCTACGCCCTATAACAAATTCGTTTATGTGGCGAAAACTTTTATGTTCCTCTTTATTATTTAGATACATGCAGGCACGTCAATTCTTCCGATTTCTAACGTATACATTATTCGTAAAAAAGGTTTTAAGCCGTTTATATACTGAATTTATTTCTACAGTTATCTTTTATGTGGTTTTCATATCATTCAGTAACATTCTAACAAAGTTATAAAATATTAAGAATTAAGATTCTGTGAAGTAATTAATGCAGAGTTTATGTTAGGTTTATGGCGTAAGGTGTACCGCAAGGGTCGGGAAATGGTCCATAAACACATTTTACAAACGAATGAATCTGAGCGCAAAAAGATCATCGCAAAATAACGGAATAGAGTGGTCTACCATTTAATTTGAATTTTGACATAAAGAATTATATACTTATGACGACAATTCCACAATTGAATCATCATCAGCTTCATTGTTGGACGTAAGTCTCTCCACTCCCACGCCATCTCTCTCGGTCTTTCGCCAGTGTTCGGTGTTCTCCAGGACCTTTCCGCTGTCCGCGCAATAACATCGCTGGTGGGCTATCTCCCGACACTTCTCCGATCCAACCTTGGCCTACATTCAGTAACTTTCTAGTTCCATCTTTCATCATCCCGATTTCCAGCCCATTACCCATATGTCCAGCCCATTACCCATATGTCCAGCCCATTACCCATATGTCCAGCCCATTACCCATATGTCCAGCCCATTACCCATATGTCCAGCCCATTATCAATTCATCCTTGCAATGCGTATCCTTATATCGGTGAACCTGATGCGACTTCTAATCTCCACATTACGAGAGGTACGTACATTGGTAGCTATCCATGACTTTATCCCACTATTTTCCTCTTGGGCATGCTGGGGACCAATAGTTTGTCGATAAAGAAGGATGGGTGCATTTTACCCATTTTTTAAGATTTATCAGGGGATTCTTTGAGAACTCCGTCATCTTGGAGGCTATCTGGATGGTAATCTTCGACAGCGTCAACACAGACTGTTTTATCTCCCAGCATGCAAAACCAACCTGCTTCTGATGATGCCGGTCGGGAGAGCAATTAAACTGCAGAACATGATCGCTTCGGAGATTGACGTCTTTCATATTCGTTAAAGTACGTTCAGAAGACAAACACTCTTGACTTTTCGAGAGTTTCTTGTATTCCTTATATCAAACCATCTCTCATGCGTTCCTAGTATTACATATTTATTATATTTTACCTGTTCTCAATAGATGCTTTAAACTGTATAAGCTATTTTTAAAATCCTTTGAGAAAATAAACTGATTTGATTTGATCTATTTACGCCATACTTTGTATTGTTATGATGGTTTATTTCTCTTTTTCTTTTTTATATACTTTGTATATACAACACTTATATTAAAAAAAAAATTCATAGACGTGTTTCGGACAAAGAGTCCTTCTTCAGTGATACATATTATAAAGATATATTTTTTAAAATATTATAAAATTGTTTACATGATCTGACAGATGTTATAAAGATTTATTTTGGAACATTTATGCTTTTGTTATAACAAATATTATGATTCAATTTAAAGTTCTTATTCGGGTTCAGGTTATTACCAAACAGGACAGGAAATAAATCAAGGATTGGACTTGACGTTAAATTTATTTGATTATTTATAATATTTTCTTCATTTTAATTGCTTTTTTTATTTCTAAAACTCGAGATTATATTTGATTTCATTTAAATACCTAATATGGATCTTTCCATGGTCCGCTGTGAAATAATTTTATTTATTATTTCTCTGGTCAACGTCCTTGTCTCGTATCT
Source organism: Lepidostoma basale (assembly GCA_022606425.2). Lineage (NCBI taxonomy): Eukaryota > Metazoa > Arthropoda > Insecta > Trichoptera > Lepidostomatidae > Lepidostoma > Lepidostoma basale. The sequence continues at coordinate 1,810,874 of JAHDVF020001522.1, forward strand.
ATAGGTCATCACAGGTATCACACAATACTCCAGCACTTTTGTTTTCAAGTTTTCTGACATGTCCGACGTAAAGATGTTGCCCAGCCTTCCGAATGCTGAATCCCATCCTCCAGTCAATTTCCTATGTTGTTAGCGGTAAAGTGTTATTATTGTGCTACGGCAAAATATTTGGAATATATAGAGAGACACATTTCGAATGACTAGGTTAAGGTTTTCTTACCGCTACTACCCTTCAAATAAAAGCCGTGCCACACTGTTTTGAACAAGCTCTCCACATCGGTCTCCACCGGTTTAAAACTGGCGGTTTAAAACTGTGTAGACACTTTCACACCAAAATTCGTTTGACCTTCAACAAACTTTGTGGACGGACGCGCATAGAATGCGTGTGGATCCACCGTTTAAACACGCATTCCACATGAAAGCTTGTTTACAACAGTGTGTGGACGCTACACCAACCGTGGTCTCCACAGCTCTCCACCAAGGTCACCCCTGTGGAGAGCTTGTTTCAAACAGTGTGGCACGGCCTTAAGTTAAAAGTGTTCTGTAACATTTTGGTAACTCCACTCAATTATATTTAAAAATTTGATATTTAAATTAATTCCGCAAAATTTGGTATTTACTTATAAAAAAATACAGAAACGGCTAAAGTATAGGATGTTTGTTTTACGGGTTTGGTTTTTAAACTGGCAACATTGTTTCTATAGATTTTCAATTTGACAGTTAAAAGTTGATTTGTAGTCAGTACATTTTGCCATTTTAATAAGTTGCTCAATAAAGGTGTCGAAAATTGTACTTCACGATTGCGCTTCATTCGAGCTAGCCGTGGCGCTCAAATGCTCGAAATTATATTTAAACAATAATGTCATATAATTATTTATTAAATAAAGCCAATATCATAGACATTAACATTATTTTAATGTGTTTTTTTATAGTGAATTTGTGTAGGTACTCCTAAAAAAAACATATTTTTTATAAAACAATATGTATAAGTGGGTGTTTTTTTAGAGGTATGCAAATTCACAAAGAAAAAAAAACACATTCTAATAATGTAAATGTCTATAATATTGGCTTTATTTAATAGATAATTTTATGCCATTATTGTTTATTTATGATTTCGGGCATATGAGCGCCACGGCTAGCTCGAATGGAGCGCAATCATAAAGTCCAAATTTCAACACCTTTATTGAGCAATTTGGTAAAATGGCAAAATCTATTGACTACAAATCAACTATCAAATGTCAAATTGGCAGTCTGTAGAAAAAATGTTGCCAGTTTAATAACCAAACCTCTAAAAAAACATCCTATATAACATTTATTCAATGAAAGTACTTCATTATAAATAAAACTTTTTTGGACATTTGATTTATTTCATGTACGTAAAAATGTCACGCCTGTTTAGATATTTTCTTATGATTTATGAATCTCTCTGAAAATCATAAAAATTTACATCTCGTAAATCATAACGAAGTTTTTTTTTATAAAATGTCAAAGTTTCTTTAGATATCGTTTTATCAAATCAATCAAAATCGGAAAAGTATTTCTTTTTCTTCATGTCAAGTCAGAAATGCGTACTTTCCGGACAAATAACTTTCGTTTAACATACATAAATCATATGTAACTATCTAACTAACCATCACGCCGTCTCCACCAATGGGTAGATAGAATGGATGGACCGCCACGCTGTTATTTCATAACATACGCTTCCTCAACATTAATGCTCAAAGGAGGAGAAACCCTCTAGAGCAGTGGTACCCAACCCCCGGTACGCGGACCGGTACCGATCCGTGGATCAAATGGTACCGGGCCGCCCAAGGAACATTAAATTATTTCCCTTTATGAAATTTTTATCTCAAACTGGAAACTGAATATGGTTGATCAAGGTGTTTACAGGACTTATGACCTGTCATTGGTTGGGTTAAGCGCACGCTTTATGTAATTATAACATTCCCCATTCCACCTATTTCTTTATGATCATGTAAGACAAATTTTTGGAGGTTGTATATTATATATGTTACAAATCTATGTTTATCTTCACATGTCAGTTTCAACACGCCATCTGGAATGTTGTAATTACATAAAGCGTGCGCTTAACCCAACCAATGACAGGTCATAAGTTCTGTAAACACCTTGATCAACCATATTCAGTTTCCAGTTTGCATCTTCGTCTCTATTGAGATACAATTAAAAATTTCATGAATTAATCACCCACCATGGGTGAAATCCAGTATTCGTATACAAGTATAAGTATACATTCACAAAAAATATTTCCCTTTAATTTACTGTGGTGTATTTAAATGTTAAATCACCTTAGTACTGTTAAATTTAAAACACTGTTATAATATCACAATTTCTTTTTATTTACTGAGTGTCGCGACAACAGATGTTGGCATCATCAAGTAATCGTAACGTGTGGGAGTGGATCCGTAGTGTGGAGGAGCTGTTCCGAGCGGCGCAGGACAGGAACAGGTTCGCCGAGGTGATCGCCAACATTGGGGGGACCCGACAGGGCACTTGAAAAAGAAGAAGAAGAAAAAATATATATCTTTACAACGACGTATGCTAAACGGAAAAAGAAATAGAAGAAGAACGAAAAAAAGTGACACGATCAAATAAATCAAATAATAAATGTCGGCCACCTAAGTGCATGACTCGCTGTATGAATGTGGTTGAAGCTAGAGTAGTGTGTCAGGATATAGTAATATGCCGGTTCATATTCTCTGCCTGCGTTGTTATTGTGTCGGGGTATTTTTCGTACCCTGTTTTATTGTTTTTTTTTTAATCTGTTTCGATATTCATTCTTCTTTTTCTTTTCAGGTTTCGCAGTGCCGTTCGTGGAACTGACGGTGGCGCATGCGTCCGTCCTGACGATCCTTGCAATCAGTTTCGAGAGATACTACGCCATCTGCGAACCCTTGAAAGCGGGCTACGTCTGTACCAAGACAAGGGCTGCCTTGATATGTTTCCTGGCATGGTTCGTAGCCGCAGTTTTCACGAGGTAAATAAATAAATAAAATAACAAATTAACCATTTTTAAAACTCGTGTGAGCCTATGCGTTTTACGCTGAAAACAGGAGATAAACTGAAAATACACTTAGACCGAACTTTACAGGAAAAAATATAAACCATTGTTTCCCAAACTTTTTTGACGCACTGCTGCATTGACAGAAAAAATACCACCCCCTAGAAAATCACCCTTTGGCTTTGTGTTTAATGTTCAATTTCATAATGTTTTATTTAACATCAATAATTATTATATTTGTATTGTAATTTAATTGCTACTCGTACTAATGCCAATGAAAGAGATTTTTTTATTGTACGTAAATTGTAATTACAGTGCCTCTGGTTATCAATTTATGAACTATAATATGTACATTTACGTATAACGGTTATGTATCTGATTTGCAACATCATAAAATTGTAGAAAGTATTTTTTTTCGATGTAACAAATTTGATACAGCAAATGTTATACGTTACAAATTTGTTACAACCAATTTTATCGATGTTATACATTTGATACAACAAATTTTATCGGTGTAACAAATTTGATACAACAACTTTTATCATTGTAACAAATTTGATACAACAAATTTTATCGATGTAACAAATGTAATATAGTGGACAAATGTACATGTCAATCCACTATTATTTTGAAAAAAATTGTAGTTAATAGATCAATATACCATATTTTCAAATTGGCTTAATAATTGACTTATAAAAAAAAAAATTTCTTACAAACTTTGAACTTCAATCATCTCAGAAGTAGTTATTTTGACTTAGTGCTTTTTCGCAGAATACCCACGATATTTCCGCACCGGTAAAATGTTGTAAAATAATAGAAAGGGGTATTACAATGCATGCCGGGCATTAGGTAGTATTTTATATAAATGCTATAGGAGAGGAAGCGTTGGAAAATTGTTTTCTTGTAAAGTATCTGTTGTCCAGAAAAGATTGGGAATCTGTGGTCTAAACGGTCATATTTTGTATTAAATTTGTTTCCTGTTGTGTGATTTTACGTGTGTTTTTTTAATATTGCGGGAAGCTACAGCGGTTAGGGATGGGCAAAATGAATCCCTTAAAGGATCTGAGCTGAACGGTTCTGATCAGCAAATTGAGTTAACTCTTTTTAAAAACTCATGGTTCACCATTTTGAGTCTTTTGTTAAAAATGTACTTCTGATATTGAGCTAAAAAAAAATTGCTGCAGATTTTCTGCAAAGTTGAAAAATTGAAGGATGGAAATCGTTGGCGACCTTTTTTTACGACCTCGTATCAGAAATTAATTTTTAACGAACGACTCAACATAGTGAACCATGAATTATTAAAAAGAGTCAGCTCACTTTGCTGATCGGAACCGTTCAACTCAGATCCCTTAAAGAGCTCACTAAAAAGAGTCGACTATTTTGCAATAATTTACGATTCACCCAGCGCATCATTGAGCTGCCGCTCTTTTTTTATGAATCATCGCTCATTCGCTCACCAAAGTGAGTCGACTCTTTGAGTTACAATAACTCGTGAGCGGATCGCACATCCCTTACAGCGGTGTAAGTAGAGTTGACAAAAAATCTGTTTGCATTAACCAAATGCTTTGAAAGCAGTTATGACTCTGGGAATGTTCTGTTGATTTTTTTGTTGTTCTCACTAAACCGCTGTCACGTCCCGTAATTTTTTTTACGGTTGATACGTATTTTAACAGCTTTTTCGCGCAAGTGTGTTATTGAAATTAATCAAGTGTTTTTTATATATATTTTTAAATTCAATTCTATATTGGAGTATCGTGAGAGGCCTCTCATTATTGATATTCCACTATTTATTACATAAATAGTTTTTTTATTCATTATTATAGCCAGTAAACAGAGCTATAATTAACCATTTAGGTACCGTGATGTTTTAAACTTAGGAACACTCACATACCGCATGTTTTTAATTATTTAAAAAAATAGGGCTAATGGATTTTATGCATTATGTTTAAAGTTTACCTATAAAATGATATATCAAGTGTTAATTTTTCAAGTACATTATCGAAATTTCGTATATTTGATTTTTCTTATCACAAGCATAAATAAATATAATGTTTACATTTTTATAAAAAAAAAAATTATTGAAAGCAAACATTTAAAACTCAAAGTATGTTGTATCAGTTATTATATATTATCACTTGAAATTTAATTCTTTCAAGTGATATCCTTTTGATCCTTTATAGCAATCTAACCATAAGTGATAACCCTAGTGCTCGACTTCTACAAAAATCCCTTTTCAATAAGATCGCCCAACGTCAGAAGGTTCATATTTCTTGCAGAGATAGTGTATAGATGTCGCTAGCCACACAAAAAAATTGTTTAAATTCTTACTGGAATCATTTTTAATGCAAAGTGGCCTTACGGTATTGATGGTGCGCCTACTTAGCGGCCACCAGTGGCCTGAAGTGGTTAATTAGCGAAAATTAATACATGAAAGATTTTAAACTAACTAACCTAAACAATGAAATAAGTTTCTCTTATATTCGCCATCACTTTGTGTTGTGGATTCACATTTAAATAACTTTTTGAAAACATTGTATTTTCACAACACTTTTTTGCACATTTCACAAACATATTTCGGGACACAGACTTCCCTTATTCAGTGTATGAATTAATGAATTTTAAAAGTCAAATGAAAGAGAGTCAATTCTTATATACTTAATGACGACTGAAAAAGTGGAGGGGGGGAATTAAATTTAGCGGCAGGATAAAATTATTGTTTAAGAGATAGTTATTAGAAACAAGAATTTATCAATGAAAGCGAAAACGGCCGTTCACAATGGAGTTCTGGTCCTATGACTAATGTATGGAAGCGAAGCATGGAACTGGCAGAAGAAGGATGAAAGCAGAATAAATGCGGTATAGATGAGGTCCCTAAGACGCATGTGTGGTAGAACGATATACGGCTGGATCTCAAATGCTGATATAAGAAAGGAATGTAGAACGGAAGAAGGTATTATGAACAAAATTATGAAAGGATCGCTGCGTTGGTTCGGGCATATGGAACGCATGGATGGAAAAAGAATGGTTAAGAAAGTATACGTTAATGATGTTAATGGGATACGGAGTCGAGGCAGACCGAGGAAAACATGACATGCCCAAATTAATCAAATTTTAAAGGTTGGTCATGTAAGAAGTCGGAGGAATCGACATGATTATGAATGTGGAGGAAGCTAGAGAGGTTTGCCAGGATAGAGTATTGTGGCGGTCCATTCTCTCTGCCTACCCATGCGGGGAAACGGCGTGATGGTTTGTTTGCTTGTTTAGTTAGAGATATGAAACAGGGAAACAAATCATTTATGGGACTAGTCCAATCCAATTCCATATATCTAAAATATAACAAGAGAATAGATTTCGGGTAACCTATTAACAGATCATGAACTCTACATAAAATAAATTTGACTTAAAGAAAATATATTATTTTAAAAAGGTTTTGTTTTAATATTTGATTTCTATTCATTGTTATACTTTATCCACAATCTGTCAAATAGCGTTGATGATTTGAGTTACTAATTCAATAATTCAATTAAGAATTTTTAATTTATAATATAGCTTAAATAATAAAGAGGGTTTGAGAACTTTTAAAGAAAAAATATACGTTTCTTATTCGTCGAGTTTCTTAATCCATTTAACCCTTGTGTTTATGGGACTTTATATCCATTGAAACCAATTGTCAGGGTCAAAATGACATCAAATTATATTTTATGGGAATTACATGTATCTCCTTGGTCATGCATTTGACACGCTTGATAAATCGTTGTAATGTCAAACGAGGATGGACGTCGACTATCCGAAACATGGTTGTAAAAAGTGTTGTGGAAATACAATGTATTTAAAAAAGTTATTCGAGTTTATTAACATCCACAACACAAATGATCAGAAGAGTTTTCAGAGATCCCAATGTGCTCGAATCCTATACAACGCGTTGGTTCGGAGCAAACTCGAAAGTGGTTCTATGATATGGAGTCCTCACAAGGCGAGATATTCCGTTATGTTGGAGAGGGTTCAGAAAAAAATTGTGGGGTATCTCTACATGAGGGAGTATGGTAGTTATCCGTGGCTCTATCCCACGGCATTTCTTTTGGGAATGCTCGGAACCAATTCTCTCCAGCTTCGAAGAGATGGACATCTAATAACCCATTCCTTTAGATAAATCAGGGGATACTTTGAGAACTCGTCCGTACTAGAGGATTTTGGTCTTTTTGTCCCCGATAGATATCTCCGACAGCAACAGCACAGATTGTTTTACCTACCGGTAGCCAGAACCAACCTGCCTCTGGTGACACCGGTGGGAAGAGCAATTAGTCTGCTGAACGCGGTCTCCTCGGAGATCGACGTCTTTCATATTAGTGAAAGTACGTTCAGGGGATAAATACTCTTGACTTTAGAAAGTATCTTGTCTTCCTAATGTCGAACCATCACTAATGCGTTCCTGGTTTTATGTTGTATGTATATAATATTTGACCTGTACTGAATTGATGCCAACATTTATGCTGTGTAATGTCTTTTGAGTAAATACACTGATTTGATTTAAAAAAAATATATATATAAATATAGTAGAGATGAAGAGCTATTTCACAATTCAAAAATACCTATATTCATAATAATCAAGACTTACTATACCGTTAAAAAATATCAATATGTAGCTATAGGAAATATCAAAAGGGGACCAGGACAACCCCTTCTGTTAATCCAAGGGTTTAAAAAGTTTCCTTAATTTCATTTCTAGACCTTTTTATCCCTTATATAAGTAAGAGTATTATGTATTGACATAAGTAAGGGCTTTATTTAAATAATTGTAATTGTATTATTCAAACGAGGGGATGCTTAAAAGTTCGTGGTGACCAATTAAAAAAATCGGTTATTTTTAAACTAAATTTATTCTCCAAAACTCCATTATCCTTAGCCTTCGAAGCATGTTGAGAAAAATAATCTCTAAAGTAGAAATAACAGTATTTTAGTTCTTAAAAAATTCGTCATCATGGAATTACATAGTGTTAACGCCAAAAGTTTATCTAAAATTATTTATATTATTATTTAGAATCTAGAACAAGCACATGCGTATCGACAGCAAGATCAGAATCTATAAAACATGCGTGCGACCTATCATGACGTTCGCTGTAGAGACGCGGGCTGACACTGTGCGAACCAAGGGACTACTAAGAACATCGGAGATGAAGGTCCTAAGATCAATTATTGGAAAAACCCTCCGAGATCGTGTCCGCAACGCAGACATAAGAAAAACCTGCGAAATAGAGGATATCGTTCAGTGCAGTAGATCCAGAAGAAGATACTGGAGGGACCATGTAGCCCGAATAGATGGTGACAGACTCGCATATACAGCCGCTTATGAAATCCCCTCCGGACACCGCCAACCTGGAAGACCGCCTAAGAGATGGAGGGACAGCTGGATCTCATCATCCGACGAGATATGATTTCTGTGTCACAGATCGTCAGATCTATTAAAAGAAGAAGAAGAAGAAGAATCTAATGATTCTATATATCGCACCGTGAGTGTAAAACCGAGTTAACTGCAAATATAAATTTTGGAGTTATGGGAGTTTAAAGACTTCATAGTGCTTGGAAAAACTGTTTTTTTTTTAATAAACCAATGATTTTCGGTTTATAGTAATATACCTACACTCACGGTTCTAAAACATCTCCTACTTTATATCAATTTAAATAATAAAACACTACATTTGAAAAAAAGCTCATAAAATATCTGTATTGAGGTTACTATTAATCATAATATTTCGAAAAAATAACACAATAAAGAATTCGCTGTTATATTTATACCAGTCGAAGGAACAATTTAGTGTTGATTTATTGCGAATTGTATTTTTTTGCTGAATATAACGCCTCGTTTTATTGCTCAGTAGTGATTTCTAGCACGAAACCTTTCATATTATAATATTTTTTCATTTATACGTTATAAATTACTAACTTAAAGTTTATAAATTGTACATATTATTTCCAATACAGTAGACCTACGATTCCACAAATGACTCCACCCCCATCTTGCTCCACAGTGTCCCCTTGTGACCACGACCAGCTTTTGCTACCTCGGTAGTATGATTTCGGGTTCGAGAGGTACGGAAGAGGATGTAGCCAGCAGGCTTAGCAAGGCAAGGGGAGCTTTCGCAATGCTTCGCCCTGTATGGCGTTCCAGTATAATTTCGAGAAAGCTCCAGCTCCAAATATTCAACAGTAGTGTTAAAAGAGACTTGGAAATCTACCGTGGACGTTATTGGAACTCCAGGTGTTTATAAATGGGTGCCTTCGCTAATTGCTTCGCTATTGGCCGAAAATAGTATCAAATGGCGTTCTCTGGACTATGGCAGGCGAAAAGCCAATCAGAGAACAAGTTGCTAGACGCAAATGGCTTTAAATCAGTCACAACTTAAGACGGAACCCAACCTGCATCGCTCAGGGCGCAAGAGGAAGCGAGGCAGATCTTGAGCCACCTGTAGAAGAGCCCTGGAGGAAGAGGTTAAAGTAGCAGGCCTCGCTTGGGGTGATGTTAGGCATCAGGCATGCGATAAAGTCGGTGGAGAAGGTCCTTGAGGCCCTATGTTCCACGGAGGTGTGACAGGACAAGAAGAAGACATATTATGGAAACTTTTAACTTTATTTAAATTTATTTTTTTGTAAAAGGTAGGCAGAAAGAATGGACTGCCACACTTTTCTTTCCTGACATATTTCTCTCGCTTCCTCAAGATTCATACATCGTATCATGCACGCGCGTCGATTTCCCATTATTTAATTACACATACGGCATTGAATCGAGGGTAGACACTGCCAAGACAAAAAGCATGCTCAGGGCAACCGAGATGAAAACACTCCGCGCTATAGCTGGCAAGACCCTACGTGATCGAGTTAGGAATACAGCAATCCGAGAAATCTGCGAGGTCGAAGATGTGGTCAGATGGGGACGTCAAAGACGGCGATACTGGCATCAACACGTAGAAAAGATGAACTCAAATAGGACACCACACATAGCTCTCCATGGAACGCCAAACGGACAACGCCGACCAGGAAGACCCCCGAAACGGTGGAGAGAAAGCTGGAGTTCAGCGTCTCAAGAGGACCCGCCTGAAATAACAGACTCCTGAGTCTACCTAAAGTGAAGAAGAAGAAATTAAGTATCAAAAATTCCAGCGGTGCCATAAAAATAAAAATACGAGAGCGAGACCAACGAAAGAGTCAGAGACATCATGTATACTTATATCACCTTCATAAAACGCTTGATGCTTTGTATATTTTTTAATCCACTTTTAAAAATAATGTTTTTCTTAAGTGAAGATTCTTGCATTGTTGTTTATTTCATGTTAAAATATAATATATTTAAGAAATTACGGAGCAATTTGTCTTCACCAGAATATAACTTCAAGTTAACGGATTTTTCGTGTTAAGCAATTTCACTTTAAGCGATTTTCCCTGTATTTACAAACAAGAAAGATTAATTACACTTTGATGCAACCAATTTATTCTCGAACATTCCTTGTGCAATATCGCACATTAGAAGTGCGTTAAAGTTACGCGAAATATCAAAAGCTTTCAGCAATCGAAATGTTTTGTATTGACGTACGTCTAAAGTTGTTGATGTTTTGTGATTGATTTTGTGATGATTCGTAAACATTTTACAATAATTTGAAATCTTGTTTCATTAGTATAATTAGTCAGAATGCATATCTCTCTAATATTGAATTAATGCTTCCCAATCTTAATAGATGACGCTAGTGTAGAGTGAACTAAAAAATGTAAAGATAAGCGTGGGATTCTAGCATATATACAAGTTGCAAAAAATTGTCAGATGTGGTGGTCATAAGAAGGGCGGAATGGGGAACGTTGTTAAACATAAAGTGATCGCTCAACCCAAACAATGACAGGTCATAAGTCCTGTAAGCGCCTCAGCCACCATATTTTGTTCCCAGAAAAACAATTTACATCTTCGTATTCGTCGTCTATTGAGATGTGGCATGTTTAGTGTGGCAGTCGTAACCCTTTCCACTCTGCCACGAAGATCGGTAATAGTTTCCTAAGATGGTTTTGACACGTGTATGGTACACGTGTAATATGGAGTAAGTATGAAAAAGCTGAAAGGGTTGGAAGCAGGTGCTAAAATGAACAGTGTGTCAGTAAGCTGTTTGTTGTATACGGACGACACTGTACTACTTGCAGATGACAGTCTGCAACATTAGTGTAAACGATGAAAATCTGGGACAAGTGGATGCATTAATTTATTTAGGAAGAAAGCCTATCCAAAAAAGCTTATATGGCAGTGCATAATGGTATTTTTGTGCCGACCCTTATATATGGAAGTGAAGCATAAAACTGGCAAAAAAGGATGAAAGTAGAATATATGCAGTAGAAATGAGATCTCTAAGATGAATGTGTGTCAAATCTGTATATGTGCGAATGCGGTGCGAATGAAAGCGTTATGAACAAAATAATGAAAGGGTCATTAAGATGGTTTGGACACATTTAAAGAATGAGTGGAGACAGAATGGTAAAGAAGGTTTATGTAAACGGCGTGAACGGAGCTAGAAATAGAGGAATGCCGAAGAAAACGTGGCACGATCAAATCAATCAAATATTAAATGTCGGTCACGTGAGAAGTCGGAGAAATCGACGTGCGTGCATGACAAGATGTATGAATGTAGAGGAAGCGTGAGAAGTATGTCAGGACAGAACAGTGTGGCGTTCCATTATTTCTGCCTACCCCTCCGGAGAGACGGTATGATGGTTAGTTAGTTAGTTAGTTATTTAGAGTTTTACATCATTGTTTTAGATACAATAAGTAGGCATGAATAATAAGATTAAAAAAAAGTTATTGGAACGGCGTTCAAAATACAAAATTATTCTTAATTTAATCAATGGAACGAAATATTCCATATTCAAAAACAAAGATTCAGTATCGAATCTATGGAGTATGCCATAAATTAAAAAAAAACTGTCGTAATTTAAGTACTCATTTAATTCATCTCGGATAAAGAATTCCTATTTCAAAAATGCACCGCAGAATGTTAAATATAAATGTTTCTCGTGGAGACAGAAAAGCTTGTTTTGTTTTCCCGCCAATTAGAAAACATGGACCACCAACCTGGCTTTTACATTTATAGTGTTCTGGGGACATTTTTATTTTTTTCCCTTTCAGTTCCGAGTTCAAATCGCTTAAAAATAAATTCTATTTTCGTATTTAGACCACTGGGCGTCTAGGGTTGAAGTTTTTCCGAGAAGGTATTTCTGTACTTGAAATAATAAACATATTAAAATAACATTTAGCTCTTTACATAGTGAAATCGACTAACCATCACGCCGTCTCACCGAAGGGGCAGGCATTATGAATGGACTGCCACACTTTTCATTTCTAACATACTTCTATCGCTTCCTAAGCTTTTATACATTGTGTCTCCGACTCCTCACGTGGTCGACATTCAATATTAAATTTATTCGATCGTGAAACGCTTTCCTCGGTCTTCCTCTATTTCTAGTTCCAATAACATCATTAACTTATACCTTTCTTTACAATTCTTTCTAAGTAACTAACTAACAATCACGCCGTTTCTCTGGAGGGGTAGGCAGAGAGGATGGATCGCCACAATGCTCTGTCCTGGCATACCTCTCTGGCTTCCTCTACATTCATACATCGTACCATGCACGCATGTCGATTATTCCGACTACGAATGTGGCCGCCTTATAGTAATTGATTAATTTGTTCATGCCATGTTTTCCTCGATCGTCCTCGGCTTCTTTTTCCACTCACGCTGCTTGTGTACAACTTTTTAACCATTCTACTCTCATCCATTCGTTCCATATGTCAAAACCGTCTCAGGGATCCTTTTTTATTATTTTATCCATGATGCAGTTATCTGCCTTACACTTCTCTCTTATTTCATCGTTCGGTATTCTATCATACAACGTTTTCCCGCACATTCTTCTTAGTGATCTCATTTCAACAGCGTTTATCCTGCTTTCATCCTTCTTTTGCCAGCTCCAAGCTTCACTTCTATACATGAGGGTTGGCATTAGAATGATGAAAATAAAAAAAATAAAAATTATTTTAAGTATGTATAGGGTTTTTCATTAAGAGCGCCCGAACTTTGAAATGAAATAAAACAGCCTGTCTAAGTGATATTGCAACTATCATTATAAAGAACATTAACTAACATTATGTATAGAATATTATTTGCGCCATAGCTTTGCTGCAGGTGGTGTATCCTGGTGGTCAAAGGGTTTTTCAATAGGGACGCTCGAACTTTGACAGCGTATAGCGGCCATTTTGCTAAAGCGATAGCTGTGAAATTTGACAAGAATACTTATTTAGTCTTGACATTTTACCATGAAACGCTAGATTCACTTCCATACATGAGGATTGGCACTAAATGTGTTAAGTCAGTATAGACAATGCGCATACAAGATTGAAGCATAGACAAATAATAAATTGGCGAAATATCTCTTGAAATAGATAGATGTATTTTGATAGCAGCGAAAACTAGCGAATCGAATTACTCTTAATAATTGCGGATACTATTACAAGAGGGACCATTCTTGAATTATTTCAAAGATTAATCGCTCTGTGATTACTAGCGTAACACGTTGAATTTCATAGCTAGTAGATAAAAGTAGTAACTTTCCCACGCTTCTCTTTAGTAGAATTTCAGAATATAATTCTAGATTTTCTCGCCGTATATTTTGTGGATTTATTCGGTGATTTAATGTAGCAAATCCTTCTCGGAATTTCTGTATTTCCAGACAATAAAGCATTCATGATTGAGGTAATTATGATAAGGCTTATATAAATTTAATAAAAATTCGTTTATTTTAATAAAAATATATTATTTTACCAACTTACCTTTATTCATTACTTACTTACCATCACGCCGTTTCTGTGAAGGGGTAGGCAGAAAAAATGAACCTCCACACTGTTCTTTTCTGATATACTTCTCTCGCTTCCTGAACATTCATTTTATTTTCACACTCTGCAGCTTCGAAGAGATGGGCATCTCATAATTCATTTCTTTTGATTAATCAGGGGATGTTTTGAGAACTTGTTTTGAGTAAGTTTTGTTTTTGTTCCTGATAAAGATATCCGACATCGCCAGCATAGATTGTTTTACCTACCTGCTGCCAGAAGCAAACTGCCTCTGGTGACACCGGTGGGAAGAGAAATTAATCTGCTGAACGCGGTCTCCTCGGAGATCGACGTCTTTAATATTAGTGAAAGTACGTTCAGAAAGCAAATATTCTTAATTCTGGAGAGTATCCTGTCTTCCTAATGTTGAACCATCTCTTATGCGTTTTTAGTAGTAGTACATAATATATATTATTTTACCTGTTTTCAATAGATGCCTTAAAAATTAATTTTGTAATGTCTGTTGATGTATGGAATTATAATGCCCTTGTGTATGGAAGTGAAGCATGGAACTGGCAAAATAAGGATGAAAGTAGAATAAATGCAGTAGAAATGAGATCTCTAAGACGAATGTGTGGCAAATCTGTATATGATAGAGTGACAAATGCAAGTATAAGAAGTGAATGTGGTGCGAATGAAAGTGTTATGAACAAAATAAGGAAAGGGTCATTAAGATGGTTTGGACACATGGAAAGAATGAGTGAAGACAGAATGGTAAATAAGGTATATGTAAACGGCGTGAACGAAGCTAGAAATAGAGGAAGGCCGAGGAAAACGTGGCACGATCAAATCAATCAAATATTGAATGTCGGTCACGTGAGGAGTCGGAGAAATCGACGTGCGTGCATGACAAGATGTATGAATGTAGAGGAATCGAGAGGAGTATGTCAGGACAGAACAGTGTGGCGTTCCATTCTTTCTGCCGACCCCTCCGGGGAGACGGCGTGATGGTAAGTTAAGTAAGTCTGTTGATGAAATAAACTGATTTTATTTGATCTTTGGTCTCTGGAGTCTCGTGCATCACGATCTTAGGAATCCTCACTGCGTCCGTTCTCTTGATGTATTCCCTCCAGAATAGTCTTCTCTGCCTACTCCATCTCAAAATGTCAACAATATTGCAGGGAATTAAGAATTTATTGGTTAGGTATACTATTTCTAAGGGTTCTACCCATGATAGGTCGCAATATTTTCATTTCTGCTGTTTCATTTAATTTAATTTCATTTATTTATTTAAATATTTCCTAAGGATTATAAAATTATTTTCCAATACACTTAGAAGCTACACAATAATAAGTTAAACATAATAAAAAAATAAAAACGACGAGTGACGACCTTCGTGGCAGAGTGGTAAGAGCTCTGATTCCCATTCCGAAGGTTCTGGGTTCGATTCCCGGCGATGGCAGTGTGATTGTCACATTGTCTTTGGTCTGGCGTAGTATTCACGTGACAATAAAATGGCGATAGATTGGCTACCTGTCACATGTCTCGAGAATCAATATATCAGCTTAAAAAAAAAAAATTATACTGTAATTGGGTTCAAGCAACCTGTTGTATACTAAAAAAAAAAAAAAAAAGAGCGGGAAACATAAGATACATGACAAATTAATGAAATGAATATACAATTATAATAAGGACATTGCTTCTCTCAGGTGAGCCAGACTATCACAAAATACGTCAAATTCCGAGGTGATACGATTTAGTAAAGATATTGCTCAACCTACTGGTTGGTTTTGCATCGTGGGAAATAAAACAATCTATGGCCCCTGTTGGAGAGGGTACAGAAAAAACTTCTGCGATACCTCTATCTTATGGAGTATGGATATTACCCGTGGCTCTTTCAAACTGATTTTTTGCTAGGGATGCTAGGCCACCAGTCACTCGAAAGGAGACGAGACATTCACTTGGGTGTTCATTTCTTTCGACTGATAGGCGGTTGTATACACAACTCAGAAATCCTGAGTGATGTAGGTCTGTTCGTCCCTGATAATTATCTTCGACAAAGGGGCCATAGATTGTTTTATCTCCCACGATGCAGAACCAATCTGCCAATGGTTATGCCGGTAGGTAGAGCAATATCTTTGCTTAATTGTATCACCTCGGAGTTTGACGTATTTTGTGATAGTTTGACTCATCTGAGGGAAGTACTATCTTTATTATAATTGTTTGGTATATTTATTTTATTAATTTGTCATGCATCTTATGTTTCTCGCTCTTTTTATTAATCTATTATGTATTACTTATTATTGTGTATCTCTAACTTGTATCTTTAGTGTATTGGGAAAAAATTCTGTAATATGATATCTAAAGATATGTTTAAAATAAATAGATGAAATGAAATAAGGAGATGTTTCGTTCTGACAATGTTTGTTCATTCGCATTAAGATGTATGTTTACAAAGGATGAGTGTAAAATATTATTGAAAGAAGTGTTGGGGCAGGCACAAATTAAATGGTGCACGATCTCATTAGAAAAAAAATTGGCAGGAACTCATATGTTAAGAGATAATTTTATGGTTATTCATTCTTTCTGAAACACTATGATGGTTAGCAAGTTTGAAAAATACACGTTGCCAACTTCACGACGGTCCTAGTTATTTCTTGAAGTATCAGTTGAAGCGATGTGTCTTTTCATCCCCTCAACGTATATTTCAGACTCTAATACTATCTAGCAGATTGCTAGGAGTGCTTGCCCTTTGTAGGACTTCAGAATTGCTTACCAAGCCTTTTCAAAATATACGGTGCATTTTTCCATGTATCTCACATCTAAAATGCCCCTAGTCCGTTGGTTCTCAAACACATTTAACCTAGAACCCAATTTAAGATAAACTTCTTCTTTTGCACTTAAAGTTGCAATCGCAAATAAAAATCTATCCAAAAAAGCTAGAATGCAGTGCACAATGGTGTTCTTCTGCAAACCCTTATGTATGGAAGTGAAGCATGGAACTAGCAAAAGAAGGATGAAAGTAGAATAAATGCAGTAGAAATGAGATCTCTTAGACGAATGTGTGTTACTCTGTGTATGATAGTGTCGAATGAAAAAATAAGAATTGAATGCGGTGCGAATGATGGTGTTATGAACAAAATAATGAAAGGATCATAAAGATGGTTTGGACATATGGAAAGAATGAATGAAGAAAGAATGGTAAAAAATATATATGTTACAGATGTAAATGGAAGCAGAAAAAGAGGAAGACCAAGGAAAACGTGGCACGATCGAATAAATCAAATATTGAATGTCGGCCATGTGAGGAGTCAGAGAAATCGACGCGCGTGCATGATACGATGTATGAATGTTGAGGAATAGAGAGAAATATGTCAGTAAAGAAAAGTGTGGCAGTCCATTATTTCTGCCTACCCCTTCGGAGAGACGGCGTGATGGTCAGTTAGTTAGTTAGTTGATTTCTTCTTCTGCTTCTTCTCGGAGTTCTGGTCCCAACCCTAATTTATGGAAGCGAAGTATGGAATGGCAGAAGAATGAAAGCAGAATAAATCCGGTAGAGATGAAGTCTCTAAAACATATGTGTGGTAGAACGATATACGACAGAATCTCAAATGCTGATATCAAAAAGGAATGTAGAGCGGAAGAAGGTATTATGAACAAAATTATAAAACGATCGCTGCGTTGGTTCGGACATATGGAGCGCATGGATAGAGAAATAATGGTTATGAAAGTATACGTTGGAGTACGGAGCGAAGGCAGACCGAGGAAAACATGGCATGACAATTCCAAGTACCTATTTATTATTGAAGAAAACGGCTGTTTCCCTTAAGGGGGGCATACGCTCTTTGGCGATGCATTCAATGGCCCCACGGCTGCGGCGGTACGCACGGAGGGGTTATTTAAAATTTTAAGTTCGTCTATTTAGAAGTCTGAAGAATTGTTGGTCGTGTATAATTCGGTATATGCATGTGGAGCAAGCTACAGAGGTGTGTCAGTATAGAGTGGCGATCCATTCTCTCTGCCTACCCTTTCGGAAAACGGCGTGTTGATTTTTTTTTGTTATTGATGGAGCTACTAGAGCTCGCTAAATGAGGTGGTGGTCTAGGGGACAGACTGATCCGGGGGACTTGGGTTCAAGCCTGAACACGACCAGATTATTAATACGAGTGAAAACGTCAGTTTTCTAGAAGAGTTATTATATTTTATGGGAATGACGTGTTTCGCCCTACTAAGGCATTATCAAATGTCATTTGATAATGCCTCAGTAGGGCGAAACATGTCATTCCCATAAAATATAATAATACTTTTAGAAAACTGACGTTTTTTACAACTGTCAAAATTCTTTATATAAACAAAAAAAAATAATTATACAAGGCATTATCAAATGTTTGATAATGCCTTAGGCGGGCGAAACATGTCTTTACCATAAAATATAATTAAACTTCTAGAGAACTGACGTTTTCATTCGTAATAATTATTTTATGGAGTTTTACATCATTGTTCAAGAAACAACAAATACTTCAGCTGTTACAATAAACATTCGTTGTAACACCTGACGATGCCAACATCGGTTGGCGAAACAGCTGTCGCATCACTCGGTAAATAAAAATTTGCGATGTTATAACAGTGTTTTAAATTTTAACAGTAATAAGGTTGAAGTATAATAGTGTTGCGGCCAAAACAATGTACTATTTTTCTTTTTAAACACTATTTCAACGCTCACAAGTTTCTGAGCACACGCTTTGGGAACCTGTGTTCCAGACGGTTCAAAGTAATTACTTGCAGGTCCGAGTCCCTTCTTCGAATGAAATCACTAACCATGTGTATTTCTGCACCATACTATTTATCATGTGATTCTCAAAATGTTTTATGTGAGAGTATTATTACAAGTGGAAAAATATAAACACAAATCAATGTGCAAGGGGGTGAAATTTGCATAATCATTGTTCCCATTACATCCCTCGCGAAGATCTCTTTGTTTAGCCCAATTTCCTACTCTTCTTTATCTTAAAGTATCCTGGCTATTCCAACCCCGAGAGTGCAGCTTTGAGATAACAAATTTGATCTTCTAAATAGGGATGTTCCGTCTATAGAAATAATCATTTGTATATTATTTTAACACTATTTGTGCTGTGGAGAGCTTTTTATTTTTATTTTTCTCCTTTTAGACCTTTGGTCTGTTCCTGTAGTCGGGCTGGCCTCGAAAGACGTCGATCTCCGAGGAGACCGCATTCAGCAGACTAATTGTTCTTCCCACCGGTGTCACCAGAGGCAGATTGGTTCTGGCGGCCGGTAGGTAAAACAATCCGTGCTGTCGCTGTCGGAGATATCTATCGGGGACAAAAAGCCCAACATCCTCCAGTATGGCCGAGTTCTCGAAGTATCCCCTGATTAATCTAAAGAAACGGGTTATTAGATGTCCATCTCTTCGAAGCTGTAGAGAATTGGTTCTGAGCATTCCCAAAATAAATGCCGTGGGATATAGATACTTCCCTCATGTAGAGATACCTCAGAATTTTTTTCTGAACCCTCTCCAGCATAACGGAATATCTCGCCTCGAGAGGACTCCACAGAACCAGTTTCAAGTCTGCCGAACCAACGCGTTGTATAGGAATCTGAACACATTGGGATCTCTGATAACTCTTCCGGTCCGGACGATGAACCCCAACATCCTCAGTGCAATAAAGTCAAATAAGCCTCAAAGTCCACCAGCTAAACCGCATTGCCGTACACCCGAACCAGATCCTAATCATACACGTCAAAGGGCACCAAAGAAACTCCATCATGTGCAGCATGGATAGCTCCATATCATAGATACAGAGCGTCGTATTGCCCTGAAGAAAACCCATCTACTCGTAGATTATTTTCGATTATTAAATTCCATCGGCACATCCCTACGTGGCTACAAGTAGATGAAACAGCATCTCTAACCTTTCTCCCGCAGCTGATAAGTTTTTCAATAAAGCATAAAACTTGACCTATTTCTTTCAAAGCAATTTAAGTACGCGAGTTAAAGCATAGAGAATAGAACAGAATACAAAGAGATATAATGCAGCAAGGCGCCAAGTTATACAATCTGCGAAAGTGGAGGCGAGACTTTTCAAATTTTAATTGTTTTGTTTCGAACTTCCTTGTTTGAAATGAGTCTCTTAAGCAGGGACCTATTTTCTAATTAACTACCTACTTTTGCGATTGCACCTTTTCCCTGCAAGGGAATGCAGAGATCATACGTATATTTTTCTCTTCTTAATCTTTGGTAAGAAGCCAATACCTGATGATTTGACATATTTATAAATTTAATTAAACACGTTTTAATACTTTGTATAAAGGCACTTTATTATGAGTAAGTAGCGCCTAAGCTTCTTTCTCATAATAAAGTGGTTTTTATACCAAGTATTAGAAAAGTTAATCAAATGGATTGAATAAATAATGAACATATCGGATTTAAATAACTCAAAACTTTTTCGCTTTTTTCACAAACATGTTTCAGGACACAAACTTGCCTTCTTCAGTGTATGATTTTTAACAGTTATATGAAAGAGAGTGTCCGGGTTAAATGCATGACCCAGATAAGCATATTTCATGATGAAATATATGACCCGAATAATCGGAAAACGCCTGACTCAGGACCTACTTATCAAAACTGATGATTCGAAGGCCCAGATTTATTCAGTTTGGTCACTAGGTCACTAGAGCAGAGCATCGTGTTCAATGGAATGCAAAGCATATAAAAGCGGTACTTCCGACCACCCGATAGGTCAGTCAGTATTACGCCTTCTAACAGACACGAGTCTACGTTAATAAGTCTACGCCACGAGGGATATCGGACTCCCTCCTCCGCCGACCTACGAAGCCACGCTACTACAGTATTCCTTCTTGCGACTTCTAACCGACACGAGTCTACGCCGTCAATCTACGTACGAGAAACCTCCGACCCTCCTAACGAGCTACGCAACTGTCTACACTCTGCTACGCCACGTAACTTCCGACGTATTGTCGCTCCCGCCAACCGACGCTACTGCCCAGTGAACCATCAGCCCCAGCTGCTATCGACGTCCAGACGCACGCTCCATCACGAGTACATAATACTGTTAACGTATGATTACTTGTGATCTGCAATAAACGCTGAAACCTCCACTGCTTTTAACTCTCCCCAAAAGAGTAATTACTTTTATACTAAATGACGACTGAAAATGTGAAGGTGGGGAAATTTTTTATTTAACAGCAGAGTTAATTGTTGTTTTGTTGAAATTATGAGACAGAGGAAATAAATCAATTATGAGACTAGAAGTTAAGTTTAATTGGTTGGTTATACTGTCTTCGTAGTTTTTTTCATAGTGAAAGTCTTCTTCTTCTTCTTCTTATCCTGTCACACCTCCGTGGTGCATAGGACCTAAATGAACCTTCTTTACCGGAATCTATCGCATGCCTGATGCCTAACATCATCCCAAGTGAGGCCTACTGCTTTAACCTCGTCCTGCAGGGCTCTACTCCAGGTGGCTCTAGGTCTGCCTCGCTTCCTCTTTCCCCCTACAGGGGACCATTCTAGTGCGCCCTGAGCGATGCAGGTTGGGTTCCGTCTCAGAGTGTGACCGATCCACTGCCATTTGCGTCTAGCGACTTGTTCTCTAATTGGCTTTTCGCCTGCCATGGTCCAGAGAACGGCATTTGACACTGTTTAGAACCAATTGTGGAAGTAATTTAAAAAAAAACGTTTTATTTATTTTGTATCAACGGTTTGGTCAACGCTAGAAATTCTCTTACTAAAGGATGGGATACCGCTTATAAATCCTTGCCATAAACTTGATACAAAAATATCCTGGTCTATTTATGGAAGCAGAAAATGTTCCAGAAAAAACACGTTGTTTATATTATGGATAAGAATATAACAGATTTAGCGTTTTACCCAATTTCAAAGAATATTCTATTCTGACAATTCACACGCATATGGAAAGTCGGCAAACATTACGCACGGATTTTTTAAATTTTTATTTTACACAAATTAAACATAACGAAGGGAAAACATTAGGGCTGGACTATTTAACAAAAATACATTTACCAAATAGAATTGAATTGAATTAAGATGTATGCGTGGTAGAACGATATACGACAAAATCTCAAATGCTGATATAAGAAAGGAATGTAGAGCGGAAGAAGGTATTAAGAACAAAATTATGAAAGGATCCCTTCGTTGGTTCGGACATATGAAGCGCATGGATGGAGAAAAAATGGTTAAGAAACTATACGTTAATGATGTAAATGGGGTAAGGAGTCGAGGCAGACCGAGGAAAATTTGGCATCACCAAATTAATCAATTTTTAAAGGTTGATCATGTTAGATGTTGAAAGAATCGACGTGCGTGTATGACTCGCTTTATGAATGTGAGGATGCTAGAGAGGTGTGCCAGGATAGAGTAGTGTGGCGGTCCATTCTCTCTGCCTACCCCTACGGGGAAACGGCGTGATGGTTTGTTGTTGTACATTTACTACATGAAACTAAAAAATAAGCATATCTCAGAAGGATTCAAAATATGTCGAAATGTGAATGAAAGTGTTATGAACAAAATAATGAAAGGATCATTTAGATGATTTAGGCACATTAATGGAATGAATGAAGAAAGAATGATAAAGAAACTATGTGTTAACGATGTAAGAAACTGTATGTCGACGACCTTCTTGGCCGATTGGTAAGGCCTTTGACTGCCACCCCGAAGGTCTCGGGTTCGATTCCCGGCAATGGCAATGTGTCGTCACACGGTCTTTGTTCTGGTGTAGAATTCACGTGTCAATAAAATGGCGATAGATAAGTTACCTATCACATGTCATGAGAATCAATTTGATAGCTATACCCTTTACATCGATTTGGCTCGCGCTGTAAGGCTCATTGTAATGATTATCATTATTATTATAATAATTATAATTATTATTATTTCTGTTCATTATTTCTGCTTACCCCTCCGGGAAAACGGCGTAATGAATAGTTAATAAGTCAATCCTAGAGATTGGTTTGCAGCAAATTCTAAATTCCTTGCTGGTTCTTGGGATGCCATTGGACCTTTTTAATGGAATAGTTTCCCATTGCTTTCCACATGTTATATACAACAGATTATATGAACGACTTTTACTAACTAACTAACTGTTTTTCTCCACCTAGGTCTGTCTTCTGTAGTCTTTTCCCAGCAATCACAGTCCATGGCAGTCTTTTGTAGGTTTTCTTCTGGGGGTCCTTAAAGGGTTTCCTCTGACCACCGTGTGAGCGTTTCCCTTGGGTAAGTAGAGAGTACATAATCTTCCTTGGGAGTATTGTCTCAGGCATTCTGACGACGTGACCAGCCCAGCGCAGTTGCCTCTGAATAATGGCAGCCTCAATACTTGTCATATTGACGTCTGCAAGTATGCTGTCATTTGTCTGTTTGTCCTACCATTTCACAGCGTTGGTGATATCGCTCTAGGGCTTTTATGTGTCTTCTATATGGGGTCCATGTTTCCGAGGCATACAGGAGTGTTGCCAGTACTGGCTTGTAAACAAGCACTTTGGTGTCCTTTCTGAGGTCATGGTTGTCAAATATTCTCCTTCTCATCCGCCCGAAGGCTGCGCTGGCCGACTTTATGCGGTAATGGACCTCTTCGTTAATTTTTAGTCAATCTCTTCACAAAAAATACACATTGACGAATTAAATTATTATATAATCCGTTCGGTAATCACGTGTGCTTTCCTTTCAACGCTTTCTTTACGTCTTTCTCGAAGTGCGCTTATTCATTTTCTTTTCGGTTCAAGAGATAGCGAGGGAATTGGATTCTTAAGGACGATGTATAGGACAGTTTGGGCTATTCATTTCTTTCACTTTGTCGAATCAAATAACACCGAATCTAATAAAGACGGTTCTTTTCTCGAAAAAAAATATCACAAATATAAATTAATTGTTAAATTCGCTTTGTGCAACAGAACAAAGTGGTAATCTGCTATTTCAAAAAATAACTAACTAACTGTCACGCCGTCTCCATGAAGGGGCAAGCAGAAATAATTAAACTCCACACTGCTACAACAACAACAAACATAAGGGTCGGCACAAGAACACCATTATACACAGCCATATTAGCTTTTTGGGAATTTGTGTAGAGTATTGGCACATTCGTCTAAGACCTAGGTTCTCAGAGTGGGCGATAACGCCCCCTTGTGGGCGTTTGAGACTTTCAGGGGGGCAGTAGAAGACCCAGAAAAATTGAAGAGCGTGGGCAGATAAAAAAATATAGTCTTAGAGCCCCCGCTGATTGTTACAAAAAGTCACAGTAACATTTTGTCGCCGAGTCAAGTGCTATGGAGGTAAATGAGAGTGCGCTCACTGTGGCGACGTGACAATACGGTAACAAAAAGTTCCAGCGGCCGGCGACATTAGCGTGACGTGACTATCACCCGGTCTGTGCATTGGTATGGGAGTGCGCTCACTAGAAACTTTTTGTCACTCTGCCGGGAGGCGCCTACCGAATGGACGTGTGTTGCGAATTTTTCAGTCCATAAGATGGCGGCTTCTCTGCGAGAAGATGATATTGACAATGAGTTGTTAATAGAAAAGATTGAGAAAAGGCCAGCATTGTATACAAAAAAATTAAAGGAATTTTCGGATATTCATTTAAAAAGGAAATTGTAGGAGGAGATTTCTATTCAATTATTTCCAGCAACAACTTTTACAAGTCGTCGAAACTGTTCATTGACATACGAAAATAATTAAAAAACTTAAGAGGATATTGACGTAATTCAGAATACAGGGTGTAAATTTTTCCTTTTAATAATCGTTCATTATATATGGGATGTACCCAGTAGCGTTTCTTTCGCTTAATTTTCCTTCTGCGTAATTCAAGAGCGCAAATCACTGCGACCTCTTCGAAATCCATCGCTTAAATGAACATTTTGTCACCAGTAGTGAGCGCATCCACGGTGACACAACGTGACAGTTACAAAAAGTTACTGCAACAAAAAGTCACAGTCAGCGCCTAGCCTTAAAAGACAAAAAAAACACAAATATAGCAAATTGAACTTAAATATTGGTTTATTTTGTTATTGTATGTATTGTAATCATTTTCCCTTTTTTTAAATAACTTTTATGGGAGAGGGGAGTTGAACGTTTATTTTTCTTGTAAAGGGGGCAGTGGCCCAGAAAAGATTGTCTAAGAGATCTCATTTCTACTACATTTATTTTACTTTCATATTTCTTTTGTCAGTTCTATGCTTCGCTTCCATACGTAAGGGTCAGTACAAGAACTCCATTATGCACTGCCATCTTAGCTTTTTTGGATATGCAGTCGTATGCGATGACAACTTTAAGTGCACCATTTACTCTGTTGCCTGCACCAACTCTTCGTTCAATATCCTTCTCCACTCTCCCATCCTTTGTTAACATACTTCCTAAATAAACTTAAGGTTAAGGTGTCAATACTGAGGAATTCCATCGTAATAAATGTTATATTTTTTGTATGAAAATCGCATTTATTTGAAAGGTAAAATAACAAAACATATCAATCAAAGTATTGTCCATCGTTAGCCACTACTTTTCCCATCTTTCTGGCAATAGATTAATCCATCGTCGAAAAAACGCTTGGTCTTTTGAAGTAATCCAGGCATCGACCCAACTCTTGATATCTGCATTTGAATGGAAGTGCTGCTCTTCTAAGGCATGCGTCATGGATCTGAACAAGTGGTAGTCCGATGGTGCCACGTCTGGTGAATAAGGTGGGTGCGGTATAATCTCCCAACCCAGATTCTGTATGTAGTTTTTGATCGCGATTGCGATGTGAGATCGAGCATTGTCGTGTTGAAGGATCAGCTTTCTGTGCCTGTTTCCTCATTCTGGACGTTTTTCAGCCAGTGCCTGCTTTAACCGCATCAGTTGCTGTCGAAAGACTTTTCTGAGACCGTTTTACTTGGTTTGAGTTTGTAACGGTCTTGGGTTTGACCGGTTCTGGGCCTGTTTCATACGTGGAATTTAAGTAGGTAAAAAGGTTCTATCTGTGGAACTTTTTTATGATTTGAATTTTTGAATTATGAATATTTCCTCGTACATTCCTACGAAAACGAAACAAAAAACACCCCTTGTTTGAGAAGGGTAAATCGTTATAATATTTAGCGGAACAAGACTTTTCTAAATTTGTGGATGGAACAAGACAGTTGAAGGCGTCCCGAAATGTCAAACATTTATTCGAGTACCCTAAACGTTGGCACTAAAATAGTTTGAATTAGACATTCGAGACAGGGCCGTCCGAATGAAAAACTTTCTATTTTTTTTAATGTATACAAATACTTGTAGACAAATACTGTATTTTACCTATTGCGGGTTAATAATTTTTAAGGATTAATTGTATTTCAATAGAGACGAAGATGTAGATTGTTTTTTTGGAAATAATATGGTATTCGAGGCGTTCACAGGACTTATGATCTGTCATTGTTGGGTTAAGCGATCACTTTATGTAATACAACATTCCCCATTCCGCTTTCTTACGACCACCTTTCATTTAATCTTAATAGATGGCGCTAGTGTAGATTGACCTAAAAATGTGAAGTAATTTTAACATAAGTACCATATATACATCTTTCAAAAATTTGTCAGAAGTGGTGGTCGTAAGAAGGTCGGAATGGGGAACACAGTTCGGGAATGACAGGTCATAAGTCCTGTAAACGCCTCGACTACCAAAAAACAATTTACATCTTCGGCTCTATTGAGATACAATTAATCCTGAAAAACTTTTTGTTTATTATGTGATGTATAAATTGATATTTCGAATAAAATAATTTACTTAGGAGATAAAATGATAACAGTGACTCTGAAAGAATCTAAAACTAACTAACTGACTAACCATCACGCCGTCTCCCCGAAGAGGTAGGCAGAAAGAATGGACTGCCACACTTTTCTTTCCTGACATATTTCTCCCGATTCCTCAACATTCATACATCGTGTCATGCACGCGCGTCGATTTCTCTGATTCCTCACGTGGCCGGCATTCAATATTTAATTTAATTGATTGTGCCACGTTTTCCTCTTTCTTCCTCTATTTCTGGTTCCATTTACATCGTTAACATATAATTTTTTTACCATTCTTTCTTCATTCATTATTTCCATATGTCCAAACCATCTTAATGATCCTTTCATTATTTTGATCATAATACCATCATTCGCACCGCATTCACTTCTTATATTTTCATTCAACACTCTATCATACACAGAGTATCCACACATTCGTCAAATCAGTTTATTTCATCAACAGACATTACAACATTAATTTATAAGGCATCTATTGAGAACAGGTAAAATAATATTTTGTGTTTAGTATACCACCAGAAATGCATGAGAGATGGTTCGACATTAAGAAGACAGGATACTCTCCAGAATTAAGAGTATTTGCCTTCTGAACGTACTTTCACTAATATAAAAGACCGTGTTCAGCTTGATGAAACAGTTGATGAAACAGCTGTCGCGTAAAATAAAATACAATTGTGATTCAAAAAACAAAGTAACATTATAAGGATTAATTGTATCTCAATAGAGACGAAGATGTAAATTGTTTTCTGGGAACAGAATGTGGTGGCCGAGGCTCTTACAGGACTTATGACCTGTCATTGGTTGGGTTGAGCGATCGCTTTATGTTTAACAACATTCCCCATTCCGCCTTTTTTCTTATGACTACCACGTCTGACAAATTTTTGGAACTTGTAAATATGGTAGGATTCCACGCCTATCTTTACATATTTAAGTTCACTGTACACTAGCGTCATCTATTAAGATTGGAGTATTAAAGTAACATTAATTTAACAGTTTTAAAATGTTAAGGTATCATAGTGTTTCGGGCAAAACAATGGACAATTTAATATTTATTTGATTTGTTTTGAGTCCGGTCCTGCGTAAAAAACAAGGCCCGCATTCGCGTATTCCGTAACCACGACAATCCTGTGGAACTCCTAGCAAATATAATAATAATTTCGGCACGGAGCACAATAACGCCAAGGCGTTTAACTTTAGGCCGATGTCAGCGACAGAAGTCGACAGAGAAAGCCCTGACCTGGAGATCTTATGTGAAAGCAGCCGCAAAACAATTCCACTCCACTCCATAATCTCGTTCTTAGAAAATTGGCTGGATTTAAAAACGAGTCCAACAAATAAATTCAATTTGAAAAATTATTTAAATATTTTAAAATTCGTAAAATAAAAATAGGCAAAAGCCTAGATGTAAGCCTAGATATAAGAAAGGAATGTAGAGCGGAAGAAGGTATTATGAACAAAATTATGAAAGGATCGCTGCGTTGGTTCGGACATATGGAACGCATGGATGGAGAAAGAATGGTTAAGAAAGTATACGTTAATGATGTAAATGGGGTACGGTCGAGGCAGACCGAGAAAAACTTGGCATGACCAAATTAATCAAATTTTAAAGGTTGGTCATGTTAGAAGTCGGAGGAATCGATGTGCGTGTATGACTCGTTGTATGAATGTGGAGGAAGCTAGAGAGGTTTGCCAGGATAGAGTAGTGTGGCGGTCCATTCTCTCTGCCTACCCCTGCGGGGAAACGGCGTGATGGTTTGTTGTTGTTGTCCTAGATGTAATCAAGAAAGAGTACATGAATATTTTAAATATACGAGAGCAAGGGAGGAATACTTTGATTCTCCCGAAAGTAATTCGTATGAAAGAATTAGATGGCATAAAGGTGCGAAAATGAACGACATGTCCATCAGCTGTTTGTTAGATGCAGACGACGCTGTTTTAATCGCTGACAGCATGGGCGATCTACAAGTCCTAGTGTCAAGAACGTACGAAGTATGCAATAAGTATGACCTTGTGATGAACGTGTCAAAGTCTAAAGTTATGATATATGAAAAGGAAGAATGCATGACGGATTGTGACATTAGTGCGAACGGTGAGAAATTAGAACAAGTTACCGAATTTGTCTACCTGGGAAGCAGTTTACAAGAGATGGAAAAATGGAGAAAGATATCGGAAGAAGGATTGGAGTCTGAAACAAAATAAATGGTACACTCAAAGTCGTTACCGCAAATAGAAATATATCGACTGAAGCAAAGATGGCAGTGCACAATGGAGTTCTAGTCCCGACCGTTATGTATGGAAGTGAAGCTTGGAGTTGGCAGGATAAGAAGTAAAGTAGGATAAATGCCGTAGAAATGAGGTCACTAAGAAGAATGTGCGGAAAAACAATGTATGATAGAATATCTAATGATGAAGTAAGAAAGGAATGTAAGGCGGAAGAATGCGTGATAAATAAAATTAAGAAAGGGTCACTTAGATGGTTTGGACATATGGAACGAATGGATGAGGGAAGAATGGTTAAAAAGATATATAGAAGTAGTGTGAATGGGAAAAGAAGTCGAGGAAAGCCAAGGAAGACATGGCATTACCAAATTAATCAATTAATGAAAGGCGGCCATGTTCGAAGTAAGAAAGCGAGAATTATGTCAGGATAGAACAATGTGGCGATCCATCCTCTCTGCTCACCCCTCCGTGGAAACGGTGTGATGGTTAATTATTTAAGTAATTCGAAATGTACACGATGCGCGTGCCAAAGAACGTTTCAGGATTATTTCGAATTTTGTTCTAATTATTGCTGTATGACAAAAGTGTAGAAAACAAAAGTTTGGTATTGACTAGATAATCCATTGTTTTGGCGGTTCCACGTTGATATTTCAATATTATTGACTCTTTAAATAAAAACCCTGTTATGAAATATCACAATTGATTATATTTTGCTGCAACAGCTGTTTCGCTAACCGATGTTAGCATCGTCAGGTCTTACAATCAACTGACAACTGTCGCGACAAAATATAATCAATTGTGATATTTTATAACACATTTTTTATTTAAACAGTTAAAAATTTGGTATTGTTAAATGTGAAATTTATAACGTGTGTGATAAAAAAAATACATTAAAAGGAAAAAATTATTACTAATTACGATTATACAGTGTAATAAGTTTTTAAAGGGTAGAAAGGGGATTGAGCCTTTGCAGTAGAGGGTCCATCAGCTTGGAACAATCTCCCTTTACACCTCAGATGCATAAATGATCCGACAGATTTCAGATCTAAGCTGAAAACCCATATTTTTCATATTTCATACCCAATTTAAAAACCTGCATATTTTGTTCTATTATACTTTCTAATCGATCGCGAATATCAATCAGATGCAGCGTTCACATTTAAATTTAAAACACGTCTTTAATGCGCCCTTGAGGTGATTACATCACTAAAACGGCGCCTTAAAAGTTAGCATATTATCATAGTGCTTAGAACTAGATTTTTTTTAAATAAATAAATGTCACTTTTAGGAATCTGTTATCTGTTAACTAAAAGAGTCTTCCTTTGTAGAAGGTTAAAAGCGAATGACAAAGAAGTCGAAACAAGGGATTATTTTATTGATCACAGCTCTGTATATAGGGTCATACGACCAGGGGAAGTATAATTGTATTTCCTGGGCGATGTAATTCCAACTAAGGGGGTGCTAATGGCATGGATACATGTGTAGCGAGCAGTGAAGAGTAGGCCGTATAGTGTACAGTAGGCTCTATACTAACATAGAGAGGGGTAGTTTCTTAAGTGGTTCTTGTACGGAATTCTTGCTTGCGTCAATATACTGACATACCCCTAAAGCGAGCTGAAATTTCAAATTATTTTTTAGGTAATCCATTGTTTTGGCCGAAACACTGTGATACTTTAAATTATTATTATTAATTATGTTGAATCGCTCTTTACATTATGACGATCAAATCGATGTACCTAAATGATATTATAATAGCTATCATAGTGATTCTCGTGACATGTGATAGGTAGCCAATCTATCGCTATTTTATTGTCGCGTGAATTCTACACCAGACCAAAGACAGTGTGATAATCACACTGCCCTCACCGGGAATCGAACCTGGAACCTTCGGGGTGGCAGTCAATGTCACTTAACAAGTCAATCTACCACTCGGCCACGAAGGTCATTAATCTTGCCTTCCTTGTGTCGAACCATCTCTCAAGCGTTTATGATACTATATATATTATTTTTCCTGTACTCTGTAGATGCTTTAAACATGAATATTGTTTGTAATGTTTGTTGAGAAAATATACTGATTTAATTTGATATTTCCTTAGAAAGGCGAAATATGTTTCAATTTATTGAATGTTAAGGCATTAACACTGGGATTCCATTGTAATACACTTTGGAATTGAAAAATTACGTTGTTTATTTTCCACTAAAATATTTGATATCACGACATGTTTCGGAGGAGACCTCCATCTTCAGGTGTAAATATTATGTATAAATTTTTTTAAAAAGTAAAGACTTATTAAAACGCATTTAAAAATCTAAAAAATTAAAAAGCAAAAATTTTTTTTAATTTTTTTAATTACTTGGACTAATTGCTTAAGAACTAATAATTAATTTTTAACAGAAATCACGCCGTTTTCCTGGAGGAGTAGGTAGAAAAGATGAGCCGCCGTTGACATACCCCTCTAGCTTTCCTCATTCATACATCGTAACATGCACGCTCGTAGATTTTTTCGACTTCCTTTCAGTATTTGATTAATTTGGTCATGTCATGATTTTCTTGGTCTTCCACGGCTTCTCTTTCCACTCACACTACTTGTATACAACATTTTAGCCATTCTTCTCTCGTTCATTCGTTCCAAATGTCCAAACCATCTGAGGGAACCCTTTTTTAATTTTACTTATGATGCAATTATCTGCCTTACATTTCTTCCTTATTTCGTCGTTCGGTATTCTATCATATATCGTTTTCCCACACATTCTTTTCAGTGATCTTATTTCTACGGCTTTATTCTACTTTCATTCTTTTCTTGCCAGCCCAGCTTCACATTCACACATAAGGGTTGGCACTAGAGCTCCATTATGTACTGCCATTTTTGCTTTAGTTGAAATATTTCTATTTGCAGTGCTGACTTTGAGAGCGCCATACATTTTGTTCCCAGCTCCGACCCTTCTTTCGATATCTTTCTCCATTTTTCTATCTCTTGTAAACATGCTTCCCAGATAAATAAATTCGGTAACTTGCTCCAGTTTTTCACCGTTCGCGCTTATATCACAAATCGTCATACATTCTTATTTTTCAAATAGCATCACTTTAGACTTGGACACATTCATTGCAAGGTCACTCTTATTGCATGCTTCATACATTCTTGATACTAAGACCTGCAGATTTTCCATACTGTCAGCTGTTAACACAGCATCATCTGCATAATTATTATTGTTATTATTTTGTTGAATTGCTATTTACATCATGACAGCACGAGCCAAATGGATGTAAAGGGTATTTATAGCTACCATAGTGATTCTCGTGACATGTGATAGATAGCTAATTTAGTGCCATTTTATTGTCACGTGAATTCTACACCAGACCAAAGACAGTGTAACAATCACACTGCCCTTGCCGGGAATCGAACCCGGAACCTTCGGGGTGCCAGTCAATGCACTTACCACTCGGCCACGAAGGTCGTCATAATACAGTAAAAATCACAGTAATAATACATAATAATTAAAAGTGATAATATAAAATTGTAATTTGGAAATAAAACATACATTTGAAAAGACATTTTTTGCCTAGATATTGATAATTGATTAATTTGCGTTTAAAATATTATTGGGAATGAGAACTTGGAAGACTAAAAGTAGAAAGGGTATTTAAAGAAAAAGGAGTAAACGGAGGAATCCTAATATTAATTTACTGCTGTTTCCGTTATTACTTTACTCATAACTTAGTATATAACATACACATCTGCAAATCTTTTTAAGAATAAATATTCCAAATGCATCTCAAGCTTTCTTGAAATATATTTTCATATTCAGATTGCGCGCTTTTCTACAGTTCATACGATATTTCATCCCTTTCACCTTTACCCTTATTACGTGCAACATCTCAAACCACCCCCTCCGTATCATCTCCGGCATCCATATTAACTACTTGCATTTTTACTACCCCTGACATAAGTACTGACAACATATGCTATCCTTCATCCCTATAGCTAGATTCGATATTTGAATTTTATTAAAAAAATATTATCATATTTTAAATTAATAAATTCACTAAATAACTAACTCACCAACACGCCGTTTTCCCGAAGGGAAAAGCAAAAAGGAAGGACCGCTATACTGCTCTGTCCTGACATACCTCACAAGCTTCTTCTACATTCATACATCGTACAATGCTATCTCGTTGATTTTTCCGATTTCGAATATAGTTGGGTTTTAATAAATTATTATTTTTGGTCATGCCATGCTTTCCTTGATAGTCCAGGGCTTCTCTTTTCAATCACACTGCTTGTACATAACCTTTGAACCATTCTTCTCTCATCTATTAGTTCCATTTGTCCAAACCATCCCAGGGATCCTTTTTTAAATTATATTTATGATGCAATCATCTGCCTTAAATTTCTTTCTTCTCAATCGTTCTAATTTTTTTATTATTCATTTATTTATTTACTTTGGGAATTAATAAAACATTGTTTTAACCACTTTTTAAATAAATAAAATATTAAAATACACGACATGTTTCAGAGGATACCTCCATCTTCAGGTGTAAAAAATATAACACAACTAAACAAAGAAAGACTAATAAAAAACGCATTTAAAATTCAATACAAAAATTCAAAATTCACAATTATGTTGGGCTATTTGTTATAAGTAGGTACTAACAATTATTTGTTAACAGTTAAATAATAAATAACATTAAAAATAATATTATTTTACTGTTAAAAAATAATTGTTAATACCTACTTATAACAAATAGCCCAAGTTAATTTTGAATTTTGAATTTTTGTATCTTTAATCTTTCTTTGTTTAGTTTTTGTTATATTTTTTACACCTGAAGATGGAGGTATCCTCTGAAACATGTCTTGTATTTTAATATTTTTTTACTAAAACAGTGGTTTAAGCAATGTTTAATTAATTCACAAAGTAGATTACTATGGAATTCCACAGTGTTTAAACATATTTAAACATATAAATTGGCTCGCGCTTTAGTGATGTAATGAGCGATTTTTCTACGGCATTTATCCTACTTTCATCCTTCTTCTCTCAATTTCAAGCTTCACTTTCACAAGTTTAATTGATACTTTATATAAATTCTTTCTACTATAAGCTGTTTTTTCGTGAAATATTTTTACAACCACAAATGCGTCCAAAGATCTTTCAATTTCGTAGGGTACTTTTACCCATAAAAAGCTACTTCACCACTAGCGCTTGATAGATAAGCATCTACCTACGAAGGGGGATTCAAGATATTCTGTATCAAGGGAAATGGCAGAGATCGGACCTACTGCATTATATGCAGAGGCCTACGTTATACAGGATAAAAATACTTGTTAAGTTTAATAAATTTTCTATTTATTAAAAAAAAGTAATTCATCCTCGTAGTTTTTTTAATAATGATGTAAAACTCCATAATAACTATTTAAATAAAAACACTATTAAATAATAATTAAATAAAACGATGTTTTTTGAACTTCCACTTTTACTTATGTACCAATTTTTTAAACGTTATTTATAAATATGACTTCTTATTCTTCTTCTTTTAATAGATCTGACGATCTGTGACACAGAAATCATGTCTCGTCAGATGATGAGGTCCAGCTGTCCTTCCATCTCTTAGGCGGTCTTCCAGGTGGGCGGTGTCCGTAGGAGATTTCATAAGCGGCTGTATATGCAAATCTGTCATCGTCAATTCGGGCTACATGGTCCCTCCGGTATCTTCTTCTGGATCTACTCCACTGGACGAAATCCTCTATTTTACAAGAGGGGAAGAAACTACATACAAATAATTTTTTAACAGTATTTTATTTAAATATTTAATAATGTTGAAATATCACAGTGTTTCCACCAAAAGAATGGATAATATAATTATGACTCCATATTTAATAATTAATATGAATGAAAGCGTCTGTTTTCTAAATGTTCTATTATAATTCATGGTAATGATATGTTTCGCCTTTCTAAGGCAGTGTCAAATATGATTTGAATGATGACATTTGATAATCCCTTAGAAAAGCGAAATGTGTCAATTCCATAAATTATAATAAAACTTTTAGAAAACAGACGTTTTCGTTCGTATTAAATATTTAATTTTAATGAACAAAGATTGTTTAGACTCGTGGAAAAAATAAATGATGGCAGAATGATGAAAAAAGGAGATGTAAACGACGTAAATGAAACTAGAAATAAAATAGGGCCGAGGAAAGCGTTGCGCGATCAAATTAATCAAATATTAAATGTCGGCAACGAGGTGCCATTGTTTTCATCAGTAGTTCATAAAAATACTTAATCTTAATATAAAAATATGAATATGTTTTTGTTATAGTTTAAAAAAAATCGAAATCATCAATTTTATTTGTTTTTACCATATAACCTTTTTTTCAAAGCATCACGGTTTTTAGTTCGCGCAAGAGTATGTGAGTCCTTAAGGATGCCTGTCCACCGAAGCGGAGCTAGGTGGCGGAGCGGTGAACGAGGTGAAAATCCACTAATCTATTTTATTTAAAATTGCATAAAATCTCCGCCCGGAGATTTTATGCAATTTTATTGGTGGTTTGGGGGATGTAGTGAGAGTTAAAAGCAGTGGAAGTTTCAGCGTTTATTTTTGATTGTCGATGACGTCACATTGGTGTCAAAGTGGCGCAGCGGGTGATGAAGGTCAGTAACGGTGCGCGGGTGTTGTCAGCAACGGGGGCAGAGTACGGGCGGTGAGCAGCTGAAGATGATGACACACTGGGCGGTGGCGTCGGTCAGCTGGAGCGAAGACTCGTCGGAAATTGCGTGACGTAGCACGGTCGATGGTGGCGTAGCTCGGCGGAAGAGAGTCGGAGGTTTCTCGTACGTAGACTTGATAGCGTAGACTCTTGTCTGTTAGAAGTCGCAAGAAGGAATGATGTATATGGTGGTCGGATGTACCGCTTTTATATGCTTTGCTTTCCTTTGCACACGATGCTCTGCTCTAGTGACCTTGTGACTTGTGTGAATGAATCCGGGCCCTGAATCATCACTTTTGCCCATGTAATGTATGTCATCATTGCGATAAGTAGGTCCTAAGTCAGGCGTTTTCGGTTATTCGTGTAATATATTTCATCATGAAATATGCTGGTTCAGCTTTCGAAGTCCACTTATGTGGGTCATGCATTTAACCTACAGTGGATTTTTAGCTAGCTCACAGATCCGCCACCTAGCTCCGCTCCGGTGGACAGACACCCTAAAGGTTTCATTTCCAAGGAGAAAACGTGATATCGCAATGAATAATGTACAGAAATATGATTTTAAAAAATGTTATTTTTTTATATTCTGCGTATTTAGTATCAAGTACTAGTCATCCTGTATATGAGTTTATTATATGTATTTCTGGGTAAAGAATTTGGGTTAAGCACAACCCGAGATAATCCCAAAGAGATTGTGCCCAAACCGAGTTTGTGCAATTCAAGTTTGTCCGCATATACGAGTATACTCGTACATGAATGAATTCAACAATATTGTTTTTTGTATTTACTTATAATAATTATTGTGAGAAAAATTTCGCACAGCTGTTTCGCCTACCGATGTTGGCATCATCAGGTGTTACAATCTTCTTCGTCTTCTTCTTTGCTAGCCTTCTTCCCTCCACTGCCGGATATAGGCCTCTTCCAATTTCTTCCACTCGTCTCTATCCTGCCCCCTTTGTATCCAAGATTTTCCAACCCTTTTGATAATATCATCGGTCCATCTCATCGGTGGCCTTCCGACACTTCGCCTATTTTTCCATGGTCTCCAACTGAGTATCCTGGGTGCCCATCTGTTGCCACCCTGTCTAGCCAAGTGTCCTGCCCATTGCCATTTCAATTTTGCCACTCGGTCCATGACGTCAGCAACCCTGGTGCGGCGTCTGATTTCTTCATTTCTTATGCGGTCACGCAAGCTCACACCAAGTATCTGTCTTTACATGGACCTCTGTGTACACTTGAGCCTGTGGACACTTTTTGCTGTAAGAGTTGTTGAATAGTTATCATACATAAATTATTTGTTAAAAATATAAATAGATAACTATCTTTCACTGTTCCCACGAAAAGCGAAGGCAGAAAGGATGAACAGCCACGCTGTTCATTCCTGACACACCTCTCTAACTTCCTTTACATTCATACAGCAATTCTTATACACACGTTGATTCTTCCGACCTATAACATGGCAGATCTTTAAAATTGGATTAATTTAATGATGACATGTTTTCATCATGCGTGAGACCAATAATAACATATGGAGTCGAAGCAAGGGCAGACACAGTTAAGACAAAACAAATTTTGAGGAGTTCCGATGAGAAGACACTGAAGACGATAGCAGACAAGACACTGAGAGATCGCGTGAGGAACACCAGAATAAGAAAGATGTGTGAGGTTGAGGATATTATAAGTGGAGCAGACAGCGAAAAAGGGACTGGTACGGTCATGTTCAAAGAATGGACACTACCAGACTCCCCTATATTTTACGACATAATCAGCATCATGGGACACGCCCTCGTGGAAGACCTCTTAAAAGATGGAAGGCAGCTGGGAGTCTACCTCATAGGAGGATCAACCCTCTGGAGAACAGACCACATAGGTCTACAACGAGATGTTTTCATCAGCCTTCATCAGCATTCACATCGGGATGAAGGTTGATCCGACTTTGTTTCCAGGGGCACCGGGTGTTATAGTAAAACCACACGTGGAGGCACTTTCTTTGCTTTTAAATGACCATTCACAATGAAGTTTTGGTTTCAACTGTATATAAGCCATGTACGGAATTGGCAGAAGACGGGAGAAGGAACGCATGAATGAAGAAATCAAATCAGTTTATTTACTCAAAAGATATTACAAACAAACAAACCATCACGCCGTTTCTCCGCAGGGGTGGGCAGAGAGAATCGACCGCCACACTGCTCTATCCTGGCAAACCTCTCTTGCTTCCTCCACATTCATACAACGAGTCATACACGCACGTCGATTCCTCCGACTTCTAACATGACCAACCTTTAAAATTTGATTTATTTGGTCATGCCATGTTTTCCTCGATCTGCCTCGACTCCGTACTCCATTTAAATCATTAACGTATACTTTCTTGACCATTCTTTCTCCATCCATGTGTTCCATATGTCCGAACCACCTTTCATAATTTTGTTCATAATACCTTCTTCCGCTCTACAATCCTTTCTTATATCAGCATTTCAGATTCTGTCGCATATCGTTCTACCACACATACGTCTTAGGGACCTAATCTCTACCTCATTTATTCTGCTTTCATCCAAGAAGACATTACAAACAGCATAAATGTTAAAGGCATCTATTGAGTACAGGTAGAATATTCTTTACGTACAACATAATACCAGGAACTCATTAGACTTACATTAGGAAGACAAGATACTTCCTAAAGTCGAGAGTATATGTTCCCTGAATGTATCTTCACTAATATGAAAGACGTTCAGCAGACTTATTGCTCTTCCTACCGGTATCACCAGAGGCAGATTGATTCTGGCGGCCGGTAGGTAAAATTTGATTTGATTTGATCCCCAATGGCAAGTGTGTAGGTTAAATGCATGACCCACATAAGTGGACTTCGACTGCTGAACCAGCATATTTCATGATGAAATATATTACACGAATAACCGAAAACGCCTGACTTAGGACCAACTTATCGCAATGATGACGGTATAGAAGAGAGTTCCTTTTTTAAGGGCATCCTTACAGAATAAGCTTTTCATTGACACGAAAAAGAAAGAAGTAATATTTAAGGCCACCGTAAATAGACTGTTAAAATAGTTATCGTTCATTTTTTTACCTTTGAATCTATTCTGTATCAATCTACGATGGATGGGCCTATCACCCGTTGAAACAAATAGCAGAGTTTGCCGAAAATCTAACCGAAATCAGTCATCCGACGGGCATTTGCCTCGGGTTACGGGGGTTGCGATCATCCCTCGCAGCACTAACAAGGGAGCAGATTACGCAGGCGTCCATTTGCATGGAAATTCATCTAATCCTGTGATCATCTGCATATTTAGTCCCAATAAAATCATTTCCTTTCCTTGTTTTTTATAGAGCGATCCTTCCTCTCTTTGTTTCTCTGTGAAATCTTATATCAAATAAGTCATTCTTAAATTAACTAACAAATATTATTGTTTCTTCTATGTTCGCCATAACTTTGTGTTGTAAAGTTTAATGTTGTTTCTACAGACTGTCAATTTGACAGTAGACAGTTGATTTGTAGTCAGTACGTTTTGCCATTTCATCCAGTTACTCAATAAAGGTGTCGAAAATTGGACTTCACGATTGCGCTTCATTCGATCTAGCCGTGGCGCTCATATGACCGAAATCATATTTAAACAATAATGACATAAAATTATCTATTAAATAAAGCCAATATCAAAGACATTTACATTATTTGAGTGTGTTTTTTTTTTTTTAATTTGTATACCTTTAAAAAAAACTATTCAAATCAAATCAAATCAAATCAAATCAGTTTATTTTCTCAAAAGACATTTCAAACATTTTTTATAGTATACAATATATACAAGGGTGTTTTTTAGAGTACAAAAATTTATTAAAAAAATATTAAATTAAATACCAAACATGTTTCGGATTAACCAGCCCTTCAAGAGTGATATTAAATAAAAATATTATAGATAGAGGGGGATATTGAAAGAAGGGTTGGGGCAGGAAACAATGTGAATGGTACACTTAAAGTTGTCATCGCAAACAAAAACCTATCTAAAAAAAGCTAAAATGGCAGTGCACAATGATGTTCTTGTAACTACCCTTATGTACGGAAGCCAAACATGGAACTGGCAAAAGAAGGATAAAAGTAGAATAAATTCAGTAGAAATGAGATCTCTTAGACGAACGTGTCGATACTTTGTGTATGATAGATTATCGAACAAAAAAAAAATAAGAAGAGAATACGGTGCGAATGATGATGCTATGAACAAAATAATGAAAGAATGAATGAAGAAAGAATGGTAAAAAAAAATATGTGTTAACGATGTAAATGAAACTATAAACAGAGGAAGACCGAGGAAAACGTGACACGATCAAATACTCGTAAATCAAATATTGAATGTCGGCCACGTGAGGAGTCAGAGAAATCGACGCGCGTGCATGACACGATGTATGAATGTTGAGGACGCAAGAGAAATATGTCAGGAAAGAAAAGCGTGGCAGTCCATTCTTTCTGCCTACCCCTTCGGGGAGACGTCGTGATAGTTAGTTTGTTTATTATTATTATTATTATTATTATTATTATTATTATTATCATTGTAATTACTTTTATTCATTATTATTATTATTGTTTTTATTATCTGTATTATTATTATTATTATTATTATTATTATTATTAGTATTATTAATATTATTATTATTCCTATTAAGGGGGTTGGGCGTAAGGCCAACAACATAACCTCTTAAAACAACCAACGTTGCGAATACTTTAAGAAATTCGTTTCTTGGAGGAGGCTGAGACCCACCAAGGGTTGTAGCGCTGGAGAAAAAAAAGTATTATTTTTGTTGTTATTATTATTAATATTATTATTATTATTATTATTATTATTTATATTTATAATTATTATTATTACACAAATTTTAAATACTCAAACAATTACAATTCATTCATTTAACTTTCACAAAACTAAACATCTTTATTATCGGATTTAACTGTTACATTTTTATGACCAATATATTAAATTGGTTTTAAATCAATATTTGCTTATAATTAAATATACAGCTGTATTAAATCGGCCATTTTGTAATAATCAAATAAGTCCTTTAATCCCGGGTATCGAATACGCATTAAAGGGAAGTAGAATTAGTTAAGGGCTCCAATTAGCTTTATTACCATTTTTGCAAGGGCGAACCAACTTAAAACCATTAAAACAGAAAGATTCTCTATCGGATAGGAATCTGTCTTTGCGTTTCGCGTGGGTTTACATGCAGAGGTGGGGAACTAGGGGTGTGACGATCGGTAAAACTAACCAAATAACTAACCATCTCGCCGTTTCCCCTGAGGGGTAGGCAGAGAGTATGGACCGCCATACTGTGCTGACCAGACATGCCTTTCCAGCTTCCTCTATATTCGTACATCATAACGTGCACGCTTGAATGTTTCCGACATCGAATGTGTCGACTTCGAATTATTTTCGAATTATAGTGTTTGATTTATTTGGACATAGGTACTATGCTTTCCCTAGATTTCCACGGCTTCTCGTTCCACTTACACTGCGTGTATACAACATTTTAACCATTCTTCTCTCGTCCATTTTTTCCAAATGTCCAAACCATCTCAGGGATATTTTTTTAATTTTAAACTGTTAATGAAGAAACTTTGTTTTTGGATCACAATTGTATTTTATTTTAAGCGACAGCTGTTTCATCAACCTATGTTGACATCATCAGGTGTTACAATAATATATCTATTATTACTTACTATTTTTATATTAGTTATCCATTCCGGGAACTTCGGTGTGCCAGTAGCTGTTACCACTCTGTCACGAAGGTCGACAACAAATTATGTTGAAGTTATTTATGAACGTTTATTTTTGTATTTAATTTATAGTTTCATATTGATGACCTATCCAAAAAATCTAAGATGGCAGTGCATAATTTTGTTCTTGTGCCGACCCTTATGTATGGAAGTGAAGCATGGAACTGGCAAAAGAAGGATGAAAGTAGAATAAATGCAGTAGAAATGAGATCTCTAAGAAGAATGTGTGGCAAATCTGTATATGATAGAGTGTCAAATGCAAGTATAAGAAGTGAATGAAAGTGCGAATGAAAGTGTTATGAACAAAATAATGAAAGGGTCATTAAAATGGTTTGGACACATGGAAAGAATGAGTGAAGAAGGTATATGTAAACGGCGTGAACGGAGCTAGAAATAGAGGAAGGCTGAGAAAAACGTGACACGATCAAATCAATCAAATATTAAGCGTCGGTCACGTTAGGAGTCGGAGAAATCGACGCGCGTGCATGACAAAATGTATGAATATAGAGGAAGCTAGAGAAGTATGTCAGGACAGAACAGCGGGGCGTTCCATTCTTTCTGCCTACCGCTCCGGGGAGACGGCGTGATGGTTAGATAATTAGTTAGTTAGTTATGTTGATGACATTAATATTTCTTTCAATTGATTTGATCGATGTTATTAATCGAAATATTCGATTATATTTTCTGTTTCACATCTCTAGTATAAAATCTCGACTAAGACCCTTTCTACCATAACCATTTGATTCGCTCTAATTAACCCTCTTTATTCCATTCAAAAAAATTAAATTACAGAATGTCAGAAGAACAAACTAGAAAGTTCTGTTAACGGACGTTACTATGGAAACGGTGTTTGGAGATTCTAAGTTTTGAAATTATTGATAATCATTGATGTTCATTTCTTTTTAAGCAAATTATGGATCGATCTTACTGCATATCACCTGTACATTGGGAATTTCTACGTTTCTTTCGCCATGCTAAAAAATTCTTCAATGTTTTAGCTAGGCGAAACATGTCACTCCCATAAAATATAATAAAAATTCTAGAAAACGTGCGTTTTCATTTTTATCACTTATGGAGTTTAGGAATATGTGTTTTACATCGTTGTTCAGAAAACAATAAATGATGTTTGTATTTAATTTCATAGTACAAGCATGTTTTGTTATAATTGAAAAAATAGGACATATGGAACAATGGATGAGAGTAGAATGGTTAAAAGTTGTACACAAGCAGCACGAGTAGAAAAAGAATCCGAGGACGACCGAGGAAAACATGACATGACCAAATTAATCAGTTACTAAAGGGCGGGCACATTCGAAGTCGGAATAATCGACGTGCGTGCATGGTACAATGTATGAATGTAGAGGAATCCCGAGAGGTATGCCGGGACAGAGCATTATGGCGATTCATCCTCTCTGCTTACCCCTTCGGGGAAATGGCATAATGGTTAGTTAGTTTTAGATCCCTACATCCGTATCAAAGCATATCTTAATTATTACGAATGAAAACATTAGTTTTCTAGAAGTTTTATTATATTTTATGGGAATGACATGTTTCGCCCTTCTAAGGCATTATCATACATTTGATTAGAAGAGCGAAACAAGTCATTCCCATGAAATATAATAAAACTTCTAGAAAACTGACGTTTTCATTCGTATTAATTATTAAATATGGAGTTTTACATCATTGTTCAAGAAACAATAAATAAAATAGAATATATATTATTTTATGTCCCGAATTGCTACACAGAAGCTCTTCAAAGTTCTCCTGTATTAGAGGCGATTCGTTTTCTCGACGAGGGGGCATTCAATATAAACATCTTAAATACCCCTATATATAATTTGTGAATGCCCTAATTATAAGAGAAACAAATAGACAACAATAATTATTTAAAAAATTATATTTGTTGTAAAGCAATTTAATTTCAAATAGGTTTTTCCCTAATAATTAATAACTTGAATAACGCTTTAATAACTTTTTATATATTGTTTAAGAAACACCTTTTTAATTATTAAAACATAATATAAATGTAAGACGAGCTTTTGACTTTTAAATCGCATGAAGTGTGGCAGCTTAAGTTAAGTTAATAAATACTAATTTAAGCTTACTAATCTAATTGTTCTGAATAATAAAACATGCAATTTACAGATCATCTTCAAAGAAATATTGAGGAATACATATTGGATTAAAGCCATTACAAAATGTAAAATTTATCTTTTTGAAGATTTCAATTTAAATAAAATTAGTATTATTTTATTTTTCCAGATACACATTACAAATATAAATACATTTATATTTGAAAGGTCTGTTTGAAAATTGGATACAAATATAGTAAAATACATTTAACATTTTGATGTATACAAATACTTGTAGACAAATACTGGATTTTACCCATTGCGGGTTAATCATTTTTAAGGATTAATTGTTAATAATAAAGATTTTCTGCTTAATGCTTACACATAATCTTAATAGATGGCGCTAGTGTAGATTGAACTAAAAAATGTGAAGTGTTTCTCAACATAAGTAGCATATATACATCTTTCAAAATTTTGTCAGACGTGGTGGTCGTAAGATGGGCGGAATGGGGAATGTTCTTAACATAGATCGATCGCTTAACCCATCCAATGACGGGTCATAAGTCCTGTAAGCGCCTCGACCACCATATTCTGTTTCCAAAAAAACAATTTACATCTTCGTCTCTATTGAGATACAATTAATCCTTAAAAATACATTTAATTAATACAAATTAAGACGTCTGTTTTTTAGAGGTTTTCTACTGTTAAAATTTAAAACACTGTTATAATATCACAATTTGTTTTTATTCACTGAGAGTTTCGCCAGCCGATGTTGGCATCATCAGGTGTTACAATAAACTTATTATTATTTATTATATGAAAGTTTATTGTAACACCGAAAGAAAGAAAGGTCTACGACATGTGTATACTGCCCATGATGACATACGGACTAGAGACGACAACTCTTACAGCAATAAGTGTCCACAGGCTCAAGTGTATCAGAGGTCCATGGGAAGACAGATACTTGGTGTGAGCTTGCGTGACCCGTAAGGAATGAAGAAATCAGACGCCGCACCAGGGTTGCTGACGTCATGGACCGAGTGGCAAAATTGAAAATGACAATGGGCTGGACACTTGGGTAGACAGAGTGGCAACATATGGGCACCCAGGATACTCAGTTGGAGACCATGGGCAAATGGCCTGTCGGAAGGCCACTGATCAGCTGGATTGATGATATTGTCAAAAGGGTTGGAAAATCTTGGATACAAAGGGGGCAGGATAGAAACGAGTGAAGGAAATTGGAAGAGGCCTATA
The DNA here is from genome assembly GCA_022606425.2 of Lepidostoma basale. Lineage (NCBI taxonomy): Eukaryota > Metazoa > Arthropoda > Insecta > Trichoptera > Lepidostomatidae > Lepidostoma > Lepidostoma basale. Next base: position 1,855,582 of record JAHDVF020001522.1, read on the forward strand.
TCCAGAAGTGGAGGGAAGAAGGCTAGCAAAGAGAAAGATTGTTAAACATGATGATGTCAACATCGGTAGGCGGAACAGCTGTCACGAAATTCTCAGTGAATAAAAAGAAATTGTGATATTATAATAAATTTTAACAGTAATAATGTTGAAGTATCATACATAGTGTTTCGGCCAAAACAATGGACTAGAAGTTTTCTTATATTTTTATGTAAATGACATGTTTCGCCTGCCTAAGGCAAAGGTAAACCATATCACAACAATGCGTTTTTTTACGGAATGAATAATTTTGAGTTACCTAGTTATAGAATTAAGCCTATCATATTTAATATTCTAAGTGAAGCTTTGCAAGAAAACATCCGTAAGCCCATTCAACTGTAAAAATTAACACTTACATGTTACTACAAGCTTTTTTAAGCTACTGAAACATTTGTAAATCGACTTCCAAAGATTATTTACACATGAATGCACTTACGAAAGCTTTCTTATTGGTCGACGCCTCGATAATACGCAATAAAATTCAGCAAGTTGTTAAGGGATGGAAAACTAACAAATCTATCGGCTGCTTCCACAAAAGGATAAGTATTTGTTTTTTTTATAAATAATATTTTATAATATATTTTTTACCAATATGGACATTTGGCTTTTTGGCTTATGGCAATATATTTTTAATTTCTTTTTTCTAAATTTAGCTTTAAATTAATATTTTAATTTTAAAGCCGTGCCACACTGTTTTAAACAAGCTCTCCACATCGGTGTCCAACGGCGGTTTAAAACTGTGTAGACACTTGTTTGAAACAAAAATTCGTTTGACCTTCAACAACCTTTGTGGACGGATGCGCATAGTTGCGTGTGGATCCCGCCGTTGTAAACACGCATTCCACAATGTGGGCGCTCCACATTCCACCAGTCAAGGTCAATTGCATAGCGGCATCATCGGTGGAGTGCGGATGTATTGAACGAAAATGGTGTCTACTGTGGATGTCACACCAACCGTGGGCTCCATAAAGGTGACCCCTGTGGAGAGCTTGTTTACAACCGTAAGTCGACGCTACACCAACCGTGGGCTCCACAGCTCTCCACCAAAGTCACCCCTGTGGAGAGCTTGTTTCAAACAGTGTGGCACGGCCTTTATTAAAACATACACTAATCATCTACCATTTCTCTTAACTAAATCATAACTTAATCAAAATATTATACCATTTTTTATCATTATCATAGTTAAACACGTTAGAAATATTATTTTGTTGTTGTGTACAATTAAATAAATTTCCAATTGTTTATTTAGGAAGTATGTTTACAAAGGATGGAAGGGTGGAGAAGGATATTGAAAGAAGGGTTGGGGCAGGCAACAGAATAAATGGTGCACTTAAAGTTGTCATCGCAAACAAAAGCCTATCCAAAAAAGCTAAGATGGCAGTGCACAATGGTGTTCTTGTGCCGACCCTTATGTATGGAAGTGAAGCATGGAACTGGCAAAAGAAGGATAAAAGTAGAATAAATGCAGTAGAAATGAGATCTCTAAGAAGAATGTGTGGCAAATCTGTATATGATAGAGTGACAAATGCAAGTATAAGAAGTGAATGTGGTGCGAATGAAAGCGTTATGAACAAAATAAGGAAAGGGTCATTAAGATGGTTTGGACACATGGAAAGAATGAGTGAAGACAGAATGGTAAAGAAGGCATATGTAAACGGCGTGAACGGAGCTAGAAACAGAGGAAGGCCGAGGAATACGTGGCACGATCAAATCAATCAAATATTGAATGTCGGTCACGTGAGGAGTCGGAAAAATCGACGTGCGTGCATGACAAGATGTATGAATGTAGAGGAATCGAGAGACGTATATCAGGACAGAACAGTGTGGCGTTCCATTCTTTCTGCCTACCCCTCCGGGGAGACGGCGTGATGGTAAGTTAGTTAGTTTAGTACAATGAATTTAATTCTTTATTATCGGTGTATATTAAATATATAATATTTAAATACTATAGTACGTAATACAAGTGTATGAAAGAGCTGAAAGGGTTGGAGTAGGTGCCAAAATGAGCGGAGTGTCAGTAAGCTGTCTCTTTTATGCGGATGACGCTGTCCTACTTGCAGACAACGAACACGAACTACAAGTCCTGGTGAATAGTATGTATGAGATATGCATGCGAAATGATCTGATGATGAATGTTAATAAGTCCAAGGTAATGATTTTTGAAAAAGAAGAAATCATGACAGTCTGCAACATAAGCGTGAATGGTGAAAATTTGGAGCAAGTAGATGAGTTCGTGTATATAGGTAGTATGTTTACAAGAGATGGGCGAGTGAAGAAGGATATTGAAAGAAGGGTTGGGGCAGGCAACAAAGTGAATGGTGCACTTAAAGTTGTCATCGCAAACAAAAACCTATCTAAAAAAGCTAAAATGGCAGTGCACAATGGTGTTCTTGTACCGACCCTTATGTATGGAAGCGAAGCATGGAACTGACAAAAGAAGGATGAAAGAAGAATAAATGCAGTAGAAATGAGATCTCTTAGACGAATGTGTAGATACTCTGTAAACGATAGAGTGTCGAATGAAAATATAAGAAGTGAATGCGGTGCGAATGATGGTGTTATGAACAAAATAATGAAATGATCATAACGATGGTTTAGACACATGTACAGAATGAATGAAGAAAGAATGGTAAAAAAATTATATGTTAACGATGTAAACGAAACTAGAAAATAGGAAGATTGAGAAAAACGTGGCACGATCAAAAAAATCATATATTAAATGTCGGCCACATGAGGAGTCAGAGAAATCGACGCACATGTATGACACGATGTATGAATGTTGAAGTGAAAGAAATGTGTCAGGAAAGAAAAGTGTGGCAGTCCATTATTTCTGCCTACCCCTTCTGGGAGACGGCGTGATGGTTAGTTACTAAGTTAGTTCATACGTAAGTATTTTAGTAATATAAAGGTGTTAAGTATTATATTTAAATTGATTTGGTTATGGAATCATGTTTTTTTATATGAAACTGCTTGCTTTTCTGAAATTTTGCTTACGTTTGAGAGTGGGCTTTTAAACAATTTGGAAAAAAAACATTTTTCTTATTATTATTTATCATATAAATATTTTATATTTTATTAATGAATAATAATATATCATTACATATTAAATAAATAATCCCTATAAATTTATAATTATTGAGTTTCGGTTTTCCAAAAAATCAATTGAAATAATATTAGCTTTAAATAATATGTTTTATAGAAAATCGGAGAAAATTCACCAATACAATCAAATGAATTACCAGTGTGTGGCATTATCGCATATAAAAGTATTAATAGTAAATACATACAATTTTATTTTAAATATTCATTACGTTTCACACTTGGAGGTACACACAAGGAGGACTTCACACAAGAAGGTGGAAATGAAAGTTGATGAAGAGATGGAAATGAGATCACTAAGAAGAATGTGCAAGAAAACGTTGTATGATAAAATACCGAACGATGAAATAAGAAATAAATGTAAGGCAGATGACTGCATCATGGATAAAATTAAAAACGGATAACTGAGATGGTTTGGACATATGGAACGAATGGATGAGAGTAGAATGGTTAAAAAGTTGTACACAAGCAGCGTGAGTGGAAAAAGAAGCCGAGGACGACCGAGGAAAACATGGCATTACCAAATTAATCAATTAGTAAAGGGCGGTCACATTCGAAGTCGGAATAATCGACGTGCGTGCATGGTACGATGTATGAATGTAGAAGAATCCAGAGAAGTATGCCAGGACAGAGCATTGTGTAGATGTATCCTCTCTGCCTACCCCTCCCGGGAAATGGCGTGATGGTTAGTTAGTTAGTAAAGATACACAATTTTCTCTTAAACATTCTTTACGACTTGGAGGTTTAATATTTTAGCAACTAATATTAAAAAATATTATCAATTTTAACTTCAACTCTAGTTTACTGAAAGAATTACTTATAAGGCATTTTAATATGTGTATTAAATACACAGCACCGTATTTCACGTATTTTTTTTAGCAAATTTTTTTAGAGAAATGTTAAAATGTTTCTAAATTATTTTGAATTCAGAACAAATTTTGAATTAAAATTAAATACATGAATCATTCTATCATATCATAAGTCAAGCATTTTATTGATTCGTTTAATGTAATCATTTGCACGTGTATCTCACACATTACATATACCTATTAAAAAAAGTTAATAAAAAATACTGAAATCTCTTGATGGAAGTTCATTTGAAATAATAATCAAATAAAAATATATTTTTTTAAATAACTACTTCTAATTTTGTATTTATTTCTACAGCGACCGGTTTCGCTAGATAGATTGGCATCAACAGACTAACACACCAGTCTGTCGATGCCACCGAACCTGGCGAAACCGGTCGCTGTTTAAATTAAGACAAAAGTTTGAGTAGTTATTTAAACTAATCGTTTTATTTAATTATTATAAAAAAATATTTTTGTGCCTGTATTTAAAAAGGTTAATTTTCTTTATAAATTGTTAAATTAAAAATACTTTGTTTTATGTATCATAATTGTATTTTTTTTTTGCGACAGCTGTTTCGTTAACCTATGTTGACATCATCAGGTGTTACAATAATATATATTATTGTAACACCTGATGATGTCAACATAGGTTGACGAAACAGTTGTCGCAAAAAAATTAAATTACAATTGTGATACGTAAAACAGAGTATTTTTTATTTAACAGTTTATAATGTTAAAGTATCATAGTGTTTCGGCCAAAACAATGGACTAATTTCCTTTACTTATTAGACGAAAAGCCACATGACATAATGGGTCATTTAGAATCTTATTACTTAGGTGATGTATATTTTAATTTAGTTAATTGTGTGATTAAGACTTTTTGTTTCTTTTTCAGTCCAATACTTGCCGTTGCGGAGTATCGTCAGCTGGAATATCATGATGGAACATCAGTCCCTGTATGCCTGACGCAAGCTACATCATTCTGGCCTACTCTCTACTTCCTCATGACCATATCTCTGTTTTTCATGATACCATTTTTAATATTACTTGTCTTATACACAATAATAGCTAAAAACCTCATTTCAGCTGCTACGAAAGTAGTCATGAATAAGCTAGTAGATTGCTACAACTTCAAGGCAAGAAAACAAGTGGTCATGATGCTTGGAACAGTTATATTAAGCTTTTTTATTTGCCTCATGCCTTTTAAGGTTCTTACATTATGGATTATAATCGTACCAGATGAATCGATCAATAAACTAGGAATTGAGAAATACTATAACATTTTATATTTCAGTCGAACAATGCTGTACTTAAATTCAGCAGTGAATCCTATTCTATATAATTTAATGTCTTCAAAATTCAGAGACGGGTTTCTTCTGGTGTGTAGATTTAAGAAAAAGAACGTAAGAAGAGGATACAGAGATAGAATGGGAACATTTAGAACTACTTCTACGTCTTGTACTACCAGCAGTTCTGTTTCTAGACAAAGCACATTACGAAATACATTTTATAAAAAATGCAACATAGAAAATAGAACAGTTGAAAACACAGTTGAACCAAAAACGAACGAAATTGAAAAAAGCAATGAAAGTGAGGTACAAAAAATAAGATTTAACTCGAATATTACATGTGAATTCAGTGATCAAAAAAGTAGAATAATAAAAGACCAAAGAGATGATACTATTGTACAAGAAGAAACAAGCGTCGAATGTGTTAAAAATAATTCCAATTGTAATATTTTGCGTGCTATATTCAGAAGCAAAAACGTTCGTAAACAAGCATCTGAATCAAAAGATCAAATGAATGATAGTAAAATTGATACGTGTGTATGCAGCAAAGGCGAAAAAATTGTAAAAAGAAAGGAAAAATACGCATTGGAACGGTTCAAAACCAGCGAGGATATATCGAAGCAAATTGAAATCGAAATACAAGATGGCGGAGAGGCCGCCATTTCGAATGCGAATGACAGAAAAAGCGCGGCTTTCCTCGTAAAGCAGCGCTCTTTGGACCCTGGTGCATTCTCGGCGAACTATTCCCTCCGGAGAAAGGTGATTTTGAAAAGCGCCAAGAATAAGAGTTTCGATGAACGGGAGATTGCTAAAGTAAAGGGCTCATATCCAGAAAGTTTCGTCTAGACTTTACTTTGATTTTATGGGTGATTTTTTTTACTATCTATTGCCATTTGGATCATCCACTTTAAGGAATGAGGGAATTGAAAATATTTTAAAAGGGAGGATCCTTCCAACGTGGAATGATTGTCCGCATATGGATTGAGTGGCTGGGTATAGTCTTAACAACTAATGTTGGTTTATTGAAGGTAAAAGCGTTAACACTGTGGAATTCCATTATAATTTGGAATATAATTATTAATAGTGTTTTATCCACTTTTATTTATTAAATATTTTTCGCAATAAAAATCTTAATTACAACATATACTTAGAAAATTGAAAATAACTTTGTTTAATCCAGAAATAATTAAAAAAAACAGACATGTTTCGGAGGATACCTCATCTTTAGGTGTAAAAATATAATAAAAACTAAACAAAGAAAGACTAATATAAAAAAGCATTTAAAATTCGATACAAAAATTTAAATGTAATTAAAATTATTGTATCGAATTTTAAATGCGTTTTTCTTTGTTTACTTTTTATTATATTTTTACGCCTGAAGATGGAGGTATCCTCCGAAACATATCGTGTTTTTTAATATTAGGTCCTTACATATGAAATTGGCGTTTTGCCGTACTGGCAACTTTGATCTCAAATATCTTCTCTTTGGTTAGGAATTCCAAATTCAAATTTATACAACTATTTACTCAAGTATTTGTGTTTCGAAAATTATAATTCATTTGTTTTTTCCTCAATTGTTTTTTTTCTTTGCGTCACTCAGTTTACAAAATGGAAAACTTGAAATATCGCGTTATTTACGAGTACGAGTTCCACCGTGGCACCAGTGCTGCATAAACGGCTCGAAGGATTAATGATGTGTATGGCGACGGTGCCGCAAAAGAAAACACAGTGCGTTTTTGGTTCCAACGTTTTCATTCTGGAAATTTCGACCTGCAGTACAAGCCCCGTGGACGGCCGGGGACCAAAGTTGATAATGAAGAATTGAAGGCTATTGTGGAAGCGGATCCATAAAAATAAAACTGTTTTAATCCACTTGAAGCAAATTGGGAAGGTGAAAAAGCTTGAAAGGTGGGTACCTCACGAATTGAGTGAAGCAAATCAACAAACGCGCGTTGACTGCTGCGTTGCATTACTCAACCGGCACAATAATGAAGGGATTTTGAATCGAATCATTACCTGTGATGAAAAGTGGATCTTGTATGATATTTGGAAGCGCTCATCGCAATGGCTAAACCCTGCCAAACCAGCCAAACCATGCCCCAAGCGAAATTTGACTCCAAAAAAGTTACTTGTGAGCGTTTGGTGGACTAGTGCTGGTGTCGTTCACTACAGCTTTCTTAAATCTGGCCAGACGATTGCGGCAGATGTCTATTGTCAGCAACTGCAAACCATGTTAGAAAAGCTAGCTGCTAAACAACCGAGGCTGGTTAATCGCTCTAGGCCACTGCTGCTTCATGATAACGCTAGACTACACACTGCACAACAGACGGCTTCCAAATTAGAAGAGATCCGAATTGGAATGTCTAAGACATCCACCGTACTCTCCGAACCTTGCTCCAACAGATTACTATTTTTTTCGAAATTCGGATAACTTCTTGCAAGGGAAAAAATTCAACTCCGATGGGGCAGTCTAAACCGACTTCAAAGATTTTATTGATTCCCGTCCGAATGTTTTTGTTAGTAAAGGGATCAATGAACTACCTATGGGATGGCAAAAGTGCATAGATAGCAATGGTACATACTTTGATTAAATAAATATATTATATTTAAAAAATATCAACTTTATGTTCCTCCCATACAAACGCCAATTTCATATGTAAGGACCTAATATTTTGTGGATTAAACAAAGTAATTTTCAATTTCTTAAGTATATTACTATGGAATTATACAGTGTCAATGCCTTAGCGTTCAACAAGTTAATTACAACATGTTTCAAAGATGATTTATCAGGTGAGAAGAGGAAAATCTGGGCCACATTTTATATACCTAATCCGAAAATACCCATCAACTTGAAAAGCCGAGTGTTCAACGCCTGTATTATACCAATGTTCACATATGGTATTGAGACAGTCACAATGTCATAAAAAAGTGATAACAAGCTGAGAGACACACATAGCAGGTTAATTGCCACATACCCGAAGCTGTTATAGGAGGCAGCAGAGTCCCTTCGTCAGTTTCGCTCAAACAATCCCTGAGAGTCACACAGAGAGCAATGGAGTGAACCAAGCAAGCTCTGTCTCGCAAGCTGACACCCAGGTTGCGGGACAGAGTCAGAAATGAGGACATAAGAGCCAGGACTTAAGTGGCGATGGGCAGGACACGTCGCTCGTAAGCCAGGTGAGAAGTAGACAAGGCGACTACTGTGCTAGTGCCCAAGAACGGCAAAGAGTGGAGTTGGACAGTTGCGTTGGCGCGACGATATTCGGAATAGTGCGAGAAGTGTCTGAATGCGGATCGCTAAGGATAGAAAGGAGTAGAAAATACGAGACGAAGCCTACAGAGAGAGAGGAACACAGAAGGGTTCCCACCACATACCCTAGGTACCCATATATGGCGCAGCGGCACCCTTTCGTCAGCCTCGCTCGTACACTTTCTAGGTCTGCCCCATACATTTAATTTACGCAAACACAATGGGATGCCAGGCCACATTTACTCTACTTTGTATTTCCTTCTGTGTCCCACACTTCCACATGTAAACCACTATTTATTTAAAAATATGTAAATAATAACAATCTTACAAAATAGAGTCTTACCACCTAGTTTTAAACATAATACACACTTAGAACTATTCACATGGGGGAAGGCGGGACACAGTATGAGGGAGGAGGAGGGGTGTGGAGATCTGGGGTGGAGAAAAGTAGAGGGGGTCAGCAAGGTTAGAGTAGAGGGAAGGGCACAAAATAAAGTATACGAGTAAATAATCTAAAAACAATAACAGTATAAAGTTAAAGTGCATTGGGCAATCCACGCCCCACCGACGGGGCCTACGTTCAGGAGGAGTCACAATCCTTACATGTAAAAAACAAACCATCACTCCGTTTCCCCGCATTAGTAGGCAGAGGGAATGGACCGCCATACTACTCTATCCTGACATACTTCTCTAGTTTCATTTATTTCATTTCATTTATTTTGCCAATAATCACAAACATTACAGACATACAATTCCAAATCGTACGCAATTACATTATAAACAGAGAAGCATTAAAAAAAAATTAAGCTTAAGAGTAAGAAAAAATCATAACATTGATATTGCATCCCTGAGGCAACTCACACTATCACGAAATATGTCGACCTCCGAGGCAATCCGATTAAGCAATAAGATTGCCCTACCCACAGGCATAACCATTGGCAGGTTGGTTCTGCAGCGTGGCAAATTATCAGGTAATTATCAGGGACAAATAGACCTACATCACTCAGGACATCCGAGTTCTGTATACGGCCGCCAATCAGCTGAAAGAAGTGAACTCCCAAGTGAACGTTCCTCCTTCTCTCCAATGACTGGTAGCTTAGCATACCTAGCAAGAATTCAGTCGGAAAGAGCCACGGGTAATAACCGCGCTCCCTGAGGTAAAGAAAGCGCAGAAATTTTTCTGCACTCGCTCCACCATCAGAGAATATCGGATCCCAGGCGGTGACCAAATAACGGAACTATATTCCAGCCGACTTCTTACCAGGGAATTATACAACACCCAAAGTACCTGTGTGTTCGAAAATATCTTGGCATTCCTGAAAACAAATCCAAGCATTTTAATGGAACTATTACATAGAGCAACTATGTGAAGATTGAACGATAATTGAGCATCGAACAGAACACTGAGATCTCTGGATGTAGAAGCTCTTTCAAGCTGTACCCCATCCATAAGATAGCGAAAGTATAATGTTTTCGATGCCCGTGTGTATGACATAACAAAGCACTTGGAGACGTTGAAGAATAATTTATTACGTTTACTCCATTGGGTTATGCTCCATTGGGTTATGCTCACACTGAAGCTTCAAGCAATCTGAGGGATTCTCTATTTCAGAGAAAACTTTTATGTCATCGGCAAATAATAAAAAATTTGAAAACATTATTTCGTTAGAAATATCATTTATGAATATCGTGAAAAGCAATGGTCCTAAATTAGACCCTTGTGGCACCCCTGATGAGGTGTGAAAGGCTGAAGACTGAAAAAGTCCATTTCCTCCAGTGTTATACTGCAAATGTAGCCGGCTACACAATAGGGGTTAAATGATATATTTTTAAAAATTCCGTCTCCAACTTTTGTAATGTGAACTATAAAGTTTGTTAGTAGGTGAAAAAATACCTAAAAATAACTGCATTTACATATAGTATTATTTAATTTATGCAAAGTATCTTTAGGAGATTTATCTTGTATTTGTAAAATATATTAATATATACACATTCTGTAATTAAGGTGTTATCAAAAACATGTGTCAGTATTATGTTGTTAAGAAAATAATTTTTAATTCCTATTTAATAAACTTCTGTAAAAATGAATTTAAATATTTTGAAAAGTATTAATATGACTGTATTATATGTGTGTTTGTGTGTGAATATTTACTAGAAAACTGTAGTTTGACAAAGAGTTCACAAATTGTTGTAATCTGTGTTTTACTTTTCGGGAAAATTATGGCACGCCACATTTAGCAACGGGATTATTAAAAATGAAAATGTTAATAAAAAATCAGAATTCTTCATATCAGGTTCCCTGGTTTTGAATTGGTAGTATGCTTCTCCATTCTCAGACATGCGAAGCTGCTTCTAAGATCGGTCTAGTCACAAATGTGTGAAATTACCTGTAATCACCCACAAATACTCGAAAATATTCTCAATTACTCACGATTACTCACAATTATCCACATTTACCCACAATTACATACTATTGCCCACAGTTATCCAAAATTACCCACAATTACTCATAATTAACCACAATTACCCTAAATTACCTACAGTTACCCACAAATACCCTTAGTTACACATAATTACCTACATTTACCCACAATTACCCACAATTACCCACAATTACCCACAACTACCCACAATTACCTACAATTACCCACAATTACCCACAATTACCCACAATTACCCAAAATTACCAACAATTACCCACAATTACCCACAATTACCCACAATTACCAACAATTACCCAAAATTACCCACAATTACCCACAATTACCCACAATTACCCACAATTACCCACAATTACCCCCAATTACCCTCAATTACTTACAATTACCCACAAATACCCACAATTACCCACAATTACCCACAGTTATCCACAATTACTTACAATTACCCACAAATACCCACTCTAGCCAAAATTATCTACTATTACCCACAATTTCGTACTTCTTCTTCTTCTTCTTCTTCAAGTGCCCTGTCGAGTCCCCCCAACGTTGGCGATCACCTCGGCGAACCTGTCTCGGTCCTGCGCCGCTCGGAACAGCTCCTCCACACTTCGGATGCCTGTCCACTCCCTCACGTTTCGCAGCCAGGACATTTGTCTCCTACCGGGCCCTCGGTGTCCCTTAATTTTCCCCTCCAATGTCCGTTGGAGAAGGTGGTACTTTTCCCCACGCAGTATATGAGCCAGATGTGAGATCTTTCGAACCTTGATAGTTGATAACAGTTCCCTGTCAACTCTAGCTCAATTTTATACAACTACCTACAATTACCCACCATTAACCACAAATACCCACAAATATCCACAATTATCCACAAAAACCCACCATCACCAATGAATACCCCCATTGCCTTCAATTACTCAAAGGTCCCTTAAAACTATACAATATCACCCACAATTTTCCTTAATTACCTAGTATCATCTTGATTTTATTGTAAACCGTGAAAAACGTTTTCCAACTACGATATTTTCACCTACTAAAACCGATTGCTTCAGTCGTGAACTCCCTTGTGATTCTATAAACTTGTAAACAATATTTATTTTATGAAAATTATGTATTTACAAATATAATGTTTAAAAAAATTGTGTTTATTATTATTAACACTAAGTTTTATAGAAGAAATAATTTATTGTAATTTATTTTCAGGTTCACTACAAGGTAATACTGTTTATTTTATAATACTTATTAATATTTATTTTATAATATAGTTAATTGAAATAATATAATAATTGTGTGAACACATAATGAACGTAAGAATAGAAAATAATAATAGGGTAGAGTTCATTCAATGCAAATTGAAGATCTCGTATCGATGTATGAGTGCGGTGATAGTTTTTGCAATTTAATTGGTTGCCGAGTCAAACGAGCCGCGCGGCGTCAGTACGTTCTGAGACATGGAGGGAACCGCATGTATTTGGCATTCTTCGGCATCTCGTATACTCGGTGATTCGAAAAATACTCGTTTTGTAGTAGTGTTTTTGAAAAATTATTTTTATTATTGATTAATCCCATATTGACTGAGTCAGCTCTGTACAGTTTAAATACGTAATCCGGAAAGAAATTTAATAATATACTAGAGATTAACACCTGCAAGGATCAAATATTGTAATAATAAAAAACAATAATGGAAAAAAAGTATCATTATTATTATTAGTCTCACCCTTAAAGCCGTGCCACACTGTTTTAAACAAGCTCTCCACATCGGTCTCCACCGGCCTCCACCGGCGGTTTAAAACTGTGTAGACACTTGTTTGAAACCAAAATTCGTTTGACCTTCAACAAACTTTGTGGACGGACGCGCATAGTATACGTGTGGATCCACCGTTTAAACACGCATTCCACGTGTGGAGAGTTTGTTTAAATCAAATCAAATCAAATCATTTTATTTCATCAACAGACATTACAAAATTTATTTTTAAGGCATTGAGAACAGGTAAAATAATATATTATATATAGTATACTACCAGAAACGCATAAGAGATGGTTCAACATTAGGAAGACAGGATACTCTCCAGAATTAAGAGTATTTGCCTTCTGAACGTACTTTCACTAACATGAAAGACGTCGATCTCCGAGGAGACCGCGTTCAGCAGACTAATTGCTCTTCCCACCGGTGTCACCAGAGGCAGATTGGTTCTGGCAGCCGGTAGGTAAACAATCTGTGCTGTCGCTGTCGGAGATATCTATCGGGGACAAAAAGCCGAACACCCTCCAGTACGGCCGAGTTCTCGAAGTATCCCCTAATTAATCTAAAGAAATGGGTAATTAGATGTCCATCTCTTCGAAGCTGTAGAGAATTGGTTCCGAGCATTCCCAAAAGAAATGCCGTGGGATAGAGCCAAGGATAGCTACCATATTCCCTCATGTAAGAGATACCTCAGAAATTTTTTCTGAACCTAGTATTTTACAACAGTATTTGGACGCTACACCAACCGTGGGCTCCACAGCTCTCCACCAAGGTCACCCCTGTGGAGAGCTTGTTTCAAACAGTGTGGCACGGCCTTAAGTCGCTTTTCCACGAAAAATTTAATAAGCAAATTATAATTTAAATGAACTTAATTTTGATAGTTATTACAATTAAGCCGATAGCATTTTTGTTTAAAAAGATAATAAAAATAACATGTTTATTTATTTCAATGTTTGGATATTCGACTGAATTTTTTTTTTTTGGTTTTCCAATCATAAAAAAATTTAATAAAAATAGCGTCTTGATTTTTTGTAAACGCACTGTCATTCATACTATTGCAAACGATCTCCCTGTCGTGAACGGACTCTACGGTAGAAGTCGGATAAGTCGACGTGCATGCATGACGCGTTGTATGAATGTGGAGTACATAAGGGAGTACGAGGGTGCTTGTCCATCTTGTCTCCGTACTCATAAAATACTTTTTATGAGCAACAATAACTTTTTCTAAGCTTATTTTTATGTGGTTTTATATTTTAGAAGTTTTATATTCTGTTGAGATTTACTAATAAAAACGTATACATCGCCATCCCTGTACCACAATACACATTATTTATGTAAGGAAAATGAAATATTAAGGGCAGAAGCACCTTTTTATGAATATGTTCACTTGTTCCTTCTATTTTAATTAGTAACCATTGAATTAATTAAGGACTGGACATAGCAAAAGTTCCAAGTATCAAAAAAATTAAAAATGAGTTTTTGATCCCAATTGGTGTTTAACATTTAGGCCAATAACAATACAATAATTGTACAAAGTGATCGAATAATACGGTGTAGTTCAAACTTCACCCTAACAATGTCACCATTGGTACATGATAAAACCAACTACGACAATTTCCTGGCATACTCATCTCGCTTCCTCAACATTCATACATCGTGTCATGCACGCACGTCAATTTCGCGACTGGTCACGTGACTCACATTCAATATTTGATTTATTTGATCGTGCCACGTTTTCCTCGGTCATCCTCTATTTCTATTTCAATTTACACGATAAAAGGAACAATTTTTTTTGCTATTATTCTTTGTCTTATATTTAAAACACCTACTTTTACCATAACTAGCCTTTCAAACAATTTAAAAAATGAATAAACGGTGACTATTTTATTATCACTCACAATTACTAGAAATATTCACAAAATCCCACACTTACTCACATTTACCCTCAATTATCCACAACTACCCACAATTACCCACAATTTCCCACAACCACCCACAATTACCCACAATTTCCCACAATCACCCACAATTACCCAAAATAGCTCATACTCACCCACAATTACACACAATTTCCTACAATTACCCACGTTTGCTCACGATTACCCACAATTACCCAAAATTAATTATGTTGATTTGCGTTTTCGTGACGCTTAACTCGTATTTATAATATTTGATAAACTATGATATTTTGATATTACTAAATAACATGAAGGAATAACAAATAAAAAAATAATGTTGATAAAAACATCTGTTTTCTACAAGAGTGATATATTTCACCTTTTTAGTACTTTATCAAATATGACATAGAATTTGATAATGCCATAGGAAAGATAAACGTCTCATTCCTATATAATATTCTATATAACGGGCGTTTTCGTCAATAGCTAATACAGATTTTTTGTTTCTTGAACAAAGATGTAAATTGCTATATTAAATATTTCATATGATAAAAATGTCTTCTAGAAGTTTCATTATATTTTATGTAAATAACTTCTTGTCGACTTGCTAATAAACATTTGGTAATGGCGTTTTAATCCATATTAAATAAATACCGTAATTAAATAATACGGTGTAGTTCGAAAAACTGTAATTAAATATTAATGGATGGCGCTAGTGTAGATTGAACTAAAACATGTGAAGTGTTCCTCAACATTGTAGCATATATACATCTTCCAAAAATTTGTCAGACGTGGTGGTCGTAAAAAGGGGGGAATGGGAAATGTTGTTAAACATAAAGCGATCGCTTAACCCAACCAATGACAGGTTATAAGTCCTGTAAGCTCCTCGACCACCATATTCTGTTCCCAGAAAACAATTTACATATTAAGATACAATCCAAACAACCCTTATAAAAAATAATTTACCCGCAATGGGTAAAATCCTTTATTTGTATATATTCAAAATGGTAAATAAATACTTTGTGAACCCCAAATACATAATATTAAAGTAAATCTTAAAAGAGATAAAATATTTAAAGGGAAATTTATTTTTGTACTCTTTTAAAACCACGTTTTTAATGTAGCGTCCACACACTGTTGTAAACAAGCTCTCCACACGTGGAATGCGTGTTTAAACGCGCGTCCGTCCACAAAGTTTGTTGAAGGTCAAACGAATTGTGGTTTCAAACAAGTGTCTACACAGTTTTAAACCGCCGGTGGAGACCGATGTGGAGAGCTTGTTTAAAACAGTGTGGCCCGCCTTTAAAGTGTAAGAGTAGAAGTATGAACCCTTTAAAAATCTGGATTGAAAAAAGTTATTGTAGGTATATTGAATTTTTATATCATTGTTCCAACTATAATTTAAAATGTATATTGTTTGTTGCAGCCCAATTCTGGCAGTCGCGAAATACGAAAATGCAGAGTACTTCGATGGATCGATCGTTCCAGTTTGCCTCACACAAGCGGACACCTTCTGGACTGCTACCTACTTCGTCACCACCATATCCGTCTTCTTCCTCATCCCTCTAGCGATCCTCATCATCTTGTACACCATCATAGCCAAGAACCTCATGGAGAACCCAGGAATCATCAACCAATCCAACAAGCACCACCACGTTTCGGGCAGCCATCTTAGATACAGAAAACAAGTTGTGATGATGCTGGGAACAGTTGTTTTATCATTTTTTATTTGCCTCTTACCATTCAGAGCTCTTACACTTTGGATTGTCATTGTTCCACCAGAAAATGTAGAGTCTTTAGGCGTTGAAAACTATTATACAATACTTTATTTCTGTAGGATAATGCTCTATTTAAACTCAGCCGTTAACCCTATTCTTTACAATCTGATGTCATCTAAATTTCGAGACGGGTTCCTTAGATTATTGAAACTTAACAAATTCAAAAAACTGCAGCGCTACCACAAAGGAGAAAACATTCAAAGGAAGGACACTTTCAATACCACGACTTCCACTAATTATTCGAGCAGTCAGCAGACAACTGATTCGTTTTGGAGGCGGTACAGCAACCGAAACGCGTCGCAAAAGTCACCGCAGAAGATATCCTCGAATCTGAATGGCATCGCAAGGAAAACATCTCAAAACTGCGGTGATCAGGTAAAGAAATCTGCGAAGGTTTGCGAAATTATAGGTGTGCAAAACAACAGACGCAACAGTATGCGCTTTGTGAGTGACGTTATACTTATACCAAAGGAAGGAAAGGTTAACAATGAAACAAGAAACTCCAATTTACACAGCTATCTAGATAAGACGTTGGACGATATTGACAGCGAAGTTGTGGTCGAGTCTGAAAACAATTCAGAAATCGTAAAAGATGTTTCAAATAAAGCTAAAACTTCTGAAGAAGAATGCTTGCAGGATAAAAGCGTAGCCACTTATTGCAAAGACGGCATTGTAATAGAAGGTTTGGGTCCCAACGAGACAAAAACCCATTTTGTTCGCGTACCTTTGCTTATATCGAAAAATGCGTCTTCAACAATTGCAAAAAGTTGTATTAACCAGTTCGCCAAAGAAAGTTTCGTTTGAAATTATAAATATATTTTATACAATATTTAAATTTATAGATTGGCCTTTTGGTCGACTTTCGTTAATTATTGATTATCTACAAAAAAACATGTTATTTATACGAGTACCTCCCAACTGGGTTAATCCGTTCTAGGGAGCCTTAGCCTCCAGTATTCTTCGCCTCCAACTCCTCCTGTCCTCCGCTTCGACCCTCCAATCTGACACTCTTAACAATCTTGCTCCATCTCTCCCAACTTCAGCCTCCCATCGCAGCCTTGGTCGTCCAATTGGTCTTCTACCACCTGGGTGCCACTCCAGCAATATTTTTGGGGTTCGCGATGACGGCATCCTCTGCACGTGACCGGCCCATCTCAGTCTATTCAGTCTGACCTGTGTGGAGAAACTGGGAGCTTTGTAAATATTGTACAGCTCGTCATTATGCCGCACTCTCCAGCCTTCACCATCATTCACAGGCCCCAGAATTCTGCGCAGCACCCTTCTCAAAAGTATCCAGTCGCTCTGCAGATTTCGCTGTCAAGGCCTCATATATGCCATAATGGAGGGTGTGACCGAGGGGACAAACTCTAGGGGACGCCCACGCCGAGAGTACCTGGAGGACCTGTTGGTGGACGTGTGCTGCTCATCATATGCAGATTTCAAAAGAGCCAAGATAGGGAAGAATGAAAGAGAAGAATAGAGGAAATTGCTGCAAACCAATCCCAGGATTGAAACCAGAGAGAGAGAGATACTTCTTCAGCCTTTTTCATTCCACTGCTAGATATAGGCCTCTTCCATTTGTCTCCATTCCTGTTTTATCCTTTCTGCATTCAAGTCTCCCCAGCTATTCGAACAATGTAAGTCCATTTTTTGGTGGCATCCGCATACTTCTTTTCCTTGTCCAATGGCTACATTTTGGTATTCTGGGTGTATATCTGATACACCCCTGTCAGGCTATATGTCCAACCCATTAACACTTCAATTTAGCAGTACGATCAATGATGTCAACAACTTTGGTTCGGCGTCTAATTCCATAAATTCTTATTTTAACTCAAAGACTTACGCCGAAAATTAGCCTCTCCATGGATGGAAGTGTGCATTTTAATTTGTGGGCACTTTTTGCTCTGAGAGTAGTAGCCGTTGTCGTCCACTGCTGAACATAGACCTCCGTCATACTCCACGTATTCCTATGTTGTGCATTTCGTATCCAATCACTTAGAATTCTTAGAATGTCATCGGACCAATGTTGAGGGATATCCCTCTGTTTCTTCCGTCCTCGCGAGGTCTCCTCTCCACCACCCTTCTGGTCCATCTATCGTCTACCAGTCTGGCAACATGTCCCTAAAATGACCATTTAAGCTTAGGCACCCTTTCCATGACATCCGTTACTCCCGACCTACTACGTATTTCAGTATTTTATAAGAAAATATAAGAAACAATAAATAAACTATAATTTTTGTTCGTTCAAACGGAAACTTTGTAAAAAGGCCAAGTCATAGAAAAGTTTTTTTTATTTTGTTAAATATTTGTTAAAGGACCAAAGAAAGTCAAGAACTTTTTCTAATGATGTTGATTTCTGGAAATTTGTTTTTTTACATCAAATATCAACATTTGATACATTATTTTATACAACCATACAATGAACTTTGAAAAAAAATATTTAATTAAGAACGAATAGTCATTTCCAAAGATAGAATAATAATATTTTTTGCATACAGTAGAATCTAGAATTTAATACATTTGTATAATAGAAGATAAGTAGATGACTTGGGACGTAGAAAAAAGTGTATATGTTTAATAAAATGTATAAATAATGTTCACTCTACGCCATAGATTTCCAACCTTTTCTGGACCCGCCCCCTTTACAAGAAAAATAATTCCAAATCCCCTTCCCATAATCTTATTCTTCTTCTTCTTCAGCCTATTCCCGTCCACTCCTGGACAAAGGCCTCCTCCATTCGCTTCCACGTTACTCTGTCTTGTGCAGACTGCATCCAGGTTATTCCGATGTGTCTGTTCAGATCATCCTTCCACCGTAGTTGCGGTCGCCCTGCACTTCTCTTTGCCGTCCACGGTCTCCAAGTCAGCAGTCTTCTTGTCCATTTTTCGTCTGAGCTTCTGGCTACGTGACCTGCCCATTGCCATTTTAGAGTCGCCACCCAGTGGATGGTGTCAGTGACCTTTGTTTTTTCTCTCACCGTATCGTTTCTGACTCTGTCTCTTAGGCTTATTCCTAACATGGCTCTTCCATGGCTCTTTGGGTCACTCGTAGTTTCTCGGCAATGTTACAGTTTCAAGACCATAAGTACCAACTGGCAGAACGCAGGCTTCATAAACTTTTCGTTTCAGGTTGATCAGTATTTTCTGGTTAGAATAGATCAGTATTTATTGAAATAATATTATATATAAACTACGGCCGCCTTCCTTGACTACCTCAACGCCCCCCATTTATCTCTGGACTCGCGATCGCCCCCCTGGAAAGTTCCAGCGCCCTTTGGGGGGCGATACTTCCCCTGTTGATAAACCTATGGTCTACGCCCTAGTTAAATAATTTATTCTATGTAGTTGTATATTAATGTTTTATAGTTAAAACACACGTTTTGATGTATATTTTATAATAAGCAATGTACGTTATTCAATTAAAGTTTCACACTTTTACTATTTCATATTAAAAACACACAAAATATCAAACATTTAAAGGGAAAAATATTATGTTGTTATTTGAAATTTCATGGTAGAAGTGCATTGTAAATAATGGAGAAAAAAAAATTCTCTTAACTAAAAATGTGTAACTAACTAACTAACCATCACGCCGTCTCCCCGAAGGGGTAGGCAGAAATAATGGACTGCCACACTTTCCTTTCCTGACATATTTCTCTCGCTTGCTCAACATTTATATGTCGTGTCATGCACGCGCGTCGAATTCTCTGACTCCTCACATGGCCGACATTCAATATTTGATTTATTTGATCGTGCCACTTTTTTCCTCGGTCTTCCTCTATTTCTGGTTCAGTACTGATGATTACTTAGTTTTTTAATTTAAAACTTTTTTCTTGCGTAAATTTGTTTACATACTTATTTCTACATGTAGTGTTGCTCTATGTATTTATATTAAATATATTAAAAACAAATAAACAAGTATTAAAATTATAAATTAGTAATTAAGTCAGTAGTTTTTACACATTTGTAATAGATAATAATTAATAAGGATGGCGCTAGTGTAGATTGAACTAAAAAATGTGAAGTGTTTCTCAACATTGTAGCATATATATATCTTCCAAAAATTTGTCAGACGTGGTGGTCGTAAGAAGGGCGGAATGGGGAATGTTGTTAAAATAAAGTTACTTAACCCAACCGATGACAGGTCATAAGTCCTGTAAGCGCCTCGGCCACCATATTCTGTTCCCAGAAAAACAATTTACATATTCGTCTCTATTGAGATACAATTAATCCTTTAAAATAATTTCCCCGCAATGGGTAAAATCCAGTATTTGTATACATTCAAAATGTTTAATAAATTTCATTTTAAAAATGTTTGTAAAACACATGTTTAACATATGTAAATTACTTTATTTAGAATTTGACAATTAAACTGTTAATTCGCAGTTATTTTGTTACTTCCTACCAGTTGGTTACCTTAGAAACTAAACTATTTTTGAGTCAACTATTTTGGTTTTTAGTAATAATTCTTTTTCTAAGAAAATGTAACAATATGATATATTTTCATATCTGGTACCTTCTCAAAGCTTAATTTAATGATGATAGCCGATTAATGAAATATGTTTAAGTAATATAACAGTTACTATATTAATTTCTGACGAATTGTCTTTTGAGATCTGACAATATCTCGTTAAAACCAAAGAAAAAACATCACTTGCAATGTAATTAAAAAACATATACGTTACATAAAGCAAGACTTTGAAATAACTTTAGATTCGATTATCCTTGTGCGCATGCGCCATTACGGCCATTCAATGTTGACTCTCGCGCATGCGCTATGTCGGCCATTCCTGCGCGTGCGCCATGTCGGCCATTCCTACGCGTGCGCAATGTTGTACATTCGTACCCATGCGTTTGAGATGAGATTTGTAAGAACATTGATTATTTTATAAACTAAATATTGTAATTACATATAGAACTTTTGTTTTATACAATAATGTTGTGTTTTTCTTTATAATAATGTAAGTGTAATGTACAATAATTTAGTAATTAAATACCTTTGTGAGGATAATCTTTAATTGTGTATGAATGCCGATCTGTTTAGAATACCCATTGACAAGATGTTCAATTCTATACTTGGTAAGCTGGTTAAGTCACTACCATATATGGTTGATCAAGAGCTTGGAATAATATGAAATCAGCTAAATATGATTAATGGTGAAATTTAAAATTATGCTGGTTGTACGGAGTGATAGAGTATTGCTCCATCCTGGGTTAAATGTATCGGGGAGCAGAATTTTCACAGTTATATTAATGATTAAGTGTACGAATTTGATGAAATATCGAATACACCAAAAATGTTAAGATGTTAGAAATAATTATAAAAATAATGGTTAAACAAAAAAAATATTTAAAAAATTTGACTCGATGTATACAAAAAAAAACATTTGTACGTTTATATAAATCACAATAGTATGTATTATATTAAGTATATAATAAAATAAATAAATAAGTAATGTTTAAATAAACGTGTAGGGTACGTGATCCAATATATGGCAGGTATCCAATTACATATAATGATGGACGGAAAAGTCAAAGGAGATAAGTTGTAAGAGAGATAAGTTGATGAAGAAGATAGTCTTTATCCCTTCTTCTTCTTTCTGCTCACATGGCCGTACCACCTCAGTCGACGTTCCCTAGTTTTTTCCGCAATAGGAGCGACTTTTAGGCTACCTCTGATGTACTCATTTCTAGCTTTATCCAGCATCTTAACCCCGGCGACCCACCTCAGCATCTTCATTTCTGCTACGTGTAGCCTCTGTTCTTCTTGTCGTCTTGCGGCCCAGCATTCCGATCCGTAGAGCATAGCAGATCTTACGGCGCCGACGGTTCGGTACACTTTTCCTTTTATATTTGCACGGGTACTTTGCTGTCGCAAAGTACTCCTGAATCTATCGTATTTATCCCTGGCAGCTCTGAATAGATGTTCTTCACGCTCCTTAAACCATTCAATTCCCTTGGAATCAAGAGATTCGCCTCTTGCCTGCATCTTTCTCTTTGCTATTTTCTAATTTAAGTGGAGTCGGTCATCTTGATATGATTTCTCAAAAACGCTTTGTCTTGAGTCACATTCCTGTTTAGTCTACATTTCTTGAGCGTGGCGTAGACAGAATCCACGTACCCATGGGCCATCCTCTTAACCTCTTGGCTTCAAAGAGCAGGCTTTATGATATGATGGTCTTCTCGGCGCACAACGTGGCCAAACCATCTCAGCTTACTCCCTCTGTCTATCTATTATAGTAGCGACCATAGAGGTGTCTTGCATATGCTGATTGAGGACTTTGTCCAATTGGGTAATCCTTCCAGCCCATCTAACTAGGAGAGACTGTACATGACTATGACAAGTATAACCTGAATCTTCTTCTTTTTCTTCTTCTGCTTTATTTAAGACTGCGTCCTGTTATTTCTCGGAGCATATTCCTGGGAAGTAGATGTCCAACTATCTCGCCATCTTCTTTATCTTGTTGTTTGATAATAAAAAAAGCTTATTAAAAATACCTTTAAAATGTAAATTTAATTTAATTCTATTTAACAAGTGGTATTAAACCCAATATATTATTCATTATAAAGGATTTTTTAAATATTTATTTATTATTTTCAATTCAATAACATTTTTTAAAAACTAACATCAATGTTATATTACAATAGAATTTACAATATTTTATTACAATAGCATTTATTTGACAATATTCAATATGAGCAGAAAATAGTTCATTATTATGAAGAAGGAATCTGGTCGTGTCCCGGATTGAACCCATGTCCCCTGGATCAGGAGCCAAGTGTTCTGTCCCCTAGACCTCTTCTTCTTCTTCTTCCTTGACCTATGTGGTCTGTTCTCTAGAGTGTTGCTCCTCCTGTGAGATAGATTCCCAGCTGCCCTTCCATCTATTAGGAGGTCTTCCACGAGGACGAGTCCCATGAGGCTGATAATGAGTCTGGTGGTGTCCATTCTTTGAACATGACCATACCAATCCATTTTTCGCTGTCCCTTAGACCACCACCATTAATATTTAATAATAATTCTTCCTGAAAACCGTTATTCACACAATATTAAAATCAAAACTAGAGACAATAATATATTTTGTATGTGCTAGTTATTGGGTACCTGCCAAGTATTGGATCATTTTCTTTATAAATTTGTTGTAAGTGAACAAGTAGTGTTAACCTCTCGAGTGTAAACTCGCCCCAAGCGTGGGACTCTGAAATACCCAGTCAAATAACTCATGGCCCCACGTTTGGGGCGCAATGATTATTTCTTGAATATTCCCAGATTATAACAGGATTTCGAATACCAGTGACATTTGTCGATGATACCATATAATTAAATCGTTTATTTGTTAATTCCATGTTTTATTCTTCTTCTTCTTCTTCTTTCTCAGCCTATTCCCGTCCACTCCTGGACAAAGGCCTCCTCCATTTGCTTCCATGTTACTCTGTCCTGTGCAGACTGCATCCAGGTTATTCCGACGTGTCTGTTCAGATTATCCTTCCACCGTAGTTGCGGTCGCCCTGCACCTCTCTTTGCCGTCCACAGTCTCCAAGTCAGCAGTCTTCTTGTCTACTTTTCATCTGAGCTTCTGGCTACGTTACCTGCCCATTGCCATTTTAGAGTCGCCACCTGGTGGATGATGTCAGTGACCTTTGTTTTTTCCCTTCACCGCATCGTTTCTGACTCTGTCTCTTAGGCTTATTCCTAACATGGCTCTTTCCATGGCTTTTTGGGTCACTCGTTCCATGTTTTGCCAACTGGAAAATGTAATGAATATCTTAGAACTCGAGGGGTTAATAAGTGTTATACCTAAATGTATTGTAATTATGAATGTGATAATATTTTAATGTAATGTTTTTTTTCACACATTGTTATTCCATATACGTAATCTAATGTATGCCATTTTGTATGTATAATACTATTTCAACGAAAATAATTTTAAAACATTGAATTGCCTACAGCGATTATTCTTTTTCTAAAACCCCTGCCAGACTGTTGTAAACAAGCCCTCTACATCGGTCTCCATCGGCGGTTTACAACAGTGTAAACACTTATTTGCAACAAAAATTCGTTTGACCTTCAACAACGTCTGTGGACGGACGCACGTTGTAAACCGCGTGTGGATGCCGCCGTTGTTTGAGGTGGGAGCCTTGTTGTAAACCAGTGTGGACGCAAACACCAACCGTGGGCTCCACAAGCTTCCCACCAAGGTGACTCCTATTGGAAGCTTGTTTACAACAGTCTGGCACAGCTTTAATATTATACAGTCGAACTTGGTTATTACGAGGAAGATGGGATCCAGTGAATTTTCTCGTTATATTCATTACTCGTTACATCAGATAATAGTTATTTTTAAATGCTTACAAAAATACCCATCGCATCTTCTTCGTTTTCTCGTCTTAGACCTTTGGCCTGTTCCTGTAGTCAGGCTGCCCTCTCTTGGGAACTTGACTCCAAGCTATCCTTCCATCTCTTTGGCAGTCTTCCGGACATCACATGAAGACATGATAAGGAATACACGGATAAGGGAGATATGCGAGGATGTCGTTAGGTGGGGAAGGCAAAGAAGATACTGGTATGCACACGTGAGGAGAATGGATCCATCCAGACTCCTCTTCATTATGTTGCACGGCCAGCCCCAAGGTAGACGACCCCCGGGCAGACCACCAAAGAGATGGATCGACAGCTGGGAGTCGACTTCGCAGGAGGCCAATTCCTCTTAAGAAACATGTCACTAGGCCTACACTAAGAATAAGAAGAAAAAGGAGAGCTTTAACAACATGGCCACTTTAACCTAACCAACTTTGAGCGTCCCTAATGAAAAACCCTTAAGTATAGTAAACCATTTGGACATACACTTATCCTGGGCGGATTTATCCTATCTTACATGAACACCATGCATCGTTTTCAATTCACTTAAGATATTATGGCTCTTAGGCACAGAAAATTTTGCGCAGGAGTAAAGATAGACACGTAAAAATCAATTTACATAGAAAAAAGGGTTTTCTAGTACATAAATAACTTACTTTTTATTTCTTCCTTTACTTAGAGAGTATTACAATAACCTACTGTAAGTAGGCTCATCTTTTTTTATGATAATGATAAAGAAAACGTAAAAATATTTTTTTCCACGTATTTTATAACTTTGTGAACAAAAACAGTAATTAGTAATTTTATAACAATAAATGTTGATAAAAAAAATTATGTGTTTTATTTGAGATAGGTAGCTAATCTATCGCCATTTTATTGTCACGTGAATTCTACACCAGACCAAAGACAGTGTGACAATCACACTGCCCTCGCCGGGAATCGAACCCGGAACCTTCGGGGTGGCAGTCAATGCACTTATCACTCGGCTTCGAAGGTCGTAATTGGGTTGAAACGACCTGTTGTATATTAAAAAATCGGGACATCGAGGAAGAGTAGCGTAGCTTAAATGTGGTCTGGGTCCCCCTTGGTTGCAAATATACATATATGTTTTTTTTTAACGTAAGTTCCTTATGGACGGGGGACGGGCCTAGGGAGTGCACAAGTGAAGCTGATGAAGGGCGCCGCTGCGTCTTTAACAGCTTCGGATAAGCGGAGGGAGCCCTCTATGGCTCGGCCATATACGAGTATATACGGTTCATTGTGTTCACTTTAAGGGTCAAGGTCTCCACTCCATATAGTAATATGGACCAAATATAGCACTTGACCATCCTCCTTGACCATATATTACTAACATATTATTATTATATGTGGGAAAACGGATCTACCGTGTGAAGTGATGGGGTAAGTAAACAAGGTTCGCGGTCATTTCAGGATGCTTGAAGAATTCAATTTGGAAAAACCCTGACATGAAGATCAGCAGCAAAGTGAAAATCTATAAGACTTGTGTGCGACCTATCATGATATATGGGATCGAGTGCAGGGCGGACACCATATGTTTAATAAAATGTATAAATAATGTTCACTCTACGCCATAGATTTCCAACCTTTTCTGGACCCGCCCCCTTTACAAGAAAAATAATTCCAAATCCCCTTCCCATAATCTTATTCTTCTTCTTCTTCAGCCTATTCCCGTCCACTCCTGGACAAAGGCCTCCTCCATTCGCTTCCACGTTACTCTGTCTTGTGCAGACTGCATCCAGGTTATTCCGATGTGTCT
Organism: Lepidostoma basale; assembly: GCA_022606425.2. Taxonomy (NCBI): domain Eukaryota; kingdom Metazoa; phylum Arthropoda; class Insecta; order Trichoptera; family Lepidostomatidae; genus Lepidostoma; species Lepidostoma basale. Next base: position 1,882,101 of record JAHDVF020001522.1, read on the forward strand.
GTTCAGATCATCCTTCCACCGTAGTTGCGGTCGCCCTGCACTTCTCTTTGCCGTCCACGGTCTCCAAGTCAGCAGTCTTCTTGTCCATTTTTCGTCTGAGCTTCTGGCTACGTGACCTGCCCATTGCCATTTTAGAGTCGCCACCCAGTGGATGGTGTCAGTGACCTTTGTTTTTTCTCTCACCGTATCGTTTCTGACTCTGTCTCTTAGGCTTATTCCTAACATGGCTCTTCCATGGCTCTTTGGGTCACTCGTAGTTTCTCGGCAATGTTACAGTTTCAAGACCATAAGTACCAACTGGCAGAACGCAGGCTTCATAAACTTTTCGTTTCAGGTTGATCAGTATTTTCTGGTTAGAATAGATCAGTATTTATTGAAATAATATTATATATAAACTACGGCCGCCTTCCTTGACTACCTCAACGCCCCCCATTTATCTCTGGACTCGCGATCGCCCCCCTGGAAAGTTCCAGCGCCCTTTGGGGGGCGATACTTCCCCTGTTGATAAACCTATGGTCTACGCCCTAGTTAAATAATTTATTCTATGTAGTTGTATATTAATGTTTTATAGTTAAAACACACGTTTTGATGTATATTTTATAATAAGCAATGTACGTTATTCAATTAAAGTTTCACACTTTTACTATTTCATATTAAAAACACACAAAATATCAAACATTTAAAGGGAAAAATATTATGTTGTTATTTGAAATTTCATGGTAGAAGTGCATTGTAAATAATGGAGAAAAAAAAATTCTCTTAACTAAAAATGTGTAACTAACTAACTAACCATCACGCCGTCTCCCCGAAGGGGTAGGCAGAAATAATGGACTGCCACACTTTCCTTTCCTGACATATTTCTCTCGCTTGCTCAACATTTATATGTCGTGTCATGCACGCGCGTCGAATTCTCTGACTCCTCACATGGCCGACATTCAATATTTGATTTATTTGATCGTGCCACTTTTTTCCTCGGTCTTCCTCTATTTCTGGTTCAGTACTGATGATTACTTAGTTTTTTAATTTAAAACTTTTTTCTTGCGTAAATTTGTTTACATACTTATTTCTACATGTAGTGTTGCTCTATGTATTTATATTAAATATATTAAAAACAAATAAACAAGTATTAAAATTATAAATTAGTAATTAAGTCAGTAGTTTTTACACATTTGTAATAGATAATAATTAATAAGGATGGCGCTAGTGTAGATTGAACTAAAAAATGTGAAGTGTTTCTCAACATTGTAGCATATATATATCTTCCAAAAATTTGTCAGACGTGGTGGTCGTAAGAAGGGCGGAATGGGGAATGTTGTTAAAATAAAGTTACTTAACCCAACCGATGACAGGTCATAAGTCCTGTAAGCGCCTCGGCCACCATATTCTGTTCCCAGAAAAACAATTTACATATTCGTCTCTATTGAGATACAATTAATCCTTTAAAATAATTTCCCCGCAATGGGTAAAATCCAGTATTTGTATACATTCAAAATGTTTAATAAATTTCATTTTAAAAATGTTTGTAAAACACATGTTTAACATATGTAAATTACTTTATTTAGAATTTGACAATTAAACTGTTAATTCGCAGTTATTTTGTTACTTCCTACCAGTTGGTTACCTTAGAAACTAAACTATTTTTGAGTCAACTATTTTGGTTTTTAGTAATAATTCTTTTTCTAAGAAAATGTAACAATATGATATATTTTCATATCTGGTACCTTCTCAAAGCTTAATTTAATGATGATAGCCGATTAATGAAATATGTTTAAGTAATATAACAGTTACTATATTAATTTCTGACGAATTGTCTTTTGAGATCTGACAATATCTCGTTAAAACCAAAGAAAAAACATCACTTGCAATGTAATTAAAAAACATATACGTTACATAAAGCAAGACTTTGAAATAACTTTAGATTCGATTATCCTTGTGCGCATGCGCCATTACGGCCATTCAATGTTGACTCTCGCGCATGCGCTATGTCGGCCATTCCTGCGCGTGCGCCATGTCGGCCATTCCTACGCGTGCGCAATGTTGTACATTCGTACCCATGCGTTTGAGATGAGATTTGTAAGAACATTGATTATTTTATAAACTAAATATTGTAATTACATATAGAACTTTTGTTTTATACAATAATGTTGTGTTTTTCTTTATAATAATGTAAGTGTAATGTACAATAATTTAGTAATTAAATACCTTTGTGAGGATAATCTTTAATTGTGTATGAATGCCGATCTGTTTAGAATACCCATTGACAAGATGTTCAATTCTATACTTGGTAAGCTGGTTAAGTCACTACCATATATGGTTGATCAAGAGCTTGGAATAATATGAAATCAGCTAAATATGATTAATGGTGAAATTTAAAATTATGCTGGTTGTACGGAGTGATAGAGTATTGCTCCATCCTGGGTTAAATGTATCGGGGAGCAGAATTTTCACAGTTATATTAATGATTAAGTGTACGAATTTGATGAAATATCGAATACACCAAAAATGTTAAGATGTTAGAAATAATTATAAAAATAATGGTTAAACAAAAAAAATATTTAAAAAATTTGACTCGATGTATACAAAAAAAAACATTTGTACGTTTATATAAATCACAATAGTATGTATTATATTAAGTATATAATAAAATAAATAAATAAGTAATGTTTAAATAAACGTGTAGGGTACGTGATCCAATATATGGCAGGTATCCAATTACATATAATGATGGACGGAAAAGTCAAAGGAGATAAGTTGTAAGAGAGATAAGTTGATGAAGAAGATAGTCTTTATCCCTTCTTCTTCTTTCTGCTCACATGGCCGTACCACCTCAGTCGACGTTCCCTAGTTTTTTCCGCAATAGGAGCGACTTTTAGGCTACCTCTGATGTACTCATTTCTAGCTTTATCCAGCATCTTAACCCCGGCGACCCACCTCAGCATCTTCATTTCTGCTACGTGTAGCCTCTGTTCTTCTTGTCGTCTTGCGGCCCAGCATTCCGATCCGTAGAGCATAGCAGATCTTACGGCGCCGACGGTTCGGTACACTTTTCCTTTTATATTTGCACGGGTACTTTGCTGTCGCAAAGTACTCCTGAATCTATCGTATTTATCCCTGGCAGCTCTGAATAGATGTTCTTCACGCTCCTTAAACCATTCAATTCCCTTGGAATCAAGAGATTCGCCTCTTGCCTGCATCTTTCTCTTTGCTATTTTCTAATTTAAGTGGAGTCGGTCATCTTGATATGATTTCTCAAAAACGCTTTGTCTTGAGTCACATTCCTGTTTAGTCTACATTTCTTGAGCGTGGCGTAGACAGAATCCACGTACCCATGGGCCATCCTCTTAACCTCTTGGCTTCAAAGAGCAGGCTTTATGATATGATGGTCTTCTCGGCGCACAACGTGGCCAAACCATCTCAGCTTACTCCCTCTGTCTATCTATTATAGTAGCGACCATAGAGGTGTCTTGCATATGCTGATTGAGGACTTTGTCCAATTGGGTAATCCTTCCAGCCCATCTAACTAGGAGAGACTGTACATGACTATGACAAGTATAACCTGAATCTTCTTCTTTTTCTTCTTCTGCTTTATTTAAGACTGCGTCCTGTTATTTCTCGGAGCATATTCCTGGGAAGTAGATGTCCAACTATCTCGCCATCTTCTTTATCTTGTTGTTTGATAATAAAAAAAGCTTATTAAAAATACCTTTAAAATGTAAATTTAATTTAATTCTATTTAACAAGTGGTATTAAACCCAATATATTATTCATTATAAAGGATTTTTTAAATATTTATTTATTATTTTCAATTCAATAACATTTTTTAAAAACTAACATCAATGTTATATTACAATAGAATTTACAATATTTTATTACAATAGCATTTATTTGACAATATTCAATATGAGCAGAAAATAGTTCATTATTATGAAGAAGGAATCTGGTCGTGTCCCGGATTGAACCCATGTCCCCTGGATCAGGAGCCAAGTGTTCTGTCCCCTAGACCTCTTCTTCTTCTTCTTCCTTGACCTATGTGGTCTGTTCTCTAGAGTGTTGCTCCTCCTGTGAGATAGATTCCCAGCTGCCCTTCCATCTATTAGGAGGTCTTCCACGAGGACGAGTCCCATGAGGCTGATAATGAGTCTGGTGGTGTCCATTCTTTGAACATGACCATACCAATCCATTTTTCGCTGTCCCTTAGACCACCACCATTAATATTTAATAATAATTCTTCCTGAAAACCGTTATTCACACAATATTAAAATCAAAACTAGAGACAATAATATATTTTGTATGTGCTAGTTATTGGGTACCTGCCAAGTATTGGATCATTTTCTTTATAAATTTGTTGTAAGTGAACAAGTAGTGTTAACCTCTCGAGTGTAAACTCGCCCCAAGCGTGGGACTCTGAAATACCCAGTCAAATAACTCATGGCCCCACGTTTGGGGCGCAATGATTATTTCTTGAATATTCCCAGATTATAACAGGATTTCGAATACCAGTGACATTTGTCGATGATACCATATAATTAAATCGTTTATTTGTTAATTCCATGTTTTATTCTTCTTCTTCTTCTTCTTTCTCAGCCTATTCCCGTCCACTCCTGGACAAAGGCCTCCTCCATTTGCTTCCATGTTACTCTGTCCTGTGCAGACTGCATCCAGGTTATTCCGACGTGTCTGTTCAGATTATCCTTCCACCGTAGTTGCGGTCGCCCTGCACCTCTCTTTGCCGTCCACAGTCTCCAAGTCAGCAGTCTTCTTGTCTACTTTTCATCTGAGCTTCTGGCTACGTTACCTGCCCATTGCCATTTTAGAGTCGCCACCTGGTGGATGATGTCAGTGACCTTTGTTTTTTCCCTTCACCGCATCGTTTCTGACTCTGTCTCTTAGGCTTATTCCTAACATGGCTCTTTCCATGGCTTTTTGGGTCACTCGTTCCATGTTTTGCCAACTGGAAAATGTAATGAATATCTTAGAACTCGAGGGGTTAATAAGTGTTATACCTAAATGTATTGTAATTATGAATGTGATAATATTTTAATGTAATGTTTTTTTTCACACATTGTTATTCCATATACGTAATCTAATGTATGCCATTTTGTATGTATAATACTATTTCAACGAAAATAATTTTAAAACATTGAATTGCCTACAGCGATTATTCTTTTTCTAAAACCCCTGCCAGACTGTTGTAAACAAGCCCTCTACATCGGTCTCCATCGGCGGTTTACAACAGTGTAAACACTTATTTGCAACAAAAATTCGTTTGACCTTCAACAACGTCTGTGGACGGACGCACGTTGTAAACCGCGTGTGGATGCCGCCGTTGTTTGAGGTGGGAGCCTTGTTGTAAACCAGTGTGGACGCAAACACCAACCGTGGGCTCCACAAGCTTCCCACCAAGGTGACTCCTATTGGAAGCTTGTTTACAACAGTCTGGCACAGCTTTAATATTATACAGTCGAACTTGGTTATTACGAGGAAGATGGGATCCAGTGAATTTTCTCGTTATATTCATTACTCGTTACATCAGATAATAGTTATTTTTAAATGCTTACAAAAATACCCATCGCATCTTCTTCGTTTTCTCGTCTTAGACCTTTGGCCTGTTCCTGTAGTCAGGCTGCCCTCTCTTGGGAACTTGACTCCAAGCTATCCTTCCATCTCTTTGGCAGTCTTCCGGACATCACATGAAGACATGATAAGGAATACACGGATAAGGGAGATATGCGAGGATGTCGTTAGGTGGGGAAGGCAAAGAAGATACTGGTATGCACACGTGAGGAGAATGGATCCATCCAGACTCCTCTTCATTATGTTGCACGGCCAGCCCCAAGGTAGACGACCCCCGGGCAGACCACCAAAGAGATGGATCGACAGCTGGGAGTCGACTTCGCAGGAGGCCAATTCCTCTTAAGAAACATGTCACTAGGCCTACACTAAGAATAAGAAGAAAAAGGAGAGCTTTAACAACATGGCCACTTTAACCTAACCAACTTTGAGCGTCCCTAATGAAAAACCCTTAAGTATAGTAAACCATTTGGACATACACTTATCCTGGGCGGATTTATCCTATCTTACATGAACACCATGCATCGTTTTCAATTCACTTAAGATATTATGGCTCTTAGGCACAGAAAATTTTGCGCAGGAGTAAAGATAGACACGTAAAAATCAATTTACATAGAAAAAAGGGTTTTCTAGTACATAAATAACTTACTTTTTATTTCTTCCTTTACTTAGAGAGTATTACAATAACCTACTGTAAGTAGGCTCATCTTTTTTTATGATAATGATAAAGAAAACGTAAAAATATTTTTTTCCACGTATTTTATAACTTTGTGAACAAAAACAGTAATTAGTAATTTTATAACAATAAATGTTGATAAAAAAAATTATGTGTTTTATTTGAGATAGGTAGCTAATCTATCGCCATTTTATTGTCACGTGAATTCTACACCAGACCAAAGACAGTGTGACAATCACACTGCCCTCGCCGGGAATCGAACCCGGAACCTTCGGGGTGGCAGTCAATGCACTTATCACTCGGCTTCGAAGGTCGTAATTGGGTTGAAACGACCTGTTGTATATTAAAAAATCGGGACATCGAGGAAGAGTAGCGTAGCTTAAATGTGGTCTGGGTCCCCCTTGGTTGCAAATATACATATATGTTTTTTTTTAACGTAAGTTCCTTATGGACGGGGGACGGGCCTAGGGAGTGCACAAGTGAAGCTGATGAAGGGCGCCGCTGCGTCTTTAACAGCTTCGGATAAGCGGAGGGAGCCCTCTATGGCTCGGCCATATACGAGTATATACGGTTCATTGTGTTCACTTTAAGGGTCAAGGTCTCCACTCCATATAGTAATATGGACCAAATATAGCACTTGACCATCCTCCTTGACCATATATTACTAACATATTATTATTATATGTGGGAAAACGGATCTACCGTGTGAAGTGATGGGGTAAGTAAACAAGGTTCGCGGTCATTTCAGGATGCTTGAAGAATTCAATTTGGAAAAACCCTGACATGAAGATCAGCAGCAAAGTGAGAATCTATAAGACTTGTGTGCGACCTATCATGATATATGGGATCGAGTGCAGGGCGGACACCACAATCACAAAAAACGCGCTCAGAGTGTCAGAAATGAAGACGCCCAAAATATATATAACAATGTGAATAAGGGTGTTTTTATAGAGGTATGCAAATTCAAAATGAAAAAAAATACATTAAAATAGTGTTAATGTCTATGATATTGACTTTATTTAATAGATAATTTTATGCAATTATTGTTTAAATATGATTTCGGGCATATGAGCGCCACAGCTAACTCGAATCGTGAAGTCCTATTTTCGACACCTTTATTGAGCAACTAGGTAAAATGGCAAAACGTACTAATTACAAATCAACTATCAACTGTCAAATTGACAGTCTGTAAAAACAATGTTGCTAGTTTAAAAGTCAAACCTTTAAAAAAACACCCTACATTTATATCTGGCAAGACACTGCAAGAGAGGAAAAGGAATACACGGATAAGGGAGATATGCGAGGTCGAGGATGCCGTTAAGTGGAGAAGGCAAAGGAGAAGATACTGGTATGCACACGTGAGGAGAATGGATCCATCCAGACTCCCCTTCATTGTGTTGCACGGCCAGCTCCATGGTAGACGACCCCCGGGCAGACCATCAAAGAGATGGATCGACAGCTGGGAGTCGACTTCGCAGGAGGCCAATTCCTCTTAAGAAACAGGCCACTAGGCCTACACTAAAAATAAAAAGAAAAAGAAGATATTATTATATTAGATGTTTTCGAATCTTATTTTAACTCAATGAAATCTTATACGATTTCTATGGATATATGTCAATAGCATGTATACGCATATTTAAAAATGCAATCTTTCTATGATCCCTCATCGCCAATTCCATTTATTTGGGATCGAATATTCAAATTCAATTTCGCCAGGCTTCTCGATTTCGGCTTCTTCTATTGATTTGCAGTACAGTTAAACCTAGATTTAACGGACTTCTATTTAACGGATATAACGGACAAAAAATCCGGTCTAATGAAAAAAAATTAAAAACGTCCTGTTAACATTATACATGTTTAAATTCAAATGTTGCCGCATGTAAAAAAATGTTTGATGCATGAAGAATTCCTTTGGGTAGGGCGGCCTTTGGAAAATTATGTCATGTTCTCACCTCTAAAATACCACAATGCCTCAAGACTAAAGTCTTCAAACAATACGTCATGCCAGTCGTGACGTACGGACATGGACACTGACAAAAGGTCTAGTCTACAGATCGACACCCGAGAGTAAGAAGGTTCCAACTGTCAAAAGTAAAAAGCTGAGAAAAATGAAGTCAAAGTTTTTTGGTTTCGGGTGTGTATCTTGGAATAAAAGGGTTCCATCTGAAACAGATGAAACTCTTTTACCGAGAAAAGTGTAAATTTTCTCTGGCGACAGTTGGAATAATAAAGTTCTAAGTGTAAATTAATCATTCTTCATCGTGTGTTTTGATTGATCAGATGGAACTTGATTATTTTCGTAACATCAACGATACTATTACATTTTTTTTACTGTACGTATTGATAAGGTTAGTAAGAACCCTTTTCCCGAAAAAAGCCCAATTGTGAATTTTTTTAAGTTGGAACCTTCTTACTCTCAGGTGACGAGATTCAAGTTCGCCCAACGCACCATGCTTGGAATAATAACCTTGAGGGATAGATTTAGAAATGAATTTATTCGACAACAAACCAAGGTGACTGAGGTGGCTCTGAGGATGGGCGGGCTGAAGTTGCGATGAGCTGGTCATATGCCGATGGGGGAGACGGGTTCTGGAGGGGAGACCGCGTACAGGATTCCGCAGAGTTAGACGTCCCCCTGCCCGCTGGACTGACGATCTGAAGAGGATTGCTGGACATGGATGGATGGGAGCGGCAATGGAAGCGCGCGGTGGCGTGCTTTGGGAGAGGCCTACGTTCAGCAGTGGATGACAAACGGCTGATGATGATTATGATGATAATCACGTCATTCGTTAAGCACTAGAATTTGAGACATTCTGCTGTCCTGCTCGTAGACTGCACCTAGCCGAAGCTATAGTACTACTACTAAAATATAATACTCATATATTTAGGAGTCTAGACAAGTATATTTGTGTTTGAGTAGTGTTATTAGGGATTTTTAGTCCCCTCCTTCTTCTTCTTCTTCCTTGCTGTAGACCTATTCATTATAGTATGTTCTCCAGATAGTTGCTCCCCCTGCGAGGTGGATTCCCAGTTCTGCTTCCATATAATAGGAGGTCTTTTAAGTCCTGTGCGTTTGTTTTACCAATTCTGAAGTCCTGAGGCGAGCCAGAGTTGAAGAGGGAGCTGTTATCAGCTATCAGGGTTCGGAAGATTTCATATCTGGATCATGTACTACGTGAGGAAAAATACCACCTTCTCCAATGGATATAACTAACTAACTAACTAACTAACCATCACGCCGTCTCCCCGAAGGGGTAGGCAGAAAGAATGGACTGCCACACTTTTCTTTCCTGACATATTTCTCTCGCTTCCTCAACATTCATACATCGTGTCATGCACGCGCGTCGATTTCTCTGACTCCTCACATGGCCGACATTCAATATTTGATTTATTTGACCGTGCCACGTTTTCCTCGGTCTTCCTCTATTTCTGGTTACATTTACATCATTAAAATATAATTTTTTTACCATTCTTTCTTCATTCATTCTTTCAATATGTCCAAACCATCTTAGTGATCCTTTCATTATTTTGTTCATGACACCATCATTCGCACCGCATTCACTTCTTATATTTTCATTCGGCACTCTATCATACACAGAGTATCCACACATTCTTCTAAAAGATCTCATTTCAACTGCATTTATTCTACTTTCATCCTTCTTTTGCCAGTTCCATGCTTCGCTTCCATACATAAGGGTCGGTAGAAGAACACCGTTGTGCACTGCCATTCTAGCTTTTTTGGATAGGTTTTTGTTTGCGATGACAACTTTAAGTGCACCATTCACTTTGTTGTCTGCCCCAACCCTTCTTTCAATATCCCTCTCCACTCGCCCATCTCTTGTAAACATACTACCTAAATACACGAACTCAACTTCTTGCTCCAAATCTTCACCATTCACCCTAATGTTGCAGACTGTCGTGGTTTCTTCCTTTTCAAAAATCATTACCTTGGACTTATTAACATTCATCATCAGATCATTTCGCATGCATACCTCATACATACAATTCACCAGGACTTGTAGTTCATGCTCGTTGTCTGCAAGAAGGACAGCGTCATCCGCATACAAGATACAGCTTACTGACACTCCGCTCATTTTGGCACCTACATCCAACCCTTTCAGCTCTTTCATACATTTGTCCATATACAGATTAAATAACCACGGGGACATTACGCAACCCTGTTTGACACCTTTATTGATATCAAACCAGGCTGTTAGATCTCCATTTACTCTGACACTAGCAGTGCTTTCTGTGTATAGCGACTTAATTGCCGTGATCAGTTTTGTACTTATTCCATATTCAGACAATATTTCCCACAATTTTTCTCTATTAACGTAATCATATGCTTTTTGCAAGTCGACAAATGCACAGAAAAGTTTGCGAAAAAATCCAATGGATATTGAAAGGGAAAATTGAGGAACGCCGAGGGCCCGGTAGGAGACGGATGTCCTGGCTGCGAAACATAAGGGAGGGGACCGCATCCGAAATGTGGAGGAACTGCTTTGAGCGGTGCAGGACAATGACAGGTTCACCGAGATGATCGCCAACGTTGGGAGGACCCGACAGGGCAATTGAAGAAGAAGTAGAAGAGGTTGTTTATGTTAGAGGATATTTAATGATTTTTTCTTGAAATTAACTAATCTGGAGATTACTGCTAGATCGATTGGCTAGGCGCTCGCAAGCCAACTGTTGAACACCACTGGAGCAAACAACCCTATTTATAATAGGAACAAGGCCGCTGTCCATACACGTAATTCATATTTGTTCCACTGCAGTATGTCATGGTGTTCTAATTCGATTAAAACGTATCGATTTTCAATTGAAAAAGGTAAATGTCTCCTATAAGGTGGTTTCAAAGCACCCCTGAGTTGGTGAATTTTTTTCAATGTGTACACGTGATTGAAGGTTCCGATTGATATAGCTTCAATCGGTATGGACTTGGACTTGGACTTGGATCTTCTGGCTTACAGAGGTTCAGCTCTAATGGCTATTCCTCTTATGTCTGTAAGAAACATTGTTGGAATGCGATTTCGTAGTTGTTTTATGATGGGGCTAAATGTACGGCCCGGAGTGTCCCTCCGAAAGAGGGCGAGGGGGGTTTTAGGGTTTATGATAAAGTCTTACATTATTATTATTTTTTTTTTTATGTACACAACAGGTCGTTTGGACCCAATTACTGTATACATTTTTTTATTTGTTTAGCTATTATATTGATTCTCGTGACATGTGATAGGTAGCCAATCTATCGCCATTTTATTGTCACGTGAATTCTACACCAGACCAAAGACAGTGTGACAATCACACTGCCATCGCCGGGAATCGAACCCAGGACCTTCGGCATGGAAGTCAGAGCTCGTAACCACTCTGTCACGAAGGTCCTCAATTGTCAAGGAATGGAAGACCCGTTAGGGTTGGGATTGTATTTATAAAAAAAGTCTGTTCCCGAGGGGAAGATAAGAGGAGCAGTGCCTGGATGGAGTTGAGGTAGGAGATAGCGTCCTGCGTGAGACCATCAACCGACTAAATGGCGCGCATTTAAAAAAAAAATGTACACTGTACTTAGATATAAATAAACAATACAAAACACTTATTCCTCGTCTTCTGACACTCGTCGCGAAGTGACATTGCTGTTTGATATCGAAGCGCTTGATTTCGGCTTGCTTTGAAAAAGGAATCAAGTTTTGTTTGCACTTTTGAAGTTTGCGGCTTTTTATAATCTAACTAACTAACTAACTAACTATCACGCCGTCTCCCCGACTGCCACACTTTTCTTTCCTGACATATTTCTCTCGCTTCCTCAACATTCATACATCGTGTCATGCACGCGCGTCGATTTCTCTGACTCCTCACGTGGCCGACATTCAATATTTGATTTATTTGATCGTGCCACGTTTTCCTCGGTCTTCCCCTATTTCTGGTTCCATTTACATCGTTAACGTATACTTTTTTTACCATTCTTTCTTCATTCATTCTTTCCATGTGCCCAAACCATCTTAATGACCTTTTCATTATTTTGTTTATAACACCATCATTCGCACCGCATTCACTTCTTATATTTTCATTCGACACTACAGAGTATCCACATATTTATCCATATACAGATTTATCTCACATTCGTCATAGAGATCTCATTTCTGCTGCATTTATTCTACTTTCATCTTTCTTTGCCAGTTCCATGCTTCGCTTCCATACATAATGGTCGGTACAAGAACACCATTGTGCACTGCCATTTTAGCTTTTTTGGATAGGTTTAAATAAATCTTGTAAATAAAGATTTAAAATACGAGTTTTTAAATACTGCTTAAATTGTAGACAAACAAGTAGTGCATGTTTTTATAATTTTCGAATTTCTTACCATTCTCATTTGAAAGTTTATTTTTCATTATTTGGCCACTTTCTCCAACTTTTCTGATAGTTTCTAGACGTCTGGAGATCTCTTTTGATAATTCAATTTTATTTTATATTCCCAAGAAACTTTATTAGAGTGCAGATGAAAAATTCAACCAAACTTTTATTTTTGCGTGGTAACATTAAAGTTGGTTTAAAAATGGTTTACTACGCAAAATAAATCAAATTTATAATCATTTCTCGATATTTAAAATTATAGATTTTTATTTTATTTTATTGAATTAGTATTTACTTGTTTTATTTGTTCTACTATATGGCTGTGAAACCTGGACTCTGAAAATGAATGTAATGAACCGGTTGAAAGCGTTCGAGATGTGGATATAACGCAGAATGCTCCGTACCTATACCGTGGACTGATAGGGTCAGTAATGCAGACGTACTGCAGAGAGTCAGAGCCAATAGAGAGCTGTTGTCAAGTGTGAAAATCAGAAAGGTCTCATATTTGGGTCATGTGCTAAGGGAAGAAAAATACCACCTCCTTCGACTATAATGGGTAAAGTGGAGGGACGTCGGGGAGTTGGTAGAAGGCAGCTGTCCTGGCTGCAGAACATCAAAGAGTGGACAGGAATAACAAGAGTTCAGAACCAGTTCCAAATGGTGCAGGATAGAGATACCTTTGCTGTAGTGATCGCCAACGTTGGGGGGACCTGACACGGCACCGAAAGAAGAAGTACCTATTTTCTTCAAATAAACTATGCTAAATCCTTATAAATAATTCGGACAAAACACATAAATTATTAATTGCTTCAGTGGGGTATCAACTGAATGATAATTACTCTTGTATTTTTATGAATATGGATTTTCGATTTGTACACATATTTTTCATACAAATTAATGCATTTGATACTTCGATGCGATAGGGTCCCCTCTAGATTAGTTAAAACTACACTAAAATTATTGTTTTAATAAACTGAATACTCGTAAACGCTGTCAATGCCTGCTGGTCTTATATTGCTCTAGTCAAAAATTTGTTAAAATGGTGCTTTGTAAATCAGTCAAATTTACAATAATTATTACAACAACCCAATTCATTTTCGAAAATGACAGCAAGATTTTTCGTACATTACTGCCATCTACCCGAAGTTTTACAAGCTACGTGTCCGCTTGTAATTTCCTCGTGAAGAAACACCAATAAATTCGATTCCATTTTATAGTCTAAAATTGGATTCACAGATGGCGTCGCTGTCATCTGTTTTATGACAATCGGTAAACGTCAGTGAAACCTTCGCCAGAATTCGCCGACAGTAGCTGATTTCATATTTGTTATCGTAATTAAATAATGAAATCAGACACGTAACAAGAAATCGCCCGCCAATCTTCAAAGATACGAGCGATGTTTTCACGGAAAATGGCGGAAATTTGATATTACCATTTAAGAAATTTCACAGAAGTGAAAGACCGTATTTACATAACCGTAAATTAGCATGCAAAAACGCACGTCAGAAAGAAAAATATGTCAAGATGACAAGTGTTTCAGTAGGTAGCTATCTACCTACATAGTTTTTTGTTTTTATCGAGTTTGGGCGGCTTTAAAATCAATTTGAATTATGTGAAGTTCGACTGTTCGGCGTTCTCTTGTTTTTTTTTTATCTGATCGCGAAATTTGTTTGTTTACGATTACTGCCACGATATTGTGACGTACTTATACGGTTTGTATCCAGTAGCGTTGGGAGTATTTCAACACGATTTCGATTGTAAATGTCAGTCCATAACAATTCTGGTTCGCTGGCGGTCGCCTTTTCCTTTCACCGGTCTTGCTTTTAAAACAGCTGTCATTCGGCATACCGCGCGTGACCACGAAAACATTTAAAATTTGGAGTTTTTTTTTAAATTTATAGCTACTGTGTTACAATGACAACTAATGAAGTATTACTCGGAGGAATAGAGGGGTAAGTTCTTTCACTCTTTTTTTACCTGTGAATTTTCAATGTCAATTTTAACTCGCTTGGAACTTGTTTACTGTCAACTGATTTTAATTCCTGTTTTTTGAAGGATAACAAAATGTAACAGTTGCCATTATAATTATATTAATTCAACATTTTCAATCGATTTATAATTCATTTTATGTATGCATATATCTACTATATAAATAATAATTGTTTGCATAATTAAGTAAAATATTTTAATTGATAAACTATTTTGTAAGAGCAATAATCTTGAATATAGTGTATTTCAATAAAGATTTCATAAAAAAAAATATTTATTACACATATTATGTAAACGATATTACCTGATTTATAGTTTTTAAGCCATTGCTAAAAACTCGATTGCCTTGATTAAATTTTTACAAATACAAAATTAAGATATTTACAAGAGACAGAAAAATGCAGAAAGACATCGAAAGAAGGGTTGGTGCTGGGAATAAAATAAATCAGAAGCAAAGTTGGCAGTACACAATGGAGTTCTAGTGCCAACCCTCGTGTATGGAAGTGAAGCTTGGAGCTGGCAAAAGAAGGATGAAAGCGGGATAAACGCCGTAGAAATGAGATCACTAAGAAGAATGTGCGGGAAAACGTTGTATGATAGAATTACCGAACGATGAAATAAGAGAGAAATGTATGACAGATGACTGCATCATGGATAAAATTAAAAAAGAATCCCTGAGATGGTTTGGACATATGGAACGGATGGATGAGAGTAGAATGGTTAAAAAGTTGTACACAAGCAGCGTAAGTGGAAAAAGAAGCCGAGGACGACCGAGGAAAACATGGCATGACCAAATTAATCAATTACTAAAAGGCGGCCACATTCGAAGTCGGAATACTCGACGTGCGTGCATGGTACGATGTATGAATGTAGAGGAAGCCCCAGAGGTATGCCAGGACAGAGCATTGTGGCGATCCATCCTCTCTGCCTACCCCTACGGGGAAATGGCGTGATGGTAAGTTAGTTAGTTTTTTAAGATATTTAATAAAAGTAATTTTACGTTGTACGATCAAAGAGTATTTTTTTTTGCATTTTGTCTATATTTTTAATGAAGATTCTTTATTTAAATTAATTTATTAATTTTATTATGAAGGTAATTTACAACAGCAAAAAAATCTACTATTTTAATTTAGTACCAACCTAATTGATTTTATAAGTACTTATAAAATTAATTTTGGATTTTTTTTTTGTTTTTGCTCGTTTAATCTATGATTTCTTGACTAGAACAAAGTAACTGAAGTCATGGCCATAAATTGGATCAAAATTGTTGTTATAATCAATGTATTTATACCAAACAGGAATTTGTATTACCGGTATACGATCCCCAGGTCTGGCGATGCGACGTTTGGCGCCCTGTTAAAAAGGGCAGGTACTTATTAGCATAAAACCGAATACATGAATTATTATTATTATTATTATTATTATTATTATTCCTCAGCCTATTCCCGTCCACTCCTGGACAAAGGCCTCCTCCATTCGCTTCCATGTCACTCTGTCCTGTGCAGACTGCATCCAGGTTATTCCGACGTGTCTGTTCAGATCATCCTTCCACCGTAGTTGCGGTCGCCCTGCACTTCTCTTTGCCATCCACGGTCTCGTCTTTTCTCCGTGAATTATTCATTAAACATTAATTTTAATTTGATTTTTAATATTTCGTATGAAGCACTTAAATTGTGATGTGGTTTTATTAAAATAATTTTAAAAAACTATTTTATTTTGTTTTTACACCACTTTATTTTGTTTTATCGAACCAGCCGGTTTCGTTTTCGCCGGAGATTCAACAGGTTTACAAAACCAAAAATGTTTGTTTTTTGTAATCATAACGAAACTCTGACGGAAGCGAAGCCGATTTTTCTATAAAACATAATAAATTGGTGTGAAAACAAAATATGAAAATGCTTTAAATTATTTTATATGCATTAAATCGCCTCAGATTTTGACATTTTTATTGTCAGTGAGGCAGTGTTCATAAATAATATAATTATCAGTTTTGGAATGAGTATACGTACTGCCTCACTGACGTCAACATAATAATAACAATAATAATATGCTAACTTTTAAAGCGCCGTTTTTGTGATGTAATCACCTCAAGGGCGCATTTTAATTCTAAAAACCTAAATTTTCGGGATCGGTTAAAAAATATAGAAGAACAAAGTAGTAGTAGACATATTTGGGATCCTTAAGAAATTTTCGACAACGACCGGTTTCGCCAGGCTGGCTGGCATGGCTGGTGAAAAAAAATGGATTCAAATAACCTGCTGTATGCAAATGTTGAATGGAACGAGAAACTACCACATTAAAGGCCCAAGTGTCATCCCAAGAACGAGCAAAAATATTGCACTATGCTGCAAACCAATCCCTTGGATTGAAATTAGCGAAGCCGTCTGTCCGTGGGGGTAGGCAGAAACAATGGACTGCCACACTTTTCTTTCCTGACATATTTCTCTCGCTTCCTCAACATTCATACATCCTGTCATGCACCCGCGTTGATTTATCTGACTCTTCGCGTGGCTGACATTCAATATTTGATTAATTTGATCGTAATAAGAATAATGCTATAAAAAAATTACCTCTAGTTTATAAGTCTTAAAATCTCGATTATAATAAAATTACCCAATTCTTAAGAAATAATCTCAATTATAAGCAAATTTCCAATTATAATGAAACTTATGAAATTGAAAATAACTTTATTTATTCCACTAATTATTTAAAAAATATTTAAAAACACGACAGGTTTCGGAGGATTCATGTAAATCTTTAGGTAATTTTTTTTCAATGTTTTTCAATTTCCTAAGTACTCGTATATTAGTATGGAATTCCACAGTGTTAATGCATTAGCGTTCAATAATGTAATTAAACTGTTGTGATAAAACAGTTAATTAACAATTACGATAAAACTGTCATATATTTTTTTTACATATATCACTCACATCAAATGGCACACTGTTTCGTGTAATATTATAAACCGCCGGTAGAGCCGACACTGTACGGTTGGTATTGCTTGGGAAATGGACTGCATTCCACATTCCTATCAAGACGTTCACACAAGAAATCAGAAATTTTATAGACACATTTGAATTCTTCTTTTCAAAATGATAATAAAAGGCGCTCATAATTCATCGCGTTTTATTATATAATTATATTATTATTATTATTATTAATATTATTTTGTTGAAAAGCTCTTTACATCATTACAGCGTGAGCCAAATAGACGTAAAGGGTCAAGAAAAAAACGAGTGGTAATATCGTTGAGATTCACCAGCAAGGATCATAATATTTTGAAACTAAACTAACTAACTAACTAACCATCACGCCGTCTCTCCGAAAGAGTAGGCAGAAAGAATGAACTGTCACACTTTTACTGATGCGGCACTTCATCCTTCTCCTTTCGCCCCGCAGGAGACGCGGTGTGATGGGTTGCGAACCTCATCGCCACCAATAGGCATCTCCCGCGCACACTTCGATCGTCCAACACCCACAAAATAAATCTAAAACAAATAATATAAAATACAATGATATAAAATAAAAATAATTTAACACAAAATGGTATTTTTAGATGGTGCACATATTGTCTATTTATTTTATGTTCCACGTATCCACCGTTTTTTTTTTTTAAATTTAGCACATAATGTAATAACACATAATGATTTTTTTTTCGATGTTGCACATGTTGACATGCACGATCCGGACTTTTGTGTTTATTTAATTTATGTTACACGTATCCACCGTTTTTTAAATTATCTGTAATTAGGCACTTAACCAGCAAGAACTTTAAAATAATATTGAAGAAATTATTCAAATTGTCATTGGAACAAATGAAAATTTTATTTTTACACCTGTCAAAATTCTTCATAAAAACGAAAAAACTTATTTAATTTTGACAGCAAAACAGTACAAGCGTAAAATAATTTTGAAACTAAGGAAAAAAACTAAGGAAAAAAACTGGATGATGGAAGAAGGGGACCGGGTCGTTCACAGTTAGGGACGACTCGAGGGCGCTGAGACTGGATAGCCAGATGATCTATTCTGAAGCTCTTCTCTAGTAATTTGTATTTCGAATGCAGTACGTATCATATGGACTATATCAGTCATCAGCTTTCCAGACTTCATCTGGAGTACCACAGGGTTCCATTTTAGGGCCGCCTCTTTTGTGTATTTAGGTAGCATGTTCACAGCGGATGGCCGAACGGACAGTGATATTGAAAGAAGGGTTGGTGCGGGTTACAAAGTGAATGGAGCTTTAAAAGTAGTTATTGGAAACAAGAATTTATCAATGAAAGCGAAAATGGCCGTTCACAATGGAGTTCTAGTTCCAATCCTTATGTATGGAAGCGAAGCATGGAACTGGCAGAAGAAGGATGAGAGCAGAATAAATGCGGTAGAGATGAGGTCCCTAAGACGTATATGTGGTAGAACGATGTACGACAGAATCTCAAATGCTGATATTAGGAAGGAGTGTAGAGCGAAAGAAGGTATTATGAACAAAATTATGAAAGGTTCGCTTCGTTGGTTCGGACATATGGAGCGCATGGGTGAAGAAAGAATGGTTTAAAAAGTATACGTTAACAATGTGAATGGAGTAAGGAGTCGAGGTAGACCGAGGAAAACATGGCATGACCAAATTAATC
This sequence comes from Lepidostoma basale, assembly GCA_022606425.2. NCBI lineage: Eukaryota > Metazoa > Arthropoda > Insecta > Trichoptera > Lepidostomatidae > Lepidostoma > Lepidostoma basale. Next base: position 1,901,310 of record JAHDVF020001522.1, read on the forward strand.
AAATATTAAAAGTTGGTCATGTCAGAAGCCGGAAGAATCGACGTGCGTGTATGACTCGATGTATGAATGTGGAGTAAGCTAGAGAGGTGTGCCAGGATAGAGTAGTGTGGCGGTCCATTCTCTCTGCCTACCCCTGCGGGGAAACGGCGTGATGGTTTTTCTTTTCACAATCTGCCTCAATGATATATCAAATTTCTCATTATTTGCTGATAACTTAAAAAATTTCAGTGAAATTCAGTCTCCTTCAGACTGCTTAAATCTTCAGCTTGATATTCAAAGCATCATGCAATGGAGTAAACATAATAAATTGTTCTTCAACATCTCCAAGTGCTTTGTATTGACGTTTACACGAACAACTAAAACTTTTTTTTTTGTTTAAAAAAAAAAGACTAACACCAAAGATTTAAATCAATGATATTAGAATTTATTTTACAATCTTCAATGTGAGCAGAAAATAGCTTATTATTATGAAGAAGGAATCTACTTCAGATACCTAATAGATGAAGCGCAGCTCGAAAGAGCGGTGACGTCCATGGATCTGGGGGTGTTGTTCGACACTCGCTTGTCGTTTAGTCTTCACATAACTCCATTATGTAATAGCTCCCTTAAAATACTTGAATTTTTCATCAGAAACTCCAAGATCTTTCGTAATATTCAGGTGCTGAAGTTGCTGTATAGCTCTCTGGTGAGAAGTCGGTTGGAATTTAGTTCCATTGTCTGGGCGCCGCATGAGGTTCGATATTCCCTGATGGTGCAGAAGAAATTTCTGCGATACCTCTATGCACTTATTGTACTTTCATCCTTCTTTTGCCAGTTCCATGCTTCGCTTCCATACATAAGGGTCGGTAGAATCAAATCAAATCAAATCAAATCAGTTTATTTTCTCAAAAGACATTACAAACATTTTTTATAGTTTAAGGCATCTATTGAGAACAGGTAAAATATAATAAATATATAATACCAGGAACGCATGAGAGATGGTTCGACATTAGGAATACAAGATACTCTCCAAAGTCAAGAGTATTTGTCTTCTGAATGTCATCATGTTCAGCAGTTTGATTGCTCTCCCCACCGGCATTACCAGAGGCAGGTTGGTTCTGCATGTTGGGAGATAAAACAGTCTGTGCTGACGCTGTCGAAGATAACCATCCGGAACATAAAGAAGAACACCATTGTGCACTGGCATTCTAGTTTTTTGGATAGGTTTTTGTTTGCGATGACCATTCACTTTGTTGCCTGCCCCACCCCTTCTTTCAATATCCCTCTTATAACCCTTATATCAATATCTATAATAGTATTTTCATAAAAAATAGTCAAACAGTATCTTTTTCCAGCGTCTAAACCAGAATGATCCCAATTGTTGAATCACCTCATAAACGTTCATCGGGCCCTACACTAACAACCGAGTCAATCGTGTTCCCATGAAAAACTCGCTTTCATATATAGTCACTCATAAAAATTCTTCGGATAATCCACATTCCTTTCCACGGGGAATGCGACAGTTTTGTTGTAGCCTATATATAAATGCTGCTTGACCTTTAACGATCAATGTTGCCAGTATAAACATCAAATAGGTGAGTCATCTCAGGGTTCTTGCAGCCTTAATACGGTAGACAATTATACTAACTAACTTCCAGAGAGGTTGAGGTTTTCAGCAGAGCTGAAGAGAATAGGCCCATGTTGAACACCCTAGCGGAGAGGCGCGCCAGATGGATTGGTCACCAAGAGTACCTAGACCAGATTTGCCGAGATATGCGCTGCACCTCTTATGCGGAGTTAAAGAGAATTGCCGAGGACCAAGCGGAGTGGAAGAGAAGATGCGTTGCTGCAGACCAATCATTAGATTGAGACCGGAGAAGTAGAACTTCAATAGCCATATAACTCTTGAAGAATTTTAGCCTCCTTGATGATTTTATTCCAAGTTCCTTGATCCTGCGCCTTTGCTCCCAGCAGTCAAATTCGCCCAACCTAGCTAGATCAGCAAGAAAATTATCCATTAGGCGCTCTCTAGACCTTTCTAGAGGTCTTACTCTGGTCGGTCTTGACGCGTACAGGGTCTTGATTTCACTGGTCTGTCCGTCTCGGCATACGTGCCCAATCCATGCTAGGCGACCGGCTCTCACGGCGCTCATTATAAGGGGGTGCTGGGTCATCGTACGGATCTCTTGGTTTCTCCTATGGTTCCAAGTTCCCGCTACAACACCGGGTCTGGATCCCAGAATCATTCTCAGGATTTTATTCTCGAACCAGTAGATTATTTGTTGTTCTTAAACAGTCATTGGCAACGATTCAATGACCATATGTCACCACCGACTTGATGGTGTAATAATTGCGCAGCTTATTGTTTCTGGATAGAAACATGAACTTTAGGAACGTCTTGAAGGAGGCTGCAGCACGTAGGCCTTTTTGAACTCTGTGTTCTTACTCCGCGCGCATATCTTTGGCTTCCGTCATAACCATACCGAGATGAGCGAACACTCTAACTTGATCAATTTTATCTACTTCCATGCAAATTTCGTTGATGGTTTGGAACACGGAAAGAATCAATGAAGAAGGAAAGCTAAAACATGCGTATGATAACGATGTACATGGAACTAGAAATAGAGGAAAACGTGGCACATTCAAATAAATCAAATATTCAATCAAATCAGTTTATTTTCTCAAAAGATATTACAAACAACAATTATAGTTTAAGGCATCTATTGAGAACAGGTAAAACATAAAAAATATATAATACCAGGAACACATGAGAGATGGTTCGACATTAGGAATACATAATACTCTCCAAAGTAAAGAGTATTTGTCTTCTGAACGTACTTTCACGAATATGAAAGACGTCGATCTCCGAAACGATCATGTTCAGCAGTTTGATTGCTCTCCCCACCGGCATTACCAGAGGCAGGTTGGTTCTGCATGCTGGGAGATAAAACAGTCTGTGCTGACGCTGTCGAAGATTACAATCTGGAACATATAGGTTGATAGCCTCCAAGACAACAGAGTTCTCAAAGAATCCCCTGATAAGTCTGAAGAAATGGATAAGTGTGCACCCATCTCTTCTTATCTGCAAACTATTGGTCCCCAGCATGCCCAAGAGGAATGCAGTGGGATAAAGCTACGGATAGCTACCAAACTCACTCATATTGAATGTCGCCCACGAGAGGAATTGGAGCAATCGACATGCGTGCATGAAACGATGTATGAATGATAAGGAACGAGAGAAGTATGTCAGGAAAGAACAGTGTGTTGGTGAAACACAAGATCAAGTCTTCCGCGGTTTCTCTATTCACTCACACTGCTTGTATCTTTTCTCCATCCACTACTGGACGTAAGCCCCTCCACCACCACGTCATCCTTCTCGGTTCCCTTAGCCAGTGTTCTCCAGGTCCTTCATTTTCACCATTCTTCTCTCTTCCATTCATTCCATATGTCCAAATCCTCTCAGGGATCCTTTTTTAATTTTATTTACTTTGCAATGCTTTATATTTCTTTCTTATTTAAGCATTCGTTATTCTATCAAACACCGTTTCCTTGCACATTCCTTTTTGTGATCCCATCTCTAGGATATTTATCCTACTTTTATCCACGTTTTTCTTTTTCAACATTCTGCCATATTCTCTATATTGTTTATTTTTTGTGCTGTAATAAAAAATTATCTACTCATTTTATTAATTAATATCGATTCGCATACTTGAGTTTCGGTGGAAAATATTTTATCTTTTATATTGCACAGCGGTTTTTCGTTGTTAACTAATTGTTAATCAGGTGCTTGCAGTAGGTACTTTATCGTATAATCCATATGATTCTGGCAAACCTTTTTTTAGGTTGGTAGTACTGTCACTGACATCTGTGTCAAATTTCTTGTCGGTATCTGCATTTGTCCAATAGTTACGCACGTGTTTTGTAAACAACAAAATGTTATACTTTGAATGTATACAAATACTTGTAGACGAATACTGGATTTCACCCATTGCGGATTATCATTTCAAGCATTAATTGTATCTCAATAGAGACGAAGATGCAAATTGGAAACAGAATATGGTGGTCGAGGTGTTTACAGGACTTATGACCTGTCATTGGTTGGGTTAAGCGCACGCTTTATGTAATACAACATTCCCCATTGCACTCTTCTTACGACCACCATGTCTGACAAATTTTTGGAAATTGTATATATGCTACTATGTAACACCACACTTCACATGTTATATTTTAATCTACACACTTTTAATGTAAACACCTCGACCACCATATTCTGTTTCCAATTTGCATCTTCGTCTCTATTGAGATACAATTTAACAAAATGTTACATTTGCGATTTTTACAATGTTTGATTTTGTTGAGCAAAGAAGTTGCATTAAATTTTGTTTGCGGAATGAGATTTATTCTGCAGAAACGTTGAGAATGTTGTAAAAGGCCTTCGGTGACCAAGTTATGTCGTAAAAAACGGTTTAATCATTTCAAAGAAGGCAGAGGAAGTGTTGAAGACAAAATTCGCCCTGGACGACCATCAACATTAACTGATGAACAATACGTCAAGAAAATCAAAGATTTGGTGCTCAAAAATCGTCGATTGACCATTAGAGATGATACAGCGATGATACAGTTAACATTTCATTTTGATCAGTACAAAAAAAAAATTAATGATGTTTTGTGCCTGAAAATAGTGAAATCTCGAAACTATGAAAGTCTATGAAACAATGATCAAACAACAAAAAAATGTCGTATCGTCCACAACCATCGTATTCGCCTGATTGAGCACCGTGTGACTTCTGACTATTCCCTAAGGTTAAGAGACCGCTCCAGGGTTTTGACACGATTGAGGAGATAAAAACCGAATCGCTGCGCGCTTTAAAGGCCATTCTTAAAATCTACTTAATAAAGATTTAAAAAGCTATGAACAATTTCACCTTATTTTTTTATCACAGTGGTATACGAGTATGAATCGATAAACAGTGTCAAATGCCGTTCTCTGGACCATGGCAGGCGAAAAGCCAATTAGAGAACAAGTCACTAGACACAAATGGCAGTGAATCGGCCACACTCTGAGACGGAACCCAGCCTGCATCGCTCAGGGCACTTGACTGGTCTACTATTGGGGAAAGCGAGGCAGACCTAGAGCCACCTGGAAAAGAGCCCTGCATGACGAGGTTAAAGCAGCAGGCCTCACTTGGGATGATGTTAGGCATCAGGCATGCGATAGAGTCGGGTGGAGAAGGTTCCTTCAGGCCCGATGCACCACGGAGGTGTGACAAGACAAAAAGAAGAAATATGAATCGACCATTTCGATTGGGGTAAAGAAATGTATTTCATATTCCAATTCGCACACAGAGGAGTAAAGGTGTCTAACGACTTCTTAGAAAACATATTGTTAGAATATTGTCCTTGGGAGCAAATGAAGTACGAGTAGTTCCGTGTGTCTTGGAATTCATTACTTTTATTATTAACAAAACAGTTAATATACTCGTATATACTATTGCAGGGATGGCAAACCTATGGCACGCCTGCCACAGCGAGACGATTTTGCATGGCACGCGAATGAAGAGAAAAATAAAAGTCTTCTTTTTCTTCCTTATTGTAAACCTATATGATCTGTTCTCCAGAGAGATGCTCCTCCTGTGAGGTAGAATCCCAGCTGTCCTTCCATCTTTTAGGAGGTCTTCCACCAGGAGGTTGATTATGCAATGCAATATAGGGGAGTCTGGTGGAGTCCATTCTTTGAACATGATCGTACCAGTCCCTTTTTCGCTGTCTGCTCCATCTTATAATATCCCCAACCTCACATATCTCTCTTATTCTGGTGTTCCTCACGCGATCCCTCAGTGTCTTGCCTACTATCGTCCCCAGTGTCTTCATTTCGGAAGTCCTCAAAACTTGTTTGGTCTTTACTGTGTCTGCCCTTGCTTCGACGCCATATGATTGGTCTTACGCATGCTTTATAGATTCTCATCCTACTCTTAATGGCCATGTCTTTGTTTTTCCATATTGTGGATTTTAGAGCCCCAGAAGTGAAAAAAAAGTGATTATACAAAAATTCTTTCGTCGACTTATTCCTATGAATCATTATTTTCCTCAATGAACTTTATTAAATCAGACATAAGAAGTAGACTTACAGACGAAAGTACTACTGCTTGTATTCTATTAAAAGCTACCAGCTATGAACCCGATGTAAAAAAAATTGGCATCTACCATCCAACAACAAAAATATCACTAATAATGAAGTTTTGAGGTTTCTTTTTTTTTTATTAAGCCTATTTTTTATTTATTTATTTTATTTTGCAATTAATAAGTACTTAATTATTTTTTTCGATGTATTAATGCTTTGTTTATATTAAAAAAAAAGAAGTTACTCAAACATTTTATGCATTTTTATTTCCATGGCATGTGGCACGTGACATATTATAGATATTGAAAAAAAATGTTTTGGCACTGTACTATTGTATACAAGAAAATTTAATATATATATTTTTTTTATTTACATTGTCGATTCATTGAATAACTAGTTACAATCCGTGAAATATACGCGGAAGTACAGATTTTCTACCCTTTAAAAACTTGCACAATGGTGTTCTTGCACTGACCCTTATGTATGGAAGCGAAGCATGGAACTAGCAAAAGAAGTATGAAAGTAGAATAAATGCAGTAGAAATGAGATCTCTTGTCGAATGTGTGGATACTCTGTGTATAATAGAAGTAATCTACTAATGGGAATACAATAAAAAAAATTAACTAACTAACTAACCATCACGCCGCCTCACCGAAGGGTTAGGCAGAAAAAAGGACTATCACACTTTTCTTTCCTGATATATTTCTCTCGCTTCCTCAACATTCATACATCGTGTCATGCACGCGCGTCTATTTCTCTGACTACTCACTTGGCCGACGTACAATATTTGATTTATTTGATCGTGCCACGTTTTCCTCGGTCTTCTTCTATTTCTAGTTCCATTTACATATATTTTTTTTACCATTCATTCTTTCCATGTGTCCAAACCATCTCAATGATGCTATCATTATTTTGTTCATAACACCATAATTCGCACCGCATTCACTTCTTATATTTTCATTCGACACTCTATAATACACAGAGTATCCGCACATGCGTCTAAGAGATCTCACTTCTACTGTATTTATTCTACTTTTATCCTTCGTTTACCATTACATTTATTCGAATAAAGTATTTTATGTTTGAAAAATAATAATAAAAATAATAAAACAGCGCCCGTGAGAGAAGGTATTCACGAAAACGGCGCTATACAAATTAGCCTTATTATTATTATTTTTTTTTTTATCAGACCTATAAGAAGAATAAACTCTGGGTACAGATACGTTTTAGAATTTAGCAGTTTAGAATTTAATCTTAATCCAATCTTAATAGATGGCGCTAGTGTATATTGAACTAAAAAATGTGAAGTGTGGTGTTACATTGTAGCATATATACAACTTCCAAAAATTTGACAGACATGGCGGTCGTAAGAAGCGCGGAATGGGGAATGTTGTATTACACAAAGCGTGCGCTTAACCCAACCAATGACAGGTCATAAGTACAACTTCCAAAAATTTGACAGACATGGCGGTCGTAAGAAGGGCGGAATGGGGAATGTTGTATTACACAAAGCGTGCGCTTAACCCAACCAATGACAGGTCATAAGTCCTGTAAACGCCTCGATCACCATATTCTGTTTCCAATTTGCATCTTCGTCTCTATTGAGATACAATTGATTCTTAAAATGATAACCCGCATGGGTATAATCCTGTATTCTTCTACAAGTATTTGTATACATTCAAAATGTTGTTTAGAATTTAATTACATTTTTGTTTTCGGATTAAAACAATTTATTACACTCGTATGTTTATCTCGACACGTTTCGCAGATATGAACTTCATTGGGAGAACTATAATATAAAATATAATCCAGCGAAATTCATAACAATAGATCGATACAAACTTGCCCTCAACACACCTTCATATTATTATTATTTTTATTATTATTTATAGCTATGATGACTGGTAAAAAAATCCAGGTGTAAAATTTCCCACGGAGGCGGTGTCTTTGAAATCATATATATTTATTTTGCAGTACTTATGTTATAATCTATTTAATTATATTCCCAATTGATTGTGTTTTATTCCGAAAGTGTTTTATTTATGGTATTATTTACTGTGAAAGGAAATATACACAATATATAAAGTTATACTAAAAGAGCCGCTGCCATATCCGATGTAATGAATGACTCATAAAAACAAAAACAAAAATTGATACTTATATTATTTATTATTTTATATTTAGTGTGCTTGCACTTACGTTTATTGACGGCGTTTGTCGACGTTAAACACAAGTGGAAGCACACTAAACACACAATAAAGAAGTATCTTAATAGATGGCGCTAGTGTAGACTGAACTAAAAAATATATGAAGATAAGCGCAGCATTCTAGCATATATACAACTTCCAAAAATTTGTCAGACGTGGTGATCGTAAGAAGGGCGGAATGGGGAATGTTGTTAAACATAAAGTGATCGCTCAACCCAACAAATGACAGGTCATAAGTTCTGGAAGCGCCTCGGCCACCATATTCTGTTCCCAGAAAACAATTTACATATTCGTCTCTATTGAGATACAATTAATCCTTACAAAAAATATATAATTATCCGCAATGGGTAAAATCCAGTATTTGTCTACAAGAATTTGTATACATTCAAAATGTTGAATAAAGAAGAAATTTGTATTTTTTTTTTTTTGTTTTCATTATATATGGTGTTTTTTTTTAGAGGTTTGGTTTTTAAACTGGCAACATTGTTTCTACAGACTGTCAATTTGACAGTTGATAGTTGATTTGTAGTAAGTACGTTTTGCCATTTCACCATGAATAGACTGAATATCAATGTACCTATTTCAGAAAATAATATTTAAATACTTTGAAATTACTGTTTTCATGAGTTAACTATTACTGATATATAAACTAACTAATCGTCACGCCGTCTTCCCGGAGGGGTAGGCAGAGAGGATGGACCGCCACACCGATCTGTCCTGACATACCTCTCTCGCTTCCTTCACATTCATACATCGTAACATGCATTCTGCCGACTTCAAATATGGCCGCCTTTAAGTATTTGATTAATTTGGTCATGCCATGCTTTCCTTGGTCTTCCACGACTTCTCTTCCCACTCACACTGCTTGAATACAACATTTTAACCATTATTCTCTCGTCCATTCGTTTCATTTGTCCAAACCATATCAGGGATCCTTTTTTAATTTGACTTATTATGCAATCATCTGCCTTACATTTAATCCTTATTTCTTGGTTCGGTATTCTATCATATTATATATCGTTTTCAGATATATAATATAAAAGATTCAATAATATTTTAAATTGTAATATGTGCTACTAAATATTTGGAATAACTTTTATGGGAAGGGGGCTTTGAACATTTATTTTTCTTGTAAAGAGGGCGGTGGCCCAGAAAAGTTTGGAAACCTATGGTCCAGAGGAAGACCTAGGAATACGTGGATGATTCAGTGCAATAGCGTCTTGCAGAGAAATGGATTGAGTGAAGGCGATACTCAGAACCGTTCGTGGTACAGTCTGAGATAAAGAGCCGACCCCAAAAGTCAATACAGACAATGAGTGGGATAGCGTCAGGAAGAAGATGTGCAGTTGACCGTAGTTCTCATAGTGGGTTGGTTTATTTTTTCTCTTAGACTTTTGATCATATAGCAATGAAAGTACACTCATCACAAAATTATCGATCATCAATACCTTGGAATCTTTTATATTTTTTTAGATTGATTTACTTAGAATCCGATTAGAATTGTTAGTAGGCGCTATAATCACTAATATATGCGTATATATATTAGTTAAATAACATTATCTTATGTATATTAATTATCTAAATTATACATATTATCGCTACAAGATAAATAAAATTAAAACAGCTGTTTGTACCTGGATACACGTGTATTTTAATATTACGTATTTTAATTATTATCTATTATTATTACATAATTAAATAATTCGAATGACGACCTTCGTGGCAGAGCGGTTACGAGCTCTGACTTCCATGCCGAAGGTCCTGGGTTCGATTCCCGGCGATGGCAGTGTGATTGTCACACTGTCTTTGGTCTGGTGTAGAATTCACGTGACAATAAAATGGCGATAGATTGGCTACCTATCACATGTCACGAGAATCAATATAATAGCTAAAAATAAAAATTGTATACAGTAATTGGGTCCAAACGACCTGTTGTGTACATAAAAAAAAAAAAAAAAAAAAAAAGAATGGTTCAGAAAGTATACGTTAATGATGTAAATGGTGTACGAAGTCGAGACAGACATTAATCAAATTTTAAAGGTTGGTCATGTTAGAAGTCGGAGGAATCGACGTGCGTGTATGACTCGTTGTATGAATGTGGAGGAAGCTAGAGAGGTTTGCCAGGATAGAGTAGTGTGGCGGTCCATTCTCTCTGCCTACCCCTGCGGGGAAACGGCGTGATGGTTTGTTTTTTTGTTTGTTTGTTCGAATGAAACCATCTGTTTTCTAGAAGGAATGACATGTTTCGCATCGCTATGGCATTCTTCTTCTTCTGGACAAATGCCTCCTCCATTCGCTTCCACGTCACTCTGTCTTGTGTAGGCTGCATCCAGGTTATTCCGACATGTTTGTTCAGATCGTCCTTCCACCGTAGTTGCAATCGCCCTGCACGTCTCTTTGCCGTCCACGGTCTCCAAGTCAACAGTCTTCTTGTCCATTTTTCGTCTGAGCTTCTGGCTACGTGACCTGCCCATTGCCATTTTATTGTCGCTACCTGATGGATGATGTCAGTGTCCTTTGTTTTTTCTCTCACCGTATCGTTTCTGACTCTGTCTCTTAGACTTATTCCTAACATAGCTCTCTCCATGTCTCTTTGGGTCACTCGTAGTTTCTCAGCACTTTGTTTGGACAATGTTATAGTTTCAAGACCATAAGTACCAACTGGCAGAATACACGCTTCATAAACTTTTCGTTTCAGGTTGATCGGTATTTTACGGTTTTAGGCATTATCAAATTGATAATATCTTAGCAAGGCGAAACAAAAATGGCCTGGTAAATACTTAGCGGCATTGGGACGATCACAATAGGCTGAAGAAGAAGTGGATGTAGATGTGTTTTTTGTAGTGATCTTTTATGGATATTTTTCTCTTGTTTAATCTAACACAATGCTACGGATATTTCTTCACTATATCTAAGAACAGAGTAATTATGAAAGAGTAAATACCATTATCTGACTCTACAGTTTGTTGTTAGTTCTTGCTGTGGTGTGTTATACTCGTACATTATTATTTTTAAAATGTTTTAAAAATATTTTATTTTTATTGATAAAATTTTGAAGTTCTTGCTGGAGTTGGATTGTTTTAAGTGCCTAATAACGGTGGATACGTGGTATATAAATTAAATAAACACAAAAGTCTGGATCGTCAAGCTGTGCACCTGTGCACCATCTAAAATAGTGGTTCCCAAAGTGGTCCCAACGGTCCCTGGGATCATTGAGGGGGTCCGTGTAAACTTGATTTGGGGGTCCCTGAACAATGTCAGGGGGTCCGCGCATGGTTTATTATAAAATAAAATAAATTGTGACAAATTCTTATTAATATGGAAGTTATAATAAATAACAACGGAAATTTTTCGTTGGTTACCGTCCCCCGGAAGACCGCCAAAGAGATGGAGGGATACTTCCCAAGAGAGGCCAGTCTAACTACAGGAACAGACCAAAGGTCTAAAAAAAGAAGAAGAAGATAAGTAATAGCATTATTAATTGTTATAATCGACCGACAATTTCATAAAAATAAATAAATAAATTGTAATATTGTAACACTGTTTCGAATGAAACAGTTAATAATGTTAATGTTTCCGCCAAAACAATGTTTCTTCTAACTCTTTTAACCAATTGTTGTGAAACTTGTCATTTTCCAACTACTGAATCATCCTTTTTTCACTTCACACGCTTCAGCAAATCACCCCGTATAAGTGCATACAAAATGATTCGAAGATAAGGCAATCAGCTGTAAAAATATACAGACATAAACAAATGAAAGAACTCTAGTGGCGCTAAATAGGCAGAAACATGTTTTGATAGAACTCAATTATGAAACGTTTGTTAAAATATTAAGAAAAAGAACAACCATAGACACAATTTTACTTTCTGAACTAATAAAAATAATTCCATCGTAAAAAGTAACTTAGTAACTAACGAACTAACCATCACGCCATTTCCCCGGAGGGGTAGGCAGAGAGGATGGATCGCCACAATGCCCTGTCCTGGCATACCTCTCAGGCTTCTTCTACATTCATACATCGTACCATGCACACACGTCGATTATTCCGACTTCGAATGTGGCCGCCTTTTAGTAATTGATTCATTTGGTCATGCCATGTTTTTCTCGGTCGTCCTCGGCTTCTTTTCCCACTCACGCTGCTTGTGTACAACTTTTTGGCCATTCTACTCTCATCCATTCGTTCCATATGTCCAAACCATCTCAGGGATCCTTTTTTAATTTTATTCATGATGCAGTCATCTGCCTTACATTTCTTTCTTATTTCATCGTTCGGTATTCTATCATACAACGTTTTCCCGCACATTCTTCTTAGTGATCTCATTTCTACGGCGTTTATCCTGCTTTCATCCTTCTTTTGCCAGCTCCTAGCTTCACTACTTACTCAATTGATACCCACAATTAGGGTAAGGCCACACCGGAGTGCCTGGGTAGGAGTCAAGACAGAGTTGGCTTGTGATCACGCCCTGTGGCGCGGAGCGTATAGTGTGGTCGGTCCCATAGTGCGCCATACCTTGGTTCCCCGGTTGTTCATTGGTGTGGCCGTGCCCTTAGCATTCCAAATATGAAATCTCTTTAATACGACAAGCGATCAAGTGGATCATTTTGCGCAAAAATCGTTATGAAAAATACATTGAAATGAATGTAATTCACGTGGCGGCAGCAAGGGATTTGCTTTATTGAAGCGAATCGAAATGATACGCGTAGCATTGTTGCACTTCTTTCAGTTAAACTATTATATTTGCTGGATGGGTTGCACTCGGGTCGATTACCTTCATTGAAGCACCTTGTGATGTACGACATTTTTCGTTTTGTTGTCAGGTGCGAGAACGAACAAAGCGTATGGTTTGCGGACACGCGATACTACGTACAATGGACCGTGAGAGAAACATTCATTTTCTAGATTCAGGCCACAAACACCCGAGGATTTGCATTGTGATTTGTTAATCATCATGGCGAATAAAACATAGCGCTACATAGTCGATGTTTTGAGGCAAGCGTTTATTTCATATGACAATATGAATTTTCTTCATAATTTAAGTTTTCGCAATTTATTCCGATGTTTTAATAGTTATTCTGCTATTCGGGACGGAAAAAAAAATCCAACAAATCAAAGATCATAAAAATCGGTCCAGCCGTTCGTAAATAATAGATAGTCTAACACGACTTTTTTATTTTATTTTTATTTATTTTTTTTACATTTTTTACATATTCTGTTAAAAAAAAACAATTTACATCTTCGTCTCTATTGAGATACAATTAATCCTTAACACGAATTTGTTTTTTATAAATATAGGGTGATTTTTTTAGAGGTTTGGTTTTTAAACTGGCAACAATGTTTCTACAGACTGTTTATTTGACAGTTGGCAGTTGATTTGTAGTCAGTACATTTTGCCATTTCACCACGAATATACTGACGTCAGAACAGCGCTTGCAAATAGTGCAAATTTATTTTGAAAATCATGGTTCGGTTCGCCAAACTTATATTGCACTACGTCCATTTTACGGTCGTCATAATAGTCCATCCGAGCAAGTTATTCGGAAGACCATGGATCGTTTTCGCACCACGTACACTCTAGTGAATAATACGCATCCACAAAGACGACAATTGTCGAAAATTGGATTTCACGATTGCGCTTCGTTCGAACTAGCCGTGGCGCTCATATGCCCGAAATCATATTTAAACAATAATGGCATAAAATTATCTATTAAATAAAGCCAATTTCATAGACATTAACATTATTTTTAAGTGTTTTTTTTTTTTTTTTTAAACACCCTTTATATAGCAATGTGTATAAAGGTGTTTTTTTTAGAGGTATACAAGTTCAAAATGAAAAAAAAACACATTAAAATAATGTAAATGTCTATGATATTGGCTTTATTTAATAAATAATTTTATACCATTATTGTTTAAATATGATTTCTGGCATATGAGCGCCACGGCTAGCTCGAATGAAGCGCAATCGTAAAGTTCAATTTTCGACACCTTTATTGAACAACTGGGTGAAATGGCAAAACGTACTGACTACAAATCAACTGTCAACTGTCAAATTGACAGTCTGTAGAAACAATGTTGCCAGTTTAAAAACCAAACCTCTAAAAAAAACACTCTATATATAGATATAGATATTCTTTCGCCAGGCCTGCCCCTGACATAATGCACAATGCACGCGGTGGTCACCGAGGGCGGAGGTGTTGTGCCCTTTAGATAAGGGAACTTTTTTCAAGTCCAATGTTGTCCGACGATAATGGGAACAATATTGACTCTTATCAGAACTGGATATTACGACGCATCACCTTGATAAACGATCTAAAATAATCAGGCTTATCTCGTGATTGTTCGGGATTATCCTCGTTTATTACTTGCAACTTTAAACATCACACTTTTACCCTGCGAAATGACGTGAAATTTATATATTCGCCTTCACTTTAACCAGCTCTAGTGACCTCCCCAGAGAAGTGGGGTCACAGGTGGATAGGGCTGCAGCGGTTGCAGGCTGCCTGAAAGATGTCATATGGAGAAACAAGGACATGAGGACTGACAGCAAGGTACGCATCTATAAGACCTGTGTGCGACCAATCCTCACATATGGCATTGAATCGAGGGCAGTCACTGTCAAGACAAGGAGCATGCTCAGGTCAATCGAGATGAAAACACTCCGCGCTATAGCTGGCAAGACCCTACGTGATCGAGTTAGGAATACAGCAATCCGAGAAATCTGCGAGGTCGAAGATGTGGTCAGATGGAGACGTCAAAGACGGCGATACTGGCATCAACACGTAGAAAGGATGAGCTCAAATAAGATACCATACATAGCTCTCCATGGAACGCCAAACGGACAACGCCGACCAGGAAGACCCCCGAAACGGTGGAGAGAAAGCTGGAGTTCAGCGTCTCAAGAGGACCCGCATGAAATAACAGACTCTTGAGTCTACCAAAAGTGAAGAAGAAGAAGAAGCCTTCACTTTGTATTGTAGATTCATATTTGAATAAATATAACTGCACTTAGTATTTTTACAACACTTCAATACACATAATAATTTAATAAAACGATGTTTTTTTAACTACTTCTATTCTGTCTTTATTTCGACAGCGACCGGTTTCGCCAGGCTCGCTGGCATAGACCAGTCTGTCTGCCATCAGCCTGGCGAAACCGGTGTTATACATCTTATATGTTAATATACGATTTTTCTGGTTTATTTTTGTTGGACAAGTGTTACACAAAGCAATATTTTAAAATCAAATTAACAAATATAATAAATAACACTCAAATTATTGAGGTTTTTAATTGAAATTTCTTGGTAGAAGTTCATTTTAAATAATTAAAACAAAAAAAAAATTATACAAAATTTATTTATTATTATGTACGAGTATTTAGTGTGCTTCCACTTGTGTTTATGATGTAGGTACCAGAAGATGGCAGCAAGCTGCCGAAACCGGTCGAACATAAACGGAAGCAATAATCCTATTAAACCGCATCTCTTCGGATGTGGACATCTTCCACGATAGTGAGGCTACCCTCAGAAAGCATCTATCTCTTATGTATTAAATTGCTATTTGCTTCTCTTCTTATTGTACAACAATGTTTATTTTTACTGAATTGTTCTCGGTTATTTTTTTTAATTGTCTTCTGTTTGTTTTCTTATCATATTCTTAGTATTTTTTTTTTTTAATTATTGTTATTATTTTGTATATAAAACTAACTAACTAACCGTCACGCCGTCTCCCCGAAGGGGTAGGCAGAAAGAATGGACTGCCACACTTTTCTTTCCTGACATATTTCTCTCGCTTCCTAAACATTTATACATCGTGTCATGCACACGCGTCGATTTCTCTGACTCCTCGTGCCACGTTTTCCTCGGTCTTCCTCTATTTCTGGTTCCATTTACATCATTAACATATTACTTTTTTACCATTCTTTCTTCATTCATTTTTTCCATATTTCCAAACCATCTTAATGATCCTTTCATTATTTTGTTCATGACACCATCATTCGCACCGCATTCACTTCTTATATTTTCATTCGGCACTCTATCATACACAGAGTATCCACACATTATTCTAAGAGTATATTTACCCCCGGAAAAATTTCGGAGATCGGGCATTCGCAGTGGCAGGTCCGTCCGCCTGGAATATGCTTCCTGCACGCCTCAGATGCATTGACAATCCGACAGACTTTAAATCTCACCTAAAAACCCACCTTTTCAAAATATCCCATAAAATGTAAACAACGGTTATCTGATTGCTGGTGTCACATGCAGCTCTCATGACTAAAAACATTGTCAAAGCGCCCTTGAGGTGAGCTATTCACGAAAACGGTGCTATACAAATTAGCCTAATTATTATTATTATTATTATTATTATTTGTATATTGTGATTATAAACTTTGAAATTGATATTATTCTGGATTTAATTGTATCTCAATAGAGACGAAGATGCAAATTGGAAACTGAATATGGTTGATCAAGGTGTTTACATGACTTATGACCTGTCATTGGTTGGGTTAAGCGCACGCTTTATGTAATACAACATTTCCCATTCCACCTTTTTTGTTTATGACCATGTAAGACAAATTTTTGGAATTTGTATATATGTTACAAATCTATGCCTAATATCACATGTCAGTTTCAACATGCCATCTATGAGGTTTTGAATTACATATGTTAATATTTTTAAGATTACTTAATCCACATACTAACGCCATCTATGGAGATTAATTTTTAGCATTTAGCAGAACTACTTTATTAACACAATGTGAAAGGCTATCGCCATTAGTGCATTGTTAGAAGCCGCCTGGATACAAGTATAAGTATACATTCACAAAAAATATTGATATTATTCTGTAATGTTTATAAATTTTTTGAATAAATTGAATTGAATCATAAACACAAGTGGAAGCTCACTAAATACATAATAATAAAGAAATTTTGTATCAATTTTTTTTGTTTTCATTATTAATAATACTGTTTCACATTTCCAATGCGTTTGACTAAAAATATTTTTAAATGAAATCTTCCGCTGCATTCGTCAGTGGTGACCCAAAATTCTAAATTAAATATTTTTATAACGCACGGAGTATATTTTTGTAGCTGTTATCTTAAAATATACAAGCGGAAAAATATCTTCGTATTATCCAGTGCGAACCAGCTTCTTCTTATTGTAGAACTTGTGGCCTGTTTCTTAAGAGGAATTAATCTCCTGCGAGGTCGACTCCCAGCTGTCGATCCACCTCTTTAATGGTCTACCCTGGGGTCGTCTACCTTAGATGTCGTCAATACGATGAGAGGGAAGTCAGGATAGATCCATTCTTGTATTCGTAGCTGGGTACCAATAGTCTACAGATAAGGAGGGATGGGTTCCCATTTCTTCAAACTTATCAGGCGATACTTCGAGAATACCGTCATCTTGGAGAGTATCCATCTTTATGTTCCGGATGGTTATCTTAGGTAGCGTCAGCACAGACTGTTTTATCTCCCCACCCTCCTCTAGTGATGCCGGTGGGGAAATATCGGGAACATGATCGCTTCAGAAATCGACGTCTTTCATATTAGTGAAAGTACGTTCAGAAGACAAATAATACTCTTGACTTTAAAGAGTCTATTGTATTCCTAAAGTCGAACCATCTCTCATGCGTTTCTGGTATTATATACATTTTATACGTAATTATGTTTTACCTAGTATTTTACCATTATTATATTTTACCTGTTCTTAATATTTCTCTTTACATAAATATTTGTTTTTAATATCTTTGAAAAATAAGCTGATTTGATTGATTGATTGAATCTTCACACGTGTGGTTACTAGTATCTTCTCCTTTACCTCCCCCACCTAAAATAACATTGTTCACTAATGCTGAAAGACATTTATTTTTGGGAAAACTTTTTTCAACCTCAAAATATTTTTTGAATGGCGTGATGGTTAGTTAATTAGTTAGTTAGTTAGTTATGTCGGGGTTAAATGCATAACCCAGATAAGCATATTTCATGTGGAAACTACAGAGCTATTAGTATTTTGAGTGTTGTTGGTAAAATCTATGGCAGAATTTTAATAGAAAGAGTAAGAAAGACGACGAGTGATAGAGTTTGGGATGTGCAAGGCGCCTTTATGAATGGCAGAGGATGTATGGATCAAATTTTTGCACTTCGTACAGTGACAGAGAAGTTTCTGGCCAAAAACCGTAAACTCTTCTGTGCGTTTGTCGATTTGCAAAAAGCATATGATCGCGTAGATAGAGGTAAACTATGGGAAATATTGTCGGAATATGGAATAAACACAAAACTGATCACGGCAATTACATCGCTGTACACAGAAAGCACTGCTAGTGTCAGAGTAAATGGGGATCTTACAGCCTGGTTTGATATCAATAAAGGTGTCAAACAGGGTTGCGTAATGTCCCCGTGGTTATTTAATCTGTATATGGACAAATGTATGAAAGAGCTGAAAGGGTTGGATGTAGGTGCCAAAATGAGCTGTCTCTTGTAAGCGGATGACGCTGTCCTACTTGCAGACAACGAGCATGAACTACAAGTCCTGGTGAATTGTATGTATGAGGTATGCATGCGAAATGATCTGATGATGAATGTTAATAAGGTAATGATTTTTGAAAAGGAAGGAAGCATGACAGTCTGCAACATTAGTGTAAACGGTGAAAATCTGGAACAAGTGGATGAATTTGTTTATTTAGGAAGTATGTTTACAAAGGATGGGAGGGTGGAGAAGGATATTGAAAGAAGGGTTGGGGCAGGCAAGAGAATAAATGGTGCACTTAAAGTTGTCATCGCAAACAAAAGCCTATCCAAAAAAGCCAAGATGGCAGTGCACAATGGTGTTCTTGTGCCGACCCTTATGTATGGAAGTGAAGCATGGAACTGGCAAAAGAAGGATGAAAGTAGAATAAATGCAGTAGAAATGAGATCTCTCAGACGAATGTGTGGCAAATCTGTATTTGATAGAGTGACAAATGCAAATATAAGAAGTGAATGTGGTGCGAATGAAAGTGTTATGAACAAAATAAGGAAAGGGTCATTAAGATGGTTTGGACACATGGAAAGAATGAGTGAAGACAGAATGGTAAAGAAGGTATATGTAAACGGCGTGAACGGAGCTAGAAATAGAGGAAGGCCGAGGAAAACGTGGCACGATCAAATCAATCAAATATTGAATGTCGGACACGTGAGGAGTCGGAGAAATCGACGTGCGTGCATGACAAGATGTATGAATGTAGAGGAAGCGAGAGAAGTATGTCAAGACAGAACAGTGTGGCGTTCCATTCTTTCTGCCTACCCCTCCGGGGAGACGGCGTGATGGTTAGTTAGTTAGTTAGCATATTTCATGATGAAATATATGACACGAATAACCGAAAAACGCCTGACTCAGGACCTACTTATCAAAACCGATGATTCTAGGGCCCAGATATATTCGGTTTGTCCACTAGGTCACTAGAGCAGGGCATCGTGTACAAAGGCAAGCAATGCATATAAAAGCGGTACTTCCGACCACCCAATACGTCAGTCAGTATTACGACTTCTAACAGACACGAGTCTAATAAGTCTACGCCACGAGGGATCTCGGACGCCCTCCCCCGCTAACCTACGAAGCCATGCTACAACAGTATTCCTTCTTGCGACTTCTAACCGACACGAGTCTACGCCGTCAAGTCTACGTACGAGAAACCTCCGACCCTCCTACCGAGCTACGCAACTGTCTACACTGCTACGCCACGTAACTTCCGACGAGTCTTCACTCCAGCCGACCGACGCTACTGCCCAGTGAGCCATCAGCCCCAGCTGCTATCGATGTCCAGGCGCACGCTCCATCACGAGTACATAATACTGTTAACGTATGATTACTTGTGACCTGCAATAAACGTCGAAACGTCCACCGTCTTTCAACCCTCACCACATCCCCCAAAGTGGTGCCCCCGACGACGGTCTGTCACCCCCAAAGTTAATTACCATATTCTGCTCCATTTACTAGTGTATATAAACTGCAACGAGTTGAAGTTTCGTCACATTTGATAATGCCTTAGAAGGGCGAAACATGTCATTCCCATAACATATAATAAAACTTCTAGAAAACTGACGCGTTCATTCATATTAATTATTTAATGTGGAGATTTACATCATTGTTCAAGAAACAATAAATATGGAAAGATTATAATTATTATAATAAATTTTAAAGTTAAATTTTAACAGCGGGATGACGAATAAGTTGAAAGATTTCAAATAAAAAATTGTACTTGTTTTCAATTGTAGTCTACAATTTCAGAAATTTTCGTCTACTTGTAATTAGGCCATACGTGATAAAAAAAACGCTCTTTTAGAAATTGGCAATTAAAATAATCTCTTACAATGTAAATGTACGCAATATATCTTTATCAAAAGAATTTTTAAACGACCAATTAAATAATCGATTTTATTTTTATGGTTTTAAATTGACTGTAACTACATTTGGATGTATCAAATGTCTCAACTTTTTAATCTAGTTTTTAACCTTTTGGTGGTCATGATGTTTTTCAAAATACTAGCTAGATAAGTTACCGTCCGTAATTTATTTTGAAAATAATAAATTAAAACTAACTAACCGTCACGCCGTTTCCCCGGAGGAGTAGGCACATGTATCTACGATGAAGGATCTCGGAATCATCTATGAGAGTAGGCTGACTTTTCGTGCACATATCGAGAGGATTTGTGGCATTGCACTGATGATGTTGGGGTTCATCGTCCGGACCGGAAGAGTTTTCAGGGATCCCAATGTGCTCAGAGTCCTATACAACGCATTGGTTCGGAGCAGGCTCGAGAGTGGTTCTGTGATATGGAGTCCTCACGAGGCGAGATATTCCGTTATGCTAGAGAGGGTTCAGAAAAAATTTCTGAGGTATCTCTACATGAGGGAATATAGTAGTTATCCGTGGCTCTATCCCACGGCATTTCTTCTGGGAATGCTCGGAACCAATTCTTTACAGCTTCGAAGAGATGGACATCTAATAACCCATTTCTTCAGATTAATTAGGGGATACTTCGAGAACTCGGCCGTACTGGAGGATGTTGGTCTTTTTGTCCCCGAATGATATCTTCGACAGCGATAGCACAGATTGTTTTACCTACCAGCCGCCAGAAACAATCTGCCTCTGGTGACACCGGTGGGAAGAGCAATTAGTCTGCTGAACGCGGTCTCCTCGGAGATCGACGTCTTTCATATTAGTGAAAGTACGTTCAGGGGACAAATACTCTTGACTTTAGAAAGTGTCTTGTCTTCCTAACGTCGAACCATCACTAATGCGTTCCTAGTATTATGTGGTTTGTATATAATATTTGACCTGTACTCAATAGATGCCTTAAATATTTATGCTGTTTTTAATGTCTTTTGAGTAAAGAAACTGATTTGATTTGATTGATTCGATTGACACTCCGCTCATTTTGGCACCTGCATCCAACCCTCATAAATTCTTTACATTACCCAACCAATTACCGAAATTTCTTGTATTCTTAGTTAGTTAGAAAGTTTCAATCCTGGGATTGGTTTGCAGCAATTTCTTCTATTCTTCTCTTCCATTCTTCCCTGTCTTGTGCGGCTCTTTTGAAATCTGCATATGATGAGCAGCGCACGTCCACCAACAGGTCCTCCAGGTACTCTCGGCGTGGGCGTCCCCTAGAGTTTGTCCCCTCATACCCTCCATTATGGCATGCAAGAGACCTTCTTGTCGTATTACATGACCGATCCATCTTGCACGCCTTTCGGACAAGGTCCTGAGCAGTATTCCTGTATTCTTATAATAAATATATTATAATTAATAACCTTTCTCAGCGAGCCTTTTAGACTATCTTATCAACAACAACAACAAAAATTGCTGAGTATTCTAAAGCATTTCCACACTTATCATTTTTTTTTCTAGTAATTTGATGTTTGATAAGGTAAACGAGTAATTTATTAATCTCACGTCAGTGTAGTTGTGTAGATAAGTACGCTTGTGTGTGTGTGCATAAAATATCACTTATGAATTGTACACACTCGTACATAGGCAATATTAATAATTATTATCGGAAGATAAATTTTGGCGGTTCGAAAACAAAAAAATAAGAGCAAATACGTAGATTGTGTATGTGTAAGCCTTGTGTACGTAGACAATTACATGACTTACTCGTTTCAATCACAATTGATAAACAAACCTGGCAAAGACCAAGGTGATGGGCACGGAAAGGCTTGAAATCAACGTGGACGGCAACAGAATTGAGAATGTCCAAGAATATACATACCTGGGACACAATATTCCATTGGGCCAAGGTAACCAAACCGCAGAGCTAAAAAGAAGAATTGGACTAAGCTGGGCAGCTTTCGGAAACATGAGTTACATCCTTAAAAACCGGAAAATACCGATCAACCTGAAACGAAAAGTCTATGAAGCCTGCGTTCTGCCAGTTAGTACTTATGATTTTGAAACTGTTACATTGTCCAAACAAAGTGCCGAGAAACTACGAGTGACCCAAAGAGCCATGTTAGGAATAAGCCTAAGAGACAGAGTCAGAAACGATACGGTGAGAGAAAAAACAAAGGTCACTGACATCATCCACCGGGTGGCGACTCTAAAATGGAAATGGGCAGGTCACATAACCAGAAGCTCAGATGAAAAGTGGACAAGAAGACTGCTGACTTGGAGACCGTGGACGGCAAAGAGAAGTGCAGGGCGACCGCAACTACGGTGGAAGGATGATCTAAACAGACACGTCGGAATAACCTGGATGCATGCAGTCTGCACAGGACAGAGTGACATGGAAGCGAATGGAGGAGGCCTTTGTCCAGGAGTGGACGGGAATAAGCTGAGGAAGAAGATTAAGAAGAAGATTATAAACAATCTTCTTCTTCTTCTTAGTGTAGGCCTTGTGGCCTGTTTCTTAAGAGGATTCATCTCTTTGGTGGTCAGCCCGGGGGTCGTCTACCTTGGGGCTGGTCGTGCAACACAATGAAGGGGAGACCGCATGGATCCATTATAAATAATGAAAATAAATTTAAAATATTTTTTTAAAACGTATATTTAGTTGAAATCCACTAATGTTTGTGTCTTCGACCGGTTTCGACAGCCAGAAGATGGCAGCAAGCTGTCGAAACCGGTCGAATACACAAACATTAGTGGATTTTAACAAAATATACATTAAAAATATTTTTAATTTTATTTGTTTCATTACTTACAATGAACTTCTGCCGTGAAATTTCAAATAACTAACTAACTAACAAACCGACGTGATGGTTTGTTAGTTTGACAACAATGAAAAGTATTTTATTAAGAAAGTATATATAAGGTTCCCACCACCACCCGAGACTGTTATAGGACGCAGCGACGCCCTTTCGTCAGTCTCGCTGCACTATCTAGGCCTGTTCCTTGTCCATCCGGGACTTACGTTAATTTAATTTAGCCTTTTCTTGTCATCAATCAAAAGGGTGACAGACCACATTTAATCTATTCTTTTAACCTTATATATCTCCCGCGCGGCCTCACATCTCTTTATTATGAAATAAAATCAGAAGTAAATATTATATAAAGCACACCTTAAATTAGTAAAAACACATTAATACACAATAGGACAAATATATAACAAACTAAATTTTAAAACAGGAAGAATACAGTGTACGAGGGAGGCGGGAAAATGTAAAGTAAGAATGAATAAATTGGGATGGGATGGATGGAGGACAGGTTTTAGAAAATTCGAAAAGGTTTGTGGCAAGAAAGTATACGTAAACGATGTGAATGGAGTACGGAGTCTAGGAAGATCGAGGAAAACATGGTATGACCAAATTAATTAAATTTTAAAGGTCTGCCATGTAAGAAGTAAGAAGAATCGACGTGTGTGTGATTCGCTGTACGAATGTGGTCGAATCTATAGTTGAAAGTAAGGGAAACGGGGTGATGGTATGTCTGTTTGTTTTATAAGTATAAATAGGAGTTAACACTGTAGAATTTTATAATTATAAATGGAGTTATAAATAGAGGAAGACAGAGGAAAACGTGGCACGATCAAATAAATCAAATATTGAATGTTGGCCACGTCAGAAGTTGGAGAAATCGAAGTGCGTGCATGTGCACGTGTATGAATGTTAAGGAAGCGTGAGAAGTATGTCAGGAAAAAAAGTGTGGCAGTCCATTATTTCTGCATACCCCTTCGGAGAGACGGCGTGATGGTTAGTTAGTTAGTTAACTGTTGGATTTCGGGATTTTCTTGAGCTCGCCTGATATAATAAAGTGGATGTGATTATGAGTAGTGATTCGTTCCAATTTCGAATTAGATTCGTCCGAATAAAAGACAATTTAATCAATTGAATCCTTAGTATTAATAATGCGTGATTGGCTGGATACTTCATTCGTCTGTCTCCCGGTCCAGACAACGGATTGAGATCACGAAAAATTCAATCATTGTCCAATTCATATATACATGTACATATGAAAAAAATACGCTGAAACAAAGCATTAATTAGACCTATGGTAAATATAAACGACCCACATAGTGGTATTTTGGCTAATTAGGCGACCAAATCAACATCTTTGTATTTTTATTTGAAAACTAACTAACTAACTAGTGACTAAGACGCGGTGTGATGGGTTGCGAACCTCATCGCCACCAACAGGCATCTCCCGTGCATACTTCGATCGCCCAACACCCACAAAATAAATCTCAAACAAATAATATAAAATACAATGATATAAAATAAAATAACAAAATAAAAATAATTTAACACAAAATGTTCTTTTTAGATGGTACACATATTGACTATTAAATTTATGTTCCACGAATCCACCGTTTTTTAATTTAGCACATAATGTAATAACACATAATGTTTTTTTCGATGTTGCACATGTTGACATGGACGATCCGGACTTTTGTGTTTATTTAATTTATGTTACACGTATCCACCATTTTTTAAATTATCTGTAATAAGGCACTTAACCAGCAAGAACTTAAAAATAATATTGAAGAAATTATTCAAATTGTCATTGGAATAAATGAAAAATTTATTTTTACACCTGTCAAAATTCTTTATAAAAACGATAAAACTAATATAATATTAACAGCAAAACAGTACAAACGTATAACGTTTCACAATTAACTTATTATAAAGTGCGGCAACAGTTAAATTGACCAAAAAAATTCACTTTTACACGAAATATCTCCAAATTTACAGGAGAACCACATGAACCAAACCAAATTTTCAAAACATATTTTTATTTTAAATTATTTATATTTTTAAATTGACCTTAGATTTAACATTTTGTTAACATATTTTTTAGAAAAGTTTAATTTGATATCCTTCTTCTTCTTCTTATTTTGGTGCCGTGTCAGGTCCCCTCAACGTTGGCGATCACTGGAGCAAAGGCATCTCTATCCTGCGCCATTTGGAACAGGTTCTGAACTCTTGTTATTCCTGTCCACTCTTTGATGTTCCGCAGCCAGGACAGCTGCCTTCTACCAACTCCCCGACGTCCCTCAACTTTACCCATTAAAATCAGTCGAAAGAGGCAGTAGAAATCAGATCTCTTAGACGATTGTGTACATTCTCTGTGTATGATAGAGTGTCGAATGAAAATAAGAAGTGAATGCGGTGGGAATGATGGTGTTATGAGCATAATAATGAAAGGATCATTAAGATGGTTTGGACATATGGAAAGAATGAATGAAGAAAGAATAGTAAAAAATGTATATGTTAACGATGTAAATGGAACCAGAAATAGAGGAAGACCGAGGAAAACGTGACACGATCAAATAAATCAAATATTTAATGTCGGCCATGTGAGGAGTCAGAGAAATCGACGCTCGTGCATGACACGATGTATGAATGTTGAGGAAGGGAGAGAAATGTGCCAGGAAAGAAAAGTGTGGCAGTCCATTATTTCTGCCTACCCCTTCGGGGAGACGGCATAATGGTTAGTTAGTTAATTAATTATTATATTCGTATCACATTTTTTTTATTCTTTATGAGATTTACGGAACAGCTGTTTCGCCAATCTATGTTAGCGTCATGGGGTGTTTGTAACACCTTGATATTAATATGATCTAGCAATCTCCGCAATATTACAATCAATGCAATCTTGCAATCCTTATGATCTTGAAATCACTGCTATATATTATATAATGTATTGCAATCTCTCAAACATCATGAATCCACAATATATATTTTTTTATTGAAATCATTGAAGTATTGCAATTAATGTGATCTTGCAATTATTGCGATCTTTCATCCCCCAATGTTATTTTAAACTTTTGAAATTAATTCAATAAAACAACAACAACAAACCATCACGGAGACCTCAACCAGAGAATGGACCGCCACACTACTCTATCCTGGCACACCTCTCTAGATTCCTCCACATTCATACATCGAGTCATACACGCACGTCGATTCTTCCGGCTTCTGACATGACCAACCTTTCATATTTGATTAATTTGGTCATGCCATGTTTTCCTCGGTCTACCTCGACTCCTTACTCCATTTACATCGTTAACGTATACTTTTTTAACCATTCTTTCTTCATCCATGCGCTCCATATGTCCGAACCAACGCAGCGATCCTTTCATAATTTTGTTCATAATACCTTCTTTCGCTCTACATTCCTTCCTAATATCAGCATTTGAGATTCTGTCGTACATCGTTCTACCACACATACGTCTTAGGGACCTCATCTCTACCGCATTTATCCTGCTCTCATCTTTCTTCTGTCTGTTCCATGCTTCGCTTCCATACATAAGGGTTGGGTTCAATAAAATAAAAAGGGTTTTCTGTGGCGATAATTTTGTTGTTATTGTATCGTTATATTTATTTTTTCATATGGATAAATCTATAAATAACATAGACCGGCGTAGGCATTCCGAGCAAAACCTTGTCATTATAAATATGGCGCCCATTATGTGTGAACAGCTGACATGTTTACACTGAACGTAAACAATTTCCATGAAGAATATTCCATTAGAACTTAACCTCACATCGACCTCTGCTAAATCTGATTATTCGAAATGCGTTCTATTCGAAAAACGACTTTCCTTTGTTATTTTTTCACAAAAGGAAGAAATGATGTCTGTACAATAACTAGATTATAATTTTCTTAACCTATCATTCGTGTTTTTTATTTATTTAAGTTTAAAGAAAACTTTATTTTTAATTACCTCTTGCAAAACAATCTTCTTCTTCACTTTTGATAGACTCAGGAGTCTGTTATTTCAGGCGGGTCCTCTTGAGACGCTGAACTCCAGCTTTCTCTCCACCGTTTCGGGGGTCTTCCTGGTCGGCGTTGTCCGTTTGGCGTTCCATGGAGAGCTATGTATGGTATCCTATTTGAGCTCATTCTTTCTACATGTTGATGCCAGTATCGCCGTCTTTGGCGTCCACATCTGACCAATATGGGAAAATATGTGCAAAACAATATAAGAAAAATAATTTTAATAATGTGTTTTGTTTACAACTGGCAAATGTGGGTGAAAGTAGAATAAATGCAGTAGAAATAGATATCTTAGTTGTAAATATGTATGTGATACTATCTAATGCAGTGATTCTTAACCGGGGCGCCAGCGCCCCTTTGTGGGCGTTTTGGGGGTCGGTTTTTTAATTTTTAGCATTTAGGGGGCGCTGCAGAAGTTCGAGTAGGCATTGCGTCAATATAGAAAAATAAGCTCATTCACGAGCTATGCCCCCTCATATCTGTACACTTTCTTTAGAAGCTTTGATTTATAAGTTCTGTTAAACTTGGACTTGGACTTGGATCTTCTGGCTTACAGAGGTTCAGCTCTAATGGCTATTCCTCTTACGCCTGTAGGAAACTTTGTTGGAATGTGATTTGGTAGTTGTTTTATGATAGGGCTAAATGTATGGCCCGAACGTAGGGTGTACGATAAAATTTTACATTATTGTCAAGGAATGGAAGACCAGTTAAGGTTGGGATTGTATTTATAAAAAAGTTTATTCCCGAGGGGAAGATAAGAGGAGCAGTGCCTGGATGGAGTTGTTAAATAAACTACACTTTCACACGCAATTTTTTTATCATGTTCTTCATATAAAATAAAAGCTCATTCAAAAAGGTTTATTATATCACCTATGATTGTTTTGATATAAAACAAATTTGGTAACGTACAAGGCTTTTTTATTTATAGTAGGAAATCCATTGCATAAAATAAATACCTACTTAGAGAAAAGCGTAAATTTTTTATTTCGTTTTTTGTTTGAGGGGGGGCGTTGGATAATTTTACTTTGGTAAAGGGGACGATTCTTTCAAGAAACACTGGTCTAATGCAAATATAATAAGTGAATGCAGTGCAAAAGAAAGTGTTATGAACAAAATAATGAAAGAATCATTAAGATAGTTTGGACACATGGAAAGAATTAATTTTAAAAATATTGATAGGTAAATATCGTACTTGTTTACTATCTTTGAAAGTATATGTAAACGGCGTAAATGGAACTAGAAATAGAGGAATACCGACCATTGTATATAAATTGGACAAATATGGTCAACAGTGGTCAGTCAAAGTGCCGATAAACTGCGGGTGACCCAAAAAGCAATGTTAGGAATAAGCCTTAGAGACAGAGTCAGAACGTCATCGCGAATCCCAAAAGGATTGCTGGAGTGGCATCCAGGTGATAGAAGACCAATTAGACGACCAAGATAGGGTGAAACTGTGTCAGATAGGAGGGTCGAAGCAGAGGACAGGAGGAGTTGGAGGCGAAGAATACTGGAGGAGTTAGAGGCGAAGAATACTGGAGGCTAAAGCTCGATACGGGCTGTAGGGCCCTTTAAGAAGAACAAGACAGACTCAGAAACGTTACGGTGAGAGAAAAAACAACGGTTACAGACATCATCAACCGTGTAGCCACTATAATATAGCAATGGGTTGGTCATGTAGCCAGAAGTTCGGAGGAAGAATGGACAAAAAGACTGCTGACTTGGACGTCATGCACTGCTTAGAGAAATGCAGGACGATCCCAACTGCGGTGGAAGGATGACTTGAACCGATACGCCAGGATGCAGTCTGCACAAGACAGAGTGACGTAGAAGCAAATAGAGAAGGCCTTCGTCCAAGAGTGAACGGGAATGGGCAGAAGAAGATAAAGTGGTCTTTATTTTTCTGGCCACTAGACGAGACTTGAATTGTTTAATGCCAAAGTAATTTCGGCTTGTTGCAAATATCCTCTTTCCAATGTTTTCGCTGATATCATTTTTATTGTTGACTGGTGAACTTAAGTACGTGAGTTGTTCAACAGTTTCATGGCTCTTAATTTTTGCACTGCCTTATGTATATTTCCTTTCATTTCCAGAGGTGCCACACACTCCAGGCTGTGCATCTACTCTGGAGGCGGGAAGCTCTTGGCGAGTGTGGCTGGTCCCGGCACCAACTATTGGATGCTGGGAGTGGACGAGTGCGCCTCGAGGATAGTGAAAATGGTGGACCAGGGAAAGCAGGCGGCGCACATTGATCCCGATACCCAGCTGGACGTGCTGGTAAGTTTGCAATTCGTCTTCCGAATCTTTTTACTCGATGGGATTCCAATGTGCTCAGAGTCCTATACAACGCATTGGTTCGGAGCAGACTCGAAAGTGGTTCTGTGATATGGAGTCTTCACGAGGCGAGATATTCCGTTATGCTGGAGAGGATTCAGAACAAATTTCTGAGGTATCTCTACATGAGGGAATATGGTAGCTATCCGTGGCTCTATCCCACGGCATTTTTTTTTTTGGGAATGCTCGGAACCAATTCTCTACAGCTTCGAAGAGATGGACATCTAATTACCCATTTCTTTAGATTAATTAGGGGATACTTCGAGAACTCGGCCGTACTGGAGGGTGTTCGGCTTTTTGTCCTCGATAGATATCTCTGACAGCGACAGCACAGATTGTTTTACCTACCGGCCGCCAGAACCAATCTGCCTCTGGTAACACCGGTGGGAAGAGCAATTAGTCTGCTGAACGCGGTCTCCTTGGAGATCGACGTCTTTCATGTTAGTGAAAGTACGTTCAGAAGGCAAATACTCTTAATTCTGGAGAGTATTCTGTCTTCCTAATGTTGAACCATCTCTTATGCGTTTCTGGTAGTATACTATACATAATATATTAGTTTACCTGTTCTCAATAGATGCCTTAATCAATTTTGTTATGTCTGTTGATGAAATAAACTGATATGATTTGATTTTATCAGTGCAGCATCATCCGAGCAGCACATGACCATTGAGTACAGCCTACCATTGATTTAAATCCTTGTTATTAGCATTTTTTTAAATAATAAATAAATAAACATTTTATTTGGGGTTAATAAACCAACAGGTCATATTTCAATTGGTTTTTTGTCATCTTTCGGATATCTTTGACAGCTAAGCCAAACCCAGTTTTATTGATTCCGTATTTACAGTTAATATCCCATAAATATTTAATGACACGTTAATGGTTATGACCGTTCAGTATTGTCATGGTCCATTACCGCAATTAATTTATTACCCCATTTATACCGCGCGGCGTTTTCATTAAACAGAACATCTTTATTGGTGTGATTAAAATGTATATGACAGATTTTAAATTATGTGTCGTAATTATCATATGCGCGACAACCCGCTGTTGGTATTAGTTGACTGTGTATAAAAGCCCTAGAGCTGTATAGTTGATTCACAAACCGAAGAGCTATTGCTTATGTGTTAGTATGGTACTCTTCTTGAAATCTGATTGGTTGCCGGGTCAAATGCGTCAAACATACTAGGTGATTCGAAATGTACTCGTTTTGCAGGAGTGTTTTTAAAACATTATTTTTATTATTGATTAATCGCAAAATTACCATGTCGAAATTATTAAAGGAAAACCACTTTCGGGTCAGTTTAAATACATAATAACCTAATATAATATATTATATTATAATATATAGAGAAGGATGGAGTGCCGCATCGGTTAAAGTGTGACAGTCCATTCTTTCTGCCTACCCTTTCGGGGAGACGGCGTGATGGTTAGTTAGTTAGTTAATATATTATAGAAAGAAATTTTATAATAACTAGTAATAATATCCAAGAGATAAACTTCTGCAAGAATCAATTATTGTATTGGAACCAATGAAAGAAAAAAAAAAGGTTTCATTATTAATATTAGTCTCACCGTTAGTCGCTTTTTCAAGGAAAAATCAACAAACAAATTATATTTTTAATGAAGTTAGTTTTTATGATCATCACATTTTTTTAAATTAAATAATAATAAAAATAACATGTTGATTTATTTCAATGTTTGAATTGATTGAAACACATTTTGGTTTTCGAATCATAAGAAAGTAAAATAAAAATAGCGTCTAGATTTTTGGTTAACGCACTGTCGCTCATACTATTGCAAACGATCCCCCTGTAGTGAACGGACTCTACCCTCAACGTTGTCTACGAAGGATCCTAAACGTGAAATATAGTTTATCAACTTCAGGGAGATGATTTGCTGTAGTGTTAGTAACACCTCATAAATTGGTTATAGAACGCTCTCTGATTGGTTCCAGGGTTTTAGTAGGCGGAGTTTACGGCATTAGCTTATATATAATACTCTTCTTCTTCTTCTTCCTCAGCCTATTCCCGTCCACTCCTGGACCACAGCCTCCTGCATTCGCTTCCATGTCACTTTGTCCTGTGCAGACTGCATCCAGGTTATTCCGACATGTCTGTTCAGATCATCCTTTCACTGTAGTTGCGGTCGCCCTGCACTTCTCTTTGCCGTCCACGGTATCCAAGTCAGCAGTCTTCTTGTCCACTTTTCATCTGAGCTTCTGGCTACCTGACCTGCCCATTGCCATTTTAGAGTCGCCAACCGGTGGATGATGTCAGTGACCTTTGTTTTTTCTCTCACCGTATCGTTTCTGACTCTGTGTCATAGGCTTATTCCTAAAATGGCACTTTGGGTCACTCGTAGTTTCTCGGCACTTTGTTTGGACAATGTTACAGTTTCAAGACCACAAGGCAATCAGACCTGCCGTCTATCGTTCATTCGTCCGGCCGTACCGATTTAATCGGTGCGTCATAAAAATAACGGTAACTTCGAAAATATTCATAATTTCATAAAATCATCTTAGGGTCTTTCTTAAAGAAAGAAACTTTAAAAATATGCACAAAAAAAAATATTAATATATTTATTCAATTTTCGTCACTAGAATATCCCCTTAATTGTTTTCCAAGAAAAATCTATATGCATCATTTAAAAAATAGTCGACTTTATTTTGGTGATTATTACAATTGAAGCTGATAGAATTTTTATTTTAAAAAAATGCTTCTTTTTTATAAGGATTAATTGTATCTCAATAGAGACGAAGATTTAAATTGTTTTCTGGGAACAGAAGGTGGTGGCCGAGACGCTTACAGGACTTATGACCTGTCATTGGTTGGGTTGAGCGATCGCTTTATGTTTAACAACATTCCCCATTCTGCCTTTTTTCCTTATGACCACCACGTCTGACAAATTTTTGGAACTTGTATATATGGTAGGATTCTACTGAGATACAACTAATCCTTATAAAATAAAAATAATTTATCCGCAATGGGTGAAATCCAGTATTTGTCTACAAGAATTTGTATACATTCAAAATGCTTATTTTTTGTTTAAGTTTTATTAGTTTGTGGGTCCATGTTCTCTATAGCCATATGCAGTGAGGACAATCTTTCTCAGATACGAGGAACAGCTGGTGACGATGATAATGATTGGCTGACTGCAAGATTTGTCTCCGTCGGCGTCGGTTTGAAGTGCAATATTATTCCTATATCTGGGGTACTCTTCCCTGTGGTCGGCTGCCTGTTGGTACTTTATTTGCCACACACTTTCATAACACTCTCTCTCCACATAATCTCATCAATAACATATTTTTTCCTACCCTTATATACTCAGTAAAAATATCTAGCTACAGTAGCACAACATAATACCAATGGTGAAGTCATCTTTCGTCCTGTTAAATTAAAAATATTCCGTTAAATCGTCTTCTTCTTCATCATATTTTAAAAGATCTGACGATCTGACACAGAAATCATGTCTCCTTGGATAATGAGAACCACCTGTCCCTCCATCTCTTAGGTGGTCTTCCAGATGGACAGTGTCCGGGGGGATTTCACAAGCAGTCTGTCACTATACATTCTGGCTACATGGTCCCTCCAGTATCTACTTCTGGATCTTGACTTGACTTGACTTAGACAGCCGTTGTCGTCCACTGATGAACATAGGTCTCCCCCATACTTCTCCACGTATCCCTGTCTTGTGCTTTTTGCATCCAATCGCCAGCAATTCTTCTAATATCATCGGACCATCGTGTGGGGGGACTCCCTCTGTTTCGTTTGTCTTCGCGGGGTCTTATTCTCTACCACCCTTCTGGTCCATCTATCGTCTACCAATCTGGCAACATGTCCCGCAAATGACCATTTAAGCTTCGCTACTCTTGCGACGACATCTGTTACTCCCAACCTTCTACGTATTTCAGTATTTCTTATTCGGTCTGAGAGTCTTACATGTAGCATGGCTCTTTCTGTGCTACATGGAGTCTCCTTATAGTCTACTCCACCGAATAACATCCTCTATTTCGCATTTTTTTTTATGTCTGCAGCACGGGCACGATCTCAGAGAGTTTTTCCAGTAATGGATCTTAGGACCCTCATCTCAGAGATACTCAGATGTTCTTAGCAGACCCTTGGTTCGTACAGTTTACATAAAAAAATTGGACATTGTATGTAATGAGGTTTTTACTTTTCCAGGGTCTGTCGCTGTCTGGATGCGAACAAGAGGCGGGAAACAGTCGTCTCGAGCAGGCCGTGAAGGATCTAGCCCCCCGTGCAGCCAAAGCCCTACTGGTGTGCTCCGACACCAAGGGCAGCGTGGCCACAGCAGCCCCAGACGGTGGAATGGTCATCATAAGCGGTCAGTGGAGCCCCAATGATTATTAAATCATATTGAAACTAATAATAATTAGGGCTATTTATATAGTGGCGTTTTCCGGAGTACCTAGCCTCAGGGGGACTTAATTCCATATTAAATAATTAATACTAATAAATATATATATGTTTTCTAGTTTTATTATATGTTGGGGGAATGATATGTTTCGCTTTGCTATGGAACATTTGATGATCCCTTAGCACCGCGAAACTTGTCCTCCCCATAAAATATAATAAAACTTCTAGAAAATAGACGTTTTCATTTGTATTAACTATCTACTTAATATGGAATTAATTGTATCTCAATAAGAGACAAAGAGAACAGAATATGGTTGATCGAGGTGTTTACAGGACTTATGACCTGTCATTGATCGGGTTAAGCGCACGCTTTATGTAATACAACATTCCCCATTCCACATTTTTTCTTATGACCACCATGTCTGACAATTTTTTTGGAAATTGTATATATGTTAATCTGCAACACCATCCTTTGCATGGTAGTTTATTCAATCTACACACTAACGCCATCTATGGAGATTGTATTTTAAGCATTAAGCAGAAGATCTTTTTAACGCAATGTGAAAGGCTACCGCCATTAGCGCATTGCTAGAAACCGCTTGAAGATGTCACTCCAATCTATATGCTATAATTTGGACCAGTATATTTCCTTTTAGATTTTTATTATACTTCAAAGAAACAATAAATAAGGGCACCTTTCACTTCTATCCCAAAACTTCTTTCAATATCCCTCTTCAATCCCCCATCCTTTGTAATACACATATTTTATCTGCAAATTATTAGCTATTTAAAAATTATCTTTAGAATTATTTTGGATTTCCTTTTAGAGTTATGACTCTCTTGTTGTTACATATTTTATGAATGAATTCAACATTTAAGTATATTTTTATCTTTGGGCCTTATCACGAGTGGCTATCCTGCCCCCGGAGTATTCCATTGTGTGCTGACAATGATAATTTTTGTCATTCACTCTTCAAACATAAACACTGTTTTATTATTATTCAATTACAAGTTGAGTAATCAAATGACATTAAAACATCACTAACTTGCTAATAAACCAACCATCACGTCGCTTCTCCAGAGGTGTATGCAAAAAGGGTGGACCGCCACGGCAGTCAATACACTTACCACTCGACCACGAAGGTCGTCGATATATTATATGTACAGTACACTCCCAATTTTCGATTTCCCAGTTATTCCGAAAACATGAAAAAAATGTTTTTGGACAGAACCCTTTGTTGACGGAACCACAAAACCAAATCGAGAGTGTAATGTATTTAATTGTATCTCAATAGAGACGAAGATGCAAATTGGAAACTGAATATGGTTGATCAAGGTGTTTACAGGACTTATGACCTGTCATTGGTTGGGTTAAGTGCACACTTTATGTAATTGCATTAGGGGAATGCCCCATTCCACCTTTCTTATGACCATGCCTGACAAATTTTTGGAAGTTGTATATATGTTAAAGTCCAACGCCAGAATTCACATGTCAGTTTCAATGCGCCATCTATGAAGATTTTGATGTGATTGATAATATATATGTTAATCTCTAAGATTAATCTATATAATCTACATACTAACGCCACCTATGAAGATTTATGTTTATTAAGCATTAAGCAGAACATCTTTTTAACACAATGTGAAAGGCAGTATTCGTATACAAGTATATGTATACATTCAAAAAATATTGTAATGTATTTAGTAATTATTTCTCATTATTTCAGGAACCGGGTCTAACACTCTGCTCTGCAATCCTGATGGTATCCAGCACGGCTGCGGAGGCTGGGGACACATGCTGGGAGATGAGGGTGGCGGTAAATAAAACTATCTACATTCTATAATACATTTCATTTAATCTCTCTACTGCTGGATGTAGGCCTCTTCAAATTGTCTCCATTTTTCTCTGTCTCGTTTGACTCTTACCCACCTTCTTACCCCAACAAGATTTATCAAATCAAATCAGTTTATTTCTCAAAGATATTACAAACAAATATTAGAGTTTGAGGCATCTACCATATTGAGAACAAGTCAAATATAATAATGGTAAAATAACATTCCCCAATGTCCGAAATGCAAAATGTGATCAATGCGTACTTCCAGTACTGACATATTGAGTAGAAATGCTAACCCTCACCAAGTCGAACATAAGGAAGCACAAATGAAACACGATGCTACATGTAAGACTCTCAGACCGGAAAAGAAATACTGAAATACGTAGAAGGTCGGGAGTAACAGATGTCGTCGAAAGGGTGGCTTAGCTTAAATGGTAATTTGCGGGACATCTTGCCAGATTTGTAGACGATAGATGGACCAGAAGGGTGATCGAGTGGAGATCCGATGACATCAGAAGAATTGCTGGCGATTGGATGTGTGGATGTGAAGTGGTAACCCTAATGCTCGACTTCTACAAAAATCCCTTTTTCAATAAGATCGACCAACGTCAGAAGGTTCATTTTTCTTGCAGAGATAGTGTATAGATGTCGCTAGCCACACAAAAAAAATTGGTAAAATTCCTTCTGAAATCATTTTTAATTCAAAGTAGCCTTACGGTATTGGTCGTGCGCCTACGTAGCGGCCACCAATGGCCTTACGGTATTGAAGTGGTTAATTTTACTTATGACGCAATCGTCTGCCTTACATTTCTTACTTATTTCGTCGTTCAGTATTCTATCGTATATCGCATATTTTTCTCAGTGATCTCATTTTTATATCATTTATCCTACTTTCATCCTTCTTTTGCCAGCTCCAAGGTCAACTTCCGTATATAAATTTATTGTTTCTTGAACAATGATGTAAAACTCCATATTAAATCATTAATACGAATGAAAACGTCTGTTTTCTAGAATTGTTATTATATTATATAAACATTAAATATAATAAAACTTCTAGAAACTAGACGTTTTCATTTGTATTAATTAATCTATACATAAAGGTTGACACTAGAACTTTATTATTTACTGCCTTACTTACTAACTTCCTATGGCCATACAACTCTTGAAGAGTTTAGCATCCTTGATGATTTTTCACCAAGCTCCTCGATCCTGCGCCTTTTGCTCCCAGCAGTCCGATTCGCCCAACCTAGCCAGGTCAGCCAGAACATTGTCCATTAGGCGCTGTCTAGGCCTTCCTAGAGGTCTTACTCCAGTCGGTCTAGACGCGTACAGGGTCTCGATTGCTCTGGTCTCTTCGGCTCGGCATACGTGCCCAATCCACGCTTACGGTGCTTGTTATAAGGGGCGCTGGGTCATCGTACGGATCTCTTGGTTGGTCCTATGCCTCCAAGTTGTAATGTACTGCCACCCTGCCTTAATTGATTACTCGATTAATGAATCTGTTTTTCTTTCAGCATATTGGATATCGAAGAGGGCTATCAAGATGGTGTTTGATGACCACGACAACTACTCAAAACCTCCGCATCCAACGGACTACGTCTGGGAGGCCACCAAGAAACACTTCGATGTCATCAACAGGACTGACCTTCTGGATCACTGCTATGCACACTTTGAAAAACCTAAATTTGCAGGTGAATAGTTCACTTTCATCATCATCATCTTCAATATTAATATACCCTTGGTGGGTTTTAGCTTCCTCCAAGAAACGTCTCCATCTCTGGTCCTAGTAGTCTACCAAGACACCATCCAACAATCGCAGTCTCAGCCTGCCGGTTATTAACCTCTCCTGTGTATATATGGCCGCGTGCTTGGGGCTCATTTATAATTTCTCTAATATTCCCAGATTAGGCCAAAATTTGGACTACCGGTGACATCTATGGGTGTCTCTTCTTCTCTTGTTCTGTCACACCTCCGTGGTGCATAGGGCCTCAAGGAACCTTCTCCACCTGACACTATCGCATGCCTGATGCCTAACATCATCCCAAGTGAGGCCTGCTGCCTTAACCTCGTCCTGCAGGGCTCTTTTCCAGGTGGCTCTAGGTCTGCCTCGCTTCCTCTTTCCCCCCATAGGGGACCAGTCTAGTGCCCCCAGAGCCTTATGTATAGAAGCGAAGCATGGAACTGGCAAAAGAAGGATGAAAGTAGAATAAATGCAGTAGAAATGAGATCTCTTAGATTAATTTATGGATACTATGTGTAGTATTATAGAGTGTCAAATGAAAATATAAGAAGTGAATGCGGTGCGAATGATGGTGTTGTTATGAACAAAATAATGAAAGGATCATTAAGATGATTTGGACACATGGAATGAATGAATGAAGAAAAAATAGTAAAAAAATTATATGGAACTAGAAATAGAAGAAAACGTGGCACGATCAAATAAATCAAATATTGAATGTCGGCCACGTAAGGAGTCAGAGAAATTGACGCGCGTGGATGACACAATGTGTGAATGTTGAGGAAGCGAAAGAAATTTGAAAGGAAAAAAAGTGTGGCAGTCCATTCTTCTGCGTACTCCTTCGGGGAGACGGCGTGATGCTTAGTTAGTTAGTAAAATTATACTTGATGAGTTAATGAGTATATTTTTTTTCACAGGCCTTTGCGCGAAGATAGCGGAAGGCGCAAAAACAGGAGACGCGCTCTGCTTATACCTGTTCCAGGAAGCCGGAGCCTTGTTGGCCAGGACAGTCATCGCACTTAAGCCCAAGATAGACCCTTCCCTCTACGAGCAAAACCCCTTGAAAATCATATGCGTGGGCTCCGTTTGGCTCAGCTGGGACTACATCAAGCCGGGATTCCTCCAAGTCTTAGAAGATAACAAGGTTCCGTTTGATATTGAGTTTGTGAGGCTCACGACGTCCACAGCCCTCGGTACGATCTACCTCGCGGCCAGCTTCATAAAGTACAGCTTCAAAAGGGACTTTGAAAAGAATTACAACGTCTTCTACAAGTACGAAGGGAGAAGCAAGTTCGGAAAGGGGGGTCTGACCAATGGAAATTCTTGTAAAAAGACTATCACTAATGGAGTACATGCATAACTTATTTATATTAGATTTTAGTTTTAACTATATTTATTGAAATCTACTTGCAGACACAATAGAGTACAATATTGAGTTTTCATGTTCGAAGTAGTACTTTCAAACACATTTTTTAAAATATATATCTCATTAGTCCAGAGAATGTTTGAGTATGATTATGTTAAAATGATCCAGAAATGTTTTTTTAACATATCTCTACAAGAGTGAGGACGGATCTATGTGGCTTTATCCTATTGCAAGCAGTGGTGGTACTCCCATGGAAGCCCAGAAGCCCGGCTTGCGTAAGAAATTTTGAATCAAAACCCCCAAATCTAAGTAATCATGCACCCGCATAAACCAAAAACCCACCAAATCACCTTCCAGCAATGTTCCCATCAGATGTAAGAGGAATAGCCACAAGAGCTGAACCTCCGTAAGCTAGAAGAGGTTTTGATTTTAAAAAAATACACAAGCCGGGCTTCTGGCTTCTATGGGAGTACCGCCACTGATTGCAAGGTTTTCCAAACTTTTTCTGATATGGAACAATTTTATAATTTCAGTTCAAAGTCAGTCAAATTTTAAGGTTAAAAAAACAATACTTATGAAACTGTGATCAGCACTCTCCAGGTTTTATGATCTTGGTCGCCTGGATTTTGGTTTTTCCAGTGATGTACCGGTCTCTTCAAACTTTTTAACGCTTTTTCAAATGAGAGGTATGCTTGGCGTATCTTTTAAGTGGTAAAAACCTCAAATATTCCAGAATCTACGCGCTAGTCGCCGAACCACCATTTTTGTAAAACTCTCCGGAGAAACGCTCCCTAGCGACTGAATTCCCAAGAGCCAGACTAAGCTAAACAAACGTAAACTTTCTTTTGAGATACTTGTACTCCAGTTTCCTGCGCTTGATGGTCACGATAATTTATTTTTCTTTCTTCATTACCTGCAGTACTTCCTCGTTCATGACTCTTTCTGATGTCTGTAATGTATTTTAGTAATGATTTTATTAAATCAAAGTTCCATTTTATAGTATTAATTAGTTTTACTTAATATTTCATAAAGTATTGTTATTGTATGTTAGATATTGTAAACGAATATATGGTTAACTGTTTCATTCCTGTATTGAAGTTTTCACCGTGGAAAAATATGTTATTTCTTCTTGTTCTCCCATATGAATATCAATTTTATGGTATCTAGTTCTTGCAGAATTTCCTGGTCTCTGTGCCTACAGGATGTTATGTTTCAACATACCAGTCTGATGAGACTGTCATGCTGGATAACTAGTATATATACACATATTTATATAAAAGTAATTTAGAACATTTGTGTACTTTGTTTTAACATCACGTTTTGTTTAATCAAACCAATCGGTTTCGGTTCCAAC
Organism: Lepidostoma basale; assembly: GCA_022606425.2. NCBI lineage: Eukaryota > Metazoa > Arthropoda > Insecta > Trichoptera > Lepidostomatidae > Lepidostoma > Lepidostoma basale. The sequence continues at coordinate 1,941,821 of JAHDVF020001522.1, forward strand.
AGAGAAACACATACAATGGAACCTCTCAGTACGAGAATAATTCATTCCAGAATCTTACTCGTTATGTGAAATACTCGTTAAGCGAAACAATTTTTCCCATATCCCAAAGTAAAATACGATAATGCATTCTTAATACTTGCTCCAAGTTTTCACCATTCACGCTAATGTTGCAGACTGTCATGGTTTCTTCCTTTTCAAAAATCATTACCTTGGACTTATTAACATTCATCATCAGATCATTTCGCATGCATACCTCATACATACAATTCACCAGGACTTGTAGTTCATGCTCGTTGTCAGCAAGTAGGACAGCGTCATCCGCATACAAGAGACAGCTTACTGACACTCCGCTCATTTTGGCACCTACATCCAACCCTTTCAGCTCTTTCATACAATTGTCCATATACAGATTAAATAACCACGGGGACATTACGCAACCTTGTTTGACACCTTTATTGATATCAAACCAGGCTGTAAGATCTCCATTAACTCTGACACTAGCAGTGCTTTCCGTGTATAGCGACTTAATGGCCGTGATCAGTTTTGTACTTATTCCATATTCAGACAATATTTTCCACAACTTTTCTCTATTAACGTAATCATATGCTTTTTGTAAGTCGACAATGTATGTAAGTATATATATTTTTATTTTCAACATTTATCAAATAAACTTACATATTAACTGTTTAAATTAAAAACTTTGTTATAAATATCACAATTGATTATATTTTGTCGCGACAGCTGTTTCGCTAACCGATGTTAGCATTGTTAGGTCTTACAAGCAACCAAAAAAGTATTTATATATATTTTTTATATATTTTAGTTGATTGTAAGACCTGACGATGCTAAAATTGGTTACCGAAATAGCTGTCGCGACAAAATATAATCAATTGTGATATTTATAACAAAGTTTTTTATTTAAACAGTTAATAATGTTGAAATATCAAAGTGTTTCCGCCAAAACAATGGATTATCTGAAATTCTCTTCTCTTCTTCTTCCTCAGCCTATTCCCGTCCACTCCTGGACAAAGGCCTCCTCCATTCGCTTCCATGTCACTCTGTCTTGTGCAGACTGCATCCTTCCACCGTAGTTGCGGTCGCTCTGCACTTCTCTTTGCCGTCCACGGTCTCCAAGTCAGCAGTCTTCTTGTCCACTTTTCGTCTGAGCTTCTGGCTACGTGACCTGCCCATTGCCACTTTAGAGTCGCCACCCGGTGGATGATGTCAGTGACCTTTGTTTTTTCCCTCACCGTATCGTTTCTGACTCTGTCTCTTAGGCTTATTCCCAACATGGCTCTTTCCATGACTCTTTGGGTCACTTGTAGTTTCTCGGCACTTTGTTTGGACAATGTAACAGTTTCAAAACAATAAGTACCAGCTGGCAGAGCGCAGGCTTCATAAACTTTTCGGTTCGTATCTCAAATATCTCGTATGTTAGGGCACTCGTATATCGAGGTACCACTATATAAGAATTAAAATAGTTGGTGTCGAGATTATTGAAATATTTAAAACATAAATACGAATAATTTAATATTATAAACTTTTTGTAAATATGCACCGTGAGACTTTTAGTTATATTCAAGTTATTGTTTGTAATTTTATTTTATAATTTCATTTCTGCCTATCTTTTGCTGTTGATATAAGTATTGATGGGTCTTATAATACATATTATGTAAGGTCAAAATCTATTGGCCCCAAACAGTGTCAAATGCCGTTCTCTGGACCATGGCAGGCGAAAAGCCAATTAGAGAACAAGCCGCTAGACGCAAATGGCAGTGGATTGGTCACACCCTGAGACGGAACCCAGCCTGCATCGCTCAGGGCGCACTAGACTGGTCCCCTATGGGGGGAAAGAGAAAGCGAGGCAGACCTAGAGCCACTTGGAGAAGAACCCTGCAGGACGAGGTTAAGGCAGCAGGCCTCACTTGGGATGATGTTAAGCATCAGGCATGCGATAGTCAGGTGGAGAAGATTCCTTGAGGCCCTATGCACCACGGAGGTGTGACAGGACAAAAAGAAGAAGAAGATATGTAAGGTCATTCAATCTTGTGACAGGCAAGAAATTTTTAGAAGTATATTATTTTAAAGTGCACCATTTACTTACATTTTGCCAACCTAAATGGTGCAGTATTAACAGAACAACCGCCGGTGTACAATTAATAAATAGTGAAAATATTAATAATACTTATGCATTAAAACGGGAGTAAAAGGGACACACAATAACACACTTTGGATTTTATTTATATAAGATAACAAATTAATGTTGTCATTTGAAATTTCATGGTAGAAGGTCATTGTAAATAATGAAAAATGTATATTTAGTTAAAATCTAATGATGTTTGTGCCTTCGACCGGTTTTGGCAGTTAGCTGCCATCTTCATTGCCTGCCTACATTTTAAAAAGATAATCATTTTCATTATATTATATAATATTTTGTTTTATTTTTAGTTTGTGTTATTACGTAATAAGTATAAAATTTTGTATTGCTTTAATGAATTGTGTATATAAAAAATAGATTTGTATATAAATGTTTTTTTTTTTTTAAATCCTTATTTCTACGACAACAAAAAGGCATATTTACAAGAGATGGAAAAATGGTGAGACATTGAAAGAATAATTAAATTATTTTTATTTTATATTATTTGTTTTAGATTTGTTTTGTGGGTGTTGGGCGATCGAAGTGTGCGCGGGAGATGCCTATTGGTGGCGATGAGGTTCGCAACCCATCACACCGCGTCTCCGCCCGGGGCGAAAAGAGAAAGATGGAGTGCCGCATCAGTAAAAGTGTGACAGTCCATTCTTTCTGCCTACCCTTTCGGGCAGACGGCGTGATGGTTAGTTAGTTAGTTAGTTTACATCGAAAGAAGGGTTGGTGCTGGAAATAAAATAAATCGTGCACTCAAAATCATCACTAATAGAAATATATCAACTGAAGCAAAGATGGGAGTGCACAATGGGGTTCTAGTGCCGACCCTTATGTATGGAAGTGAAGCTTGGAGTTGGCAAAAGAAGGATGAAACTAGAGGTAGGCAGAAAGAATGGATTGGCACTTTTCTTTCCTGACATATTTATCTCGCTTCCTCAACATTCCATACATAGTGTCATGCATGCGCGTTGATTTCTCACAGTCCTCACGTGGTCGACAATCAATATTTGATTTATTTGATCGTGCCACGTTTTTTATCCTAGGTCTTCCTCTATTCTTCCATGTGTCCAAACCATCTTAATGATCCTTTCATTATTTTGTTCATAACACCATTATTCGCACCGCATTCTCTTCTTATATTTTCATTCGACACTATCGCACAGAGAGTATCACACACATTCATCTAAGAGATCCTATTTCTACTGCATTTATTCTACTTTCATCCTTCTTTTGCCAGTTCCATGTTTTCGCTTCCAGACATAAAAGGCTCGGTACAAATTAAGATAAATGACATAGAAATGAGATCACTATGAAGAATGTAAGTAAAAAAAAAAGGATGATAGAATACCTAATGATGAAGTAAGAAAGGAATGTAAGGTGGATGAATGCGTCTTTAATAAAGTTAAGAAAGGGTCACTAAGATGGTTTGGACATATGGGACAAATGGATGAATGAAGAATTGTTAACGATGTATATGTCGCCGCCATCTAGTAAAATACGCCGCTCAATTGAAAGGCTAGGCTGATAATGAAAATGGCGGCATTCAATGAAGTGACTAGGCCGGTAGTTGAATAAATTAAGATAGCTCATCGTTTTAGTTCTAAATTTTACCGCTGCAGCGCTAGCAGTCATCTAACAATGTTCAACTGTCAGTTTTTGTAAAAAGTAACACGATTTTCAAACAAAAAAGAGAGAGAGCATGCGTATAGGGGATGTGGGATGTATTATTTAAAAAAAACTAACTCTAACCTAAACGTACTGTTCTTCTTTACTACCGTACGAGTTTTGACATTGGCTTAGGGCTTGTACGGTTATAATGTTCATATTGACGCATAGCGTGTTTATAAAAACATAACTTTATTTTTATTTCTATTTTATTGTATTTTACTTTAACCACCTCAATGGACCGGAAGACCCAATTACAGAGAGGAATTACATCACAATCACCCAGGCTTCAGAAAAAACACTTTTAATTATTATTGATTTGAGAGAAGGATGGAGTGCCGCATCAGTAAAAGTGTGACAGTCCGTTCTTTCTGCCTACCCTTTCGGGGAGACGGCGTGATGGCTAGTTGATTTCACCAAGAATCAAACCTTTAGGCTAGTTAGTTTTTTTTTTTTTAATAATACATCCCACATCCCCTTTTTACTCATCAAATTTTTACGCAAACGCTAACAAAATCCCTATTTTATTTGTGTTCAAATAAATTCACAATAATATAAAGTCACAAACACGTTGTTTCAACATGTCGGCTAAGCGTCCGTTAGCCATGTCATTGAATTCCGTCATTTTATTATCGGCCTGGCGACGTTTAGCCTTTTGGTTGAACGTTGCGTTCAGCAAGTTGGCTAAGCCATGTCATTGAATGCCGCCATTTCATTATCAGCCTAGCCGTTCAATTGAGCGGCGTATTTAACTAGATGGCGGCGACATACACAAGTAGTGCGAATGGAAAAAAAGTTGAAGAAGACCAAAGAAGACATGGCATGGCCAAATTGATCAAATACTGGAAGGCGGTAAAAAAAATTAATTACAATAAAAAGTCAAATTTTTTCAATATTTTATTATTATTTTTTTTATTTTGTTTACACTGGCAATAATTCCAACATCGCTTGTGAAAAATTGCAAAGAAACTCTAGCAAACACTTCTACTATTTAAAATATATTTTTGTATAATGTACACATTGACATATATAACATTCTTAAAAACACTAATTTGGTGTGAAAAGATTTTTATACATACACATTTTCGACTATCATTGCATCTGATTCTCAAGATTCTTACAACTGTTGAAAATAAACTATACTTATAAAAAATAGCTTCATTCATACTTTTTTTTAAAGTCATAGGAACTTAGAGGAGTCCAAGGGCTTTCCCAAAGCTGTTATAGGCGGACGTCACCTTTCGTCAACTTCGTTCTATCAATTCCTAGGCACGTCCCTCGTCCATGCGGGACTTACGTTACTTGGGTTTTGTGATTAACCTTTACCACTCCTTTGTCGAATGCCAGCCGACATGGCTATATGTACGCTACAACTCAGTTGTCGGCTGGCGGCCGACAAGATAAGACTTGCGCACGCTGTGTATTTTTGCGCGCAAAACTTGACACGTGTCGTTGTTTCTTGTGATTATTTGTTAAAAAAAACATTTAATTTCACATTTCAATAAGATTTTGACTGTTTTCCGTTTTTATTTTACTATAAAATAATCCTTGCAAATTCACATAACCTAAAATGGTGGGAACTTCGCGTAATACGTCATGCAGAGGAGCGATTAGAGTACAAGCCCCACTTCATTGCGAAACTTGGCTAAGGTTCTAAAGACTGTACTGTGTGCAGTAACAGAAAGATTCCAGGAGGAAGACGGGAAACTGTGTGGTTTCGTGAGACCTGTCCCAGAAAACCTGGTCTCTATACTGGAGATTGTTTTAAAAAGTACCATACTATGCAAAACTATAAGCAGTCCATAATGTTTTTTATAGCTTGTTTTTTATTTGAAGAATAAGTCATTACAAATCAATTTTGAACGATTTTTTTTGTAACTACCTATCAATAAAAATATTTTGACATTATTTGTAGAGTTGGCTCACAAACAATATCAAAAACTAATGGAGTGGTAAGGGTTAAAGAGAAACAAGAGGGATCCAGGCCACATTTAAACTACTCATTTCCTCTATGTCCCGTCGAAATGTAAATTTATTTAAAAAACATATTAATTAAAGTTACATACTAATTAATGTTATAATCATGATTTCCATTTAACCCGTACATAAACGATTAATATTCAATATTGAAGGCATGTAGACCACTTTAGGGCCACGTAGGAATAAAAGTTAATAGTTAATATCGTTCTTCCGATGATGAAGGTAAAAAGTCTTCAAAACACAAAGAAAAATAAATTCAAAAGTGGGGGAAAAAACAATGTTGCAATTAACTAATGAAGGGGTAGGCAGAAAGAATGGACCGCCACACAGTTCTGTCCTGACATACTTCTCTCGCTTCCTCTACATTCATACATCTTGTCATGCACGCACGTTGATTTCTCCGACTCCTCACGTGACCGACATTCAATATTTGATTGATTTGATCATGCCACATTTTCCTCGGCCTTCCTCTTTTTTAGCTCCGTTCACGTCGTTCACTCATTCTTTCCATGTGTCCAAACCGTCTAACGACACTTTCATAATTTTGTTCTTAAGACTTTCATTCGCACCGTATTCACTTCTTATATTTTCATTTGACACTCTTATCATATACAGATTTACCACAGATTCGTCTTAGAGATCTCATTTTTACTGCATTTATTCTACTTTCATCCTTCTTTTGCCAGTTCCATGCTTCACTTCCATACAAGAACACCATTATGCACTGCCATCTTAGCTTTTTTGGATAAGCTTTTGTTTGCGATGACAACTTTAAGTGCACCATTTACTCTGTTGCCTGCCCCAACCCTTCTTCCAATATCCTTCTCCACTCTACCATCCTATGTGAACATACTTTCTTAATAAATAAACTCATCCACTTGTTACAGATTTTCACAATTCACACTAATGTTACAGACTGTCGTGTTTTCTTATTTTTCGAAAATTACCTTGGACTTATTCACATTCATCATCAAATCGTATCGCTTGCATACCTCATACATACTAGACACCAGGGCTTGTAGTTCGTGCTCGTTGTCTGCAAGTAGCACAGCGTCGTCCGCATACAACAAACTGTTCATTTTTGCACCTGCTCCCAACCCTTTCAGCTCTTTCATACACTTGTCCATATATACTAATTTTAAATAAAAATATATTATAATTTTGTTATAAACCTTTATTTTAATTGTTATTCTTTAGATAAACTATATTTAGAGGGGGAAATGTATTTACAAAAAAAAAAACAATATTTAAAATTAGTCAATTATTTTTCATGCATAGTATCATGATAATGCTAAATAATTAAAACAAAATATATAAATACCAAATTTCTTTATCATTATATCAAGTGCGCTTCCACTTGTGTTTTATTATCAAGTCGCACGCTTAATAGAACACTGGCTTAACTCAAAAAACCAAGTTTTGCTCAATCTGACATGAGTCGGTGTTTTAACAAAAACAGTCGAAAAACACGTACAAATGGATAGCGTTAACATTGTGAAAAATAGATGGATAGCATTAACACAAGCCTCTGTCTAATGTTAACTCAATTATGACCTAAACCATAATCGGTCAGTTTACTATTACGCGTGCGAAGTGTGTTTCCACTTGTGTTTAACGTTGACAGGTTTCGGCAGATTGCTGCCATCTTCTGGTCAACATCTTCACCAGAAGATGGCAGCAAGCTGCCGAGACCCGTTGACGTTAAACACAAGTAAAAAAAAATTTGGTCTCATTATTTAAAATGAACTTCTACCAAGAAATTTCAACTAAAAATATTAATTATATGATAATGCTAGTTTAAAAAATAATGTTTTCTTGTGTTTCTAGGGCTCTAATTGGCCGAAAAGTAATTTATACATTATTCGCCAAGTAATTTATACATGTGACATAATAGAGATCTTTCATCCTATGGAGTAACAGTGCCCTTACAAAATATTTGTCACTTTGAAAAAAAGTAACTAACCATCGCGTTGTTTCACCGTTTAACTTCTCTCGCTTGCTCAATGATCACGCAATGACGAGTTTTTTTATTAAATTAAAACACTGTTTTATCCACTTTCAATTTATTTTTTTCGGCGTGTTTCGAAGGTTTTATACCTTCATCATCGGTAGAACAATATAAACAAGTTCGTATCGTAGTATAATATAATATTGATAATAAGTTTATAAAATCCTGTCATGCAAGCACATAAATTTCTCCGACATTCTTGGCATTTAAAATTGGATTGATTGATCAATCCATTTTTTAATTATAAATATTACTTCTATTTCTCCAGCCTATTCCCGTCCACTCCTGGACAAAGGCCTCTACCATTTAATTCCATGCTACTTAGTCTTGTGCAGACTACATCAAGGATATGCCGATGTGTCAGATCAGGTCATCCTTCCACCGTAGTTGTGGTTGCCCTGCACTGCTCTTTGGCGGTCCATGGTCTCCAAGTCAGCAGTCTTCTTATCCATTTTTCATTTGAGCTTCTGACGTGATCTGCCCATTGCCATTTTAAAGGCGCTACCGTAGCGTTAAAAGCGTACTGCTGTACAGATGCGAGACTTGGAAATCTACCACGGACGTTATTGGAAAACTCCAGGTGTATAAATAGGTGCCTTCGCTCAATATTCAAGATCTATTGGCCCCAAACAGTGTCAAATGCCGTTCTCTGGACCATGGCAGGCGAAAAGCCAATTAGAGAACAAGTAGCTAGACGCAAATGGCTGTGGATCGGTCACCCAGCCTGCATCGCTCAGGGCGCACTAGACTGGTCCCCTATGGGGGGAAAGAAGAAGCGAGGCAGACCTAGAGCCACCTGGAGAAGAACCCTGCAGGACGAGGTTAAAGCAGCAGTCACTTGGGATGATGTTAGGCATCAGGCATGCGATAAAGTCGGGTGGAGAAGGTTTCTTGAGGCCCTATGCACCACGGAGGTGCGACAGAACAAGAAGATCATTTCTGACTCTGTCTTTAAGGCTTATTCCTAACATGGCTCTTTGGGTCACTTGTATATAAAGATTTATCTCAACTTAATCTAAAAGATCTTGTTTCCACCGTATTTATTCTACTTTCATCCTTTAATTTAAAAATATATGTATTATATTCAAACATTTTAAAGATCTAACTTCCTACGTTAAAATGAATAGCTTCCCTATAACGAATAAACCCCTAAGATGAACGATCTCTACCTAATATATCTTAACTCGGCTTAAACTTATCATGTTATGTACAAGATAATGGCAATTTTAGATTTGTACTTATCGTTTTACACTTGATTCTGTGTTATACTAAATACTATTCAAACATGTGCGTACTTTATCACGATTGGTAAAATGAATCCTTCGATCTTACGTCTGCTTTATGTCTTATGGTTTTCAGATATCTTCACACCCTGGCAACCAATTAACCCATTGCACCACTAATAAAGATGACATAATTTGTTCATACAACACACTATTTAATTTTGAATCATTTTTTTTATTACAATAACATTAAGACTAAATTACACACAAAATAAAAATGGTAAAACATAGAAGCATAATTTTTTTATGTTCGTAAGCTAGATCATTACGGCTCATCCCCAGGTAGTTTTGGAAGAGTGTGATAAGCTTTAAAGCATTCAGGCATGTGGAGAGCCAAAACAAACCTTCCAAAACATTGTTCGAAGGCGTAAAATCACTAGAATATTCATTTACTTCATTCTCACTGCCACTTTCCAAAAGGATTCGCTGTATTTCATACTCATTTGATGAAATATTACAAGCGCGACGAGTTTGTTTACGAGTGCGTTCGGCCATTTTGGAGGTATTGACAGATGTTAAAATATCGTAATATTTTGTAATAAATAAAAACTAACTAACTAACTAACCATCACGCCGTCTCCCCGAAGGGGTAGGCAGAAAGAATGGACTGCCACACCTTTCTTTCCTGACATATTTCTCTCGCTTCCTCAACATTCATACATCGCGTCATGCACGCGCGTCGATTTCTCTGACTCCTCACATGGCCGATATTCAATATTTGATTTATTTGATCGTGCCACGTTTTCCTCGGTCTTCCTCTATTTCTGGTTCCATTCACATCATTAACATATATTTTTTTTACCATTCTTTCTTCATTCATTCTTTCCATATGTCCAAACCATCTTAATGATCCTTTCATTATTTTGTTCATGACACCATCATTCGCACCGCATTCACTTCTTATATTTTCATTCGGCACTCTATCATACGCAGAGTATCCACACATTCTTCTAAGAGATCTCATTTCAACTGCATTTATTCTACTTTCATCCTTCTTTTGCCAGTTCCATGCTTCGCTTTCATACATAAGGGTCGGTAGAAGAACATGTAATAATAATGTGAAATAAATTGTGATTATTACATTTTATTATGATATCAGTGACCGAAATATACTTATTTATGTCATTTTTATGAATAAAGTTATTGTCAATCAGTTTTCATGTAAAAAAAATCACTTCAAAGACAAACCGGCGAATCGCCGGCTTTGTGAGTCAGTGACAAATTGACCTTGGCCGGCGATTCGCCGGCTTTGTATCGCATTGGGTTAATGTAGTTAAAATTCAGCCTCAGTCAAAGCAACGTCAATCATAAAATGTTGGTCATAGGAGATACTACAGGAATTAAAAATTTTGTCCAAATAAGACATTTTCTTTCTTTAATCTTGCTCAACTGTATCCCTTTGTGACCACAATCAGCTTTTGCTACGTTGGTAGCATGATAACGGGCTCATATCGCTAGCAGATACAACAAGGCAAAGGGAATTCAAACTTATATCAAGATTTGAAACTTTAAAAAAAATGTGACATAATTGGCTTTCATGGTGTCTTCCATAATCAACGTTTCAGATATTATCACAGTATTACTGAGTAATATAAATAACTAAGAAATATGATAAGCCATATGTGGCTCAAAGAAGCGCCAATAAATTTCAAGAATTAATTGTATCTCAATAGAGCGCCAAGAAAGAATTCAAGAATTAATTGTATAGTTGTCATCGCAAACAAAAGCCTATCCAAAAAAGCTAAGATGGCAGTACACAATGGTGTTCTTGTGCCGACCCTTATGTATGGAAGTGAAGCATGGAACTGGCAAAAGAAGGATGAAAGTAAAATAAATGCAGTAGAAATGAGATCTCTAAGACGAATGTGTGGCAAATCTGTATATGATAGAGTGACAAATGCAAGTATAAGAAGTGAATGTGGTGCGAATGAAAGTGTTATGAACAAAATAAGGAAAGGGTCATTAAGATGGTTTGGACACATGGAAAGAATGAGTGAAGTCAGAATGGTAAAGAAGGTATATGTAAATGGCGTGAACGAGCTAGAAATAGAGGAAGGCCGAGGAAAACGTGGCACGATCAAATCAATCAAATATTGAATGTCGGTCACGTGAGGAGTCGGAAAAATCGACGCGTGTATGACAAGATGTATGAATGTAGAGGAAGCGAGAGACGTATGTCAGGACAGAACAGTGTGGCGTTCCATTCTTTCTGCCTACCCCTCCGGGGAGACGGCGTGATGGTAAGTTAGTTAGTTAGTTCTCAATAGAGACGAAGATGCAAATTGGAAACAGAATATGGTTGATCAAGGTGTTTACAGGACTTATGACCTGTCATTTCTCCAGGCGGTTTCTAACAATGCACTAATGGCGGTAGCCTTTCACATTGTGTTAAAAAGATGTTCAGCTTAATGCTTAATAAACACAAATCTTCATAGATGGCGTTAGTGTGTAGATTGTAAAAACTACCACGTAAAGAGTAGTCTTACAGATTAACATATATATACAACTTCCAAAAAGTTTGTCAGACATGGTGGTCATAAGAAAAAAGGTGGAATGGGGATGTTGTATTACATAAAGCGTGCGCTTAACCCAACCAATGACAGGTCATAAGTCCTGTAAACACCTTGATCAACCATATTCTGTTTCCAATTTGCATCTTCGTCTCTATTGAGATACAATTAATTCTTGAATTGATAACCCGCAATGGGTGAAATCCAGTATTCGTGTACAAGCATTTGTTTACATTAAAAAAAAAATGTAAAATAATTAAGAATTGTCCAAAGAGCTATGGAAAGAGCAGTGTTGGGGATCGGTATAGAAGATAAGGTGAAAAACACCACATTAGAGCCAGAACAGGAGTGTCAGACATCACCGGAAGAGCAGCGCTAAAATGGCGCTGGGCAGGTCATGTCGTTCGCAGCTTTGACTATAAATTGACAAAACACCTCCTTTGCTGCGGTCCTAGGACTAGAATCTGAAACCCAGGATGCCCCCAACTTTGATGGAGGGACGACATTAAAAAGACCGCCGGTACGACATGGATGAGACCTTCGTGGCCGAGTGGTAAGTGCATTGACTACCACCCCGAAGGTTCCGGGATCGATTCCCGGCGAGGGCAGTGTGATTGTCACACTGTCATTGGTCTAGTGTGGAATCACGTGACAATAAAATGGCGATAGATGAGCTACCTATCACATGTCACGAGAATCACTATGATAGCTATAATACCCTTTACATCGATTTGTCTCATGCTGTCATGTAGTAAAGAGCAATTTAACAAAATAATAATAATAATGCGTGTTGCCCAGGATTGACAGACATGGAAGCAGATGGAGGAGGTCTACGTCCAGGAGTGAACGGATACAGGCTTATAATGTCGCTACACTAGCGAGAAATGACTAATTTGATGGATCGAAGCCATAATTTATAAAATAATCATATACGTTTTAGACAGAGGGAGTGAGTCAGTGCTACATTTGTATATCTTTTAATAAAAAAAGCATATTTGGAATTGAAAGATATCATTAAATGTAAAAGAAAAATGGTGTAATTTTGTAGTAAATGGGCACCGCGTAAAAAAGAACAGTGGACAGTCAGCCACTTAGGGTTTTATGTCTATCAGTTTTGTTTAGATCACATATATTTATTATACTTTACTCGTAGTGTCTGGACTCGGCTGGGAATATTTTTTGCGTGCCGAGATAAAGCTAAATTAATCGTAAGAATGGTGGCTGCTGGCTATGCACTTTTTTACAACGTGCGTACGAAACTTCGGTAGTAAGTTTTTGTGTCGCTCTGGACCCAAAAATATATGAACACCTACACCTTTGTCAAAGGATCCGAAAAAAATATAAAATAGATTTGTTTTAATTTCGATTAATTAAAAGATTAATTTTACTGACAGCTTATAAATTATATAATACATTTTACTATTAAACTACTTTCTTTAAAATCACGTTTATTTTGGCATAGTTTTCCCAAAAGTGCCGGCAACCAAAGGGTTAAAAATGTTAGTTTTTTTTAAATGTTAATAATAATAAAAAAATATTAAAATATATTTAAATGTATTTTTTTTATTCAAAGACATTTTCTAGAAAAGTAAAATTTCATATTCAAGTAATAATAAAAATGCTCAAATTATAAAATCATTTCGGAAAGAAAAGTTTTATACTTTCCCTGAATTGGTATCCATGCAGCAGTCTAGAGGATAGAACACCCAACTCTCTCTCTTTCTGCAAATGTTATCCATCACAAAACATGTGAATATTCTAATGGTATAATAAATATTTTGCATAATAAACCTCAAAAAGTGGCCATAAAAAATATAGATTGAAAATAATCAAATAAATATTTATTATTTAATAGAAGCACCATTTACTTTGATATACAGTGAAACCTGGATCTTAAGTCCCCGTATTTAACGTTTTCCCTAAAATTGCATTTAATTATTTCAGTCCCGATATATTTTAGTACATTTTTTATCCGTTTTTTGTTATTTTTCCCCGCGATTTACGTTGAAAATATTCGGCGCAGTAGACGCATTAATTCGGTCGTGATTGGCCGGCGAGCGACGTTGTGATTGGTCGGCGTATGCCGCGCAATGTGGTGATTGACCGACATCTTTCAATATCCGCCGGTTAACATCCTTTATTAGGTTTTCGACTCGATTTGTAATGCTTCGTTCCTTTTGACATTATTCACGATCATTTACATACAGTTATTTTGTTTTTTTTATTTGTTAAGTACAATACAATATTTTCTTCCTTTTTACATCCATTTCGTTTTGGTTCACGCGTTTCGCGAACTAATCTACGTTTTATTTTTATCTCAGTCCCTTAAAAAATGTAATATAGGGGTTTCACTGTATATAAAAAAATTAAGAACAATCTTAACATTCTTAAAACTAAGAACGAGGTAATGATCAATATGTAGTCTAATACTTTATTTCCACAGCATCTCTTTTTGGGAATATTGAGGACCATTTATCTCCAGCTTCGAAGAGACGGGTCTCTCATAACCCATTTCTTTAGATTAATCAGGGGATATTTCGAGAACTCAGCCGTGTTAGAGGGTGTGGGTGTTTTCGTCGCCGACAGATATCTCCGACAGCGCCAGCATAGATTGTTATCTGCCGGCGGCAAGAACCAACCTGCCTCTGTTTATGCCGGTGGGAAAAGCAATCTTCTGAACCTAATCACCTCGGAGATTGACCTCTTTCATATTCGTGTTCAGAAGACAAATACTCTTGACTATTAGAGAGTCTTGTCTTCCTAAAGTAGAACCATCACTCATGCGTTCATAGTATTTTGCTTGTTCTTAAAAAGATGCCTTAAACAAAATAAACCGATTTGATTTGATTTGGTGATGATGATCTGCGGACCGATTTCGCAGGATCCAATCCAGAAACAGGCCTCAAGGCCAAGAAAAAAATACTTAACATTAGCAATCATATAAAAATAAAATAATCAATATAAAAAGTTTCTTCTACATTCGCCTTCACTTTGTGTTGTGGATTCATATTTGAAAACATATAACTACACTTTTATCTATTTTTACAACATTATTACACTTTTTACAGACATGTTTCGGTTGTGACTCAGCCGTTTTCGATGTACAATTGTAACATCGAAAAAAATTTGTATATTGAAAAAGGTTGGCTCACAACCGAAACACGTCTGTAAAAAGAATAATAAAGTGTTGTAAAAATACTAAGTGTAGTTATATTTATTAAAAAATAAACAGCGTTCATATTAAAATATAAAAAAATTGTTTTTTTTACCTCTTTGACTTTTTAAAAGTGGCCACTTTATGACGTTTCTACAAGATTATACAAAAAAAAAATTAAGATATATAAATGTTATAATATTTTGTACAATACAAATGTCCATCTTGCTCCTGTACATCTTGCAACACCCTACCGCAGGGTTTCCCAAATAGTGTTCCTCTGAATAGTTGAATTTGTGTATTTAGGTAGTATGTTTACAAGAGATGGGAGAGTGGAGTGGAGAGGGATATTGAAAGAAGGGTTGGGGCAGGCAACAAAGTGAATGGTGCACTTAAAGTTGTCATCGCAAACAAAAACCTATCCAAAAAAGCTAGAATGGCAGTGCACAATGGTATTCTTCTACCGACCCTTATGTATGGAAGCGAAGCATGGAACTGGCAAAAGAAGGATGAAAGTAGAATAAATGCAGTAGAAATGAGATCTCTTAGGCGAATGTGTGATACTCTGTGTATGATAGAGTGTCGAATGAAAATATAAGAAGTGAATGCGGTGCGAATGATGGTGTCATGAACAAAATAATGAAAGGATCATTAAGATGGTTTGGACATATGGAAAGAATGAATGAAGAAAGAATGGTAAAAAAATTATATGTTAATGATGTAAATGGTACCAGAAATAGAGGAAGACCGAGGAAAACGTGGCACGATCAAATAAATCAAATATTGAATGTCGGCCATGTGAGGAGTCAGAGAAATCGACGCGCGTGCATGACACTATGTATGAATGTTGAGGAAGCGAGAGAAATATGTCAGGAAAGAAAGGTGTGGCAGTCCATTCTTTCTGCCTACCCCTTCGGGGAGACGGCGTGATGGTTAGTTAGTTAGTTAGTTGTTCCTCTGAACCTGAATCGGTGTTCCAATTTTGAAAAGGTTTTATACATTTAACTACTTCATATTGAAATGGGAGTGATGGGATCAAGCATGTTTCTCAGGCAAAGGAAGTTCGCTTCTCACACCGTACGCATGAAAGAGACGGGGCATATTGTTTTTACATGACCTTCTACAAGTCTAATTTAAAGACAGTTGCCAAGATTGACAGAACGGTTAGCCGCACTAATAAATATAGTTAATAAACCCGATTAAAAATAAACAGCTTAAAAGCATGTGATAAATATTCAGCATTTCTAATTTACTAACTAATCATGATGCCATTTCTCCTGAGTATGCATAGAGGATGGATCGCCACATTGTTCTATCCTGATATAACTCTCGCGCGTCTTCTACATTCACACATTGTGACATGCACGCCCGTCGATTGTTCCTACTTGGCCTTCCTCGACTTCTTTTTCTAGCTCTATTTTAAGAAAGCTCAAGCTCCAAATATTTAACAGTAGCGTTAAAAGCGTACTGCTGTATGGATGTGAGACTTGGAAATCTACCGCGGATGTTATTGGAAAACTCCAGGTGTTTATAAATTCGCTCAATATTCATTTTCTGGACCATGGCAGGCGAAAAGCCAATTAGAGAACAAGTCACTAGACGCAAATGGCAGTGGATCGGTCACACTATGAGACGGAACCCAGCCTGCATCGCTCAGAGCGCATTAAGTCAAGACAGCAATATGTACGTATGCTGTAGAGACGCTGGCCGACACTGTGCGAACCAAGGGACTACTAAGAACTTCGCAGATGAAGGTCCTAAGATCAATTACTGAAAAATCTCTCCGAGATCGTGTCCACAACGTAGACATAAGAAAAACTTGCGAGATAGAGGATATCGTTGAGTGGAGTAGATCCAGAAGAAGATACTGGAGGGACCATGTAGCCCGAATGGATGCTGACAGACTTGCATATACAGCTGCATATGAAATTCTCTCTGGACACCGCCTAAGAGATGGAAGGACAGCTGGACCTTATCATCTGACGAGACATGATTTCTGTGTCACAGATCGTCAGATCTATTAAAATAGGAAGAGGTGTTTCATTGGAGATAAGGTTTGGGAAACCCTGGCCTACCGCATAACACAGAATCAAAGCTATAAAAATCACTGTAAAACTAATTAAATCTCAACGGCGTCTGATTTCCTCGTTTGTAGTTTCCCAATATTAACATCGTCTTTAGTCTCTGAAATATCAGACCCGTCCCCAAGTTCTAAATCCCCGTTTTGAGCGTGACCGTTCATTTGCGGGAAACCGTTCAACTGTCCCACGACACGATCCGCAGACGAAGGATCGCCGATGTACGTGACGGTCTCACTGAAGTGGACACTGTTAGACCGGGCACGTTTCTTCGCAGAGCTACCAACGGGAGAATCTATATCTTTATCGGGGCACGAGAGGCTGACCCGTTTCCTTTTAACGGGTTTAACCTTATCGTCACTGGTTTCCGAATCTCCGTTTATTAAAACGGCGTCGACTCCGCTTATGATTTTAGAATCGGGAATATCTTGCGAAGAATTGCTAATTTGATTGGATAACTCTTTGTCTTCTGCGTCGCTGAGGGCTTTCCTTATTTCCCTGACGTCGTTTTCTATGTCATCCGCGTGGACGACTTCCTCTACGATCACGGGTGATTTTCTCCTCGCGCTGGTCAAGTATTTGGGTTTCCTGATGGCGATAGGTGTCTTTGGGGAGGCGGTGGGTGTATCTTGTTGGAGTTTCTTTCTGTTTCTGCGTTTGACTTTGACCTTCTTCAGTTTCTTTGGTAAAGGCTCCTCCTGAAATTAGAAATAATTATTATTATACAGAGAACATCACATTTTATTATATAAACAAGCTTCGTGACTGCCACACTGAAATTCTCGGGTTCGATTCGCACCGATGGCAGTGTGATTTTCAAACTGTCTTTGGTCTGGTGTAGAATTCACGTTACAATAAAATGGCGATAGACTTGCTACCTATCACATGTCGTGAGAATCAATAGCTAAAAAGTTGTATACAGTAATTGGGTTCAAATTATAATAATCATCATTATTATTATTTTGTTGAATCGCTCTTTACATCATTACAGCGCGAACCAAATAAATGTTAGGGGTATACAGTAAATGTCCGTTAATTTGAAATTCAAGGGACCGGATTTCCCAAAAAAAATTCAAATTACGCGAATTTTGCACCAATTGTCGACGGCTTGGAAAATCACAGCCATTTTTTCGTTGTCAAAATAATAATTATAATGTCAAATGTTCATAAAAATAATAACAATAGTGTTTAGATAACATAATGGCCGCTTTGAAAATTTAAATCAACTTTTTTATTATCGTTATTTAAATCGAAATTTTAAACCTTAAAATGTCACACAAAATGAGTGCTTCATATGAAAAAATACATATTTTTAACCATTCTTTCCTCATTCTTTTGTGATACCTAGAATTTCATCCTCTCACTAAGTATATCATTTGAAGTCAGAAAAATCGACAAGCTTGGGTGTTAAGAGGAAGCTCGAGAGGCATGTCAGGATAGAGTAGTGTGGCGGTCCATCCTCTCTGCCTATCCCTCCGGAGAAACGAGGTAATAGTTAGACTAATTTCGTTTCACATAACTAGTATGTCAATAGAAATATGGAAGTGAAGCTTGGCAATACAATCAAACCCAACAGCTTTTCCACTTTTCATTGCTTTCACGGATCTTTTCATCTCATTCATACTTATTTTCTCAATATTATCATTCATAGGTCCCGCACTCGCACTAGCTGTTATACTTTCGATCACGCTTGTATCACCACCATACATCTCCTTAAAATATTCCAAAAAAGCTAGAATGGCAGTGCACAATGGTGTTCCTCTACCGACCCTTATGTATGGAAGCGAAGCATGGAACTGGCAAAAGAAGGATGAAAGTAGAATAAATGCAGTAGAAATGAGATCTCTTAGACGAATGTGTGGATACTCTGTGTATGATAGAGTGTCGAATGAAAATATAAGAAGTGAATGCGGTGCGAATGATGGTGTCATGAACAAAATAATGAAAGGATCATTAAGATGGTTTGGACATATGGAAAGAATGAATGAAGAAAGAATGGTAAAAAAATTATATGTCAATGATGTAAATGGAACCAGAAATAGAGGAAGACCGAGGAAAACGTGGCACGATCAAATAAATCAAATATTGAATGTCGGCCATGTGAGGAGTCAGAGAAATCGACGCGCGTGCATGACACGATGTATGAATGTTGAGGAAGCGAGAGAAATATGTCAGGAAAGAAAAGTGTGGCAGTCCATTCTTTCTGCCTACCCCTTCGGGGAAACGGCGTGATGGTTAGTTAGTTTTTTTTTTGAAGCGCATATTTGAAGCATCAAAATAAAGTAAACAGAAAAATAAAAAGGTGAAGATGAAGAGTGAAAAGGGAAAAACCTGTTTGGGCTTGGCTCCGATGAAGCCGGCACACCTCTTGGCCCCGCACAGACATTTCTTCTTGTCGTCTCCGGCACACACCAGGTTGTAGTTGAATGTCACCTCCGTGCCCTGGGAAAAATAAATAAAATAACATTTTCTGATTTATAAAACTTTTTTATTATTTTTTTAATTAAACACCTCATAATCTATAAATAGGTATCTATAAATATTCAAAATCTATTGGCCTAAAACAGTATCAAATGCCATTCTCTGGACCGTGGCAGGCGAAAAGCCAATTCGTCACCTGAGAGTAAGAGGGTTCCAACTGACAAAAGTAAAAAGCTCAGAAACATGAAGTCAAAGTTTCCAAGACTTGTCTTTTAGTAACGAACGACGATATTTTAATGAAATTTTCTACAAAACCCAAGAAGTTATATATCTTTAATATACATTTAAAAAAATAACTCATTTTTATAGTTAACACTGTTTTTTTAATGTCTTAAAAATCAGATGGAACCCTACTCATCTATTATCGTGACAAAACGTTAGTGAATAAGGGTTCAACAGCAAATGGAACCCTCTTCACTAACTTGCGTATAACAAATCGTCAACTGAGAGTAAAAAGGTTCCAACTGACAAAAGTAAAAATTTGAGAAAAATGAAGTCAAAGTTTTTAAGACTTGTATTTTTGTAACGAACTACGATATTTTAATGAAATTTTCTACAAAACCCAAAAAATTATATATCTTTAATATACATTTAAAAAATACTTATTTTTTTAGTTAACACTATTTTTTTATATCTTAAAAATCAGATGGAACGTTACTCATTTATTTTCGTGACAAAACGTTAGTGAATAAGGTTTAACATCAAATGGAACCCTTTTCACTTACGTGCGTATAACAAACGTTGAAATAGATTGACTCTCCATTATTTTGTGATAGCAAATAATAAAAATAAATATTTTATTCTACATTATTTTTGCATTTACCTATTTTTTTTTTAAAAAAGATTCAAAATATTATAACTTTAAAAATTATTGTTTTTGCCTAAGGAAAAAGGTTTTCAATTTTTATATTAACACTATACTTAATGATTTAGAAACGGTGAATTAATGAAAAAAACTAAGTAAAACATAAATCTATAAAGTTGGTATTTGTTTAATAATATAGTCATACACAATATAAAGAGTAAAATCGTACAAATAACATATTTTGGAAAAAAGAAAGAATGAATTAGAACTTAAAGTGTATTTTTTTATTTTACTTTTAGTAGTATAATAATACAAAATAAAAATAATAAAAACGGGAAAAATAAAAACAAAGAGAATGAAGTAAGACATCATATTATATGTGGCTTTTTATTTTATTTTTAGTACAGTTTTATAATATTGTTGATCTTGAAGAGGCATGTATTTCAGCATCTCTTTTAAATCATAA
Organism: Lepidostoma basale; assembly: GCA_022606425.2. Taxonomy (NCBI): domain Eukaryota; kingdom Metazoa; phylum Arthropoda; class Insecta; order Trichoptera; family Lepidostomatidae; genus Lepidostoma; species Lepidostoma basale. Next base: position 1,962,397 of record JAHDVF020001522.1, read on the forward strand.
ATTTTTGGAGTAGGCAATGAATCGTTCAATTTTAAAGCCTTTGGTTCCAAAAAACTTTCATTTTCGGAAGTCCATTTTATCCGTAATTTTTCGTTATGACGGAGATTTACACTATTTATTTTACTATTATATAATCTCCAAACTCAGTCCAATAAGATACCGTATGCAGTGTTTGTGTGAATTTTTGTATTTTTACTTGAAGAAAGGGAACTGAGGAGAATTTCAATTTTTTTTATGTAAGTCCAAAGTCTTTAAAGTCTCTTTCAGCCATTTGTATTATTCTCAAAGGGTTTTTGGTATTATTTTTTTTTAAACATCTGACCAATCCAATAGGAGAAAATAATTCGATTTTTGAGAGAGCTCTCTCAATCGTGCTATGAGCACTGTCTACTTTTTAGCACGACAGTAATGAAATTCTACAGTGGGAAATGAAGATATATGTATTTTGACATCCTCAATAATTTCCTGACGAATACTGTTGCCTGAAGTTTGTCCTCTCATATCTGGCTGTGGAGTATTAGTTCGGCTCTTCTTTTTGTGCACATTATATATAGGCTTTTGAGAAATAGATAACGTCGAGGTATAAAATATTTTGCAAACCTGGAATTTATTTTCTTTCACTTTAAAAAAGTACAAGAAAGAAAATGATTTATATGATTTAACATTTTCATCCTGACGATTTGGTATTTTCGTCAAACAGCGTGTAGTACTGTTAAGAATAATATGGTATTTCCCATTTTGATCTAATTTATAGTAATTAGAAAACTAATCCACCCTCTAGTCATGGCTGATTTTAGTGGCGCACTTTTCAATGTTGTAACCTGTGTCTGGCTAACGAGTTTTCCCTGTCTGATTGTACATTGTTTTCCAGTTTGGTGATTTTCCTTCAGTATGGCTGTTTTCCATTTGTTGGTTTCAGCAATATCACAATTAGGATCTTTTGTAACATTTTTCAAATTATAAAACAATCATAGGTTATCAGAATCACTAACGCTCATCATGTCTTCCACTAATTTCCTTATGTTATCTTCCAAACTACATGTTGACAGAAAAAGCGCGCCGGAATCAGAGAACGAAAGAACCAATAATTGATATGAAGTTACATAGATACGTTTTGACACTTTGATGGTTTCAGGTTTGGAATAAAAGGGTTCCATCTGCAGCAGTTGAAACTCTTTTACCGAGAAGCGTGTACATTTTTTGGCGACAGTTGGAGTAATAAGGTTCCAACTGTAGATGAATCCTTTTTCACTGAATTTCGTGTTTTGAATGATCAGATGGAACTTGATTATTTTCGTAACATTATAATGATGATACTATTACATGTTTTTATTTATTGTACGTATAGATAAGGTTAGTAAGAACCCGTTTCACGAAAAAAAGCTATATGTGAAATTTTGTTAGTTGGAACCCTCTTACTCTCAGGTGACGAATTAGAGAACAAGTTGCTAGACGCAAATGGCAGTGGATCGGTCATACTCTGAGATGGAACCCAGCCTGCAACGCTCAGGGCGCACTAGACTGGTCCCCTAAGGTGGGAAAGAGGAAGCGAGGCAGACCTAGAGCCACCTGGAGAAGAGCCCTGCAGGACAAGGTTAGATTTCTCCGACAGCACAGATTGTTTTACCTACCGGCCCACCAGAAACAATCTGCTTCTGGTGACATCGGTGGGAAGAGCAATTAGTCTGCTGAACGCGGTCTCCTCGGAGATCGGCGTCTTTCATATTAGTGAAGATACGTTCAGGGGACAAATACTCTTGACTTTAGCAAGTATCTTGTCTTCCTAATGTCGAACCATCTCTAATGCGTTCCTGGTATTATGTTGTATTTTTATAATATTTTACCTGTACTTACTAGATGCATTAAACATTTTGCTGTTTGTTATGTCTTTTAAGTTAATAAACTGATTTGATTTAAAGCAGCAGGCCTCACTTGGGATGAGTCGGGTGGAGAAGGTTCCTTGAGGCCCTATGTACCACAGAAGAAGAAGAATCACCTCAAGGATGCTTCGGCAAACTGTTATATACACAGTAGTAATGTATTTTTTTTTCAAATCACTTTTTTTTGGAGATGCGTAGACAGGCGGAAATGGCATCAATGGATAGCTGCATTCACTCTAATTTAGTCGCCGAATGAAGCAGTTCATGAGGCAACAGTCCGATTCTATGTTCACTACCTTTTAGAAAAATAGTCAGTTGTAAATAATTGCTAGTCATTTTTTCTGTTCAAAATATGGTTTGAACAGCAATAAAAACTGTCTTGTATAACTGACTCATAACAAACTCCATATTAAATATTTAGTATGAATAAAAACATCTGTTTTCTAGAAGTTTTATTACATTTTATGGGAATTTCATGATTTGGCTTGCTAAAACATTATGAATGAGCAACCAGACATTTCAAAATGTCACACAAATTTATAAAAACAATGTTTTTCCACTTTAAATTTATTTTTTCTAACATCTTTCGAAGATCCCTTTCATTATATAAACTTTTTTATGTAAAATATGTGGTCTATGTCTGGTCTGTATTACTCTATGGCTCGGAGACTTGGACCCTGAAAGCGCACACTATGAACCGGTTGGAAGCATTCGTGATGTGATTGCACAGGGGAATGCTTCGCATACCGTGCATTCAGCAATTTGGAGGTTTTGAGGAGAGCCAATTGTAGAAGACAACTGCTAAAGGACGTTAAGGTCCATAAGATTTAATATCTGGGTCACATTCTGCGAAGAATAAATACAGTTTGCTCCAACTAATACTGATGGGAAAAATTGAGGGGCAGCGTGGTTCTGGTAGAAGGCAAACGTCTTGACTGTGCAACATAAGAGACTGGACCGGGATGTGACATGTGGGGGAGCTGTTCCGGGTTGCGCAAGATAGAGAAGCCTTCGCCGGAGTGATTGCCAACGTCAGGGGGACCTGATACGGCACGTTAAGAAGAAGATGTAAAATATCAAATTACTTAATACTAGTGTTAACGCCTCAAGTTCAACCGAAGCTTAGAAAGGTTCAGTTTAATCGTTAACGAAATGTAGTGTACATTTTATAATTTTAAAAATAATTTTTATTTTCTTTTTAAATTGAAATTGTTGATCGATGAAGCATTTGTGTGAACACGAGCTACGACAAAAATGATGAGAGAGTTCAGTCAAGCATTGCACGTGCAAGACACAACACGACGGTACAAGCGTACCTGCGTCTAGCCGAGCAAATCACGCCTCGTGTAAATTAATTAAATAAAAGAACCTTTAAAAAGGTGCACTCAATGCAGATAGATAAAACAGATGAAACTTACCGCTGGGACGTCCTCCAGGGCGAAGAGCCCCACGCGGGTATCACCGTTCACCGTCCACTTCTGCGTCTCGCAGTTGGGTTCGCAGGAATGGTTCATGAACCTGGAGAACAAGACTATAACATTAAAACAAAGAATAGAAATATGTTGTTAAAATATATTTTTTAAAACTGTGTTTTGTTTTGTTGATTGTTTTAAAAACAATTTATGAATATAAAAAAACTCTTGAAGCAAGACAAAACGATTAACCTTTAAACGCCCATGTGCCACGTGCAATAAAGATAGCCAACTGCCCAAGCACTTTTTGTGAAATATTCACGCGACTTGCGACCTACGCGTAGCTGTTATAACTAACTAACTAGCTAACTAACCAACCATCACAAAGGGTAGGCAGAAAGAATGGACTGTCACACTTTAACCGATGCGGCACTCCATCTTTCTCTTTTCGCCCAGCGGGAGACGCGGTGTGATGGATTGTGAACCTCATCGCCACCAATAGGCATCTCCCGCGCACACTTCGATCATCTACAAAATAAATCTAAACAAATAATATAAAGTACAATGATATAAAATAACAAAATAAAAATAATTTAACACAAAATGTTATTTTTAGATGGTGCACATACTGTCAATTTAATTTATGTTACACATATCCAGTTTTTTTTAAATTAGGAGTAATTAGGCACTTATAACAAACCAACATCAGCAAGAACTTAACCCTTAGCCTGCGTGCGTATCGACGTATGATACGCCAACTCCCATACAAGCATTTGTACCGTTCACTGAGCGCGTATCGACGTATGATACACCGACCGGCCGGGATATTCAAATGTTGATAAAACAGGAATTCGTCCCTTTGAGATGTGTCAGCATTGATAAATATTTAGTTTATTTCATAACACCAACGACATCTACAATTATTCATCACAAATATTGAGTTAACTTGACAAAAACTGGGATTTACGTGACCCCTGACTTCGACCGCGATCTCTGTAATAAGTAGGTATTCATTCAAAGTTTCCCGCGTTCATTCCGCTCACTCCCACTACTCAGCATACGAAGATCGAGTCCGGAGCTGTGCGCGGGTTTGAATGTCGATCCTAGAGCTTGCTTTTAAATTTATTTTTGTATTTTTTAACATTTATTGTCGCGGATTTCTTTGCAAGGACAATTTTATAAATTGAGTGAAAACAAAAAAAAATTTTGTAGTGCGAACTATATTTATTTTTTAAAAATACTAAAAAACAATAACATAGTTTTTTTATGTTTTGAAAAAAAGTAAATTTCAAAAAAGTTTTTAAGTTAATTTTGTGTTTGAGATATTTAAAAAAGTTGTGAGTATTTCTTTTGCAAATATGGCTTATCAAAATATATCTGACGAAAATATAGCTGCAATAATTGGTGAACTAGATTCAGATTATGAAATGGAAGAAGACCTTGAGTCTCAGCAGAGGCATGTTCTTGAATTGACATGGAAGAACAATCTGTTGAGGACCGTGTTAATTACATAATTGGACATCTGGACTTCATATCCCCATAATTCACGAATTTGATGACTTTTAGTCCGGTATTACTAATAACAGCCTTTCCGAAAATTCATCTCAGTGCGATTTTTTTTAACATTTCTTGAATCACGATATCATGTCAAAAATAGTTACAGAAACAAATAAATTCTATTTATTTACATATACCAGGAAGGTACAAACGCCGACGACGTATCACATTTTTTTGTGACACGACGTATCCGACATCCGATATGGTAGAACATTTGCCGGAACTTCTCGAATCTAGTACCAGAAAAGCCCCTCGAAGACGTTGCCATGTTTGTGGAAATTCCTCGGTTCGAAGTAGAAAACAAAAGCTATCAAGATATTTTTGTCCTCCTTGTAACGCCAGCCTTTGTTTAAAACCGTGCTTTAAAATTTATCACTACGATCCAATTATTTAAAGTTATAATAAAAACAATCAGTAATTTTTATGTCCCATAAAAAAGACGATAATATTTGTTTGAATATAACACATAAACATTTGAAAATCAAAACCAAACATCTGTGCTTTTGAATTGAATAGTCCTTTGTAAAAATTATCAGTGTGAACTTATAGGTACTTAAAAAAATAAAAAAAAACGATGGTAGTAAAACAATGTTCCCTTTCAATATTAATTGTGTTTACGTTTAATTTGGGTGACTCCTTGAGTGATATTGAATTTGTTGTTTACATTTATTCAACTATTCAAAGAGTGTTTTTGTTATTTTATCACGCACAATCAGATGAAAAATCTGATTACCAACATTTCAGCTATGATTATAAATTTTTAGACAACATATTTATCTTAAGAACAGGAAACATAAAATCCCTGTCAATACGCCGCGTGGAGTGCTTTTCTTATAAAGTATTAGGGAACGCAGGTGCCAGGTTAAAAATAATATTGAAGAAATTATTCAAATTGTCATTGGAACAAATGAAAAATTTATTTTTACACCTGTCAAAATTCTTTATATAAATTAAAAAAACTTGTATAATTTTAACATCAAAACAATTCACTTATACGCAAAATAGCTGTTATATGTGTTAAAAATATATTTTTTAATTATCCTCTTTAGATAAAATAAGAAGCATTGGCAAAATAAGATTATTTATAATTTACAAAAGCTTTATTTCTAATTTTTCACATTTTATATAGTAACACATTAAAGATAAAGAATAAAAACATAAAGAAATAAAATTTAAACTTTTTTTCGTATGCCAAATCTTTAAACATTTGTCTATGCATAAACCTATTTATACAGTGGTGTAGATTGTGTTGTATTAGGCGGACCGTAATAAAACACATATCCCAAGAATCAACCGAAAATAAAATTATGGATCGGTATTTCAAAGACATTATTTACGTAAGCTAATATTCATTGTCATAATTAGTGTAATCCGATAGCGAAATGCACCATTATCACTGGTCCCGTACGGGACCATTGGCCATTGAATGACACAAATCCGCGGTCCCGTACAGGACCACTGGGCGTCTAAAAGTTTAAAAGAGGTTTGAATATGTTTAGTGTTTTGCACGTTACCTGGCTACGTTCCCTTTGGGCCCGGCGTCGATCATGCGATCCTTGTCCAGCGTGAGGAAGTAGTAGTTCTCGTCCCTGATCTCCTGTCTCCGTGCCATCCTCCGCTGGAATTCCGCCTCGTCTATCACCTCTCCAACGTACTCTATCACAAAGTCACCTGCCGCAATACAACACACAATTATACTTAATACAATGTGATGTACAGTAAAAGCCCGTTAATTCGAACAACTATATTTCGTAATTCGAAATTTTCATAATTTGCTCGGTCCAAAAATTGACTTTTCATAGTAAATTCTACCGTTAAATCAAAATATCGCATATTTCGTAATATTTTTCATCAAATTTACTTACGATTTCTAATAATTCAAGTGAGACATATATAAAGTGAAATATCACATGAGAAAGAATCAAGTTCGAGCGCTTACATACGTTGGGCGCTGTATGCTGACCAATCGCAAAGCCGCTCGCTGACCAATCACGACCGAAATAATGTGTCAAGCGTGCATAACTCGCGTATTTTGAATATTTTCGATGTACATTGCGGAAAAAAACTTAAAATCGGGTAATAAATGTACTAAAATATATCGGGACCGAAATAATTACAGGCAAATGGCGAAGAAACGTAAAATCCGGGTTTCACTGTATTCATTTTTATAGATATAGTTTTTTTCTATTCGTATGAGATGCCTGCCTTAATAGGATTCTTTTAACCAATTAGAAAGTTGATTTAAAGCGCCATTAAAGCCACAAAAACGTTGTTATATTATCCAAACACTATTGTTAATATTATTATTATGAACACTTGACGTTATAATTATTATTTTGACAGGACGAAAAAATGGTCGAGATCAATCAGGCACTAGATTACCTATTAAAATAATATATATTTTTTATTTGAATGATTTTTAGATGAACCTGTGAGAAGTTAAAATGGTCACCACAAAGCACCACTTATGGAACAGAGCAACAAATATGACGATAATTTCATATTTGATTATTATTTTTTACTAATTTGGGTCAAAACAAGTTAAAATATAATATAATAATTTAATATTCTTGGTTTTATAAAGTAAATGTAATTACTGTTAATTATTTTTATTCAAAATACTTGTTTTTTCACACCTCTGACTGCCCCTAAACGCTTATTTCAATCACATTGTGTTTTCTTTGGCCATCCCCTACTTCTTTTTTCTTTTCACATTACTTTATATACCTTTTAAACCATTCTTTTCCATCATAGTGACCCTTTCTTAATTTTATAAATGCCGTGGAAATGAGATGGCTTAGAATTGCAACTAAATGTGGAGGAGGTTACCTTTCTTGATATCGGCCAGGGCCTTGAGCCCCCAGCCGCGGTGGTTGGTGCGTGAGGGTACCAGGGGTGGATATAGCCGCTTCTCGAAGGCTTGGTTCCCGCACTTATCTCCGGCAGCACACATCGTCGGAGAACATTCCGTCAGCAGCATCCTGAGATGTAAAAAAATTAATTGTAAAATTGTCATTAATCATATCTTGTTGATTTTCTCTAAATCAACAACTTATGGACTAATCATCTTTTAGTATTTGGTGTTTCCGAAAGTTTGGACGTTTTACAACAGAGGGCTCTGGCTGCTTCAGGCCTTCAAATCTGGAGACTATTTTTTTTAAGTAATCTGTCAATTAAGTTCAGTTCGCACATGTTTATCATTCTCACGGGGAACTGGCCTAGGAAGTGCATGAGCGAGGCTGACAAAAGGGCGCCGCTGCGCCCTATAACAGCCTCAGGTATGTGGTGGGAAACCATCTATGTTTAACCCTTACCACTCCATTATTTTTTTATATTGTTTGTCAGCCAACTCTAATTTAAATAATGTCAAAATATTTTTATTGATAGGTAGTCGTATATTATATAAAAAATCGTTAAAAATTCATTTGTAATGATTTATTCCTCAAATAAAAAACCATTTACAAAAAACATTATGGACCAGGTTTTCTGGAACAGGTCTCACAAAACCACACTGTTTCCCGTCTTCCCCTGGAATTTTTCTGTTACTGCACACAGTACAGTCTTTAGAACCTTTGTCCAGTCCCCGCCATTTTAGGTTATGTGAATTCGCAAGGAATATTTTATAGTAAAATAAAAACAGAAAACAGTCAAAATCTTATTAAAACGTGAAATTAAATGTTTTTTTAATGAATAATCAAAAGAAAGTCAAGTTTCGCGCGTGAAAATACACCGCGCGCGCAAGTCTTATCTTGTCGGCCACCAGCCGACAACTGAGTTGTAGCGTACATATAGCGATGTCGGCTGGCATTCGACAAATGAGTTGTAAGGGTTAATATTTCTAAATGTACTACAAAGAAACAGAGCCAATAGAGAGCAGTTGTCAAGTGTGAGGTTAGAAAGGTCTCATATTTGGGTCACGTGGTCAACACAGGACAGAGATGCTTCCACGGCACCAGAAGAAGAATACAAAAGTTGAGTGGTAGCGCATACCGACCTGTTGAGACAGTCAGAGTCGGGTGCGCAGGGGTTGTCGGAGAGGGGTGAGCAGTCGCAGCGCTGCGCCTTGGTGCGGTCAGCCTTCACGATGTGGTTGCCCACGGGCCGGTTCACCTTCAGCTTCACATACTGCGGGGGCAGCAACGAGGACACCAGCTCCTCCTCCATGTCCCGCTGCTTCAAATCTATAATCACATACAATTTGTTTGTGTCAACACAAGATTCAAAATACTTTAATGAATTCAAATTTTAAAAATGATCAAACAAAACCATTTAAAATACTTTTAATAGTTGGTGCACTATAAAAGATTAGTTGTTAATTTTTAAATGCTGTTATTATATGTATCACAATTTATTTGATGAGATTGTCGAGACAGCTGTTTTGCCAACCTACGTTGACATTCTTTTTCTTCCTCAGCCTATTCCCGTCCACTCCCGGACAAAAGCCTCCTCCATTCGCTTCCATGTCACTCTGTCCTGTGCAGACTGCATCCAGGTTATTCCGACGTGTCTATTTAGATCATCCTTCCACCGTAGTTACGGTCGCCCTGCACTTCTCTTCGCCGTCCATGGTCTCTAAGTCAGCAGTCTTCTTCTCCACTTTTCATCTGAGCTTCTGGCTACGTGACCTACCACTTGCCATTTTAGAGTCGCCACCCGGGGGATGATGTCAGTGACCTTTGTTTTTTCTCTCACCGTATCGTTTCTGACTCTGTCTCTTAGGCTTATTCCTAACATGGCTCTTTGGGTCACTCGTAGTTTCTCGGCACTTTGTTTGGACAATGTAATAGCCGTTGACAGCCAGGACAACGTTGAAATTATCGGGTGTTATAAACGACCGCGGACAATCTCATAAAAATAAATAAAGATATGTACAATAAGTGTTTCAAAATTAATACATTTGATAATGTTAATCAAGTATCGATAGTTGACGGAGGCCAAGGTTCGATATGGGCTGTAGCGCCATCGGAAGAAGAATAGTTTTATATGATGGGTGTATCGGACGTATTTCATTATTCACAACTATGTTAAATAATTTTATTTTATATTAATTTAAGTTTTAATTTGCTTGTCATTTGTTAAAATAAATAAGGCGGTTGGTAAGGAGTGGAAGCGCATAGTAACGAAGTTGTGTGCAGTAAATAAATCTAATTATTCTCATTCATAAACGCCGTGGTAACAGCAGCCGCGAAGAGTAATTCTCAGAAACAGAAAAACCGTTGGTAACCGCTATCGCTAGTTGTGGCGGAGGCTATATAAGCCGGTCGTGTTTGGACTCGGCCCTCACTTTCTTCACTTTCACACACGCGTTCACACGCTGCGCATCTGGAGGCTTTGCGCTCCTACCTACGTGAAAACCAGTCCTTGTAAGGGATTTGAGCTACTGCCACAATTCTCTTTGCTTCAACTCCTGCACCGAACGCCGTAATATAATAAAACTTGGTTTTATTACCCACAATTATGATCACGCCGTATTCTCCGCTTTTACCATCTACACCACATCGGAGACGAGCAGCAGTCAGCGGCCTAAATAAATATTAATAGTACGGAGGGAGCAATCCGTCCCGTACAATGGAGATCTTAATGAATAATAAGTCCACTGGTCTTCCGGAATGCTCTATAATTTTCAGGTCGAAATTTGAAATGCAAAAACCATCGACGAGCTGTCCTAGCCTAATTTAGTTATTTATTACTTACTCTTGACAATATCGTACGCTTCCTGAGCTTGCCTCACCGCAGTCAAGAAGGTGTTGTCTACGGTGGACCTTTTGCTTGATGCGTGTCCGGTATCACCTGTAAAACACATTATCCATTTAATCAGAATAGAAATTTTATTTAAAAGGGGAAGAAATGAAATTATAAATATATATTACAACTAAACTAACTAACTAACCATTACGCCGTCTCCCCGAAGGGGTAGGCAGAAAGAATGGACTGCCACACTTTTCTTTCCTGACATATTTCTCTTGCTTCCTCGACATTCATGCATCGTGTCATACACGCGCGTCGATTTCTCTGACTCCTCACGTGGCCGACATGCAATATTTGATTTATTTGATCGTGCCACGTTTTCCTTGGTCTTCCTCTATTTCTGGTTCCATTTATATCATTAACATATATTTTTTTTACCATTCTTTCCATATGTCCAACCATCTTAATGATCCTTTCATTTTTTTGTTCATAACACCATCATTCGCACCGCATTCACTTCTTATATTTTCATTCGACACTCTACCATAAATTCGTCTAAGAGATCTAATTTCTACTGCATTTATTCTAAACTGCCTTCTTAAACTATAATTGTTGTTTGTAATATCTTTTGACAAAATAAACTGATTTGATTTGATTTGAATAAAAAGAGAAAAAAAGATGTCAAGAGCTTTTCAACAAAATAATAATACAGTCACCAATTGACACATGTAATATTACCTTCCTGGTAGGGGAAGACGCGCCCGCCGCTGACCCAGTAGTGATCGTAGTCTCCGAAGAAGCGCACGCAGAAGTGGTTGGGCGCGTGCGGCAGCTGGCGCACGTTGGGCGGCACCTCCGAGGGGTGCAGCACCAGCGCCGGCCACCAGCGGTAGTGGCCCAGCTTCACCCACAGCAGCTCGCCGTACAGCGGCAGCCGCCCCGTCTCGCAGTCTTCGCAGATGTACCCGCCTGCGGGGCAATCAAATTGGTAAAAAATTCACGATTCTTCTTGCCGCCTTGGTGCACAGGGCATCGAGGAACCTTCTCCACCCGACTATGTCACGGGTTAAAGTGGCAGAATAAGGCAATTGACCAATGGGCATGAAACATCAACGTATATATCGTAATATTTTGTAATAAATAATGTGAAATAAATTGTGATTATTACATTTTATTATGAAATCAGTAATCGAAATACACTTATTTATGTCATTTTTATGAATAAAATTATTGTCATTCAGTTTTAATGTAAAAAAAATCACTTCAAAGACAAATCGGCGATTCGCCGGCTTTGTGTTGCAATGGGTTAATGAGTAATGTTAGCGTCCTTGCCCAATGACAGCCCACTGTTACAACACTCCTTTGGTACATCAGAATACTGCGACTCCAGCTCTATTATTCCTTGCACTACTCCAACTTCATCTCTTTCATTTCCAGACCACGACCTAACCATCTTCCTTATCAATAATGACCCTTTACCACCAAGTTATCCACCATCATTCAGTCCTTTATCCCTCCCGCAATCAATGCGGATAAAAAAAAATCCTCCCCGATAACCCACTACGTACTCCGCCAAACAAAATGGTTTCACGCAGGATGCTATCTCCTACCACAACTCCATCCAGGCACTGCTCTTATTTTCCCCTCGGGAACAGACATTTTCTATAAATACAATCCCAACCCTAACTGGTCTTCCATTCCTTGACAATAATGTAGAACTTTATCATAAACCCTAAATCCCCCCTCGCCCTCTTTCGGAGGGACACTCAGGGCCATACATTAACCCCACCATAAAACAACTACCAAATCACATTTCAACAATGTTTCCTACAGACGTAAGAGGAATAGCCATTAGAGCTGAGCCAGAAGATCCAAGTCCAAGTGTTTCCTTTGTTATGTGTCATTCGTGTATAATAAATATAATTAAATGGGGGTTGATGTGAATGCGAACCCACCTTCTGGGGGAGATATCTTGAGGCACTCGGCGTGGAAGGACGTGGGACAGGTCTCGCAGCATATCAGCGACCCGCCCTTTGCGCAGATGAAACACCACGACGTATTCACGTGGTAGGGGATCTTACTTTGTCTGAAATTCAAACATGACAAACAATATCAATAACAAGCAAAGAGTGCTGTTTTATACTCCTAACTAACTAACCATCACTCCGTCTCCCGGAGGGATAGGCAGATTGAAAGGACCACCACAATGTCCTAACATACTTCTCTCACTCATACATTGTGTCATGCACGCACATTGATTTCTCTGACTCTACTCCGACTCTACAACATTTAGTATTTCTCTTTTTCTTTTTTATATCTATATAAATAAAAGGCAATCTTCCGGTGTGTGTGGACTAATTCCGGGGTTATTCCTAAGCAGATCGTTTTCATATTGATACACTTCCTTAATAGATAGACATAGGTGGGCATAGGCATATTTTTGTTTTTAATCGAGCTCTAATTAACTTTGTAAATTTATAAATTTTCGTAGTGCGAGCGAGTATAGACCTTCATGTTCGTATCACCTGAGTATCGATCTTTAGAGTCTATATTCGCTTGGCGTGATAAGATGCAAATTAGTGGCTTTTTTGACTCTTTGCGTGGTCAGATATGAAATTAGTCGCTCCTTTGAACTGAAAAATATACGCACGTATAGGGATGGGCAAAACGACTCATCTCAGGGATCTGATCTGAACGGTTCCGCTCAGCAAAGTGAGCCGACTCTTTTTAACGATCCACGGTTCACCATTTTGAGTCGTTCAAAGTTTGAAATTATTTTAGTGACCTTTTTTTTTGCTCCTCGACCAAAAAAGTTGATTCCGGTAAAAAAAAAAAATTCACCAGGATAAATTTTTTGTCGATGAGCTAAAAAAAAATTCACAACGACAAACAACTTTTTTGACAAACGACTCGATAATTATCAAGAAGAATCGGCTCACTTTACTGAGCGGAACCATTCAGCTCAGATCCCTTAAAGAGATCACTAAAAATAGTCGACTCTTTTGCAATAATATACGATTCACCGAGCGCAGAGGTCGGCAAAATGCGGCTCCGGAGCCGCTCGATAATTATCAAGAAGAATCGGCTCACTTTACTGAGCGGAACCGTTCGTCGACTCTTTTGCAATAATATATGATTCACCTAGCGTAGAGGTCGGCAAAATGCGGCTCCGGAGCCGAAGGGGTTTGTTGAAAGAAAAAATAATCGCGAGATACTTGCTTACCATCGCATCATTCATCAAGAACGCTCTGTCCGCAGACATTTCCAGAAGAAATTTGTAAAGTTATGGAATTGGTGATTGAATTCCGGTTTAGCTAAAACTCTTAATCATCATCGCCAATTCAAAGATTTTTAGTCATCATCTTCAACGCCTGAAATAGTATTACTGACTCTTGCTGATCTTTCGCTTTTCGCTTCTACATATTCATGCGGACAACTTTATTCAAGCATGAATTTTAACAAGAGTAAACTACGAAGTCGTCTTATTGATGAGAACATGGAATTGTGCCTAAAATTAAGAATAACAACAAACAAACATGCATCAGGTCCATAATAACATACGGAATCAAAGCAAGAACAGACACTGTCAGAACCAGACTGCGACCTATTGTGGGGAGAACCGTTAGAGATAGGATACCCAACGAATAAATTCGCAAATCCTGCAACATTGAAGACATAGTGAGATGGAGTAGGCAGAGACATCGAGAGAATGGATCCAGCAAGAATTCCTAATATCGTGATGCAAGAGACTCCAGAGGGCCGTCGACCACCAGGATGACCACCAAAGAGATGGAGAGAAGGCTGGTCGCCTTCATCACAGGAAGAAGTATGAAATAATGTTTTATTCAGTGTACCCGTAATTGAATGAAGTGCAAAAATTATAATAAAGGTTATCTAAATCAATAAACATATTTGGCTCTCAATTTTTTTTTAAATCGTTGTAAAGTACGCATTTGGCTCTTTGGCTAATAATTTTGCCGACCCCCCTGACCTAGCGGATCATTGAGCTGCCGCTCTTTTTTTTATGGATCATCGCTCACCCGCTCACCAAAAAGATTCGAATCTTTGAGTCGACTCGTGAGCGGATTGCCCATCCCTATCTCTGAAATGTCAAATTTGAATTGCGTGTTACAGTTTCGTAAGTAAAATATTTATATTTCTAATTCATATATATCTTCAGTTTATTCTATTTTGCCGTTGAAATGAATACAGATTATATTTCCGCATTACATATTTCAAAGTTTTAGTTCTAAATTATATCGAATTTATATAGATAGAAATGAAATTACATACCTATCGTTTTACTTACGTATTATTTTAGGTTATGTTATGAATACATGGAAAAACGTTAAATTCTAAGTAACAATTCTATGAATTGGTATAATCTATTTTAATAATGTTATTTTATTGTGGGGAGAACCGTTAGAGATAGGATACCCAACGAATAAATTCGCAAATCCTGCAAGGAATCTGGTTCTGGTTCTGATTTAAAAAAAAATATTTGATTCATGTGGTGCTCCTGTCAATTTGGAGATATTTCCTGTATAAGTGAATTGTTTTGGTCAATTTGATTGTTGCCGCACTTTGTGATAGTTATTTGTGACACGAAATACGTTTTCACTCTTCTGATGTTAAAATAATACAAGTTTTTTCGTTTATAAAAAGAATTTTGACAGGTGTAAAAATAAATTTTTCATTTGTTCCAATGACAATTTGAATAAATTCTTCAATCAAATTTTCAAGTTTTTGCTGGTGTTGGATTGTTTTAAGTGCCTAATAAAATTAAAAGAGTGGAATAAAAAATTAAATAAACACAAATGTCCGGATCGTCCAGCTGACGACAAGTGCACCATCTAAAAGAACATTATGTGTTAAATTATTTTTATGTGTTATTTAATTTTATATCATTGTATTTTGTATAATTTGTTTTAGATTTATTATGTAGACGTTGAATGATTGAAGTGTGCGCGGGAGATGCCTATTGGTGGCGATGAGGTTCGCAACCCATCACACCGCGTCTCTCGCGTTGGCGAAAAGAGAAGAATGGAGTGCAGCATCGATTAAAATGTTGCAGTCCATTCTTTCTGTCTACCCTTTCGGGGAAACGGCGTGATGGTTAGTTAGTTAGTTAGTTATTTTAATGTAAAATTGTTCTGGCAGGGCGATAACCTATAATATCTTTTGGATTAGACGATTTACTTCAGCTGTTTTAGTTTTTCTCTGTTATGCTGTGATAGGTAAACATATCCTTACATACAGCATTAGCTGCCTCAGTTGGAAAAATCCACTAATATAACATTTCCAAATGGTCTGATGTTCCCACGCCAATCTTACAATGATCGAGTGTTTTTTTTTTAAATATACTGCTCATTTTAATATAATTATTTGATTTTTGCAGAGATGCCGACGCTAAGGATGATACCAGGAAAGACTCTTTGAGATAGGGTGAGGAACACGGCTATCCACGATATCTCCAAGGTGGAAGATGTCGTGAGATGGGGCACGCAACGCAAGATACTGGCATGTATGGATCCCACACCCGATTGTTATATTTATGAACTAATTTTGAAATGGTATGTACAGGTTGGATTAATTGGTTTAATTCCACTATTAGAGGCAGAACAGGAGTGTCGGACATCATCGGAAGAGTGGCAGCGCTAAAATGGCATGCCGCTCGCAGCCCTGATGATAGATGAACTGCAACCCGAAACCCAGGACGTCCTCAACTTCGATGGAGGGACGACATTGGATGCGTTTTGCCCAGGATCGACAGACATTGAATCAGATGGAGGAGGCCTACGCCCAGGAGTGAACGGATATAGGCTCATGATGATGATGATACAAAACATTGAAACACCTACATGCAACATTTTAAATATTTCTGAATGGGTAAAATTCTGCAACAATGAAAGTTCATTGTATGGAATGAATGCTTTAAATTATCAACTGATTTCTGTAGAATCACACTCCAAAGGAGAATTGATTCAATGTATATTTCCAGACATCACACAAATTTACAAATTTCGTCATTGGTTAAGTGAATGTGCATTATTAGCTTCATCTAATGGACATCAAAATCAAGAGTTTTGTTTCTCTAAACATTGTATTTCTAAGAGCATTATTATGACCTTGAATGGTATATGTATGAATGTTTCATGCAAATGTGATATAGTATATTTATTTGTTTTTTTAATTTCACTTAAAATATTAAGGAAAAAAATTAAGACTGGACGTTTAATGGTTTAAACATTAAGCTGAAAAAGATATATATTAACTTTTTTTTGGGTGGCATCTTTAGGGTAACATTTGAACTACACTATATTAATTTAATATTTTTCCTTTTATTTCTAGGTAACATGAAACGGTGAAATCTGCAAGCTGAAAGATGTCATGAGATGAGGCAGACAACCCAGAAGATAATGGAATGCGCGTGTGCAGAGGATGGATCCCACACCTCGATATATGCGTAGATGAAGTGCAACCCGAAACCCAGGATCGATGGAGGGACGACATTGGATGCGTGTTGCCCAGGATCGACAGACATTGAAGCAGATGGAGGAGGCCTACGCCCAGGAGTGAACGGATATGAATTGTATATGTATGAATGTTTTATGCAAATGTGATATAGTATATTTATTTGTTTTTTTAATTTCACTTAAAATATTGAGGAAAAAAATTAAGACTGGACGTTTAATGGTTTAAACATAAAGCTGAAAAAGATATATATAAACTTTTTTTTGGGTGGCATCTTTAGGGTAACGTTTGAACTACACTATATTATTAAATCATAACGCGCTTTTGCACAGCTATGTTTAAGACCAATTGGCATCAAAAACTCATTTCAGACTTTTTGCAAACTTGCCACCTTGGTAATGCCCAGCCTTCAATTGTTCAATTCACATTAGTATTATTCAAGTTCACAGCAAGTTTGCTTGGATTAAACAAATGTTTTAAAGATATGAACTGAATTAGGATACACACATTCTTGCACCTATACACATGTCATTTTATCCAATAAAATAATTGATATTGAACTTTCATTGTATTTCTTTAATATATATTGGGTGTACGAGTATTTATATACTCTAATATAGCAATAGCGAAGCGTTGCCGGGTCAGCTAGTACTTTATATATACAACACTAACATTCAAATAATTAAAATTACATAGACATGTTTCTAAATCATAATCATAAAACTAATAACCATCACGCCGTCTCGGACTGCCACACTTTTCTTTCCTGACATTTCTCTCGCATCCTCAACATTCATACATCGTGTCATGCACGCACGTCGATTTCTCTGACTCCTCACATGGCCGACATTCAATATTTGATTTATTTGATCGTGCCACGTTTTCCTCGGTCTTCCAGGTATTTTTAGTTTCATTTACATCGTTAACATATATTTTTCTAACCATTCTTTCTTTCCTTATGTCCAAACCATCTTAATGATCCTTTCATTATTTTGTTCATAACATCATCATTCGCACCGCATACACTTCTTATATTTTCATTCGACACTATCATACACAGAGTATCCACAAATTCGTCTAAGAGATCTCATTTCTACTGCATTTAATCTACTTTCATCCTTCTTTTGCCAGTTCCATACTTCGCTTTCATACATAAGGGTCGGTACAAGAACACCGTGGTGCACTGCCATTCTAGCTTTTTTGGATAGATTTTTGGTTGCGATGACAACTTTAAGTGCACCATTCACTTTGTTGCCTGCCCCAACCCTTCTTCCAATATCCCTCTCCACTCGCCGATCTCTTGTAAACATACTACCTAAATACATTAACTCATCTACTTGCTCCAAATTTTCACCATTCACGCTAATGTTGCAGACTGAATTTGAATCATAATCATATAGTTTCATAAATCTTTATAACATCTGTCAGATCATGTAAACAATTTTATAATATTTTAAATATGTATCTTTATAATATGTATCACTGAAGGACTGATTGTCCGAAACATGTCTATGTAATTAAAAAAAAATTAATGTTAGTATTGTATATACAAAGTATATAAAATATAAAAAAGAGAAATAAAGCATCTACAACCCAAAGCATGGCGAACATAGAAGAAAATCATTTAATATTTGATTGATTAGATTGTTTTTGTCAAAACTTTTTAATGTTTCCTTAACAATGATGTAAAACTCTATATCGTAAAAAGACCTCATTTCAACATCATTTATTCTAACTTTTTCCTGGGCCTTCCTCTATTTCTAGCTCCGTTCACGTTGTTTACATATACCTTCATCACCACTCAATCTACACTCATTCTTTCCATGTGTCCAAACTATCTTAACGATCATTTCATTATTTCATTCATAACACTTTCATTCGCACCGCAATCACTTCTAATACTTGCATTTGACACTCTATCATTTATGCACATTCCTCTTAGAGATCTCATTTCTACTGCATTTATTCTACTTTCATCCTTCGTTTGCCAGTTCTATGCTTCACTTCCATAAATAAAGGTCGGTAACTGAACACCACTGTGCACTGCCATCTTAGCCATTTTGGATAGGCTATTGTTTGCGAAATAAACTATGTATGACATAAAAGCAATCATTTACAAAAATTTAGGTTAAAAAGTAGGGTACTCACTTGGTGTCACAATGTTTCGGACATATGATTTGAGCTGCCGTGATAACTTGCGTCCCTGCCGGAACGCACTGCGTAAACGAATGATACGTGGCCGGGCACTTGACGCAACGCACAAGCTTGTCCCCGGAGAACCTCGTCCGACAACCACGGGGGTCATCGGACACGCAAGTGTGACACACGTGCCGCGGGCAGCTGACGGCCTCCAGGTGCGGCTGGGACTTCTTCTGATGCTTCGAGGGCCCTCCGGTGCTGTATTTGGTCTGGGGCCAGGCGCGCAAACACGACATGTGATAGAATTTATTGCAATGGTTGACGCTGCATTTCTGCCGGTCTATTTCTTCCGCATTTGATTTGGGACAAGTGACCGATCGGCAGACGAAACACGGAGGAGTGTCGTATTGCTGACAGTCGTTGCATTTGAATTCCGGCGGTTGAGTTCCGATCACGTTTGTTTCGGCGTTGCTTTTCGACTTTCGTTTCGTCACATCGACAATAATGCACTCCCCAGCTTTCATGTTGTCCCAATCTGCGTCGCCATCAGTCGAAGATGCCGACGAGATATCCAAATCTTGCGAAACACTGGTCTCCATCAGTTCCTGCATCTTCTTTTCGAGTTGTGATTCAAAGTCTTCAGCGTCCGTAACAATGTGCATCAGGGCTTCGCTAATTTCTTTCTTGCTCGGAGACTGCTTGATGTTGATATGTTTCGCCGGTGATATTCTAATTTCCCCGTTCAAATTCGGTTGGATTACAACACCGGATTCGACGATATCACCATTTTGAACGTCCAAAGATTCGGCAATGGATTCGTCAATTTGACTTTCGTCGCCACTTTCACATTCACTAACTTTGCTGACATCGTTATCGTCCATTTTAGATTCGTCATTTTCTTTCTTTTTCATCTTTCTCCCACGTTTCTTTTTCCTCCTGATCTTCTTAGACACATCCTCGGTCGAAGACGGTTCCGATTGCTTTTGAACGCAGATCAAATGAAACATACCACCGCAAGGACCTTTGCACTTTACTAGAGAACTAGGTTTCTCGCATATTTCGCAAACCTTTTCCTTGAGCAACCCTTTGAAGATGTTCGGTTTCGGAAGGTATAATGATTTCATGAAATAATCATCCGGTTCTTTTTCATCCTCTTCATCGGAGGCTGCTTCTTTTGGAGATTCAACTTTAGCGTGCTTCTTTCCAGTTTTGGCATCAGGGGTTAATTTGACATTGGCATCCGCAGAAAGCGATGATTTCTCATTATCACCGGGTAAAGACCGTGAAATATTTGTTTTTTTGCTAGTGTCTTCGGCATCAGAAATGTCCGAATCGGCTTCATTAAAATTGGAAACTAACAACTTCTTTCGTGAAGATTTTTCTCTATTGGCGACAGGACTAGAAGATGCGTCTTCATTTGGTTCTTTGGTAACTCGTTTCCTTGGTTTCTTAGGTTCAACCGGCGCCTCGTCTCCCATTCCTTTGACCAAACAGAAGTCATCCGTGTTCTTTGATTCTTCGGGTATTTGACTCTCTCCGTACTGCCAAGCTTTATAAAGATATGACAAAACATACTCCTCGGAAAGATCGGGATTTTCATCCAACAGAGCATCTCTCTTGAATTCTAAAAACTCTTGAAATTCCGGATCATCGTATTTAGACGCAGATTTATTTGTAAACGAAGGCTTGAAATTTGCTTGTGCCGATTCTTCGGTTTCATCATCGTCAATCGGTGCTGCCGTTGGAATTACTTCTGCTTTCGGTTGAACGGGTGTAACATTTGACTTTCTCTTCCTTAACGAAGCGATACGGGGAGTACTGCCTGCCGAATTGGCTACCTTATCTTCATCACACTCGGTATTGGTTTGTGAATCGTCGTTGCTATCCATTTTTTCCAAAGGTTTATTATTCACATCGGTCATTTCGACATCATGAGATTCCGCTTCGTCATTAAAATTGCCTTCTAAAGCACCGTTATCTGTTTTCGTCGGAGTAAGAATTTCCGGAGACAATTTCCTTTTCTTTAACGGTATATGAGATTCGCTGTCGTTGACTTCTTTATTCTTATTCAAAGACAATGATTTTGATTTAAACATTTTCGGCGTGCTAACTTCTTCGTTAATCACAATTGGCTCTGCAACCGTTTCCGATTTAATCTTACGCAATATTTCTGCCGATTTCGGTCTTGTGATTTTCTCGTAAGTTTTAAGCGTCTTTGAAACTTTTAAATTCAATTCTTCGCCATTTTTAACGTTATCTATAGATTCGGCTTTGACCGGGTGCTTTGCTTTCAATAACCACCTGTCCATGTGCGATTGAGTTTTGATTTTGATGTTACCGCTCTTTTCGGCAATGTTATTCAAACAGCTGTCCACCAATTCTATGATGCCGGAATTTTCCGTTGCGGACTTATCATCGCTCTCCACTTTCGTCTCTTCGGATTTCAAACCAAATAGACTATCGAATAACGATTCGCTCAGAGACACATCGGGATTCTTTAAATTCTTGTCTGATTTATTTTTCTTTTTTTTTTCCTTTTTGGTTTTTTGAGTTTCCGAGTTCTTTTTGGTGGCGGCTGTACTGGAGGACAGAAACATGGAAATAAAGAATTCTTCCCTCGTCTCCAGAGGCCTTCTTAAAAGCATCTCTGCTTCGGAGACGCCGGACAACCATTTTGATTTCTTGTTTTCGGCGACATTAAATGCTGCACAAAACTTGGGATCCTTCTTCCTCATCTACAAAAAAAAACTGAATTTTACATAATTGTATTGTATTTAACATGAAATTATTAATATTATTACAGTCAAACTAAGTTATTGCAAGGAAGATGAGACCGACGGAATTTGTTCGTTATAAGAATTACTCGTTATATCAGAGAATAGGTATTTAAATGTTTACAAACATACCCATCACATGAAGACATGAATCATCTGTAGCGGTCACATAACATAACAAGTTGAAATTCAAGCAAAAATACACAATTAGAGAGAAGTAGCTCGATATAAAAGTGAATAAATGTAAGTATGGAGAAAATCATTTCGTTAAAAGCGTACTGCTGCACGGATGTGAGACTTGGAAGTCTACCGCAGACGTTATTGGTTAGCTCCAGGTGTTTATAAATAGGTGCCTTCGCTCAATATTCAAAATCTATTGGCCCCAAACAGTGTCAAATGCCGTTCTCTGGACCATGGCAGGCGAAAAGCCAATTAGAGAACAAGTCGCTAGACGCAAATGGCAGTGGATCGGTCACACTCTAGTCTGAGACGGAACCCAGCCTGCATCGCTCAGGGTGCACTAGACTGGTCACCTATGAGGGGAAAGAGAAAACGAGGCAGACCTAGAGCCACCTGGAGAAGAACCCTGCAGGACGAGGTTAAGGCGGCAGGCCTCACTTGGGATGATGTTAGGCATCAGGCATGCGATAGAGTCGGGTGGAGAAGGTTCCTTGAGGCCCTATGCACCACAGAGGTGTGACAGGACAAAAAGAAGATGGAGAAAATCATAAAGTAAAATGTCAACGAATGTTTCCTCATTACATCCGAGATCTGTTATTTCCGTGATCATAATAACTGAGTTCGACTGTATTTACAAATGAACGATCTTGAAAGACCAGAACCTAAAGAAGAGAAAATATTAAAAGCAAAACATGGAAAAATCTACATCTCATCAAAACAGAGTGAGATAAACGAGGGGCAACTTACCTCGGGCGTGAAGTCTTCTCTGGTCTTGTTGAAGTGATCGAGGCCTTCGAACTTCATGAGGAAGTTCTCGAGCAGCCAGCTCCGCCTTCCGCAGTCGGCGAAGAATGTCACGTGCAACACCTCCACTTGGTTTGTTGACCTTCCCACGGCTAAAAATATATAAAAATATAAACTTTTAATAAAAAAAAGACAAAAAATTCAGTGACATTTAAGAGAAATCCTTAAGACACTCCTCTATTTAACCATCCCTTCCTTATGATGGGTATCTTCTACACGTTGCTTCTAATAAACATCAAAATCTCTATACATATAATTAATACAAGGTTAAGATTTTAGGTATTCCTCCATAATGTATTTACGCATTGATTTAAATAATAATAAAAATCAGAATTTATCGGGTACATCGGAGGTATTTTGTGAACATCGGAAACAAATTCGCGTATAAACTGTGTGCGCAAGTGCTGGACCCTATATTCGCATCTCACTCTTGCATACTTCACTGTGGAAGCGCGAGGAGCTCAATGTTCTCACTGCCGGCCGGCAGTAGCTTTCGTGCTTGCAACCAGAGTGGACCTATGCCCGTTCCGTGAGCGTTGCCAGATGGTTTTTTAATGTTTTCAGCAAATAAATCTCAATTATTATAATTTTTGACTTCAATTATAATTAATTAAGGGGATTAGCTATGAATGTTCTTATTTTTCCGACATAAAATCGCTAATTTTTTATTGGGTACTGACTACCCAACACAGGAACGTGCGTTTTCGGGGCAGCAAGACTTGGAGGTGGCGGCCAGAGTCAAGACAGGATGGAGACTCACCAAGGGTTGAAACGCTGCTGATGATGGTGATGAATGGGGCGCGGAATTTTTTCCTGGGCTTCGCATTCAAAAAGATGTCGTTTTTTGGTGTTTTGAGATTTATATACCCCCTTAAGCCCTAGTTATTAGGGAATATAAAAGCATATTTCAGGGTTCTCGGGTGAGAGCAATTAAATGGCATATTTTTGTCCATATTGTACGTAGTCTCCTTTTTGAACTTGTTACTGTTGTGGTAAGGAAAACTGGACATGGCAGAGAAGATATGCACCCTGATATGAGACAGTGCAGCCTATATGTTGAAAGCCGGAGACTGTTTGAAGGTGTTTTAAACTGAAATGGTTTTTGTCACTTGTTTACCCCACAGGTTAGGCAGAAAATTTTGGTACCCTTTTCACGGGTTGCTAAAAAGAAGTACCAAAATTTTCGACTGCAGTGATTGATCTAATTTCAGCGACAAAAAATCTATGATTGCAAAATCTACAAGTTCAAGTTCGTTTTCCCTTCTAAATAACTCTTGTAAAAAAATCAACCGTGTCATACCCCCCAAAATATATAAAAATATTTAATTGTCTTCTTCTTCACTTTTGGTAGACTCAGGAGTCTGTTATTTCAGGCGGGTCCTCTTGAGACGCTGAACTCCAGCTTTCTCTCCACCGTTTCAGGGGTCTTCCTGGTCGGCGTTGTCCGTTTGGCGTTCCATGGAGAGCTGTGTATGGTATCCTATTTGAGCTCATCCTTTCTACATGTTGGTGCCAGTATCGCCGTCTTTAATGTTCCCATCTGATCACATCTTCGACCTCGCGGATTTCTCGGATTGCTGTATTCCTAACTCGAAGGGTTTTGCCAGTAATGTAATTGTAATCAGCAATGTAATTGTACGATACAAAAAATAGTTTGTCACACATAACATCTTGTTTTTACTAGTTAACAGTAAATATAAGGTTAGAGAATATAAAAGCATTTGGCACATATAAAAGAATATTTTAAACTTTTTCAGCAAATACAAATCCGAGTCCTAATGATGAATATCATTATTGGTGTTGTTATGAAATTATTATGTGACAAAAATTATACCATTTCAAAATATAATTTTTCAAACGAGCTTGCGTTGCATATAATCTTCGTAAAAGTATTTCAAAAGACCTAAAATGGTTCACGAGCGGCTTATCTAGGTAGTAATTCCTAGAAGGCTACAGGCTCCTTGCTTCGAAGGAACAAAAGCCTTCCTACCCCTCGGAGACCTTCCCCTCAAACAACCCCCGCAATGCAAGTTCCGAAATGAACGGAATCGCCACAGATAGTATGAAAGTGACAGTCGGACAGGAGAGTATGAAAGTGACAGTCGGACGAACACGTCGCGACTTAATTAATAAATAAATAAACAATGTATTGAAACTGTGAAAAAGTTAAGTGAATTGCCTCCTCGCGATGTATATTCCGCGGGGAGGGCTTAAGAAACAATTGGGTGAACAATAAAGTGTAAACTGTTAAAATTGTGAACATTAGAGAACTTTCTTTCGCGCCAAGCCGAAAGCGCGCCAAAATGGGCGCGCACGAAATATTGTGCGTCACACGCGTCTCCGCCACGAGAAGCCAAGAGCCGGGCCGGTCCGCTTATGATGTCGCCGCCCTCAGCCGCCTTCCATTCCGCGGAGAGAGGATAGACCGCCGCCCCCGTCAGAGAACGAGAGTGAGCCGTGGTCATCCTCCTCGTCGTGACCCAGCCGCCGCCCCGTCAGAGAACGAGAGAGCCGTGGCTGGTTCACCTCCATGTTTCTTCCCGCCCTTCGCTCGCCCTCTCGGCTGGAGCCGCGCTCGGCGAAACACCGTGTCGCTGTTTTAGATATAGTTAGTTTTAAGCGTTGTTTAGGTTAATTAGTTTATAATTAGGTGGCCACCATAAGGATAATTATATTTAGGGTAAGTCTTTTATGTTTAATAAATTTTTATATGTTTAAAATTGACAAACCACGCTTTTATTTGCGCATTCCGGCTTGTCTACCTTCCCCGACTGACGGCATCGCTGGACCTCCCTTCTGGTGAGCTATTCTCCCGAGGACCCTGGAGCCGCTGATGCGCGAGAGGACTCGGCGAGGATCCGGAAGGTAGGTCAGGTACACGGCGATGAAATAGGCCGGAGCGTCGATAGGACACCTTGGATCGCCTTTTCCCCCGATCTTCGGTGATCGTTGACGCTCTTTTCCCGCGCTTTTATTTTCTCTGCCTGTTCTGTTTGGGAGGGAGGATGACAGATGTAATGCCATCTATCCAGTAAAACTATGAATTAAACTAACTAACCATTACGCCGTCTCACTGAAAAGCTAGGTAGAAATAATGAACCACCACGCTGTTGTTTTCTGACACATGTCTCTCGCTTCCTCAACGTTCATAGATTGCGTCATGACATCGATTTCTCCAACTTACCTAATTCTTCAGACTTATCAGGGGATTCTTTGAGAAATCCGTTATCTTGGAGGCTATCCATCTTTATGTTCCAGATGGCTATCTTCGACAGCGTCAGCACATACTGTTTTATCTCCCAGAATGCAGAACCAACCTGCCTCTGGTGATGCCGGTGGGGAGAGCAAATCAAACTGCTGAACATAATTGCTTCGGAGATCTACGTCTTTCATATTAGTGAAAGTACGTTCAGAAGACAAATACTCTTGACCTTGGAGAGTATCTTGTATTCCTAATGTTGAACCATCTCTCATGCGTTCCTGGTATTATATATTTTTTATGTTTTATCTGTTCTCAATAGATGCCTAAAACTTAAATTGTTTTTCTTTTGAGAAAATAATACTGATTTTGATTTGAACTCCCCGCGTACTCGCATTTGATCGTGTCATGTTTTCCTCGATATTTCTCTATTTCTAAATTGATTTAGTCGACAACGTGTGCTTTCTTTACAATTTTTCTTCATTCATTCTTTCAATGAGTCCAAACCATAATAATTTCCATTAATTTGATCCGTCTATTTGATTGATATGATCGTGCCAAATATGAAGTTATAGTTAATAAATAAGTCTGCAACATTAGTGTAAACGGTGAAAATCTGGAACAAGTGGATGAATTTGTTTATTTAGGAAGTATGTTTACAAAGGATGGGAGGGTGGAGAAGGATTTTGAAAGAAGGATTGGGGCAGGCAACAGAGTAAATAGTGCACTTAAAGTTGTCATCGCAAACAAAAGCCTATCCAAAAAAGCTAAGATGGCAGTGCATAATGGTGTTCTTTTGCCGACCCTTATGTATGGAAGTGAAGCATGGAACTTGCAAAAGAAGGACGAAAGTAGAATTAATTCAGTAGAAATGAGATCTCTAAGCCGAATGTGTGACAAATCTGTATATGATAGAGTGACAATTGCAAGTATAAGAAGTGGATGTGGTGCGAATGAAAGTGTTATGAACAAAATAATGAAAGGGTCATTAAGATGGTTTGGACACACGGAAAGAATGAGTGAAGACAGAATGGTAAAGAAGGTATATGTTAACGACGAGGAAAACGGGGCACGATCAAATCAATCAAATATTGAATGTAGGTCAATGAGGAGTCGGAGAAATCGACGTGCGTGCATGACAAGATGTATGAATGTAGAGGAAGTGAGAGACGTATGTCAGGCAGAACAGTGTGGCGTTCCATTCTTTCTGCCTTCCCCTCCGGGGAGACGGCGTGATGGTTAGTTAGATAATTTAGTTAATGAATAAAGATCTTAGTTTAGTAAAAGGATACCGTGTAATTTTCTAGTAAAAAAATAACGTTTGCCTCATAAATGCTAACGAGCGTTTTAAGTATTGCGGAATTTTCGGGATATCCATACAGGAGAGAGATTAATCGGCGAGCTTCCCCTTAAACACCCCTCATTGACCACAATTTAATCGGTCTGCACACTTGATTTATCTTTGACTCATTAATCAAAGCTGGTCGGAGCTGGCTGCCGTGCGCCGGGCCCGAGCCCCCGTGGTCCGATCATTCGTCTATTAGCCCGAGAGACTTACATGAAAGGAGAGAAACCTTCTCGATACTCGTTCAAAAGTGTTAAAAAGAACGCCTCCCTATTTTCCAGTTCACAGTGAAAAAATATATCTCACATATTTTTTGTTTTGTAGACTTTATTTATTTGATAAAATGTTGAATGAATGAATCATCGGTTGTCCCTCGTGTCCGAGGAAGACTGTCCTTCGCGGTTATGGGTCTGCATGTGACTAAGGAGCCCGATCCTGGACCCACATATTCTGGGGCATCTGGGGCAGGGGAAGGCGCTTGTAATGAAGCCGTCACCGTCTCCCAGTGGTCTTTCCTTTCTTCTCCTTCTCCTCTCTGCGACGTCGTCTCTGCAATGTGCTTCAAAGTCTTGTGTGCCTTTGTGTACTGCTGTTCTCCACCTAGGTCTATCCTCTGCAGTATGCTAGGTAGGTTTCATTAATGAATGAATAAAGTAAAAGTGAACGACGAACTAGAAATAGGGAAAACCGAGGACAACGTGACAGGATCAAATCAATCAAATATTAAATTTCGAGCAAATGGGGAGTGAGAGAAATTGACGTCCGTGCATTACACAATGATTGAACGTTGAGGAAGCGAGAGACATGTGACAGAAAAGAACAGTATGATGGTCTATTTTTTCTGCCTACCCTTTCAGAGAGACGGCTTGATTGTTAGTTTACTTCATAGTTTTACTGAGCTTAAACTTTTATTTACTTTTTTACTGAACTTAATCAAATAAATAAAATATTGTCGGCCATGTGAGGAGTCGGATTAATCCACTTGAGTACATCGAAAAAGTATGTCAGGAAAGAAGAGTGTGTTGGTTTATTCTCTCTACCTACCTCTTTGGGGAGACGGCGTGATTGTTAGTTTTTGAATTTATATTAAAGATTTGAATGCAAGTAAATTCACACTCGCCTCATTCGGACTCTTTATATGTCGGAGAACATCTTTCGAGTGTGAGAAAGATGTTCTCTGAAAGAACAAGTTTGTAAATTTTATATTTGGAAAATTGTATCTTTTATATAGTTTAATACTTACGTTTTTATGAATATTTTCAATATATTATCTGAAATTGTATTCGATTCAAACAATCACCAATTTCAACCAAAAATTATAAATTCAGCGCAAGAATGTACGTACGAGTATAACCTTAAAATGGAAAATTTGATTCCATTCTATGATATAGTATTTTGAAAATTTACATAAAGTATTTTTATGTAAATTTTCAATTCATTAAACGTTTTGTAAATTATTTCATGTTAAATGTTACGTTTTGCATATTTATTTGATCAGCCGATATCATAACAAGAAAAAGTGTTTTGTTCATGCGGCCATTGTTCGGAAAGAAATGCACATTTTAAGTTTTTCTTTTTAAATACACATCTGATTTAATATTTCGAATAATACAAGTTTTGGCCACGTTGATGTGTTGTTAAAATATAAATCCGATTTAATAATATTTGATTTTGATTATTTGTTACTAAATCAAACTTTTCATTATGGTGTTATCGTTTCATTTTTAAAGAAAGCGTTTAGCTAAATATATATTTCGGATGACCATTTATTATAGTATTTTATAACATAAACTTATACGAAAATTCTCAACGTATTTGTAATTACAAAATGTGCTTTTAGTGCTTTAATGACTTGTCTTTGATTTTATGGCATGCGGAGGTTTAGCTTTTATGGTTATTACTCTTACATCTAGCTGAGAACATTGATGGATATTAGAATTTTAAGCGTTATCCTACAAATTGAAGTGTAATTTTATACTTTTAATTATATTATAGTACTCAAGAATCCCATTTGAATAATGTTTGATTAAATTGACATTTTTAATCCCCGAAGAATTATTATATTTCGAATGTTTCCCTCTTAAACGTGTAGAGAGGTAATTCATTGTTTTGGCGGAAACACTTTGATATTTTAACATTATTCACTGTTAAATTAAAAACACTGTTTTTATATAAAAAATTTAGTTTATTTTTGAGTTTATAAAAAATAAACTCCAAAATAATATCAATTTTTGATATTAAAACAGTGTTTTTAATTTTACAGTGAGTAGTGCAGAGAGGTGTAAACTAGTAAATCATCCTTGTTTTTTTAACCTTATTTAAAATCTTTATCTCTTTTTTTTTTCAAGCAATATAAAGCATTATGTATCATAAAATGCCTCACTTAATGGGACTTTAAAGAAATTCATATGTAAGCAAGTTAAATTACATAATTTTTCGTAACTATGTTTCAACAGTTAAATCCCATTAATAGCCCATAAAATAAAATAAATATTGTGGTGACTACCCTCACATACATTAATGAAGCACGGAGCTGGCAAAATAGGAAATTGGTGTAAATATTACCATTATTAGATGTGTTATAAAATAATATGGAGAAAGACTGACAGATTTTTTTTTCTGTTGTCACTTTACAAAGATGTTAGGGATTCAGTTGGCAACTACAATCCATCAATGAAAGTTCTTTTATATCCTAGAGGACTTTTTTTACTCTTAATTAAACTTTTGATTGCATACCATTTGTATGAATATACAAGAATTGCCAAAAAATACAACGTGACCATATACATCAAATATTAAATGGTTAAACGTTTTGTATTCTTTATAAGGATAAAAAAAAGTTCACTATCCTCCATGCTAAGCACTCGAAAATACACTATTATGGTTAACTAGGTAGTAACACAGTTATATTTCATATTTGTTAGCCCTATTATTTAAGCTAAAGATTTAATGTGCAAGGTTAGTAAAGTTTTCTTTAAAACTACTAGTCACTTGTTTTTATTTAAATAATCGCGTGTTGTCCATTTACTCCATCTATAGGCGTAATGAATAACTACTATATTTTAGATCATTAAATGAAGTTTAACTTGAAAACGTGTTTTTTTTTTCCATATTTACAAAATGATATTTTATCCAACGTTGTACTATCTTTCCAAATACTTGGCCTATCTTGTATTAAGAATTTATGTATTAATACCAAACTATTTGCATTATACATACATTGGTATTTTATACTGAATACTTTTAGAATGCTTCTCATATATTGTTTTTTTTTTGTCAGATTTAAGAAAGTCATTCGCATTTTTTTTATAATTGTTAGTTTAGTTTTATTTACTTGTTAAATTTTCTGAATGAATATTTCATTATATACTGTTCTCAATGTGTACGTTAATTCGATTTTTTCTTTTGTTTCAGATATCGTAGGATCTGCTCCCGGGTGGTTAAAATAAATATTTAAATTTTATATTCTACTCGTATATTCGAACATTGAAAACTGCTCAATTTTGTTTAAGTGGCAATTGAGTGAAACGTAAAGGTACATTTTTATTAGATGAATATTTGCAGACGGTCAAATTGTGCGTATATTTTCACAGAAAGCATTAAACGTTTATATCAATTTAACGGCCAGCGTTAAGAAGCTAAAAGTATGGAAGTTCGATATAATGCGATATTAGAAGAAAAAAAACGTCGAGATAAATAATAAATATCTTTCGTTATTGTTTATTCGTATCCTTCGAAATTACTGATTTTTATTTTCAGTCGTTATTCGAGATAGTGAGTGGGGGAGGCTTTCAGGCGATGGAATGATGGACTATTCCAGGTTTACGGCGCCCGTTGTGGCAGGATAGAGGCCGTTATCACCCCCGTTAACAGACGCCGTTAAACAAGGCGCCTTTATGCTTCATCGATGGACCGCATATTATATTAACGCACTTTGCCTCAGATTCCCATCACGTTTTACGGTCCAAACGCTAACATTATTTATTTACCTGACGCATTAACCCTTGCCAGCAGATTAGGGTACCCAGGTAATTCGAAAGATTTTTTTTCTAATACTGGTTAATGTATGAGTACTCGAAAAATAAATAATAATTACTAATGAAACGTCCATCTTCAAAAAGTTTTAATTAAATTCATGGGAATGACACGCATTATTTAATGTCAATATTTGATAATGCCTTAGAAAGGCGAAACATGTTATTCCCATAAATTATAATATGACTTCTAGAAAATAAATATTTTCATTGGTATTGATTATTTAATATGGAGTTTTAAATATTTAATGTAAAATAAAAATAAATTAAATATTAGTCTACTTAATATAAATAATAATAATAATAATGAAATAAAACAATGTTTTTTATAAGTGCTTCCACAGCGACAGCGACCGGTTTCGCCAGGCTTGCTGGCATTGACATACTGGTTAAGCTGGCATCGACAGACTGGCCAGCGAGCCTTGCGAAACCGGTCGCTGTCGAAATAAAGGCAAATGTAGAAGTAGTTATAAAAAACATCGTTTTATTTAAAATGAACTTCCATCGAGAGATTTCAGTTAAATCAATTGATTAACTTAAAAAAGATATATTTTACACAGCTTTACATTTATGATAAATTAAAGTTAGTCAAGTTTTAACATTAAAGACATGGTACAAATTGTTTTTTTTTTTAAGTAAATGCATGTCTCGTAATTAAACATTAGAGTTTTCTGACAATTTGCTTCTTACTAGAAAGGCAAATGAAATTTACAATTTTAAGAAAAAATCGCTAAACGATATAAGGATAAGAAGTAATAGTCAAATATAATACAAGCCAAACAAAACATAATTAGATTTGCTTCTTGAACAATCATATAAAACTCCAGAATATTATATTTAATATCGCCGAAAATGTAAAGTCCAATTATATTTGATGGGAGTGATATGTTTCACATTGCTATGGTTTTATCAAATTTTATAATTCCCTAATAAGGTTACATTTCTTCTCCTTTAAAATATAGGGCCTTAAAACGTCATTTTTTATCAATTATAAACAAACAGTAAAAATAATGATCTGGAATCGAACTTTTAAAACGCATATTTTCATTATTAAGGAAACGATAAGAAATTAAAATTACCTGGGTACTTTTTTCTTGTGGTTTATTAGTGATGAAATCGTGCACGCTAGGGTTAACATATAAAACGGGGACCCTTCAATTACAATGTTTTCTGTGACTCTGGTTAAGGGTTTCCTAATAATTAACGATAAAGGAGATGAATAGTCCCTTGCCTGAAGATTTATTGGAAGGGTTGTCAATTGAATTGTTTGAGATAAACCTTCGGTCTTTCAATTAACCTCATTCAATCTGAACATCAATCATGTTTGCATTGAGTGGACCTTAAACGATTGTAAAATTTATATCAGTCTTCAATAAACCCTATAATTCTTTAGGTGTGTCTAATGTATACAAATGTATTCAGACGTTAGTCTCACAGAAACACAAATTTATGAAAAAATATGAAAAAGATTTTTACCAGATACACGAAGATTTAGTTTACATTTAATTTTTTTTATAAATCTTAATTTGTTTTATTAATTATGATACCACGAATTAAAAAGAAATGTTAATTTATTTTCGATGTTGTTTGTTTCAGAAAAAAACAATACAGTTTAATTCTAACATTAAAAAGGCAGATAGCTCTTGTGGACAGGGTAGTGCAGTGTGCTGATGCTGTATTAAATTTCTACTACCTGGTAACAAATGGAAATGTTTATGGGCTGCACATGTCGCTAGACAGTGAAAGGATAAATGGGCACCCAGAGTCTTGATATGGAGACCATGGTTAGTAAAAAGCGGCATCGGTCGATCTCAGAAAATATGGGTCGACGATAATTCCAGTCGGGGGGAAAAGGAAAAATTGAGACTATTTGAAGAGGCCTACATTCAGCAGTGGAGGGATAGCTGGAGAGAAAGGGAAACAGTTTTTTTATTATTTAATTAATTTATACCAAGAAGGGTGTTTGATACATTTACTTATTTTTTGTGTTTTAAAATTTATTACATATTTTATTTGTATAAATTTTAATTATTTATGGAAAGGGAAATAGTTATCATTATTTCATTAATTTATACCAAGAAGGGTGTTTGATACATTCACTCATTTTTTGTGATTTAAAATTTGTTGGGTTATTATTATTTGTAGAAATTGTAATTATTTGTAGAAATTTGTAAGGTACGTTCAAACAATTATTTACATATTTCTTAAACAAATGTGAGGTAAATCAGTATAGGGTTTCAAATACAAACATAAATCGTTATTGCAGTATCACAGAAAGTCATATCATCAAAAATATGAAAAGGTCAATTAAATGGTTTGGAAAAATTCAATGAATGATGGAAGAAAGCTTGATAAGCGATTTTCAAATATTGTATTAGCCACTTTATTTATTAAATTAATTTGTTTTGTTAACATTTTATGTTAACAAAACAAAGTGTTTGTTAATAGTGTTAGCAGAATAAGAAATAGAGGAAGACCGCAGAAATCGTGACATGATCAAACCATTCAAATATTAAATGTCGGTTATGTGTAGAATTGAAGAAATCGACGTGCGTACATGACATGATGTATGCATGTTAAGATAGCAAGATTTGTATGTCAGGAATGAACAGTGTGGTGGTTTTCTTTCCTTCTGCATACCCCTTTGGAGAAACGGCGTAATTGTTAGTTTGTTAATTATTTACTCCAAGGGTTCCTAATTTTGGTATGTACGGTTTGATAAGTTTCTAGAACACACTCCCAACAATCTATCAAATTAGTCTCCAGACAATTGAAGACAATTTGCAAACAGGTAATTACGTTTACTGTTGTTTACGAGAACACGGCAAGCGCTGCAGCTGAACTTATTACGGGGAGTGTCTGCTTTGTGAGAATTAGTTGCAAATTGCCAAGCTGTGTTGACGAATTACCATGCAACGTGAATGCCAGAGGAGCGCTGCGCCAGGTTTAGAGTGGACTTCATAATCATGACAAATTTTAGCTCGTGTAAGGAGATATCTTCGTGTGCATACACAACAACAGCACAATAAACCATCACGTAAACCATCACCAAAGGAGTATCAGATAGCATTCTATCTATCTACCTCGCAAGGGTAGATAGATAGAATGCTATCTGATACTCCTCATTAGTTCCCTCCACATTCATACAGCGAATCATACCTACACATACGTTGAGTTTTCTGACATCTTAAATGGCTGACTTTTCAAATTTGATTAATATGGTCATGCCATATTTTCCTCGGTCTTCTTCAACCCCGTACTCCATTCATACCATTAACTTGTAATCATTTTTTAAGTAGCGTAGCTTAAATGTGGTCTGGGTCCCCCTTGGTTTCAAATATATATACGAGTATATTTTTTTTTTAACGTAAGTCCCGCATGGACGGGGGACGGGCCTAGGGAGTGCACGAGTGAAGCTGACGAAAGGCGCCGCTGCGCCTATAACAGCTTCGGGTAAGCGGAGGGAGCCCTCTATGGCTCGGCCATATTTATAATCATTTTTTCTTTATACGCTCCATATGTCCGAAATAAAAATATATTTTTCTTCCTTTTTTAATAGATCTGTGGATCTGTTTTTATGGCGTCGAGGTCTCCTGGGACACAAAACTCCAACTGTCTCGCCATCTCTTCGCAGGTCTTCCGGGTTGGCGAGTTCCCATTGACACGTTGTTTGTGGCTGCTTAGGGGAGTCTATCGTCGCTCATTCTTTCTACGTGGTCGCGCCAGAATCGTCTTCTTTTCCTGCCCCATCTGACAATATCTTCGGTAACAAAGGTCTCACGTATTATTGTGTTTCTTATTCTGTCCCTCAGTGTTTTGCCCAGAATAGCGCGGAGTGTCTTCATTTCGGTGGTTCGTAATAGTGCTTTGGTTCTATCTGTGTCAGCCCTCGATTCTATACCATAAGTCATTATGGGTCTGACACATATCTCATAATATATTTAAAAATATATTAATAGTCAATATAGTGATAAATAATTTAGATGGATGTTTCGCCCTTATAAGGCATTATCAAATGACATTTGATAATGCCTTAGAAGGGCGAAGCATGTCATTCCTATAAAATATAATAAAACTTCTAGAAAACTGACATTTTCATTCGTATTGATTATTTAGTATGGAATTTGACATCATTGTTCAAGAAACAATAAATAATTTAGATGGTTATTATATCGATACGATATAAAAATTGGAAACGAATATCTTGGGTTTCCTAGAATAAAAGAAGTTCGCATCATTTTAACGAGACTAAGCAGATGTTCCTGTGATGGACTAGGTTCAGGAGGTTTTCAGAAATACATTTAATTGCCCTACGCACTCGGTCCAACTAACGCTATTAATAGTGAAGTTAGTCCATTGACTTGTAATCGGATTTATTACTCGAAAGAAAACATTTTTACGGAAATCACTGTTCGCTCACCGCGGTAGTCCTTCAGTTTGGCTCGTTTCGAAAATCGCTGAGAAGCGTGTATGAGAAAGATGTATGGCAAGAAGCAGGTATGGTTATAAACAACGTAAAAATATTGTTTATTATCTTATTTCATACAATTTAATGCTCAATATAATAAATCACTCAGTTGAGTGTAAGCCTATTACATCCAATATTATTATATCTGATATTCGTCATATGATTTCAACTCTTGTCAGTATGTTCCAAACCTATAAGCTAATATATCATTTATATAACTAACTAACTAACTAATAGGTAGGCAGAGATAATGGATCACCACAATGCTATGTCCTGGTATACTTCTCGGGCTTCTTCTACACTCATACATCGTACCATGCACGCACGTCGATTATTCCGACTTCGAATGTGGCCGCCTTTTAGTAATTGATTAATTTCGTCGGCTTCTTTTTCCACTCACGCTTCACGTGTACAACTTTTTAACCATTCTACTCTCATCCACAAACCATTTCAGGGATCCTTTTTTAATATTATCCATGATGCAGTTATCTGCCTAACATTTCTTTCTTATTTCATCGTTCGGTATTCTATCATACAACGTTTTCTCGCATATTCTTCTTGGTGATCTCATTTCTACGGCATTCATCCTGCTTTCATCTTTCTTTTGCCAGCTCCAAACTTCGCTTCCATACATGAGGGTTGGTACTAGAAATCCATTGTATACTGCCATCTTTGCTTCTGTGGATATATTTCTATTTGCAGTAATGACTTTGAGTGCACCATTTAAAAATATTAGTGATTTAAAAAATCTGATTTCGAAATTGGTGACATTAAGTTGATTTTAAGAAATGGATAGATATGTAGTCTAAATACAAAGGTTTTTTTTGTTATTAATTACATCTGTAATTAAATAGTTAAAATTGTAGATATAAAATCATAAAACACTTTGTATTTAATAACACAATGATTATTAAAATTGATGCCAACTAGTTTCGCTTGAACCGAAGCACAGCAATATGGCCTGATGAAGCTTGGCTCCAAGCGAAACTAGTTGGCATCAATTATAATAACCATACCGTAGTTAAATATAAAGTGTTTTTATTATTTTATATCTATAAGTTTAAAATGTCTAATCTATTAAAGTTGTTAAAATCGCCTACTTTATCACATCAAATATCTGTCTTATTTCAAAATACGTCTGTTTTTATCTGATTGCGTTTAAACTTATTCGAACACTTTATACGCAATACGCTTTTTGTAAATTACAGATCATAAATAGGTATATTTGAGGAGGGTTTGCTGTCTCAGGTGTGTGGTTCACAGAACAGTGTTTTTATTCCTTATTGATACTACAGACGTCGTAAAACTTTGAATGTTACAGATAACATATTTTTGCGAGACCACGTACAATTTAGAGTAGCATCCTAAAAATAAATATGTGTTTTTATTTTGCGTTTTCTAACGACCATCGATAAAACTATATTTTACTTGTGTAATTTTTTTTTAAGATTTACACACAACTCTCGTGATATTTTAGACTCTGGCAATATTGTAGTATCTTAAAAGATCCAACTCTTTCTACTCCTACCCGTATCCAGAAAAGCCATCACATTGTATGGCTATGTTTTGGTATGGTTCTTAACGGTCTTGATGCCTTCCTAGTTATAGACCAGTCTTTCCAGGCCCGCCAACGATAGGAGTGTTATAGAACAATCACGAACAAACGATAGTAATAGAACAACAACAATAACAAACCATCACGTCATTTTCCCGGAGAAGTAGGCAGAGAGAATGAACCGCCAGACTACTTCTCGATCCTGACACACCTCTCCATCTCCCTTCACATTCATACATCGAATCATACACGCACGTCCATTCTTAATACTTTTAACAGGGTCGACCTTTAAATTTTGATTTATTTAATCATTATTGATGTTGTTGATTGATATTTCTTGGTAGAAGTTCATTGTAAATAATGAAAAAAAAAAATTTAAGAATTTTTCTGTGTTTATTTTTAGTGTGAAATCTACTTATTAATTTTCGTCTTCGACCGGTTTCGGCAGCTCGCCCAGACCAGAAGATGAAACCGGTCGAAGACGAAAATTAATAAGTAGATTATACACTAAAAATAAACATAGAAAAATTCTTAAAGTTTTTTTATTTTTATTTTCATTATTTATTTAATCATGCCAAGTTTTCCTAGCTCTCCTACAATTTATACTCGTCAACGTACATTTTCTTAACAATTCTTTCTGTATCCAAGCGTTGCATCTGTCTAAACAAATGTAGTGATCTTTACATAATTTTGTTCATAATACTTTCTTTTGCTCTAAATTCCTTTTTTTTATGAGCACCTTAAATTCTGTCGTACATTGTTTAACGCACATACTTCTAAAGGATCTCAT
Source organism: Lepidostoma basale (assembly GCA_022606425.2). NCBI lineage: Eukaryota > Metazoa > Arthropoda > Insecta > Trichoptera > Lepidostomatidae > Lepidostoma > Lepidostoma basale. Next base: position 2,000,696 of record JAHDVF020001522.1, read on the forward strand.
CTCTACCGTATTAATTCCGCTCTCATCCTTCTTCTGTCAGTTCTATGCTTCGCTACTAAAACCAAGTTAAAGAATAGTAATAAAAATACTTTTTATACTATAAACTTAATATACATAACAATAGTTTACAAAACAATTTTTCATATTATAACAAACCCGAAGTAAGGCGCTAAATTTACGGAAATCTATTTTTCTTTCTTGCGTAATATTTTGTGTGCATAAACTTTTCCGAGTTAACTTTTCTTCCTTGAAAATTTAAAGCAACATTGTGATTGGAGTAAATAACGTTACCCGATGAGGCGCAATTTAAATATTATCACCCTTTTAACTCCGCGGACCTCATTATATAAAAGTTTACAACTTTAGGCCGTCAAAGCGATGTTTACCACTCCATTTGCCTCCACCGGAGAGTTCTGTAATGCAATTTGCCTCCATAATGTATTCACGGCGCTCTTTGTTTGTGAAACGAGAGGTTATTGTGTACGCTGTCGGCGCCGCAGCGATATCATTCTACAAGGCACGGATGAATATTCTAATTATCAAATGCATATTATCCTGGGATGAGGAAAACATATTCAATGTGTTATTATAACTCAATTTGTTTCATAATATCGAACATTAATACATATTTTGATCTGACTTTTTTCACTCAAAGAGCAACCAGAATAAATGTGAAATGTTCTAGATATCTGATTCTTTTGATTGATGAAGGCATTAATAGAGCATGAAACCAACTGAAAAAGACAACATTGTTAATTATGCACAATATCTTATATAAACATGAACATTTTCGTGTCACGAAATATCCAAAGTATTAATGATTCGTTTGGTGTCATAACGTAAGAGATTTATATTCATGAACAGTTTTTGTATGAATGTTCTAGTTATTATTTCTGGCAGTAGTACTCCAAGCATTTAATTTGTTAACGGCGCTTTAACCTTTTGTTGAACAAGACATTTGAAAGTATTTTTTTTGACAGATATGTTTCTGTTTATTTGACATGAAAAAATATATTTTTAAATATATTTCCATGTTAAACATCCATCGTCACTACGGAAACACATTATGTGACATATACAATCGTACAATAGTATTTTTTATTGGAATAACGCTGATATTTTGATAAAAATTGATATAGACTTGTCAGTGAGAATATCACAACACCTAACCGATTTCATTTGGTATTTACGAGTATTTACGGTCAAATAACGGTTAATATCCCAGTTTATATGCAATATATCATCTTAATAACGAAGATCTTTATAGTGACGATCTAAAAATAACATGTAGGTACATAGCTAAGAATAAAAAATGACACACGCTCGGATAACTTACCTGTTTTTTAGCGTACATTCAATCAGTACCACGTTCAATTTATTTTAACACGTAATTCATGATTGCTCAGATTTGAAATAAAGTTAAATTATTTTGTAAAACGTGTTTATGATAAAAAATAAATGTTTGCTTTTACTGATTATATACTCGCATGTGAACAAAACAAAAGAATCCTTAAGAATTTATTGAATATGTTTAATGAAGAAAACAAGTGAATTAAAAAGTTGTGTGAAGTGAGTGACCTTTCGCCATTCCGAAGAAGGTGTTCGGGAACGGGGGCGGGGGCGGGCGCTCCGCCCCCTCAGCCATGGGCTGCGGTGGCTGCGGCTGCATGTCCCTGGGCGGGGCGCGGCGCTCCTTGTCTCTGGGCGAGGACTCCTCCTCATGCCGATCCTCGGAGCTGGAGGAGGGCGGCGCGCGGGGAGCAGGGACGACCAGGGCACCCTTTCTGGCTCGCAAGGCGGCGCAGGAGGCGGGAGGACTGTTTGGCATGTTCAGTCCCAGGAACCTGCTCAAGTACTGGCGCAAGGATGATCTCAGTATGACGAAGGTGGAGAGAAGTAAGTTATTTTTGTTATTTATATGTTTATCCCAATATGTGTTGCCTCAGCATTTTTTGTCATTGCTTCTACGGTTGCCCCATTGAGCGGTGTGTTGGGGAAGAGAACCACCAGCATTGGACTGGAACCATGGGAGACAATTTTTGCGGGCCAGCCATTAATCGCCTCAGGTTATCACGCTTATTATATTATTGACGTTAAAATGTACAGTCATATATATATTATTTATACGTACATTTATTTTGGATTTAAAAAAATATTTTTTAATCTTTAAAAATATGCTGTTAATGCTCATGTGTATTAAAGATTTTACGCTGTTACTAGGAGCAGTTCCATAATGGTTACTTAAAAATGCGTTTTTTAGTTTTATTTTCACGATTCAACTACGAAATTGTCTGAACATCCGTCTAGTTGTTCGTTTGGAGAGAAGTCATATTTATAAGAAACCCACGTAGTTTCAAATTAGTGAAAGTAGGTTTAGAAAGTAGGTTTACTCTTGATATTGTCTTCCTAAAATTGAATAATTTCTCATGCATTCCTGGTATTACTTAATACATTTTACCTGTTCTCAATATTTGCCCTAAACTTAAATTATGTTTGTAATGTCTATTGATGCATAAACAAATTTGAATTTGAATTTGAATTAACAGTATCTTGTAGAGTTTTACTTCCAATGCATTCACAGTAAAAACTTAAATAAATAAATACTAGTTACAAATGATTCACCGAATGTGTTATTCCTACGCTGTTAAAATTGCTTTTACGATATTTGAGAAGAACAACAGCTCCCACGATAGTTTGCTTAAGAGATTTTTATGGCAGCTCCATTATACTCTGTTCATTCTCCATTGCTCAACCAACTCCCCGAGGGCTTTCTGTCTCTGTGTCACTCTATAGTATTTACTTACATGTCTCACTCCAACTGAATAAATTTTAATGTTTCGTAGAAAGCACTATCTCCTTATTGCTTCAATATTTTTATGGAATTCACAGAATATTTAACTCCCCACGAAATCGTGAGTACTTTGTTGACTTGACTTCATAATGTAAAACCAACAAGTGGATGTTTTGTAAGTTAATGGATTTAGTATAGCGCATTGAAATAATTGATGGTTTAGACGAATTGGCCAAATTTAATACTAAACACACCAAATCTAATATTTCTTATATTGGTACTAGTCAAGTACAATTTCTGGACTGTGATAGTGCATGTAATGTGTAGTGTATTAAAAAAATACGTACGTCGACATTATAGTTATATTAACACCACAAAAGAAGGCATAATATGTATTTGATTATTTTTATTATTATTATAAATTTGGTGTTGTTATTATTGTTGAATCGCTATTTACATCATAACACCGCGAGCCAAATCGATGTAAAGGGTATAGCTATCATATTGATTCTTGTGACATATAATAGGAAGCTAATCTATAACAGTGGTAAAATTTATAATATAAATATGTCGGCTGTTGTAATTTTTTCGTTTCCATTATATTGAATATGAATCCTCTTAAATTACTTTAATACCAATACTTAAATTCAGTTAATTTTATATAAATATTTAAAGATAATTTTTTTTGGAATCATGTTTACCACTTCTGATCTATATGTATATAAAGGAGTAAGTTTGTAACAGTAAGACTAGTCTGTCGATGCCAGTGAGCCTGGCGAAACCGGTCGCTGTCGAAATTAAGACAAAAGTGGTAGTTGTTTAAAACATCGTTTTATTTAATTATTACATAAAATTTGTTGTTAATATGAAATCATACCTAACACTCAAGGTGCGTGAAAATTCATTTAATTCAACGCGTGTGAATAAAACAAAAGAGTTAAAGCGTATCAGTCAACATAGCGGTTTGAGATGAGTGTAGGAGTAGGTACGAACAGCCCCTGTGTAGGTAGGTACTGGGTATTTCCCCGCCGAAGATAATAATTGCTCGGCGGAGCGCAAGGGGGCGGCGTGACTGGGAACGAATGTGTTGTTCCGTGTGAGGCATTATTTGTCAGTTTTATGATTCATTAAAATTTTGACAGCCAGACGCGGGAAATCTGTTTTCTCTACATTAATTATTAGAACTGTTTTCCGCCGTTGAATTGCTAACATTGTAGCATTGTGCTTAATTTCTGAATTGTTTAACGTAAGCGGATTAAACTTTTATCTACGGTTTGTGATTCATCGTCACAGGCATGACAACTATAGATATGCTTTGGTTACTTGTATGAGTTTTCTTCGTCGGTCTGTTCAACTGATGAAGCAATCGGCCATCATCCCATAAACATGCAGCATAACCAATTTTTTTTTTACTTTTCAACGTTTTCGAGGATATCCCAATATAATTTTTTTGCTAACTCTAGATCTATTATTTGTAACTAACTAACTAACAAACCATCACACCGACTCCCTGAAAGGTTAGGTAGAAATAATTTATGAATCAACAATCATACATCGTGTCATGTATACGCGTTGATTTCTCTGACTCTTCACGTGGCCGACATTCAATAGTTGATTGATTTGATCGTGTCAAGTTTTCCTCGGCTTTCCCCTATCCTTCCCTATTCTCGTTCCGCTTGAAAAAACTTGTTTTTTTTATCAAAATTGTAGTTTATTTTACGACAGCTGTTTAATCAAACAATGTTGACATCATCAGGTGTTACAATAATATATCGAATGTCAAATTTTCGTGATTTTTCGAATAATTTATGTGTATTCGTTCCAATGTCAATTAGAATAATTACTTTGATATAATTTTGAAGTTCTTGCTGAAATTGAGTTAGGTACCTAAATATTTTAATTAAAAGTACGGTTAGTTATTATTTAAAGGAGAAAATATTAAAGGTGGAAAATATAATAATAAAACAATAATAATAATAAAACAGTAATTAGAAGGAACAATTAAACATAGTAATGAGTTAAAAACGATGAAACATAATAAATTAAAAACGATAAACAATAACAGGAAGTGCAAAGATTACATTAATAGGAAAGTGACAAAAGTTGAAGGTCATATTATTATTATTTTTTATTTATTTATTTTTTAGGCAATATTGTACAAATTTTGTAGAAAATTTAAAGGCCAAAAAATGTAAACTAAATGTTATAAATAACCAAATTCGTTCTTATTCCTCATTTGTATATAGTACATTAACAACTTTTCCACTTAAGTACAATCTTGCTAAAATATTAAGGTACCTAACTCAATTTCGGCAAAACTTCAAAATTATATCAAAGAAATTATTTAATTTGATATCGGAACAAAAACACATATAAAGATTAAAAAAATCACGAAAATTTTACATTCGATATATTATTGTTACACCCGATGATGTCAACATTGTTTGATGAAACAGCTGTCATAAAATAAAATACAATTGTGATACATAAACCAAAGTTTTTTCATTAACAGTTATAAAATGTTAAAGTATCATAGTGTTTCGGCCAAAACAATGGACTAAACATTTTCCCACTATTATACATTGTAATACCCTCGTGTAATCGTGTGTTCTGCAGCATCCCGCTGCAGAACCCAGATCGCTACTATCGTCTCTATTTTATGACCCAAAACAAAAATAACATTTCGATTCGACCAATCTAACTGTAGAAAGTGTATTCTCTTTTTATTCCCAAAAGATACCCCGAGAAACGATTAAACAGTGAAAAATAAATCAGGGTTGTGTTTTGGTATAAAAAAAGCATTTCAGCACATTGCGGGCGGAACGAGGGAGGAATTATTGATGTTCCTCTAACACATATTTTAACATTTCCCTTTAACCTTTCTGCGCCGTCAGCGAGAACTTAAGATAGGAGATCTTTCTTCGCAATATTGAAGGCTTACATACTTATTTTCTTTCCACACATGGAACTTAATAGGCTTAATAAATAAATTACGCAAGCGTCACTTTCATTGAAATCCATTGAACCTAAAGAAAACTTATCGGTTTTCCTGTATACTTCTTCTTCTTCTTTCTGTATCCTGTCAGGTCTCCCTAACGTTGACTATCACCTTTTCATAGTTATGACATGGGAAAAAATGTCCAGAGTGGTATCCTCTTGCCTTCTCTGGAAAATTTTCTGTCGGAGTTACCTTCCCTTAGCTGGGTGTATCCACTTTTATGGCGCTGGAAGCTCGCCATTCGTCCTCTCTCTATCTGCTATGGCACTAAGACATATGTGCCACATTGCCCGGGGTTCGCGGGGTCTTTAAAAGATCTCTCGTGGACGCTAGAGAGTTGGACTTGATAGTAGTGTTGCTGTTGTAAATGAAACATGGCGCCTTACGACATTTTGTAGAGGCATACTTTCCAGCAAAGCATACCCCAGCGTAGCCCTACTACCCTTTTGGACCCCCGTATAATTAATTAATCGAATCTCATTTATTAAACACACAACTAAAACATACTCACAGATGTGATTGTTTAAAAAAAATAGGCGTTCAGTTTAATTTTAATGAAAAATAGTTCCTGTCAATTTAGTATCTTCTAAAAGAATTTCTTTAAAATATTCTGAGTATTTTTAGTGGTATCATTTTTCTAGAAAGACTGTGAATTTAAATATACATTTCGATAATGGTCCTTTTTACTTGACTAACCGTTTATTTTAATTTACAATTAATGTTATAAAAAATGGAAATTTGACAATCCAAGCCGTGTTTTTATAACACAGCTTTTAACATGATTATTATCATGGATATTTTTATGTTTCAGTTTAAAGCAGTATTTAAAATTACAATACGATAAAACCTTAATAAATAAATAAATTAAAATTCGTCATACACAGTTTTTTTACTGGATTCGTTAATCAAAATTTGCAAATACATTTTTGCTATGTTTAAAACTCTTAAATCCGATGAGGTTCGCAAGCCATCACACCGCGTCTCTCGCGGGGGCGAAAAGAAAAGGATGGAGTGCCGCATCGGTTAAAATGTGGCAGCCCATTATTTCTGCTTACCTTTTATGGGGACACGGCGTGATGGTTACATATTTAAACTCCTAACTATTTTTTCTTCGTATTTAAAAAAAATCAATATCATCTAAATATACACATATTGAAGTTTTAATATTAGATGTATAAAAATAGACCAAAATGAAATATGATTCATGAAATAATCAAGAGCTTTCTTTCAAAAATAAACAAAAGCTTTATTCATAAAACAATGCGAGGGGATGATAATCAATCAAGGCTTAAAACCCATTTTGATGCTGCACTCACACAACGAATACAATATCGATTAGGGCTTAACGTATTCTAACATAGTAGATTATAATACCCAGCAATAAAGTTCAATTCTTCGCAAAACACTCTCTTATTCTAAGGAGCAAGTGTTAATTAATCAGTGGCATACTTTGATATATTCTTCTTACAAACTATATAACAATCGACATTAGATGAAAGTTTGATTTTGAAAATTTACGAAAAAACTTAAGTGGTTATTTTAAATATTTATATTAATGCCGTTATGTTTGTGAATAATGAAATTAATGTTTTTTAGTGAACTGTTGTCCTCATTTTCTTTCGTAATTACAAGGCTACTAACGACCGCATTTACAACAAGATCGGTAACGTTAGTAATAAGGAAACAATAGAATATGACTTAATCCATGAACCCAGAATTGATCATGATAGCCATGTTAATCCTAGCACAATTTTTTTTCCAATTGAATCATACAAGATGATTTGGTTCATATAATTTACTTGCATATTCAATACGATGCATTGGTTTCCATCAATGTCTATTAACATTAATATTTTTGCTGGTTCTTGGGATGCCACTTGGACATTTTTGATTTGGTATGACAGGTATTTAAACCCTATTACTGTATATATATTTTTTCATTCATTCATTCATTTCTCGGCGCTACATTCCGGTGTGGGACTTGGCCTCCTCCACAACGGTCCTTCACTGACTTCTGTCTCTGGCCATCTCTCTCTATTCCCCAGGTCCTTCCATTTTCTCCCAATCTTCTTCCACGCAATCCGCCCATCTTTTCCTCGGTCTGCCTCTTGGTCTCTTAATTTTTTTTTTAACTGTTAAATTTATTTTCGTTTTTGTATCACAATTGTATTTTATTTTACGCGACAGCTGTTTCATCAACCTTTGTTGACATCATCAGGTGTTATATTTTTTAGCTATTATTCTCATGCCACGTGATTCGTAGCTCTTCTATTGCGATTTTTATTGTCAGTAAATTCTACCAGACCAAAGACAACGTGATTTTATTTCACACTGTCATCGCATCCGTCACGACGGCCGTCTTATATTGTTTTATTAAATAAATCGGTTACCAATTCCCAGATTTTAAGTATTTTCTTTTAGTTATATATTACATATTATAAATACATACATACATTTTCACGACAAGTTCAAAAGCCCACCACTGGCGTTGATGGAACATTCGCCTTCAATTTGCGATAGTGAAGTTTATTCGACAACAAGAAATACGAGTGAGTTTTGTGTACGGAAATGTCCCAGCAAATTGTTGTTTATGGGGTTATTTGATAAGGGTGTTTATAATCGGTTTACGGTGAATACCGAATAAGTGCCCGCGCTCCAGACTCGGAGATACTAATAGAAATTAACTGCTAATTCCCTGCGACCCACGACCCTTGGGTCCGAGATAGCGGTGATTGAAGACACGAGATACCCTCAGCTCTGATATGCATACCATCAATGTTGGAACGGGTTCACTTTGGGATCTAATTATGTCTTGTTAATTTCCGTTTCTTCAGATATCTTCAAGCAATAATGTTCAATGAAAGAGGTTTTAAAATGTTTTGTTTACCTCAAGTAGCACACATTTTGAATAAGGGGAAGTTTCAATAAAACTTATTCAATTATCAGCTACGTCTACAAATATTTTAATCGCGTAGAGTTTCACGGTTGGAAGCAATATGTTTTTGGGATCTTTCTACGTAACTCTAATTAACCAAGTAATTTTGGGAAAATTCGTGTAACTCGTCTTTTTGGACCGACACTTGGCACATTGTAGAAGGAGTTAAGCATACATTACCCACCACACATTTATAACCACCCTGAAGATGGAGGCTGCAACGATCTCCGAAACGTCGGTCCAAATAGACGAGTTACACTGATTTTCCCAAAATCCCAAAAAACATATAATTTTTTTTGATGAAGGGTGATTTGATTTTCCATTTTGAAATAAAATACCTCACTCTGTTAAACAATTCTATAATATAAAGTCAATAAAGCGTAATTATACAGGGCGTCTTTGATCGCGTTGAGTTGAAAAGAGAGCCGTAGAAGACCGAGTGCAGTAGAAGACGGGACTGAAAACTTGATGCAAACCAATCCTTAGGATTGAAACTGCGAAGAGGAATAAAGCATCTGCCATATAAGAGTGCCTAAAAATCTGGTCTGAAATAACAAATATAGTACACGCGTATTGTCAGCAAAGTTAGAATTTTTAAGACATCCTTGTGACCATGACTAGTGTTGTACGAACAAAGGGCTTCTAATAACATCTGAGACGAAGGTCTTAAGTTCCGTTTCTGGGAAAATTCTCTGAGATCGTATTTGCAAACATAAAAATATGAAAAACTTGTAGATCCAGGGGATGATATTGGAGGGACCGTGTAACCAGAATTGATAGTAACAGGCTCGAATATACGTAGTGACTAATAAAATTCCCTCTGGAAACCAGTTTCCAGTTTGCGTCTTCGTCTCTATTGAGATACAATTACATTTGAATTAACCACCCACGATGGGTGAAAATCCAGGATTCGTATACAAGTATAAGTATACATTTACAAAAAATATATGTCTTATATATTATATATTCATGTGCCACAGATCACCTGGTCTATTAAAAGGAAACAACGAAGAAGAATAATTAAATATTTGTGAAATGTATACTTATATCTGTATACGAATCCTGGATTTTCACCTGTGGTGAAAATCCAGGTGAAAATCCAGGATTCGTATACAGATATAAGTATACATTTCACAAATATTTGTAAATATTCTGGTCAATTATTTGGCGTATAAAATAGGAGTGTTACTCCAGGCGACTTCTAAACAGTGCGCTAGGAGGCGGTAGCCTCTTCGCATTGTGTTAATAAAGTAGTTTGCTAAATGCTAAACAATCATTCTCCATAGATGGCGTTAGTGGGTGGATTGTATAGATTAATCTTAAAAAATTAATTAGTACAATCAAATCTACATAGATGGCTAACTGGAACTGACACGTGAAGATAGGTATGGATTTGGAGTATATATACAACTTCCAAAAATGTATCATGCATGATCATAATAACAATGGTGGAATGGGGAATGTTGTAATTACATAAAGCGTGCGCTTAACCCAACCAATGACAGGTCATAAGTCCTGTAAACACCTTGATCATCCATATTCAGTTTCCAGTTTGTTTCTTCGTCTCTATTGAGATACAATTAAAAATTAAAATAATTAAATTATTAAAAACTGATTACGATACAAAACATATTTTATGTTAACACCACTTTGTTTCATTTTTTAACATTATCAAAAAGCAGGATATTTAAACGAACTCCTTGATAGGTAACAAAATAAACTCTTGACTTAAAGTTTTTTCTGTGATTCTGCTGAAGTTTTTATCCTGAAAACGGTCGCTAGCAAACTAGCAAAAATAAAAAATTCGACGCATTTCATGCAGAACTCTAAATTGTTTCTTGTAATTATAATTTTACATAAACCCTTTAAGGTAGAACCAAATTTAAAGGCACCATGGCACCAGAATACTAAGTATTCTTATTGGGAAGTTAAAAGAGAACTCTAATGAAAACGGGATATAAACTACAAGCCACCTTAGAGGGCAGGACTTTTATTACCGTTCCGTATTGTCACTTCATCTGCCCTTAACCCATTTATTTTAGAATTTTCAATTTGTGCTTATTGCGAAGTTTTGTGTGAGACCATTAACCGGGCTAGATTAAAACGTTTATTATTTATTATAACTGTTGTAAGGTATACATAGTGATTATCTTTAAAGAATAATTTGCTATTGAAAAAGCAAATAATTCAAATTAATAATACTAAAAGATAACTAATAAATTTTCCACAAGACTTCTAATTGCTTGTATTTTTACCCAGAAAAATCTCAAGTGCCTCATTTATTGATAAATATATAAACGCATGCCTTTAAAAAACATTCTTTATGCTACCAGTTGCCTTAAATTTTTTATTATATTATAAAATATGAAATATTATAGTGCTTTTGAAGGATACAATCATGTATATTTTGAAAATGTTCCTAGATGTTAAATGTTGAGTGTAAAAATCTTTGCAAATACTATTATTGATGCACCTAATTATTGGTACGAGGATACCTTGGTATTTATTGTTAAAAAAACAACTGTGTAAAACAATCTTCTCCTTCTTGTTCTGTCACACCTCCATGGTGCATAGGGCCTCAAGGAGCCTTCTCCACTGAATGTCTGATGCCTAACATCATCCCAAGTGAGGCCTGATGCTTTGGCCTCGTTCTGTGTGGCTCTTTTTCAGGTAGCTCTAAGTTTGCCTCGCTTCCTCTTTCACCCCATAGGGGACCAGTCTAGTGCGCCCTGAACGCCCTGATGCAGGCTGGGTTCCGTCTCAGAGTGTGAACGATCCATAGCCATTTGCGTCTAGGGACTTCTTCTCTGATTGGCTTTTCACCTGCCATGGTCCAGAGAACGACATTTGACACTGTTTGGGGCCAATAGATATTGAATATTGAATATTCAATATACTCAATATTAAATAATTAATACATATGAAAGCGTCTATTTTCTAGGAGTTTACTTATATTTTATGTAAATGACATGTTTCGCCTGTCTAATGAATTATTTATATCTTAGACAGGCGAAACACGTCATTCACATAAAACGTTATAAAACTTCTAAAAAACAGACGCTTTCTATTTGTATTAAGTATATATTTTAATAAATTCGATTTCCAAAAATACATGTAAATAAAAATATTTAAGTTTTCATAGAAAATGTTTTTGATACTTTCAATTTATCATTTACGTAATATTTAAAAAAAATTTACAATATTTATATTGATTTCCAATTACATTAACTATCATCTAAGGAGTGTTACGAAACTCAGCGACATATATGAAAAAATAAAACCAAATCTTCATTTCTTGTTTAAGGATTTGCTTGAAAGATTTACTTTACAATTTTGAATACAAACACGAATCAGTAATTTGATTATAAATCGTACGCGAAGTTCTGTAATGATTTAAATATGAAATCTGTATAGGAATATACAATACGCCTCGCGATATCTACTTGCCTCCCAAATATGATAATCTATAACGCAGAGCGAGTCTTACATCTCTCTCAAAGTCTTCTGTCCTCTGTCCCTGGTGAATGATTATCAATTTACATTAAATTTACATAAGTAAGCTGCGGTTTCCTTCATTTTGATTCCAGAATTTCTCTAGCAACCTATTGAATTTACGAACATGTAAAACGACATATTAATTTTACATTTGGTAGATAATCACTCATTCATCTCCAGGATACGCTCTTATCTAATATGAAACTATTGTTTTACCAGTGTGCAGCTTTTAGTAATTACACCTTTATTTTTATGATCTTACATTTCGATGAATTAGATCGGATTTTATAGTCTTATATATCTAATTATTCTTCTTATTAGCCGTCTACTGCTAAAACGTCTAATATCTAATACAAATATGCTATACGATACCTCAAATCTGGAGATTTGTAAATCCGAAATAATTCTTAATAATAATATTTTGATCTTCAATGGCTTAATATAGTGATAAATAGGAAAAAAACTCCATTTAATAGAGAAATTTCTATTATGTTTTTTTTTAATATATACAAATACTTGTTGACAAATACTGGATTTTACCCATTACGGGTTAATCATTAAGAATTAATTGTATCACAATAGAGACGAAGACATAAATTATTTGGAAACAGAATATGGTGGTCGAGGCGTTTACAGGACTTATTACCTGTCATTGGTTGTGTAGATCGCTTTATGTAATGCAACATTCCCCATTGCGCCCTTCTTACGACCACCACGTCTGATAATTATTTTTTGAAAGATGTAGGTATATATGCTAATATGTTGAGAAACATTTCACATATTTTAATTCAATCTACTCTGGCGCTATCTATTAAGATCAGATGTAAGCATTACGCAGAAAATCTTTATTAATATAATGTGAAAGGCTGTCATCAACCCAATTATCACACATTACTAGACAACGCCTGGAGAAAACTCTCCAATTTTGGACAATAAACGGAATGGGGAATGTTTAATTACATAAATTGCTTCCGAAACCGGTCGAAGAGACCTGCATTATTGGATTTTAACTAATAATAATAATAATAATATGCTAACTTTTAAAGCGCCGTTTTTGTGATGTAATCACCTCAAGGGCGCATTAAGACGTGTTTTAAATCTAAAAATCTAAATGTGAGCGCTTAAAAAACGATTGGTTTAAAAGTATAGTAGAACAAAGTATAAATGTTTAAATTGGGTATGAAATATGAAAAAGATGGGTTTTCAATTTAGTTCTGAAATCTGTCGGATCATTTATGCATCTAAGGTGTGAAGGGAGATTGTTCCAAGCTGATGGACCGGCTACCGCGAATGCTCGATCCCCGAAATTCGTACTGGGGCAACGCTTCGGCTCAACTAATCTTCCTATTGCTGAGGAGTTCGCCGAGCGAAGTGTGGATTTCCGTGAATTTAGGCTGTCCGCTATACAGAGTTCAGATATATAACTTGGTGCCATTCCATGTAGCGCTTTGAAGACTGTCCAGTAGAGTTTATACTGGATTCTTTCTGGACTTTTAAGCCAGTGAAGTTCTTTGAGATGTTGTGTTATATGGGACTTTTTTGGAATGCCTTTAATCAGCCTTGCTGCTGCATTGAACGCAGATTGAAGTTTGTTTATTTGTTGTTTTGGAATGTTTGCATAAATTCCATTACAATAATCAAGTCGTGACACAACGAAGGAATTTACAAGAGTTTTGAAAGTGTCATGGGGAATACTCCTTTTGACGGATTTTAATCGTCTTAGGTGGAAGAAACTAGCGCTGACCGTGTTATTAATTTGGGATTTTAGAGACAGATTTGCGTCAAGATAAACACCAAGAAGCTTTGTGGAGTTTTTGTAGTATTCATTTTAAAAGATTCTTTACAATAAAATAAAAATTCATTACTTATAACTAACTAAACATCACGCCGTCTCTTTGGAGGGGTAGGCAGAAAGGATGGACCGCCATACCGTTCTGTCCTGACATACCTCTCTTCTTCCTCCACATTCATGCATCGTAACATGCACGTTCGTCGATTTTTCCGACTTCGAATGTGGTCGCCTTTAAGTTTTTGATTAATTTGGTCATGCTATGTGCTTTCCTTGGTCTTCCACGACTTCTCTTTCTACTCACACTGCTTGTGTACAACATTATAACCGTTCTTCTCTAGTCCATTCGTTCCATATGTTCAAATCATCTAAGGGATCCTTTTTTAATTTACTTATGATACAATCATCCGCCTTACATATCTTCTTTGTTTCATCGTTTGGTATTCTATCATATATCGTTTTCTCGCACATTTTTCCCAGTGATCTCATTTCTACGGCATTTATTCTTCTTTCATGCTTTTTTGCCGGCTTCAAGCTTCACTTCCATTTATAAGGGTTGGCAATAGAACTTCATTATTTATTATGAATACAAACTAAGTCTTGGCAGATTTAAATACACTACAAAGATCTTAAATATTTAAACGTAATTATCAAAAGTTGTTCATATTTCAAAAAGATAATTGTATGATTTCCTTATCGAGTTTCCTCGGATTAATGATTAAACCCAATTAGGAACACTTTTTAGCCGTAAAAACGACGCCTGGCATGGAAGGTAAATTTAATAAAAGCTTTTGCGTGAAAAGCTCCTTTAACTTAAATAGCTCGTCGTTTGCTTTATGGCTGGCTCATGGGATTAGGAGTGCACTTTGAATTTTACTTTGCGATAAATTGACTATCTTTTCTGAAGTACCTATCCGTCAGGCGGGAGGTAATTTCGCCGGTGATTCTGCGGAATATGATGATGATACCAAGTAATTTTACGGCCGGAAAATGGCCACATAAGATAATGAAAATTGAGTTTTCTAGTAGAAATATTAAGTATTGTGTAAATATGTTCTTAGTGTGATGTATGCAAGTCTATTAAATGCGTATTGTAATTTATTGTTTCTCGAATTATAATGTAAATTCATGAATTAATTGTATCTCAATAGAGACGAAGATGCAAATTGGAAACTAAATATGGTTGATCAAGGTGTTAACAGGACTTATGATTATGTCATTGGTTGGGTTAAGCGCACGCTTTATGTAATTACAACATTCCCCATTCCACATTTCTTATGACCATGTCTGACAAATTTTTGGAAGTTGTATATATGTTAAAATCCAACATAAGAATTCACATGTCAGTTTCAATGCGCCATCTATGAAGATTTTGATTATATATGTTAATCTCTAAGATAACTCTTAAGTCAATATAATCTACATACTAACGCCATCTATGAAGATTTGTATTTATTAAGCATTAAGCAGAACATCTTTTTATGTGAAAGGCTACCCAGTAGAAGCCGCCTGGAAATGTCACTCCTATCTATATGCCAAACTTGGACCAGATAATATTCGAAATAAGTTTTAAATTATTAAAAAATACTTTTTTTATTTTGTTTTCACAACACTTTATTTGTTTAACGAACCAATTATGGAATGTTGATGAAAATGTTTGTTTTCTAGAAGTTGTATTACACTTTACAGAAGCGAAGTTTTACTCTTTAAATAAGTGATATTGTTCCAGAAAACAAAAATACGCCGCTCTCGTGTAATTTAATAAAACTTTAGTGTTTCGTATTTCATTCATGCATTCAGTGTAAATAAATTTGGCTCTTCCCAAATGATTTATATAGAAATAACTCAAAAACCGTCATTTTAGATTTGATTATTATGATCATTAAGGTGATAAAATAACAGAAAATATTAAATTTTTCTAATGCTCGGATAAAACTTAAGAACAAGCGAAACTAGTTTTCTTTAAATACATAAAGGTTCTGAGCCTTAAGCGTAAAGTTAATTTAATTTTAAAATATTGAATTAGTATTTAAAAAAAAATTTATGAAAGCGTAAGATGGCAGTGCACAATGATGTTCTTATACCTATCGTCATATGTGGAAATGGATCGTGAAACTGACAAAGAAGGATGAAAATGTTACGAACGTGGTGAAAATGAGATAAATCTTGACGTGAAAGAGTACCGAACTCAGATATAAGAAGTGAATGCAGTGTGAATGAAAGCATTATGAAAGTTCCATATGGCATGAACACATGCAAAGAAGTATGCCAAAGAAAGTGAACATAAATAATTTAAATTGAGCAGAAAATATAGAATGACCGAGGAAAACGTGAAACATTCTAATTTATTTTACGATCTTCAACATAAGCAGAAATTAACTCATTATTCTGACAAAAAAATCCGGTCATGCTCGAGCTTGAACTAAAGTCCCCTTGATCAGCAGCCAAGGGTTCTGTCTTCTAGACAACCTCCCGGCCTTCATCATCGGGATAACGATATAAACACATGAACATTTAATGTAATTCTCCTGATAACGTAGATGTAAAACCTTAGAGTGTACCGAGAAAAATAAACCTAAAAGTGGGGAAAACAGTGTTTTAATTCAAATCAATTACGTCATTAGTATAGATTTTTTTTATTGTTTTCGTATTTTCTTAATATTTAGATATACAGATTTGAATCAATGTCTTTTTTAATAGTCCATTGTTTTGGCCGAAACACTATGATACTTTAATATTTTATAACTCTTAATGCAAAAACTTTGTTTTATATCTTTATATTTTAGTTTTATATCTTAGTTTTATACTTTTGTAACACTTGATGATGTCAACATTGGTTGATGAAACAACTATCGTAAAATAAATACAATTGTGATATAAAACAAAGTTTTTGCATTAACAGTTATAAAATGTTTTTTTTTAATTAAAAAGGTTCATATATGATATTTTCTAATGCTGCGAGTTATCTGAATAGTATTATGACTATATAATACGTTTTATTTTTAAATTTAATCTGGGAAGTTCAGTGAGAAAAGTATGTCTAATCAAATAAATGAAGGCAATTATTCAGGCTTACAATTAAACTGGATGTGATTTATCAAAGCGAACGTATGGCGACCTTTTAAACGGAGTGGCTGCCAATTTGCTCTCTTACCCTCATCCTCCCCATTACAAACTTCAATATGATGTCGTTCGTCTAAAGTTTTGTCTAATTTTAAATTTTATAGGTATAAAATAACAAAACACTTCCTATTTAACCATGAAATGATTGAAATTGAATCCAACTAGTTTCACTTTGACCCAAGCAACATCAGGCAGTATAAAAACTAGTTATATCCAATAAAACATAGTAAATTATATAGGAAACAGAAGTTTTAATTCGTAATAATTGTTTAATGTGGCATTTCAACCATTGTTTAAGAAACCATAAATAAGAACACTTTTTCATCACATCAGATTCTAAAATTGACAAGTATTTTAAATTTATAAAGATTTTGTTGAAATTATATAATATAACTTTCATTAATCGTAATACACATCATCGTAGACAGGTACGTTAAAAAACATCTTATTTTTTTATTCTAGAGACCTAAATGATGTGTTTTTACTATGATCTCATTATACGGCGCACCAAATATGAATTAGCACAAAATAATCACTCGGATGAGATTTTGCGCAAAAATATCTCTTCAGATGCGTATGCGTGGGAGGATGTTACATCAGATGAATAATTATGATTTATTACTCCGTCCATCTGAATCAAGAATTTAAAACAGATACAAAATTTCAGCTTTGTATTTAAACTCACAGCAAATTAGGCTAAAAAGATACTTTTTAAAAATAGTTTTAATTAGTCCAAACATTTTTTAGTATATCTGAACTTCGTTTTTATTTTCTTGCTAAAAGTCAGTGAATCCGAATGTCAGTAATATCGCTGAAACGTTAATGTAAGTTTTGTAATAAGTTCTAATAAAGACGAGAAAGTTGCGAATATTCGCAATATTTTAACGCTCTTTGTAAACTATAATATGCTTTCAGAGGTTATGTAAATATGTAATAATACTAATTAATATATCTCGTGAACCTGTGATGTAATATAGTTAATCAATTATTAATTGGTTAAAAGTTCAGATCTATCACATTTCTCATTTAAATGATGCTTTTAGTATTATATTAAACGTAAAGTTTAAAAAATATTTATCATATTATTTCTTGAACAATGGTGAAACTGTATATTAAATGTTGTATATTAAATGTATATTAAATGCGTATATACTGTATATTAAATGCGAATGAAAACGTCTGTTTCATACAAGTTTTATTTTATTTTACGTGAATGACATGTTTCACCTCTTAAAAGCATTATCAAATGTTTTTCGGCATTCGATAGAGACATTTGGTAATGCTTGAGACAGGCAAAATATGTCATTCACATAAAATATAATAAAACTTATAGAAAACATATGTTTTCATTCGTATCATTTTGTTTGAAAAATATTTTTATTGATAATTTTGTGATTTTGATAAAAAAAAAATAACTAAAGAAAACTGTTTTATTGAAAGGATAAACATAAATCAATATAATGACACAATATTTTTTATGTATTTTGTTGGAAAAGCCAACAAGTTTAAAATCAGTAGCTTATACAAATTATCTAAATTTCTTTGAACCGTATTTTCCAGGAAATATCTTTCAATTAATGTAGTGGTGAGACAATGGTATGATTTATAACTAACTAACTTATCATCACGCCGTCTCCCCGAAGGGGTAGGCAGAAAGAATGGAACGCCACACTGTTTGAAAAATATTACATACATACTTCTCTCGCTTCCTCTACATTCACACATCTTGTCATGCGCGCACGCACGTCGATCGGTCATGGCGCTTCCCAGCGGCCAGACGTGTGTTTCGTCGCTCCCGCTATTTTTGTTTTTTTTTAAAGAGACCAATAACTCCCTTAGAGTTTTGGTCTAAGTAATAGCGTTACTTAAATATCTAATAACAACCCCTTGTATTCAAATCTTATTTAGTGTTTTGCGTAACAGTGATATGTGAATTTTTTAGTTCATTATGTTGTGTGCGAATACGCAGCGTCCATTCGTATTCGTGTTCATCATACCCCGGTCCGACTTCCCTACTCAAATTATGTTTTATAATGTATCAATTTTCAGTAAATTTAGTTTAAACTAATTAATTTATAAACTATTGATTTAATTTAATAAAACAAAGGGCTAGCTATCAAAAATATTGCTTAGATAGAGCATAGATATCGTAGAACATATAAATATAGCTCATTGGCTTATTAATGAATAATGAATAAAAACATCGGTATGCATTGTTTGGCGGCTCTGGGGGCGTCCCTCGTAAAGTTCTCTGCACGCCCCCTGCTATCGGTCCAACATCCTTTACATTCTTGTCATAGCGCGCTTTGCAATCGCGTGCCTGTTTACGACTTTCCGCCAAGACAAGGAACAAGGAATAGCTTCTTCAATTCACGTCCGTAAACATTGTACAGTATGATTTATACTTGATACTTAACGACTATTTTTCTTGTTTGTAAAAATATTTAAGTGTTTACATGTGTTTCAAAAGCGATAATAGAATACTAATCGACGGAAAAAAATCTTCATTTAAAAATGTTTAAAAATCAGTTGTAGGTGATAAATTAACAAATAACGTCTCATTTTAAATTTTATTTTTTCTAAAGAGTCGTTTATTTGGAAGAATGCATTGAAATAGTAACTGACACATGAATAAGTACGGCGCTAATAAGGCTGAATAATTTCCACTGTTTGTAGAATTTCCCCTTTGATCTTTGTTTAATTTAAATGAAAAATATTTCCGAAGTGATTATGTTTAGTAGCTTGATTGCTCTCTCCATCGATATTACGGCCGTACTGGAGGATGTTGGGCTTTTTTTTCCCGATAGATATCTCCGACAGCGACAGCACAGATTGTTTTACCTACCGGTCGCCAGAACCAATCTGCCTCTGGTGACACCGGTGGGAAGAGCAATTAGTCTGCTGAACGCGGTCTCCTCGGAGATCGACGTCTTTCATGTTAGTGAAAGTACGTTCAGAGGACAAATACTCTTGACTTTGGAAAGTATCTTGTCTTCCTAATGTCGAACCATCACTAATGCGTTCCTGGTATTATGTTGTATGTGTATAATATCTTACCTGTACTCAATAGATGCCTTAAACATTCGTGCTGTTTGTAATGTCTTTTGAGTAAATAAACTGATTTGATTTTTGATTACAATATCACCAGAGGCAGGCTGGTTCTGGACTTTATGTGATAAAACAGTATTTGCGGCCGTTGTCGAAGATAACCATCCACAAACTCAAGAATCCCTTAATAAGTCTGAAGAAATTAATAATTTTATATCAAGATATTCAAGTTAATATTGTGTGCACCTTAATCGTGTGATTTCTATTTTAAACTGATACCATTTAATCTTGAAAAGTTTCAAAACATCGTATTATCTCAAAATCAAAGTCCCGGTGTAGGATAGAAATGTCACCTTTTATAAATGACCTTTTATAAATGTTCGAATTTAATTCAATATTAGAACCATTTAAAATTATTAAAATTTTTAATTACAGTAAACTTTCACCAATAAATATAAACAACCAACATAAACATTTTTTATATGTTTGGTTCAAGTATTTTAATGCCTGTTTGATTTAAGCGTACATAGATATATACATGCATACCATATGATAATGGCCATTTTGCGTTCTATTTAAGTGCATTCCATAAAGGAAAATATTCCAAGCAATATAAGGATCACTCCAGACTCCGCAATAAAAGCGGATCGCCAGCGTCCATCCGCCGTGGTGGTTCCTGGACCGGTCTAGTCCCGGGGATAAAAATACTTTTTTATTGCTCTCGCGAGACAGGAGATGGATTAATGGGGAAAGTTCTGCAGATATTCGCATTAAAATAAAATAACATTAAACTTTAAATTCAACTTCAAAAGCTAACATTACGTAGAATATTAATTTCTTTAGCCGAAAAAAATAAACATTAAAAAACGAGGATTGAAAGGTTCTAATTGGCAATTTTAACGTGTTTTGATTTAAAAAAAATTAGAGATATATTTTATGGACATGTATGATTTTTTATTCTCAACTTAGTTTCATTGAAAATTAAATTTACTAAGCGCTTCTACTAGTTAATATATAATACTCGTAAAATAATAAATGAATCTGGTTCTAATAACAATACAATAAACTAATTATAAATAACTTATAAACACAAAATAACATGAAAGTTTTATATTGTTGAAATGGTACTAAACATTAATAAGTGATAAATGTTGACAATTGAAATATCTTCAAATAATAATAGATAACGATATACTTTGGAAATTAAAAAAAATAGTTTAATCCACTATTAAATAACAAATATTAAAAAAAAAACACGACATGTTTCGGAGGATACCTCCATCTTCAGGTGTAAAAATATAACAAAAACTAAACAATGAAAGACTAATAAAAAACTCATTTAAAATTCGATACAATAATTCAAATTTAAAAATTAACCTGGGCTATTTGTTATAAGTAGGTACTAACAATTATTTTCTAACAGTAAGAACTAATAAATAATATTAAATAATAATAATACATGAAGATAAAATAAAAAGATATAATAAAAATTGTAATTTAGAAAAAACATACATTTGAAAAGACATAATTTATATAATATATAAGTGAATAAATTATTAATTTGCATTTGATTGGGAATGGGAACATGGGAGATTAAATGTAGACAAAGTATTTAAGGAGAAAGGAGTAAAAGGAGGAATCTGATTGTTAATTATATTTTCACCCAATTTCACCGACTTTAGGATTTCTAAATTTTCAAGTTTGTCTAATTTATTGTTATTGTAAGCTTAAATTTTGTGTCATTTTTATCGAAACTATGGTCAAATTCAAAACAATGGTTTGCCATCTCAGAAAAAAACAGAATGTTTGGTGAAAGCTTGTTTATGTTCGTTGATACGTGTTTTAAAATTTCGTCTTTTTTTTAATTTCCAAAGTATATTACTATGGAATTCCACAGTGTTAATGCCTTAACTTTCATTAAATAATTAACGATTATAAAATTTTATACTTATTTTATTAAGTCATCTTAAGAAAAAATTATCACTGTTTTATAATTTACAAATGTTAATAAATCTAGTAATCTAAAAACATAAATATATACTAGTACATCGGCCTAGGCCAAGAATTTTAATTCAATTATAGTTTAAAAGGAAAGAACAAAAAAAATTAAAGTTAAAATGTGTTGGCGGCAAAAAAATTCAATAAGAAATAATCGCCGGAAACTGTGAAACAAAATTCAAATTCAAAAGGGAGATACGTTCCTGACACTTTTAGAATGAAAAGTTTTTTTATTTGGAACATTTTTCTGTGCTTAAGTGTCAAGCTAAGTTTGAAACAAGCTCTCAAGTTGGCAATTGAATTTGAAGGGTTACATACGCTTGCGTGATGTTTGCCGAAACCGCAATACTTATTCCGGGCGCACGGAACTTCGCGTCCGTAAGTGAGGCGTGTGTTTTTACTTACAAAATAAATGCCCACAGGGGTGGCACTAAGAAGGGTGTCCAGTGATAGGTCCAGAGGAAGTTCAATCAGTTATAAACATACTTCAACTAAGCTAAATCTATTTCTCTTTCTAATGAAGAATTTCAATTCGCGTATGCGCATGTTTAATTCAAATACTATTTATTTTCGAAAAAAGAATAAACGATTTTATTTCGAAAATAAAGGAGCCGTATTTTCAAAAAATCTTTAGTCTTTTAAAATATTTTTCAGCATTTATATACTAACTAACTAACCACCACGCCGTTTCCCCGAGGGGTAGGCAGAGAGGATGGATCGCCACATTGTTCTATCATGACATAATTCTCGCGGCTCTTCTACATTCACAAAGCGTGACATGTATGCTCGTCGATTGTTCCTACATCGAACATGGCCGTCTTCCAGTAATTGGTTTGGTCAAGTCATGTCTTCCTTGGCCTTTAACAATTTTTTTTCATTCACACTTCTTGTACGAGTATATATATTTTTATTATTCTTCCTTCATCCATTCGTTCCATATGTCCAAACCATCTTAGTGACCCTTTCTTAATTTTATTTATCATGCATTCATCCACCTTACATTCCTTAGACACTAGTGACCTTATTATTACGGCATTTATCCTACTTTTGCCAACTCCAACCTTCACTTCCATACATAATGGTCCCAACTAGAAGTTCATTGTGCACTGCCATCTTTGCTTCAGACGATATATTTCTATTTTCGGTAAAGTCTTTGAGTGCATCATTTATTTTGTTTCCAGCTCTAACCATTCTTTCGAAATCCTTCCTCCATTTTAACATCTCTTGTTAACATTTTTCCTAGATAAATAAATTCGGCACTTGCTCCAGTTTCTTTCCGTTTGCACTTATGTCATACTTATTATTTTTCAAATAGCATCACTGTGGGCTTGGACATATTTTGTATTTATAATATAATTACAATAATATTTGTGGTAAAATAGCTAGAGAGTTCTACTCATTATTATGGTCATTTTATTTTTATAGAACAATATATAGATACAATCCAATGTTACACTTTGCGAGCCATACACTAAAGATTTTTTTTTAATCTTGTTTACTCATCCGATTACTGATTTTATTAAATTCAATATATAAAAATTGTCTGATAGCAGAATTTAAAGCTTTATCAGATACGAAAACATGGCATAGTGTACTGAACAGATACAAATTTCTGCCTGTGTTTAACAAGATGGAAGATTTTTCTCGTTATTGATATCTCTATAAAATAGTTAATATAAATCTCTGTAGATATTCGTACGCCTGTGTTCATATAAAATAACGTACAATAAAGAAATCATATTTCGTTACAAATTGGATCAAATTTTCCACCCAAGAAGCAATAACAGATATGAAAGGGTCGTTCGGAACAATGATACGAGTATTTTATCAAAATCCTCATCAAATTTAGGGTTGCGGCACATCTGCAGAATGTGACTGTGTTTCGAGTGTTGTTTGACATGAATTGTAAATATTCCAGCGCTCCCGCAATATCTTATCCGTTTAGCCACCGCGGGTTGAAGTTTTTGCTTTTATTCTCTTCGCCTATTGGGAGACGCCAATCTCTCCAGCATCTCATGAATAACGCTGGGTTTGGTCCATATTGACAGAGCAATCTTATTTCAACAAAATATAAGCCATATAGTCAAATTCTATTTGATTTTACTTTTATTGTAGAAACCTTTATATAATCAACATTTATTAATAAAAACTAACTAACAATCACGCCATCTCTCCGAAGGGGTGGGCGGAATAGCCCGCTACACCGTTCTTTTCTGACTTTTCTTGCTTCCTTAATATTCATCCATCGTGTCATACACGAACATCGATTGCTCCGACTTCTCACGTGGTCGACAATTAATATTGGAAGTTAAGGCATTAACACTGTGGAATTCTATAGTAATCCACTTTGGGAATTAAAAAAACATTGTTAAAACTACTTTTTTTAATAATAAAAATATTAAAATACACGACATGGTTGGGAATGGGAGCTTAGGAAATAAAATGTAGACAAATGCAAATTAATCATTTATTTATTAATTTCTATATAAATTATATCTTTTCAAATGTAAGTTTTTTTTTAAATTATGTTATCATCGTGTATTATTATTATTTAATGTTATTTATTATTTTACTGTTAAAAAATAATTGTTAGTACCTTTTTATAACAAATAGCCCAAATTAATTTTGAATTTTGAATTTTTGTATCGAATTTTAAATGCGTTTTTTATTAGTCTTTCTTTGTTTAATTTTTGTTATATTTTCTACACCGGAAGACGAAGGTATCTTCTGTAACATGACGTGTATTTTAATATTTTTTTTATTTAAAAAGTGATTTAAACAATGTTTTTATAATTCCCAAAGTAAATTAATATTGGATTGAACTAACTAACTAACTAACCATCACGCCGTCTCCCCGAAGGGGTAGGCAGAAAGAATGGACTGCCACACCTTTCTTTCCTGACATATTTCTCTCGCTTCCTCAACGTTCATACATCGTGTCATGCACGCGCGTCGATTTCTCTGACTCCTCACATGGCCGACATTCAATATTTGATTTATTTGATCGTGCCACGTTTTCTCGGTCTTCCTCTATTTCTGGTTCCATTTACATCATTAACATATAATTTTTTTACCATTCTTTCTTCATTTATTCTTTCCATATGTCCAAACCATCTTAATGATCCTTTCATTATTTTGTTCATGACACCATCATTCGCACTGCATTCACTTCTTATATTTTCATTCGACACTCTATCATACACAGAATATCCACACATTTTTGGATTGATATTAATCAAATAATGGAAGAGTCGACAAGATGGTTTGAACACATGAAAAAAAAAAGATAATAAAATATTGTTAAAGAGAGTATATTTTAACGACGCAAGCGGAACAAGATATACCGGGAGTTTGAGGGAAACGTCGCATGATGAAATCAATAAAATATGAAATTTCAGCCACTTGAGGAGTCAAATAAATCGACGTATGTGCTTGACACGATATATGAATGTTTAGGAATTGAATGGTTATGTCATTATATTAAAGTTAGTTTTGTTTAATATCTATAATATTTAATCACGAATATTATTTTTTTATGAAAACGAGTATATTTTCATTCGACCAATTTCGTTAAGAACTTATATTATGATATTAAAAAGAAAAAATATGAACCCACACGAATATTTTCCATAATAAAATATTAATAATGAAGCCTGTTAAAATGTCAAAGTTCAACGTGAAGTGCGTTTGTAATTAAGTTTGGGCACACAACGTTGATTAAAAGTTAAGAGTGGGAATTCACGTATTCCGTATTGTAATACGATATTATGTTATTTGTATTCTAGAGTATTTCATAAAAAGATTAAAAACGTTTTGGTTACATTTTTAATATTATTGATTTTAAAAAAAACAGCCTTTAAAAATTGACTGCCCTCGTGGAAGAGTAGCAACAGGCAGGACTTCCACGTCGAAGGTCACGGTTTCGATTCCCGGCGATAAGAATATGAAAAAAATCTCACACTGTCTTTTGTCTGGTAGAATTAACATTACAATAAAAATGACAATAGACTATCTACAGTGTAGCTACGCTAAAAACATATAAAGTAATTGGGTTTAAATAACCTGTTGTATACAGAAATATGGAAAACAAAGATATTAAAAAGGCCCAAGTGACATCCCACGAACTAACGAAAATATTAATAGACTTTGCTGCAAACCAACCCCTTGAACTAAAACTTAAAAAAAATGTCAAATCACAAATTACCATAAGTGCTTCGTACAAAAGTATAAATAAATAAATAATTGAGAAATATTTTTTTTTATGAATTTTAAGTATTCCATAATTTATTGTGTTAAAATGTTTATTCTTAATATATGCTTTTTTAAATGTCTGAAATTATTTTAATAATTGACCATTTATTCAAAATACAATATACAAATCGATGGTATTTTTCTATTCAATTTAGGCGTTATATGACATTTCAAAGAGATATTGTTCCAATATTTAAGGTTAGAAACGGTATGAAACCTGACACAAATCTTCTTCCGCTTAGCGTATGTAATATTATAGGCGTACATTACTTTGCACTTTCCCAAAGTTTGCCTAATAAGGCGCAATATTTTGTTTTATTATTATTCAAAAACAACATTTATACATTATCTTCAATTCACCTTCAAGAGTAGGTCGAAGGATGTACAGCTGCCTTTTATTATCATGAAAAACTTCTTCTCATGGCCTCCTCCATATATGTATCGAGAGTCATCCATGAAAGTTGTATTTACTGAGATCCTGTATGACCTACATCGAATTAGTATTTTTTTTAAATATGGCCGAGCCACAGAGGGCTCCCTCCGCTTACCCGAAGCTGTTATAGGCCCATCGGCGCCTTTTGTCAGCTTCACTCATGCACTCCCTAGGCCCGTCCCCCGTCCATTCGGGACTTACGTTAAAAAAGTAAATAATAAAATATGTATATTTGCAAACAAGGGGGACCCAGACCACATTTAAGCTACGCTACTCTCCCTCGATGTCCCGTCGTACATACATAGCAATACAACAGCAAAAGAAAAATTTGTCTCCTCCCTCCCTCCTGTGCCTCCTGCTGTGCATTATTTCTTTTTTAGTCTTTCTCTAACATATGTTATTTATGTATCAATGTATTTTTGAATTAGTGTTACATTTACACATTGTTTTCTAAATTTATTTTCAAATACCGAAACCTTATTTTATTTTTTATGATTATTTATTCAAACTGCACCTTGCCAAGTCAAACTTTTGAAATCAACATTTTTCCTGCATTATTTATAACAACAACAACAAACCATCACGCTGTTTCTCCGAAGGGGTAGGCGGAGAGAATGAATCGCCACATTACTCGATCCTGACAGACGTTTCTAGCTTCATCAACATTCATATAGCAATTCGTATAAGCACGTCTATTCTTCCGACTTCTTACACGGCCGACCTTTAAAATTTGTTTAACCTGTTCAAGCCAAGTTTTCCTCGGTCTCCCACGATTTCGTACTCCATTCACACCGTTAACGTATACTTTCTTAACCATTCTTACTTCAAACATGCGTTCCATGTGTCCAAACCAACGCAGTGATCCTTTCATAATTTTGTTCATAATACTTTCTTCCGCTATACTATACATTCCTTCATGACATCAGCATTTGAAATTCTGTCGTACATCGTTTTATAATACAAACGTCTTAGGGATCTCATCTACCGCATTAATTCTGCTTTCCTCCTTTTTCTGCTAATTCCGTGTTTCAGTTCCATAAATTTTAGATTTTATTTATAAACCTAAAATAATAATACACAAATCTCGCCTTATAACTGATTACTTGACCATTTGATTCCATCATTATTAAGTAGTAAATAGCTCTTGCGGGATTTCCAATATCGTCCAAAGTATCCATTATTCATCACAATCTACTGAAAACCATTACGAGGAAGGTTGAGAGGACAGGAGGTAAGGGGTCGAGTGAATATCTTACCTTTTTTATAACTACGGGATGACTTTGATTTTCAACCCATCAATACAAAGAATACCAAGTTGTCAGCGGTATATTATTTATTTATTACGAAAAATTTATAAAATCAAATTTATTACGCACTTTTGTATTTTTGTGGTAAGTAACAAATAAACGCTTTATTTGGAAATTCGTGTTTATTCGACCACTTTAAATTTTTTGTCATAGTTAAACAGATTTTTTTAATACCAGTTACCTGACAAGTATTTTTTGTTTTTTTTTTTCTTTCACAAAGTAGCAAGTTTCAAATCAACTATTGTAGTCTATTTATCAGTAATGTATACAAATTCTTGACTTAAGACACATGCTAATTTCTTATATATGTTTTCGCCGGAAATTAAACGTCGACTTCCCTGTTGAAAATCGCCTTTTCGATATTTCTCGTGTTCTTCGATTTACACAGCATATTTCAAATACCAAATGCAGGAAATACTTGACATCCTCACGTTTATTCTATCTTCTATTGCATATGAGTGTTTTCACAAAAAGTGTTAGTTGTAAAATTAATTAAAATAAACTTGTATTTAAATATTTGATTAAAATTTAACTTTTAAAGTAAATGTTATTTTTATACTATTGCAAATAAAGGACTTTTTATTGAGCATCACGGATATAGAAATAATATAATATTTTAATTATGCAAATTATTCTAAGTACCTATAAAATTATAACACGATTACATGTTAATTGATATATTACGTATGATCTTTGTGACATACACTAAAGTAAAAATAACATTGTTATAATATTTAGACGCTTAGTACTCGTTATTAAAGAACGATCATTTTGAGTGTTCCCCCATCCGTATTTCATTTCAAACAGCACAGCTTACATTTATATGTAAAATGTTTAGGCAACTCATTTGGAATTACACAGCCCTTTGCATACAAATTATTAAATTTCTTCTTTCAGTTATGCACGCGCAATAAAGGAAACAACTCCAAAGTATTTCAAGCAATAAAATATCTTTTCCAAGTTGGCTATACAGATAATTGCATTATCAAACATAAGAATGGCTTGATGTAGGAATCTTTAGAAGATATGTAAATTTTAAATTTAGATAAATGAAATTTTAAACGTATTTTAGGTGGAACAAAATATAAAAAATATTAAACCCAAATTTGAGCAAAGAATAATACAGTTTTCTCACGTTTCATTTTATTGAGATTCATAAAACATTATCATCTCCTAACAATGCGATAACAATTCGAGTTTTATTCAAGGATTACCAGGTTAATTCCAAACTTACACAGATGCTTTCATGGTTTCCACATTTGATATATATTAAAAAGACGAAAAACGAAAAGAAGGAAGAGAAAAAGAGAAAAAGAGTATATTTTACGAAAAATACTAAAAAATTTAGTTGGATTTTACATAAATAATAAAAAATAATCTATAAATCTAGATTATTACATCCAAAAACTTCATATCTATAAATAAAATATAATTAATCATCTTATCAATATGAGGATAGAGACGATTTTAAATTTGTAAATTTTTAATTAACTCTTTACTGATCAGAATTATTTTAATCTGGCGGTTTCTATATTCAGTATATTAACTAACTAACTAACTAACCATCACGCCGTCTCCCCGAAGGGGTAGGCAGAAAGAATGGACTGCCACACCTTTCTTTCCTGACATATTTCTCTCGCTTCCTCAACATTCATACATCGTGTCATGCACGCGTCGATTTCTCTGACTCCTCACATGGCCGACATTCAATATTTGATTTATTTGATCGTGCCACGTTTTCCTCGGTCTTCCTCTATTTCTGGTTCCATTTACATCATTACCATATAATTTTTTTACCATTCTTTCTTCATTCATTCTTTCCATATGTCCAAACCATCTTAATGATCCTTTTCATTATTTTGTTCATGACACCATCATTCGCACCGCATTCACTTCTTATATTTTCATTCGACACTCTATCATACACAGAGTATCTACACATTCGTCAAAGAGATCTCATTTCTACTGTATTTATTCTACTTTCATCCTTCTTTTGCCAGTTCCATGCTTCGCTTCCATACATAAGGGTCGGTAGAAGAACAC
Organism: Lepidostoma basale; assembly: GCA_022606425.2. Taxonomy (NCBI): domain Eukaryota; kingdom Metazoa; phylum Arthropoda; class Insecta; order Trichoptera; family Lepidostomatidae; genus Lepidostoma; species Lepidostoma basale. The sequence continues at coordinate 2,030,907 of JAHDVF020001522.1, forward strand.
CATTGTGCACTGCCATTCTAGCTTTTTTTGATAGATTTTTGTTTGCGATGACAACTTTAAGTGCACCATTCACTTTGTTACCTGCCCCAACCCTTCTTTCAATATCCCTCTCCACTCTCCCATCTCTTGTAAACATACTACCTAAATACACAAACACAACTACTTGCTCCAAGTTTTCACCATTCACGCTAATGTTGCAGACTGTCGTGGTTTCTTCCTTTTCAAAAATCATTACCTTGGACTTATTAACATTCATCATCAGATCATTTCGCATGCATACTTCATACATACAATTCACCAGGACTTGTAGTTCATGCTCGTTGTCAGCAAGTAGGACAGCGTCATCCGCATACAAGAGACAGCTTACTGACACTCCGCTCATTTTGGCACCTACATCCAACCCTTTCAGCTCTTTCATACAATTGTCCATACACAGATTAAATAACCACGGGGACATTACGTAACCTTGTTTGACACCTTTATTGATATCAAACCAGGCTGTAAGATCTCCATTTACTCTGACACTAGCAGTGCTTTCCGTGTATAGCGACTTAATGGCCGTGATCAGTTTTGTACTTATTCCATATTCAGACAATATTTTCCACAACTTTTCTCTATTAACGTAATCATATGCTTTTTGTAAGTCGACAAATGCACAGAAAAGTTTGCGATTTTTGGCCAGAAACTTCTCTGTCAATGTACGAATTCCAAAAATAATCATTGAATATTTATGTCAAAAATAATCATTGAATATTCAGTATATTTATGTGTGTAAAAAAGTTTTTGTTCAGACAAGATTTGCTGTAAAATATTGTCATTGTTTTAATTCAAGGAAACGCTTTTTTAAGTAAAATAACGTTATTGTATGTCACTATAATAGGAATGGAAAAATTATTAATGAAAATAAAAATAAAATGTAATTTTTTTTTTTTTAAATGTAGTAGTAAAAATCCACTAATGTTCGTGTCTACGACCAGTTTTGGCAGCTCGCTGCCATCCTTCCATTCTGGTGGAAAATGTATTATTTTGATATGGGAAGTTAAACAAATTATAAACGTTAAAAAGGTTGTTGTCCAACATACAAAAATAACATTTATTTTTGTTAAATGTGTGAAAACAGTAATTCTTCTTTTTGCTTTTTTCTTGCAAAAATAAGGGTTATAATGTCGTCTTCTTCTTATACTGGTTAGAGGCCACTAGAGCTTGTTTGTACATAGTTTGCTGCCTCTTGCGAAGTTATTAGGTATGTTAACTAAATGTTTCTTTCAAAGGAATTACTTGACACTGTATTATACTAGTGCTTCCGACCGCTGACGAGGGCGCATTTCCTACTCTACTCCTTCCTGTATCGCTTCCTTAACAAAGCTCATTCTTGGTTTCGCATAGGCTTTACCGAAGTAAGTACAATACAAGGGTTTGTAAATATTGTTTTACCCCACCCGGTATTCAGCGGTTTTATCCTTTATGTATACATTCCTAGTAATACAATATATTATATATTTACCTGTTTCTTCTTAAGAAGTTTCAATACTTATCATGAATGTAAAATTTATTAATGAACTGAAAAAAGTTTTGATCAATACACGTTTATAATATTATTTTAATTTCTAGTTAATTACTAGTACTGCAGTACGTGTCCTGCAAGTTATGTAGGCCAAACAGGAAGGGCCTTCAAAACTAGAATCGGGGAACATGTCCAAAGTTTGAAAAATAATAAATCGAATTAAAATTTTACTAACCATCTAATAGAAAATAACCACTCATTTTATCAAAACGCCAAAAAAGAAAAGCCAAAAACTAGATAAATTAGAAATTTTAGAAATAAATTGACTAAAATACAACACCCCTGACCAAGTAGTTCTTAATAACCAATTACTGTTTGCTTACTCCCCTTTGTTGTACCGAATCCATGGTGCAATGGAGTTTATATAATAATTCTTAGAAAATTGATACTATGTAGCTCTATAAAGTATCGTGAAGTAGTTTATAATACTTGGAATAGATTCTTTACTTATTTTACTTATGTTCCAATATTTAAGAACCAAAAGGAAAAAAAATTATAACATATATTTCGGAGTGTCGTTAGTTTTATTTATGAGATATTTCTTCCTTGTTCCAGCCATGAAGGCAGCCATCCTCATACAGCGCTGGTACCGGCGTTACCTAGCGCGGATGGAAGTCCGGAGGCGATACACCTGGACCATCTTCCAGAGCATCGAGTACGCGGGAGAACAGGACCAAGTCAAGGTAGGTAACTCACACTAATTTAATTATACTATTGACTTATGAAAGTATCTTGTCTTCCTTATGTCGAACCATCTCTAATGCGTTCCTGGTACTTTGTTGTATTTTTATAATATTTTACCTGTACTTAATAGATGCCTTAAACATTTTCCTGTTTGTAATGTCTATTGAGTTAATAAACTGATTTGATTATAAAAATCACACGAAAAATGATTTTTTTGTCAATTACCCCGAAATGATTTGCAATGATTATTTCTGTTTGAATGTTAAAATTAATATAAAGTTTTTAAAATCCAAAAATAAAACAGTTACTTCAAATTTTAATGTTTGATAGTAAAGTGATTTAAGTTATTAGTTCTTTATAAAGGGTTTCATTATAAAGCTTTTGCAAGTATTACAGTTAAATAAGGATGGATGATTTATTTTATTCTAAGTTTGTTCATGGTGAAAATAAAAAATATAATATTATAAAGGCATAATTTGCTTTTATAAAATAACGAAATTATTTAGTCATAATAAATTCATACTATGATCATATAATGAATTTTAATGAATTACATATTCATTAATATGTGTATTATTTCTTTCTAAAACAATGGTGTAAAATTTCTCATTAATTATTCAATACCAGATTTTTAAAAAGTATTAATATATTTAATGGAAGTGACTTGTGTCACCTTCTTAGGACATTGTCGAATGACAAAACATTTGCTGTTTCATAAATATGAAATAAAAAAATATTTATAATAACTATTTTAAGTTCTGTTTAAATTACCATATTATTAATATCATCCAAAAAAATCCCTTTGATAAATTGATCTCATTGTAACATTACTGATATAAATTTATTCCAGGTTACAACTAATACACATCTGCGTATATAAGATTTAGGGTTGCGTAGTTTTCTTATCCGTTACAAGAATACTAATAATTCAATCAATAACCAAGTCATCAATCAACTTTCGAGTTTGGAGTTAGTTTCGAGTGGCCGCATGTTTAGGATTTAGGTGGCAACTGTTAACTCCAAAGTCAAGTCAGTCTCACTCAACTTGTAATCCATTCAATGAACTAGACAAATGCACACCCAATCGAACTCACAGCAACATCATTTCAAAGAATTTTCACATGTCATACCACATGCAAGCTTTTAAATAATTACAACTACATTCACAGTCTGGATATTAAGGTAGAAAATCATAAACTATACCATAAATCAAAATAATTTAGGTTAATTGCAAAAAAAGGTTTTAATGTATTTAAAAACCAGTTTCAGAAAAACCATTTTTTAAAATTTTTTAATCAATTTAATGCATTGTTTTATGAACTCAAACATGAATAAGGTATATAATTTTTTCCGCATTTGACATTATTTTGTATTATCGAATCACATATGAAAAATTAAAAAAATATATGTACACATATTTTTTTTACTATTATTATTCAAATTTATACACGGGGAAGGGCATCTGTGGCTCAAAACATGTTTGTGAAAAGTGCAAAACGGTGTTTTGAATTTTTTTTTAATGTATTCAAATACTTGTAGACCAATACTGTTGCATTAATAAAGATTTTCTGCTAAATGTTTACACCTAATCACGTTGCATTAATAAAGATTTTCTGCTAAATGTTTACACCTAATCTTAATAGATGGCGCTAGTGTAGATTGAACTAAAATATGTGAAGTATTTCTCAACATAGTAGCATATATACATCTTCCAAAAATATTTGTCAGACGTGGTGTTCGTAAGAAACGAGGAATGGAGAATGTTGTATTACATGAAACGATCGCTTAACCCAACCAATGACAGGTCATAAGTCCTGCAAACGCCTCGACCACCATATTCTGTTTCCACATAATTTAGATCTTCGCTTCTATTGAGATACAATTAATTCTTTAAAAAAAAAAAAAAAAAAAATTATTTTTCAGGATAATGTTAGTTGGTTTGTTAGTTCTAGAATTTTAAATAAATTATTATGCCACTTTCATAAAATATAATTAAACTTCTAGAAAAGTTCGAGATCGACTTACTTCCCTTCCTATACAACTCAAGTATTACTTCGAAATATTTTAATTAACATTATTAATTTCTCGTTTGAATGTTTCATCTTTAAACGATGGTGTGTTTCCTTTAAATAATTAATACAACAGTGCTTTTCTATTGTTTCATGAAAGATTTCTGTATATGTGAAAAAATAAAACGTTTTCATTGCGTATTTTGGACGAATTTTCAGAAAAATTCTGTACCATTTTGAGTACCCATAATATAGATACGTGCCTAATAAACAGTCGCCGAGGCATCCAATTCTGTCGATAAAGACATAAAATGAATACGGCCAGTCTCAGTTACCGAAGTTTCTCAATCTTATTAAGTTCACGCTCCAATTTATCAATACTGTTTTGAATGAACTACCCTGAAGATATTTTCACTAATAATAACTTTAATATAGAGTTCGATCTCACCTATCCATTTTAAATTGAGAATTTACTTTTATGCCATGTAAGGAGTCTTCCCATTTTAAAATATCCTTAAGGGTCTTATATTATGGCACCCGCTTTGGGAATCAACGCTTTAGTCCCGAGTTTTATCTCGAGAAGGTAAACAGTATTATGGTGGGTGACCCTCAGGGGTCGTCATAAAGAAGAAATTTGTACAGGATCCGTGCGTTCATCCCTTTTCCTTCACAAATTCCGTTTGTTCACCGATAACGCTTTTGATTATGTCCTGTCCAGACTAACGTAATAACGTTTTCCTTTTGTATCTCGTCAAAAAGTAGTCACTCGATTGTCGCTCAAATCGTTGTATTATCGAATTTTTCTCAGCGACGTTGAAAATGGTCTCAAATATGTTTGATGAGAATTTGTCAAAAAAAAATCAAAGTGAAAATCCCAAATGCCATCAATGTGCTCAAATAAACGTGAAATCATCATTGTGACGAGATTAAGTTCAGGTTACATCATCCATTTCATTGCTTATTCCTTAATATGATTTGTCATCTACTACCCTCTCAAACTTTTTTCAACTTTTCATAATCTTTTCTCAATTCATATTGACTCAATTTATATTTTATAATTTGGTGTTATGTCAAACCATATGCATGATTTAAAATACAGAAATTTCTAAAGTTCGAATAACAATATGAAACAATTTAATACAATATCTTTTGTAATTTTAGTATATTACTGCAAAAAATGAATATCGCTAATGATTAACACATTAATAAAATTAATGAACGTCATAATATTAACATTCTTTCGATAAATATTACCTGCAACCGAAAAAAATATAATCAAGGCTCCGATGCTACGCTCACGTAATGAAAATATTCTACGATTTTTTCGTGAAAAAGTACGATTTCATAGCTGAGAAACAAAGGCAGACTACCTGGCTGATGAATGACAAGAAAGACATTAAAACTCTTGATATTAAGGAAAAATATACCTAAAAGCAAAATACTTTATATTAAATTATGAAAAAGCCGACACCGAGTAACGCAAAATGTGGGAATAACGAAAGTGTTCGTATGAACTAAGAGTTTTTTATGTATAATAAAAAGTCTCATTTTGCCTTATATCAAATATTTTAGCCTACACATAGCATCGAAATGAAGCCACAGTTATATTAAAAGGTTTGAACGTTAACAGAAAATGAATACAGGGAAGATAAAACTGTCCTCCAGCAGAGAGAGCTTTATTCTATTTTAAACTGAAAACGCAGCAGTTCGCTAATGTAAAATTCAAGAACAGTTTCCCAACATAAATCCCCAAGTTATGCAATCTAATGCCACATGAACCGTATGGTATTGTAAGATCCACGAATACACCTAGTTATATTCAAAGAGCGGTTGTTACAAAGCTTGGATAGGTTATCAAAGGCAATATAAAACGGTCGGATCGGAAATGGGCCATCCAAACCTCTATAGAGATTGATTTGGTTTGAGAGAATCCCTCTTTATGGGAGTAGATATATTGCGGGGCGTTGGAGCCTATTGAAACTTTATATTATTACGGATGTAATATCCCAATGAGATAAAGCAATTTATCACGTTTGATTCAATCAAACACAGTTTTATAATATATTCAAATGTGTTATACAATAATTACATTGCTTCTAATATATGATTTTAATTTGCCTTGAGAGCAGCATAACAAAAATAAATATCTGTAAAAAAACATTAATATATTATTTGAGTTACGAAATACAGTCGGACTTTTAATTTCTATAAACATTTTGACATGTTTTTAAAAGCGTTTAAATTAAATTGTTTTAATTATGAATTTCCATAACAAATAAATGGCACAAAAATATGCACATTAAATAGAGCAAATAAAAGATATTTCAATTACATAATATTTTTGAAAAGAATTTTGACAGGTGTAAAAATAAATTGTTCATTTGTTCCAATGACAATTGAATAATTTCTTCAATATTATTTTTAAGTTCTTGTTGGTGTTGGTTTGTTAAGTGCCTAAGAACTGCTCATTAAAAAAACGGTGGATACGTTGAACATAAATTAAATAGACAATATGTGCACCATCTAAATATAATATTTTGTGTTAAATTATTTTTATTTTGTTGTTTTATTTCATATCATTGTATTTTATATTATTTATTTTATATTTATTTTGTGGATGTTGGATGATCGAAGTGTGCGCGGGAGATGCTTATTGATGGCGATGAGGTTCGCAACCCATCACACCGCGTCTCCCGCGGGGCGAAAAGAGAAGGATGGAGTGCCGCATCGGTTAAAGTGTGACAGTCCATTCTTTCTGCCTACTCTTTCGGGGAGACGGCGTGATGGTTAGTTAGTTAGTTAGTTAAAATTATTGTTAACTTATTTATATTCGATAATGCTATTCAATTTGCTGACTATTATAATTATGGCCTAATAACTAAAGACATATTATTTACTCATATCACGATAAACATTACATTTGATGAGTTAGACTTAAAACACAAGTCATCTTCCGTTATCAGAAAAAAAATCCTAAAAAAACGCGTTCTAATCTTTGCCAGCATTGTTTTTGGAAAAATCAAAAACGAATACCAAAATGAAAATAAAAGTTAAAAGTTAGCAATAAAATAATGTGTATTGAAATAAAATATTTATATTTCTTCTATATTCGCCATTACTTTGTGTTGCGGATTCATATTTGAATTACTTTTTGATAACTTTGTATCACAACACTTTATTACACTTTTTTCAGACATGTTTCGGGACACAGAAGCCCCTTCTTCAGTGTGTACAAATTTTAACAGCTAAATGAGACAAAATCGTTACTTATATACTAAATAAAATTAAAATGGTAAAGGAGGAGTGGGGATGGTTCCAAGAAATAGTGTTAAAAAAGTGTAATAAAGTGTTGTGATACAAAGTTATCAAAAAGTAATTCAAATATTTATATTTTTTTATATTACTTGGATTTTGATGAGCTTATCTCACAATAAAAAGGATTGTCGAACATTCAAAAGTTTTTAATTAATAATTGATCATGTAAACTTAATTTTTTTGGTAATAGATATTAAAAAATGACCCTCGAAAATTTTAAAAGCCATATTTTCTTCATTTCAATGTAGAGAAAATCTTGTCTTTTAAAATATCTTTCTCTTGCCAGTCGTAGAAGGTTTGTCCACATTTGTGTTATTTCCAGGGGTGCCGGGTTTTATAGTTATATTAACGAGGCGAGAAAGAAGAAGACGAACATTTCTCCAGTCTACAAAGTTTAATAAATAGGAATATAAATTTATTAATATTATTATCCATCACTTGAAAGAATGTTTCATCTTGACGCGAAGTTAATTCGATTTTGGCCACATAAAATGTTAAGTATGATTCACAAGCTTGGCTGGGAGATGAAGTTCTGAAGTGACGGGTGGAAGGGAGAGGCGAGATCGCGGTGTCCTTACGATTAGAAGAAATATGTCGTGGGAGGAAAATACGAAAGTTTTAATATGAGTGTATTAAGGGAGTACCCGGGTCTTCAATTTTGAAACAACAGAGAATACTACCGCGAACAAAACAAAAAATCTAACATTGGTTCGAACTAACTAAATAACCATCACTCCGTGTCCCCGAAGGAGTTAGCAGAAAGAATGGACCGTTACACTGTTCTTTCCTGACACAAAACAACTGTCTTCAACGTTAACATATCTTATCAAGCACACAATTTTTCTGACTTCTTTCGTGGCAGACATTTAATATTTGATTGATTTGATCGTACTACGTTTTTCTCAGTCTTCCTTTACGTCATTTACCATTCTTTCTTCATCCATTCTTTCCATGTATCCAAACCATCTCAATGACTTGTGTTAAGTGTTATTCATAACACTGTCATTGATTCTGATAATTTAATGTGTAAGATAAGTAAATTGTGTAAAAGTGGGATTCTGATTTGGATGACTCCAGTAGCCCCTCGACGAAGAAATAAGAAAATTCATTCCAAATAATTTATAAATATTTAAACTGTTAAATTTTAAAACTCTGTTTACGGTATTATTATACAATCGATATTTTTATTATTTTTCGCAACAGCTGTTTCATCAACCTATGTTAACATCATCAGGTGTTACAATATTTGTTTCAACTGTAGAACACCTGATGATGTCAACATAGGTTGACAAAACATCTGTCGCAAAAAAATTGTGTTTTTCACAGGTAATGTTGAAGTGTCATTGTGTTTCGGTCAAAACAATGGACTATTTCAAAAATATTTTTTAAAGCAAAATCAAGCAAAATTATAAAATAAGCATAATGTTAAATACTCGTATAAAGAATAAATTAAATATTTGAATTATTGTTCAACTTGAAATATATACTTTTGTTCAATAACAGCTTTATTTATAATTCTATCTTGCACTTTTTATAATTTTTGAATTAGTTTATTCTTATTGGGACACCATTAATGAAGTGTTTGTCTTTTTAAAAATATAAAAATAAATTTGTAGAAATATGATAAATTATGTTAAATAAATTTATAAAATAAAATAAAATAACACTTTGTATAAAAGCTGCCAAAATGTCCAATTGAACACCATACAAGCGAAGAGTACAAGCGAAACCAGTTGTATGCATATTTACAATTCAATTATTTTTTTATACAGTGTTATATATTATTTAATATACAATATGTAAAAATTAAAAATATCCAACCACAATGTTATTTAATTTTTTTTTTTAAATTGTGGTAATGAATAATTTTCCAAAATTCGTTTTCGTAGAAAATTAACATCTTATCTAAAATCCTAATAATTTTCAGTTACATATCGTAGCATTTCATTTCTTATTCGGGCCGTTTTAAGTCAACATTTTTTAAAGCTTTAGATGGTCATCAAAATGGTTTGAGTTTTGTGGATAACCGATATAATTTTGTTTTTCGTTACGAGACACATCAATGTTTACAAAACCTCAACTAGGGTGCCATATTTTTTTATCTTGGCGAGTACTGTTTGCATAAAAAGTAAACTCGTGGTTATTATAAAATGGGCTCACGCTAAGCAACTCGAGCACCCGCCCACAATAAAAAGGTATCTGAGTGCTTCAGAGTACTGAGCCCAAATATCCTACGTACAATTAGGGTAAATGTGCTCCTCGGAGCATCACATCGCGACAAATTGAATTATCTTCTGAGAAAGTGAGCCGAGGCCGCCCACAGGACCGGGATAAAAGTCCCGATTGCCATTTTAGGCACTGTCCCCGAGCAGTTTAGATGGATAGAAATGATTGCTAAAGGAAGCCGCCGAAAGTTGAATCGCTACAAAGCCAAATTGCCAAAATAAACTGATTCCAGCGTAATATCATTACCGATGCTCAGCTGAAAGATGATAAGTTTTTTTAATTAATCCTTTAAATGTAAGCATGTACCGAAGTGCTTTCAGTTTTATATTGTGTCTTTTTGAACCATTTGAGTCTTGTCTTTTAATTAAAATACTTGAGATTGAATATAAAACGTCAAATTGTTTTTAAAGCTCTCTTATTAGTTTTGAAAAAAAAAACAGTATTTAGAACAATCTAATGTATCGCCATGTTATTATGTCTTAACATTAACCTTTGTAAATGGTTATACAGCCCATGATGCACACTCTTTGATGTTTAATTTAATTCATTTATTATACTTTTACAAAATACTATGATATGATATAATTTATTTTGAGAAATTTGTAATAAATCTGATAAATTGCTATTTATAATGAATATTTACAAATAAAAGTGCCTAACATTATAAATTAAAACTTCTGAACTCTCGAATTGAAGACAGATGGATTGAAATTATAATTTGACCTTTGCCCTTTTTTGCAATCAAATAAAATGTTTTATATACTCGTAATATGAGTATAACATAATATATTATTTCAGGTAGTTTTCATTTTCTTTCAAACAGTCGATTTAAGAAAAAAAAAAACATATTTAAGAACGTATTATTTATAAATTGCCTTAATTTTAAATCGTCTTATTTTCATTGTTTCAGCTGTATAACTTCTTCAACGCTCTTCTGACTCATATGCCTGATACAGCCTCCAGGGCTACCGGTTCCAGCGCTACATCCCGTTCTTCGTCCATGGGTAAGTCTTCATCTCCTGAGAATAAATTAGTAAAAGCCAAACATCACGCTGGCTCCCATGAATATATAAATACTAAATATGGCTTATTGGAATTTAATTAATTTAGAACGAGGAAGTTTTGGAGCGATTGTCGCCTCGGCTTGAGTAAAAGCAAGAGATTCTGAATGTTAACGTACAATTAATTATTTCTGTACCTCACATTATAATTTCTCCTTTTAAGTACTGAATTGAGTTTGTAGCTACTTACAGATATAAATATTAAACTCTTAAAGATGTATCTGTTTGTTAAAAACTTTTTATTTACTATCGTTAACAGCAATAAACAGTTTTAAAGTGAAAGTATTTGCGCATGATATTTGCCTCAGCATATGTTCGTTGATTCGCATGTTTTTTTCATTAAAAAATATAAATAAAGAGTTATTTTTAATTTCTTGCAATCATTGGTCTCACGGGAAATGTATATTTTTTATTTCATAGACGAAATTTCAAAATCAGTCACTTTATTGTACATATGGACATGTTATAAAATTTTCGATTGCAAAGTTTTGTTTAAAATATTATAAAAATGTATACATAAATAATGAAATAAAAACTTTGCTAGTCAAATTGAACGATGTAGGTATCTTTAAAATGAATAGAGTCCTAGAAAAAACAGGTGGTGTTATGCCGATTGCGGGGATATAGGCGTTCGGGGGTTCCCATTTAGGAACAACTTTTTATTGGCTTATCCTATCCTTTCCTTAGCTCACCTCGGATGCCTAATTTCAACCGCAAACTTCTTAAATGTATCCGCCTCTGCGAGTAGTTGGTATAGAGGGTCTTGTCAAATGGCGTATCCGGTTCAGCCGGAAGTAAATTACCGGCTAGAACCCAGCCTGCACAACACGCTCAGGTAGAGTCAACAAGGACCTTCCGCAGGTGAAACTTAACAGCTTACAGCAAGAAAACTCCTAAATTCGAATTAGACAGCCATTCACTCTCCTTTAGAGCCTTTTTCGGTAAATATTGGCCCTACTGATTAATTGGAGTTAATCTTTTAAACTTCGGAAGGAAATTTTACAACGAATTCAATTGGTTGGCAAAGTATTATGATCAATATGCACATTAGCAAAAAGTTCAACAAAAAGGTATTATAGGAAAACTTTCAACTCTATAAATATTTGTTTGTACTCTTATTGCGAAAATAAATGAAATTTTGATTCTTATGAAACAACATAATACTTCCAGCCAATTTTTTCGCAATATTTATTCTTCTTCATGATTACGATCCTGCGGATTGGTCTGCACCAACTCTCATTTGTTCCTTCTATCTTATTATTAATATTATGAAACATAAAAGTCAAATATATCAGATTTAAAAAATATATATTTCTTCTATATTCACCATAATTTTGTGTTGCGGAATAATTTTAATATCTGTTAAAACTGACCACATTCATTAATTTTAAAAATACTTTTTTATCGTATATACAAAACACTGATTAAGGGGGTTAGGTGTCCGAAAAATGTATGTTTTTTATGTTTTAAATATAGTTCGCGTTGTTTACAAAGTTTAAAAAACGTTTTTCGATATTTAATTATTTTTATGCAATATGTACTAAATATTAATGTATTCCTAAAAACTCTTAGTCGTTGGTTAATCGTGGTTAACTTTGTACGTATGATTCATTAGTGTCTTAATAATTTCACTTCACTATCATCATCGCTACAACGACAACCGCGCCGCAACCGGTTGATTTTACTTTCATTATATTGAAAATGTATGCAGCAATTCCTAATAAATTGATAGATCTCGCAATCACAACTTTTTGTGTAACCTTTTCGATAAAGTCATCGACACCAGATCAGAGATATTGCGTAGAATTATTTTCTTTAAATCTAACTTTCTCTTTTCTCATTGAGTTTTCGTAACATTTGGACGTTTTCAATTATAATTTTGTGAAAGGTTTTTTAATTGGTTTTAATTACAAATGAAATTACATTTGTTAGGAAATATACCATAAATATCTGCTTGATTTTGCATGCTGCGCCATTTACGGTTATGCTTAAAAATAGTCACCTGGGGCATGTATTTTAAAAATATGTTCTTTATCATTATTACAAAACTAGGGATGATTTTGGCTTTATATCTTATGTGCCTGGCATTTTTAACACGGCTTCTCCATTCTTATCTGTTTTTAAATTAAATAATCTACGTATGTTTATTATATACAGTTCTGTACATATGCACTTTTGTTATCTGCATTTTTCATGTCTGCTTTTAACTCTAACAGCCATGTGTTATGTGTTATGTGTTTTCTTACTAACCCCTAGTAAAGGATCCCTTATTGCGGTTTCCTTACAGATGCGATGGATGTCCGTTTCTCAGATGAATCTGATGATGCAGAAGACGACGGAACTGGGGGACCAGATAGGACTTACAGAGGCCCACATCTCAATTTTCCGTTGCAGAGAAGAGATTTGGATACACTCATTGAGACGTTTAGAAAGAAAAAGGTATTTTTTCATTATAATTACACACATTGATGTTTGTTCATTTAGATGGTCTGGATACACGGAAAGAATGAATGAAGAAATAATGGTGGAGAAAGTATATGTTAATGACGTGAACGGAGCTAATAATAGAGGAATACAGAGGAAAACGTGGCACGATTAAATTAGTAAAATATTAAATGTCGGTCACGTAAGGAGTCGGATAAATCGACATGCGTGCATGATAAGATGAATGAATGTGGAGAAAGCGAGAGAAGTATTTCAGGACAGAACAATGTGACGGTCCATTTTCATTCTGCTGCTACTAACACTTCGATGAGGCGACGTGATAGTTAATTAGTAAGTTCATTATAATTTTATTTTGGAAAAATAAATTATTCTTAATTGTGTAGCATTGATGATGAAGGATTTTTTTAATACCAGGAACTATTATTCTTTTAATTTCAAATATTTTTTTATTCATCTAGTAATTATGCTTTAAATCATTACATTGCTTTCGAAGAGATAAATTTAAAATATTCATTGCAATCACGGCAATGATCATAATCATTAACAGTATTATGAGGTAGCCCTCGAAAATATTAACAAACATTGAAGTAAGTTTTAAGTATTTAAGAAGGAGAAATAACAATTAATTTGATGGTATTGTATAGGAATCTGAGGGTCGTTTATTACTTATATCACATGATTTGGTTGTTTACTGCTCGTAATTTTCATGTCGGAACAGTGATCGATTGGTCTTCGAAGAATTTCAGTTTTGGTTTGGGGTATAATTAGTAAAGTTTTCGGAAGCAAAATCTTAAAGTGTATTATCTTGAAGTACTCAAGAATTTACACGTAATTTAAAATTGATTAAATTTTGGAAAAACTAATAAAATAATTAAAACTTTTATTCGCACGCATTTTTTAATATATTATTCTTCTTAGCGTGCCGTACCAGGTCCCTCTGACGTTGGCAATCACTCCGGCGAAGGCTCCTCTATCTTGTGCAACCCGGAACAGCTCCCTCACATTTCTCATCCCGGTCCAGCCTCTTATGTTGCCCAGCCAAGACGTTTGCTTTCTACCAGGATCACGCTGCCCCTCAATTTTTCCCATCAGTATTAGTTGGAGCAAATTGTATTTATCTCCCCGCAGAATGTGACCCAGATATGAAATCTTACGGACGTTAACGTTCTTTAGCAGATGTCTAATACAATTGGCTCTCCTCAAAACCTCCAAATTGCTAACGAAATCTGTCCACGGTATGCGAAGCATTCTCCTGTGCAACCACATCTCGAATACTTCCAACCGGTTCATAGTGTGCACTTTCAGGGTCCAAGTCTCCGAGCCATAGAGTAATACAGACCAGACATAGCACTTTCTCTGCCTTAGTTTTAAGTTTAAGTTGTCATTGCAGAATATTGATCTCATATTATATATTAACATTCAATAATTCTCTTCTTTATCGTAAAATATGATCTCTTCTCTTTTGGTGCCGTGCCAGGTCCCTTCAACGTTGGCGATCACTACAGCAAAGGTATTCGCCATAGTGATTCCTGGGAAAAGGTGACCAGAGTGGTTTCCCGTTGCCTTCTCTGGCTGATTTTTCTGTCGGGGCTACCTTCCCTTAGCTGGTTGGATCTGGTTTGGAGGCGCCAGAAACTCACCTTTCATTCCCTCATTATCTGCTGTGATCACACGGTTATGAGTGTGATCTCATTGCCCGGGGTTTGCGACAGGGACGCTAACGAGTTAGACTAGTCAGTAGTTTTGCCGGTGGAATGCAACTGGGCGTTTCGCAGCATTTTATAGAATCACACCCTCCTGCAAGATGTGACTCGCCGCAACCCTACTGACAATTCGAACCCCGTAAAATATGATAAACAGTTTAAAACTGTGAAGCAAAAAGCTCGTGTTTATATAATCAATCGTAACATTTGATACGAATCTATTAAATAGACTTTTAAATAGACAATTTCCATATTCATAGGTTCTATGACATCGTTTACCCAACTTACATTAGGAAAATATATTTTTCTTTTCATGATGAACGAAAAATGATTATTTTCTGATCTACCAACATAATTTTATTAGATAGTGACGCTGAATTAGATCTATAATAAATTGAACGCGTTCCAGCAAATTTGGAACATCACGCGATTAATATTTATGTATAACGAGAGCAATTTGCTTATAGTACCTATAATATTTACTAAAATTACCATATGATGATCGCATGTTCACAAATAACGGTAATTTGCAATATTTTTATATGCAAAAATGTCTGATAAATTATCTGATCACATTATTTTTCTAAATTTATTGAAACACAAATACTTTACATTAAAAAACGATGGATATTCAAGGTTTCATAGTTTACTATAAATGTTGTTATTACTTTGTACAAACTTGTAAAATGTTTGCATTTTAATTATAATTAAAATTTATTATAAAGTGTATACAAATAATTAAATAAATTATTACTGGATACATTTATCTGGAAAGCATGTTTACGAGAGATGGAAAATTGGAGTTGATATCGAAAGAAGGTTCGGTGCTGGGAACAAAATTAATAGCGCTCTCAAAGTCATCTCTGCAAATATAAATATTTCAACTAAAGAAAATATGGCAGGACATAATGTGTGCCAATCCTAATGTGTAGAAGTGAAGCTTTGAGCTGGCAAAACAAGGATGAGAGTAGGATAAATGCCGTAGAAATGAGATCGCTGAGATGAAGGGGCGGGAAAACGATATATGATAGAATTACCAAACGACAAAATAAGGAAGAAATGTAAGGCAGTATTGTATCATAAGTAAGTTAAAAAAGAATCCCTACGATGGTTTGGACATATGAAACGAAAAGACGAGAGAAGAATGGTTAAAATGTTATATACAAGCAGTGTGAGTGGAAGACCAAGGAAAGCATGGCAAGACAAAATTTATCAAATACTAAAAGGCGCCCACATTCGAAGTCGGCGAGTGCCATGTTACGATGTACTCGTATGAATATGGAGAAAACTAGAGAGTTATAATAGAACAAATAGCTACGGCGGGTCATCCTCTCTGCCTACTCTTCTGGAGAAACGGCCTGACTAGCTATTTAGTTTAGTTAGTATAAAATAATTAGATAGTGATTGATTTGATACAATGCTACAATATTTATATTTAGGTACATTATTTTTTTGTAATATTACAATTACTCCCCATAAATAGTAACGTTCTTGTGTTAAATAGGGTATATTTTTAGTTTATTTGTATTTAATTAAGAGTACATTAACCACTGAAGAAATGTTTGAATATATCGAATTAGAAACTTGATTTTTATAATAAAATATAATAATTTAACGCTTTGCGTTGTCAACAATATGATGAAACTATTTCAGGAATGGTTTTGGTACTGTTGAGAATGAATATTTCATTGTTATAATACTGAGTGGAAAATGAATATTTTTTACTGGTTTTGTTCTGAATGATGCCATGGTGTACGATTATAAATATAATAATTGGAATGGTTAAAATGTGATATGATTTTAAATATAATAGTTGGTAGGGTAACCTTCATAGAAGAAGAGACAAATTATTAATACGAATGAAAACGTATGTTTTCTAGAAGTTTAATTACAATTTCTGTGAATCAACTGCCTAAGACAGACTAGGCACGTCATTCATATAAATTATAATACAACTACTTGAAAACAGACGTTTGAAATCCGTATTTATTATTATATGGAGTTTTAAATCGTTTTTCAAGAAACAATAAATAGAAGAATTAACATAAAACAACAACAACAAACCACCGTGCCGTTTTCCCGAAGTGGTAGGTATAGAGAATGGACCGTCATACTACTCAATTCCGGCATACCTCTCTTGATTCCTCCACATTCATACAGCGAGTCATACATGCACGTCGATTCTTCCGACTTTAATTAACCGACCTGAAAGCAAATCTGTGAATATTTTATAATCGATCGTAAACAGTCTAATGTTATGTATGTCATTGATTAAACGAAAATAGAAAAGTGACATTTATTTGTCTATGGAGATAAAAACAAATTAATTGACCCTATCCTAAAAAAAATTGTCGTATGAAAATATGCGATCGCTTTTAAATAAGTAGTGTTAAAAAATGAGATTTTTACAATAAAACAAAATAACTATTACAAGATTATTAGTTTCACTTTATAAAAGTGGTCTAATACAAATTTCAGAGTAATCAGAGTAAACTCCATATTAAATAAATAATACAAATGAAAACGTCCGTTTACTAGAAATAATATTATATTTTATGGAAATGACATGTTTTGCCATGCTAAAATATTATCAAATGCCTGATTCATTATCAAGTGACATCTGATTGCATTATTGATAGCATTATCAGCTTTAGCATGACGAAACATTTTATTCTTATAAAATATAATGAAACTTTTAGAAAACTGTCGTATTAATATATTTTGTTGATATTTACAATTATTTGTATTTACAACCATTAAAAACAACAATGAAAAATATAAAATCTGTACATTTATTATTAATGAAATATAATTTAAATCTTATGAATACAACGATTATATTAACTTTAAATATAATTAATTTATTTTATGGAAATACATTACAGAATAACGTCACTTTTAATTCATGCTTTACATACTAGAAACCGCCCACTAGAGACCGTAATACGCCGCCTCGCAAGAGCAATTACCTCAGTAGCTTAATTACCAAATAAAAGTAAACGACAAAATAACCAAACCTTAACGATTTGTGTGTGGTGCTTAAAAATGAATGAACAAATACATTTATTAAGTCCTTTAGATCTTAATCAACACCTTACTTAATTAAAACAATAGAAGATCTGATAATTAATAAACTGAAATAAGACGTCATCATCCACGTTTTTTTAATTTCACGAGTCCAATGGCCATGAACTGAACATAAATCATATTATACCAATGTGAATAGTTTGCAATCAATGACTGCTAAATATATTTACATATGGCATTGAGACCTTAGCGGATACCACAAGAACGAAGGCGAACGCTTAGGACAATAGCAGGCAAAATTTTTCGAAATATCCGCGAGTAGAAAACGCAGAAGACAATTGCATGCGCACGTGAAGAGGATGGATCCCTTCAAAATCTCACACGTTGTAATGCAACAGATTCCAGTTGGCAATAGTCCCTCCAAAAGACCACCAAAAATATGTAGGGTTAGCTGGAGGCCAGCCTAACAATAGGAATAGATCAAGGGTCTAAAAAGAGACGAAGAATATAGCTCATTCGTATTTATTGTAATAATTATCGTATATGAATATACACAACTACAATCATTTATGTATTTATTTCAACAGTGGCCGATTTCGCCAGGCTCACTGGCATTGACAGACAAGTCGACAGATGACAAATTGACCAAAATAAATGCAGTGCGAATAAAAAGCGTTGTGAATAACATAATGAAAGGATCGTTAAGATCATTTAAAAAGAAGAAAAATGCATGGTAAAGAAAGTAAAGAAAATATATGTAAACGACGTAAACGGAAGTTGAAATAGGAGAAAATCGAGGAAAACGATGTACGATCAAATAAATAAAATATCAAATATCGGCCACGTCGGAAAAATTGATGTGCATACATGACACGATGTATGAATATTGAGGAATCTAGTAATGTACGACAGAAAACAACCGTGTGACGCTCCATTCTTTCGGCCTACACCTTCGGGAAGATGGCGTGATGGTTAGTTGGTTATTAGTTAAGTATGCTATTATCCGCTGTTTCTAATTTGTTCATTTGTCTCGATGAGCAAGCAGGCGAGAAGTCATCGTTATATTGATTGGCGAATCGGTAACGAGCACTGACCGTCCCAGCTGAAGCCATTCACTCCACCACTCGCAGATTGTTGGCCCACGGCCATGGCTAAATATGTTTCACAATTTATTTTTATCGTCACACTAAACATCTAGATCTATGGTAGATGTCGAACGGTGTCTCTTTCAAGTGGACATTTATTGTTCTAAATGTTGTATTTTTAAATTTATTTTCTGAATGAAAATGAAACATTGATAACCTCCTTATGATTTTCTTACACGTGCTTGCTATTAACGATTAGTAAAGAACGAAACAACAAGCGACTTTATAATAGACAATCCAATATTTCCCCAGAAACTCTATGATACTTCAACATTATTAAATGTTTTGATTTTTTAAACTGTTATTACACATATCCTAATTTACTTGTTAATTTTTGGTTCTTTGTAACATCTGATTATACCAATAAAGGTTGACGAAACAACAAGCAATATCATAAAAAAGAGTTGTGGTATGTATTGGGTATTATATCGGAAAGTTCTGTCCGTTTTTTTGTTTGAAAGTTGCATTTATTTTAAAGGTAAAATAAAAAAAGCACATCAACCAAAATATTGTCCATTGTTAGCTATTACATTTCCCAGCTTTCTGGCAATTTATGAATCCATCGTCGAAAAAACGCTTCGTCTTTTGAGGTAATCCAGTCATCGACCAAATTCTTGACATCTGCATATGATTTGAAGTGCTGCTCTTCTAAGGCATGCGTCATGGATATGCGTCATGGATCCAGAACAAGTGGTAGTCCGATGGCGCCACGTCTGGTGAATAAGGCGGGTGCGGTGTAATCTCCCAACCCACTCGAGAGTGCAGAGCCCTAGTAGTAGTACCGAAACACCTAAAAGTGTTTCAAAATTAAATAAAGAAATAATAATTTATAGTATTATAAAATACGTTTTTAGTTGTGGAAAATATTGTCTAAATATGGAATAAGTACAAAACTGATCACGACAATTAATAAGCTATACACGGAAAGCACCGGTAGTGTCAGAGTTAATGGGGATTTAACAGCCTATTTTAATATGAATGAAGGTGTCAAACAAGTTAACGTAATGTCACTGTGGTTATTTAATCTATATATGGACAAGTGTATGAAAGAACTGAAAGGGTTAGAGATGCAGGTGCCGAAATGAGCGGAATGTCAGTAAGCTGTATATTGTATGGTGGATGACGCTGTCTAACTTGGTGACTAATATGTATGAGGCATGCATGCGAAATGACCTGACGATGAATGTGAATAAGTCCAAGGTAATGATTTTTGAAAAATAAGAAATCATGACAGTCTGCAACAATAGCGAAAGCGAACCATGGAACTGGCAAAATAAGGATTAAAAGTAGAATAAATTCTGTAGAAATGAGATCACTTTGACGAATGTGTGGAAAACTGTGTATGATAGAGTGTCGAATAAAAATATATATGATGTGAATGCGGTGCAAATGATAGTGTAATGAACAAAATTATGGAAGGATGGATAGAATAAATGAAAAAAGAACGGTAAAAAAAGATGTATGTTAACGATGTAAATGGAGCTAGAAATATAGGAAGACCGAGGAAAACGTGGCACGATCAAATACAAAAATCGACGCGCGTGCATGACACGTTGAATGAATCTTGAGAAAGCGAGAGAAATATGCCAGGAAAGAAAAGTGTGGCTTTTCATTATTTCTGCCTACCCATTTGGGGAGACGGCGTATTGGTTAGTTAGTTAGTTAGTTAGTTTATTATCACTTTCGAGCTGACGAGACTGGCCGTGGCCATAAAATCAAGTAGCATTAAACTAAATAAATATTATGAATTATATGTATCTCAAAAGAGACGAAGATGTGAATTATTTGGAAACAGAATATGGTGGTCGAGGCCTTTACAGGACTTATGACCTGTCGTTGGTTGGGGATGTTGGGAATGGGGAATGTTGTATTACATAAAACGATCGCTTTACCCGACCAATGACAGGTCATAAGTCCTGTAAAAAAAACTAAATATATATTAATTAGGAATTTTTTTCTTATTATTTTTTTTTCAATATTTATTGGAGAGTCATTTCCAGGCGTTGTCTAGTAATATGTGATAATTGAGTTGTTCACGTTGCATTAATAAAGATTTTCTGCTAAATGTTTACACCTAATCTTAATAGATGGCGCTAGTGTAGATTGAACTAAAATATGTGAAGTATTTCTCAACATAGTAGCATATATACATCTTCCTAAAATATTTGTCAGACGTGGTGTTCGTAAGAAAGGAGGAATGGAGAATGTTGTATTACATGAAACGATCGCTTAACCCAACCAATGACAGGTCATAAGTCCTGTAAGCGCCTCGACACACCATATTCTGTTTCCAAATAATTTACGTCTTCGTTTCTATTGAGATACAATCAATCTTCAATATTTATAATTAACATCTACAAAAATTTCAATTAACAATATTAATATTTCAATATAAAAACATTATTGTATTAATTATTCCAATTGATTCATTGAACATGTCAAATCTTAATATTATTTTTATAGTCCCATACCAGGTTCCCATGTCAATCCCTATCAGTATGGATAATTTCTTGTGAAATAAAACTGGAATGGTATTCCCTTGATTCGCCGGGGGTTTTCTCTTGGGGTTACCTTTCCAAAGTTGGTAGGTTTTATGATGCCAAAGATACACCGAAGAAACGTTCTGTCTGCTATGATCCTGATAGTAAGGTCAGTGGTCACGTTGGCCGGGTCGTGTGGGATCTCGAGGACCCCTCTAGGACACCGGGGAGTCTAATTAGTAAAATTTGAATACTTGTCATGCAAGGTGGCGTTTTGACATCATGATGTCAACATAAAATGTAAAATAAAATACAATTGTGATACAAAAAACAAAGTTATTTAATTCAACATTTATTAAAGTTTTTTTTTTTAAATATACCTACACAATTATTTTTATGATAAACAACCAAACCTTCTTCTTCCTTAATTTGTCTGAGATGTGGATAGTTCTATTGCGTACTAGCAGCGTTACTCCACCCGACCATCTTAGAATTCTCATTTTGGCACTGTTCAGTTTGTTCTCCTGTAGATTGCTGAGTGGTCAATACTGCGAACAGGTCATGGCTGATCGCACCGCCGCTTTGTGTATCATTCCCTTTACGTGGACCGGCATTCGCTTGTCAGAGAACACCCTTGATAATTCTTGCCACTTCGTCCATCATGTATTTATCCTGTTAATGATGTCAGCATCTACTGTCCCGTAATTTTGAATAATTGATCCCTGGTATACGTACGTGAAATCTGTCACCTCATAATATTATTTATAAGACTGTATAAATATTTTAGGATAGTGAGATTTATGAATAAACTTAAAAGTTATTTGAGAGTCATATAGTGGAAATAAATAGTCGGGACGAGGAAATATTTACTAACCGGAAACCTGATGTCACACAGGTCGCTCAACTATTCGCACACAAAATCTGACATCTTGCCAAGTGGCCAAAGAACATTATTTACATCTTAGAAATTGTCACAAAATGCATTTAGATAATGTTGAATCATAATAAAATTATTGTTCATTAATTAAGTTCCCATTTTTAGTTTTAACCGTGGTAAATGGGATTTTGAGACTTGATATAACTCAATATTTTAGTTCAGGTTTGCTGTTTTGTGAGGGCTTTGTTGTGAACACTTGTTTACACGACCACAAACTCAGTCTAGTTTCTCGGTTCAAGTTCTCCGCTTGTTTGTTCTATCGTTTGCCTTATTACTGGCTGCTTTCCACGTGGTTGTGTATTTAGAAGCTTATTAGGTAATCTGCTTTAAGTCTCGTCTGTTTGGGCGTATCCTGGCCACCAAAACTGAAATGATTCAATTCTAGCCAGAAACACATCTGAATTAATAATACAATATCAGATTTTGAGGTTATCATCCTAACATTTAAGATAATAAAAATAAATTCACGTGAATGGTAAAAAATTTGAGAAAGTGGATGAATTTGTATATTTAGGAAGTAGTTTTACAAATGATGAAATAGTTAAGAGTGATATTAAAAGCAGGATAGGGTAGACAATAAAATGAATGGTGCATTTAAAGATGTCATCGTAAACAGAAACCTATCCAAAAAACTTACTGTGGCAGTGCACATTGGTATTCTTGTATCGACCCTTATAAATATATAGAAGTGTGGAACTGGAAAAATAGAAGATGAAAGTAGAATCAATGCAGTAAAAATCATCTCTTAGATGATTGTATAATTAAATAAAAAGTACGTATGGTAGTGTGTCAAAAAAATACGTGAAAGCAGTGTGAATAAAAGTGTTATGAACAAAACAAAATTTAAACGATAATTAAGATGGTATGGCAAGAAAAAATTAAGAATAATGGTAAAGAAAGTATATGTTTACGACGTAAACGGAACTAAAAATAAAGGAAGACCGAGGAAAACTTGGCACGATCAATTAAATCGAATATTAAATGTTGGTCACGTGAAAAGACGGATATATCAACGTGCGTGCATGACAAGATGTATGAATGTTGGGGAATCGAGAGAAGTATGTCAGAAAAGAACAGTGTGGTAGTTAATTTTTTTGCTAACCCATTCGGTGACTCGTATACGAGACGAGAGTTTAAAAAAAAAACCTTTTCCATTAATCATTAATATTTAAGGATTTATTTTATCTCAATAGAGACGAAGATGTATTTTTTTTTTTTTGTAAGATGTAAATTGTTTTTTGACCTAAAAAATGTGAAGTGTGTCTCATACATAGAATAAAAAACAAATTGTATAAAAAACTGGTGCAAGTTAAAAGCATAAAAAATGGAGTTTCGCACCAGGAGTTTTCTAGCAGCGTGATAATTGCGTAAGCCTTTCACATTGCAATAATAAAGATTTTCTACTTAATGCTTACAAATAATCTTAATAGATGGCGCTAGTGTAGATTGACCTAAAAATAATAGATTTGTCAGACGTGGTGGTTGTAAGAAGGGAGGAATGGGGAATGTGGTGAACATAAAGCGATCGCTTAACCCAACCAATGACAGGTCATAAGTCCTGTAAACGCCTCGGCCACCATATTCTGTGTCAAAAAAAAAATAACATTTACATTTTCGTCTCTATTGAGATACAATTATTAATCCTTAAAAATGATTAACCCGCAATGGGTAAAATCTAGTATTTGTCTACAAGTATTTGTATACATTCAAAAAACAAATTGCATTAATATTTAACATGGATTATCACGTCATTTTTAAGAAACAAATATTTTAGATTTGTAAATAATGTTAAGCTATTAAATTTTATATTTAAAAAGCATATTCATCTTTTATATTTTTTTGTGAACATATTTAATCTATGGTTATCCGTTCTAGAGTTAAACTAAATATAGCTTAAATATTAAGCGTTTAGCTCTCGCATAATACTATAAGTCGTAACCTTGAAAATTTGTAGCAATTTTTTCCACTACACGTAGTTATTATAAACGATTCTAATTAGTTCTTAACTGTCGACATGGAAAACGAAAACCTTTATAGATTAATTATCCCCTTTACTTACTAATTTGGAATTTCTTCTATGAAATGTGGCTATTTACAAAATTTAAACCAATACATTAAATTCACTGCTTTCTAAATAATAGCAATACGTTATTTTTCCTACTCAACACTTATTTATTGAGTAATGACTGACAGCTGATGGCCAATTTGAAATTCGTGTGTATAAATAGGCGATTTGGATTATTATCACTAACAGGTTTTTTCAAGGTTATCAATCATTTCCGTATTTTCCACAAAGAATTTCTGAAAATGTATTCAATGGTAATTCAAAAGTAATAATTGGACTGAGTATTATTTTGTTTATCAGTTATTATTATTATTATTATTAATCCGATGACTTGTATTTTAAGTGCGCCGTTTTGTAAAATCAATTACTCCAAGGGTGCACTAGGAAATGACTGACCGAACAGTGCAGTCTTTAGAAGTTTCTTAAATTTAACGTCACTATCCTCATACTTAATACTGACATGGAGGCTATTCCACGCCAACGGACCCGCAACGCTGAAAGCACGATCATAGAAACTTGCTTTATTGGCTCTGACTGGAATTATTATGTTGTTTGCACTTGTTTCCACTGATCGGAGTAAACGTCGCGCGTCGCCTTTCCGTTGGCATGGGTGTCACGCAGAGGTCCGATATACGAGTATACGCTGGCGCTCTCTGGTGTAAGCCTTAAACACTGTCAAACACAATTTATATTTTATTCGCTCTCGGATTTAGCCAATGAAGGTCCTTCAGGAGCGGCGTGATATGACAGTATTTTTGTTGCCCCATAATCAATCGGGCAGCAGCATTGAATATGCTTTGTATTCTGCTTAATTGATTATTTGGCAATCCAGCGTACATTCCGTTGCAATAATCTAAACGTGACACTACACAAGAATTTACGAGGGTCCTAGGTTCACCAATAGGTTAATATCTCCTTATATGCTTTAACTGTCTCTGTTGGAAGAAACCAGAATTAACAAGCCCTGATATGTGCGTATTGTAAGACAGATTGCCATCTAAATGAACACCTAGAAACTTTAAACTCTTTGAAGGAGATATTTCTATCCCTCCTATTTTCAAAGGGTCAGAATCTAGAAGATGTTGTCGCCGAGGAGAGGCCATCCATATGAGTCGTCTGTTATTATTCAATATAAGCACATATATTTAAGATTTAATTATGTTTTTGTTCAGCTATAAGGTTTGAATTAATTGTTGTATTATTTTGTTTTATCTAGCATCGCCTGCACGCGCGTTATGTAGCTGGAATCCTGAAGGAAGCTATCGCCAAGCTGAAGCGTCTTCCTAACCTCAATCAGGCCTCAACCGCCATTTCCAAACAGGTCACGATCTGTGGCGATCTTCATGGCAAACTGGATGATTTGTTGGTCGTGTTCCATAAGGTATGTTAAGAAAATACAATTATTTAGATTTATTGCTTTGCTGAGTATTTGATTAACAATGTACCTGAATTGCAATCACTCTCTTTAATAAGTGTCCAGGTCTCCTAGGTATAATTATTATTTTTATTTATTAATATTCTGTACAATGTAGTCTGGTTTTTATACATTAGATGCGACTTTGACTATTTATTGATGCCAAAGAAAAATCAGTTTACTGAAAAATCTGTTTTCCGATTTCCTTTTTCATATCATGATTGATGTTTATTAGGGAATCTAAGTACGTAAACTATTTCAAAGTTTCAAATGTTTGTTCTTGACATGATGTCAGTGGATTGGTTTTTATTAAGGAACATTTTATGGCATTTCGTAAAGAATCTTATGAATTTCAATTAATTATTAATAATTGACAAAATCTTCCTACACCGACCCTTAAGCTATAGCATTGGTAGAATTTATATATTATAGTGTAACCGTATTCGTTTACTTTACTTTATTATAAATTAGTTTTATTAACTTATACAAATTCCATCCAACCTCGATTCTTTGTGATTATTTTCATTATACATGCAATGATACCGAAGGCATTTATTACTTAATTTTTCTTTTGCAATGTTTGGTCATGAAAAACAATAATTGAATATCTAAAAAGCCATTTATTGAAATAAAAAAACACATTTAGAGCTCGTAGCAATCTACGTCACACGATGAGTGCTATTTAGAAACAGTTAGGGCAGTCAGTTTTTTTTTGTTTTTACGTTGTTGTAAATGGAAAAAGTTCCCGAAGAAATTTGAATTCGAAAATGGAACCTGTTTCGGGTAGGCAGGCATCCCCTAATGTGGAATCAGCATGCGATATTTTAATAGGCATGCAAAAACGTCTGAGATTGTGGTGTTATTGTCAATCGATACTGTTAATTGTAAGCGTGCACGCACTTTTACAGTATTTGAAGCCACAAGGAGTGGTCAAAAATTTTATGGAGTTTATTTTATTCTA
This sequence comes from Lepidostoma basale, assembly GCA_022606425.2. NCBI lineage: Eukaryota > Metazoa > Arthropoda > Insecta > Trichoptera > Lepidostomatidae > Lepidostoma > Lepidostoma basale. The sequence goes on from JAHDVF020001522.1 coordinate 2,057,943, forward strand.
ACTTAAAGGAAATTACAGGGGACTTTGATCATACAACATTATCTCCCAAAAAATCAACATGTCCCCTGTCTAGAATATTTTATTATATTAGGATATTTAGCATCAATCATTGAAAAAATCTATTAAATTAATCGTTTTATATTGCAGTACAATAGACAATTTATTATTACTTTCATTTTACGTTAAAATCATAACTTTAATATTAATGTAAACAATTTTTTTTTTATAGTAGCTCATTGTAAATATTTAGTTTAATTCCACTTGATTTATGCAACTGGTTTCGGCAGCTTGCTACAAGGGTTTATTTTCATATATTAAATATCTTTATAAAAATAAAATACAGAAATATATGTTTCTTGTTTGAATAACCTATTTAGATGTCAAAAAATTAATTAAAAAAATCATTAAAATTTATACAATAGTATTTCCAAAAATCTTTTTTGTTTTATTTGCTCAAATTGCAGTATTGACTGTTTCTTATTTTATATGTACGACACAATCAAATTATCACCAGTAACACACCACAGTAACAGTAACAGTATTAGTGTATTTAAATGGAAAATATTATGCATATAAGGATTTCTTCTTTATTCGCCATCGCTTTGTGTTGTGGATTCACACTTGAATGACTTTTTGGAAACATTTTATTATCGCAACACTTTTTTGCACTTTCCACAAATACGTTTCGGGACACAAACTGCCCTTCTTCAGTTTTTGAATTTTTACCTAAAAAAAAGTTACCTAAACAGGTTAAAATTCATTCACAAAAGAAAAGAAATTTGTGTCCCGAAACATGTTTGTGAAAAGTGTTGTGAAAAAACAATGTTTCCAAAAGTTATTTAAATATAAGGATTTAACAAAAAATTACAACTTTAAGGTTTCATAAGATTTTAAACCTAAAAAAATATTCATGTTGCTTTTCTAAAACGATATATTCAAAGCTTTTTGATTGCCACACAATAAAGAATTACAGTTTCTTTGCGTGTTTTTGGGTTCGGAAAAATATTTATATAGATTATAAAAGATACCATAAATATTTTCATGGTGGAATTTCGAAACGATTTCTTTGTACCGCGATCATATTGACTTCCTCTCGTCGATATAAAAATAAACCCTTAAGCGTTACACAGTCACGCTTTGGGGCATTTCCTTGAGGTTTGGGCCAGAAAAGTGTTCAAAATTCGGGCCCGGGTGCTTTACATACGCTGACCCTGAACCGCAGAAATATGTGCCATGTTCTGGTGATAGCGCTGCGGTGCCTTTAACTAACTAAACCGGGTAGGAGAAATCAGAAACTCCCGCGTCTGGGCTTCTACAGAAAGTCTTTGTATTAAGATTAGGATTGTGAATATAAAACATAAATTTTTTTATAAAACAGACTTCATTGAGTAAGGAAAATTTGAGTTTTTTTTAATAAGTTTAAGTACTCCCAAGGGATATCATATATTTAATTATTACGTGGAAATAAACCGTGTTTTTTTTCTTAACTTTTTGCTAGTTTATTGTAACTTTTTTATACAATAATGCGCTTTTCAAGACCTAAAATATATTTGGATGATAAATCTGTCGATATCTTGAATATAGCTAATAATAATAATAATAAGGCGTGCTTTGGGAGAGACCTACATTCAGCAGTGGATGACGATGATGGATTGTAGATGATGATGATAATAATTGTCAACTGGTCTCTAAATTTTGTACATAGGTACCTGACATTATAAAGAGTAGAATATATTATTGAAAACTTATTTTATGATTAAAAAGCCCAGTTGATTTCGTAAACCTTGCTTTGTTTTGAATAATTTAATAAATGTATACAAAATAAAAAATATATACTGTATTTCATATTTTTCTTATGAAGCTATGCCAGTTTCTATATTATCCTGATGAAGCTTGAGTACAAGTGAAACTTATATCCAGTAAACTGGTATCTACTGTATTTTGTAATTTTAAAGGTTAGTCTTAATTTGTTGACTTCGTCAGTAATTGTTTGGTTTTGATTTATTTATATTTACACCTGAGGATAGAGAAGGTAACTGCCAAAACGTACACGGTATAATGTATTTATTTTGTATTTTTTGTATACAATTTTTTTATTTTGTAAAAATATTAAATACGTAAGTGGATTAAGCTATTAATTTCTTAAATTATACTTTCGAAATCTACTTTGGAATTCATCAATGATAATACCTTAACTTTCAATGTGCACTATTGACGATTAACAGCTGTCATTTAAGCCGATTCAAGTAGCACCTCTTTGCGAATGTAATGTTACACACATGTGTGTAATGTATTACAGACAATTAAACATTCATATCAAACAACATTAATTCACACCGTATATATGAACGTAACGCAATCGAATCCAATAATGTAACGCCTCTATCATAAAAATAGCTATGATATATGCGGTCACACTAAGAATTCATTTATATGTATTTTAAAGTGTATTAAAGTGTATTATACAGGTCGATTTATATCAAATTTATTTTTTAAATCTTGGACGATTTAATATCAATAAACAGTGAAATTTCATTGTAATCGGATTATTATTTGTCGAGTCTGTCGGTCATGTAGCTACGAAGATTGCATTAATTTTATAGATACGACTTTCTTTGTAAGTAATCGGTGATGTTTCTACGTACTCCGATTTACATAATGTAGAAGTAGTGCTGTGCAGGAATCGCTCACTGATGGATCTTTAGAAGCAACCAATCTGTTAGATGCCTCGGGCTAACGATTTTTAAAGTAAATTACGTAGGAAGAAATACGTAAAACACGTAGTAAGAGGAGTGATTGCGGAAGGGCGCGGAAGGTTTAGGGGGTCTTATCACGAACGTTGTACTAAATACTTGATACATATTTTGTTCTATTTTTGTCTCGGATATTTATAACTTGATATTTTTGTTTCGGCTACCAACGTCGATTGGGCCGTAGTTTAGTTTATTTTGGGGGTAATAAAACAGATCATTACCAGTTACCATTAACAGCTGAACAGCGCGTAACAGTCAAGGGAGTAGAAGCTTAAGGGAAATTAGACGACTTTAAACCTTTTCTATTTTTTTGAATACCATTGACAGATTAACTTAGATTATGTTGAGCTGCCGTGAAAATATTATAACAACTAGTTTAAATTATTTAAATTTATTATGATCCATATAATATAGCACATTAATATGTTTTTAAGTGTTTAAAAATACTAATGGCATTTGTTTTATGAATTTAAACAATGTTTTTTTAATTTAAAAAAAAATTCTTGAAAAAAAATTTCATTATGAGAATAAATAGAAGAAAATTATAATATAATTTATAAAGTCCTCCTTATGATATAGGAATGTAACCTTTGAAAAATGTCGAGAAAAAGAATTAAAATATTGAAAAATTTGTGTTTTAAAAATGTCATTATGGAATTTCATAGTGACTGTCAACTCTTTGAGTTTGAGAGTGACATGCTTTTATTTTATTTAAATCAGTATCAATTCAATCTTCCCTCTATTGATCTAAATCTAACACTGCAACTCTCTACATCTTATTACATGTTTACTATAATAACATAATAAAATATTCAAATAGGGTTAATCTTTTTCCGTGAGTCTGTAATATGTAGGATTTAATTTTTTTTTCAGAATACGACAAATAATTGCTAATGTGAATAAATTTTCGTGTTAACATGCGAAATAAATATTTGACCTAATAATCAATTGATTTGAGAGCAAGTATATACATACAAGTGTTGTTATTAATCGCATTATGTTATAAAAAATAAGCGTGTGGTTACCGCATTCACAAACGTTGATAATACTGGCAACAGAAATAAAACACGTTATGTAGTATTGTTAAATTATATACTAGGTAATTAATATTGTGTAACATGTACGATTTTTGTATATGAATATGTTTATTAGTAACAGTTTAACCTATCCGTAATTACCGTCAAAACCGTGGGGCCATTGAATACATGGTCAGATAGCGTATGGCCTCTCGCGATTTCTCGAATATTCCCAGATGATGTCAAAATTTGGACCACCAGCGACATACATTGGAGAATACAAAATTAAATAATGTATCGGCTAGACACATGTTTTAAAAACTGAAAAAATGATGTTTTGTAAATTTCAATAATATTTTACTACTATTTCTCCCACGTAACAACCCTTAGTGGATCTTAGCCTCCTCCAAGAATGTTTTTCATCCTATCCTGTCTCTGGCCGCCACCTGCCAGTCTTGCTGCTCCAGGACCGACAGTCTCCCAAGGCACCATCCAACCATTAAAATCTCGGCCTGCCGACACTTCTTCGCCCTACTGGATTATCAAACAACACTCTTTTGGGTAGCTTCAGATCCCATATGCGTTGCAAGTGTCCTAGCCTGCGCAGTCTGTTAATCTTTATAAACTTACGCCCTGATATACCTAGATCGTAGAGCTCTGTGTTGTACTTCTTTCTCTACATCTTACCATCCTTAATAAGTATCCAAGTGCTCTCCAATATCTTACTTCCGAGAGGTTAATAATAGAACATGTATTAAAACAGTATCTCGAACGTGTTACTCGTCCTTACAAAGGGATTTCCTTTATCTGAACTCTCCAGCTGGCGGATTATTAATTCTTTATCCATTCTCTTCTATCTCCCGCAGCGGATTATAAACTCAAAGACCAAAGATCCCGAGTGCATGTTAACGAGTGCACTCTAATCCACGACGTGCTTCATCGCTAGAACAGGAACACAAATATTTGTATCCGCCTCGATAAGTTCTGAACCCATCTGCATTATTCATACCATGTAAACCTACAGAATTTCGAATATTCATAAGGTGAATTTTAATACTGATGTTTGAATATTAAAGCTTTGTTCCTTCTATTTCGTTATCGATTTTAGACTCACAAAGATGACATCCGCCCTTAGTAAGTTTATCTCAAAAAAATTATTAAGTAAGTAATAAAAAACTTGTATCTTATTACAGGGAGTTGAGCAATCTATAATAAAACGGAAAAAATATGCCAAAACCCGGTATCTAATAGTGGAATAAAACTAAATATCTGCTGTAAAAAAAATTAACGAAACTACATTGCGAAAGAAACTGTTAAATAACCAATATTAATTGAATTATTGATATAATATAACAAATTGTATTTGAATTATTCATTGTTTCTTGAATAATGACGTAAAACTCCATATTAAATAATTAATATAAATGAAAACGTCTGTCTTCTAGACGTTGAATAAAATTGTATATGGAATGACATGTTTCGTCCTACTAAGCCATTATCAAATGTAAATTGAACATGTCATTCCGAATAAAGTTTAATAAAACTCCTATGAGGCAGAAGTTTTCATTTATATTAATTAAGTATTTTAATATTTATTCACATATCCATATTATTTATTTTAATAAAAAAAACTTTTTAAGTGGATATAGACAATAATAAAATTTCTACAAAACAGATGTTGTCATTTGTATTAATTATGAATATATCGGGGTTAACTCTGTGTTACATTTATATTAAAAAATAACCTAAATTGAATCTTCTTCTTCTTCTTTTGGTGCCGTGCCAGGTCCCCCCAACGTTGGCGATCACTACAGCAAAGGTATTCGCCATAGTGATTCCTGGGAAAAGGTGACCAGAGTGGTTTCCCGTTGCCTTCTCTAGTGGATTTTTCTGTCGGGGTTACCTTCCCTTAGCTGGTTGGATCTGGTTTGGAGGCGCCAGAAACTCGCCTTTCATCCCCTCGTTATCTGCTGTGATCACACGGTTATGAGTGTGATCCCATTGCCCGGGGTTCGCGACAGGGACGCTAACGATTTGGACTAGTCAGTAGTGTTGCCGGTGGAATGCAACTGGGCGTTTCGCAGCATTTTATAGAATCACACCCTCCAGCAAGATGTGACTCGCCGCGACCCTACTGACAATTCGAATAGAAAAATTGAATAGAAAAATAATATAAAATGTTTTTGTTAACGTTGTATTCAACACAAAATTTATTAAAAATTAAAATTAAAAAACAACCCTGTTTTTAAGATAGAAAATTAAGGGCTCTTCCGAAACAGGTTTGCACCTTATTTTTTTTTTCACTTAATTTCTTGTTGTATACAAAAATTAAAAAAACTTTGTTTAATGAATCCGCAAAATATAAAGTTATCGCGAATATAGAATAATAATGAAAATTCAGTTCATTTAGTCGGTTTAAGTGGGAAGATTTAAAAAAAAATATAATATAGTAAACTATTTTAAAATAATATTTTATTATTCTGTAAAACACCATTAATTGTTTGCAATCTGATTATTACTAGAAACTATTCCACTATTTTAAAATGTTTTGAAATGGTAAAAAAAGCACTTTGGTTTTTATTATTTTAAGTGTGAATGGTTTCAATGCTCATTTACTTCTTTCATCGCAAAATTTAAGAGTAAACGCGAGAAATTTAAAATGTGAAAGAAAGTGTACATTTCGTTAATAAAATATCTTGATAACTCGTAATTACGATTTCAGAATATACAAACAACTTGTGATTGTAATTAGCACATAAAAAATGTTCTTTTTGTTTTACAGAATGGTCTTCCTTCTCCCGAAAACCCATACGTTTTTAACGGTGACTTCGTGGATCGGGGTAAAAAGGGACTAGAGGTTCTACTGCTGCTCCTGTCCTGTCTTCTCGTCTTTCCTGGAGGTGTCTTCCTCAATAGAGGAAATCACGAGGATCACATCATGAACGCAAGGTAAAAAATGTGTATCTTGTAGATTTAAAATTTTTAAATTATAGCAAAGCGAACGGATGGACTTATAAAAAGTACAAGAAATTTTGTCATCATAAACAGTGGAAAATCGCAAATATTTTTTCAAAAAGTTTTGATTTTTATTAATCTAGTTAAGTATTAAATTAATTTATGCTATTAAAACATATTTTATGAGATGAGAAGAGCATTATTTGTAATATTCGCATTTAAACGAGCTTTTGTATTTTATTAGTATTGTACATTGAGTAAAAACTTGTTCTAACGGCATGCATAAACACAAGAAAAGTTATAATTATTAATTGTTTCTTGAACAATGGTGCAAAACTTTATGTTAGGTATTAAAATTGATGAAAACTTTGTTTTCATTAGGTTTTATTCATATTATGTGAGTGACATTTATTGCCTTGTGTGGGCAACGATGATGACCATAAAATATTATTCTTCAACAATATTGTATAAATTTACGAGGAAAATAAATTTTAAAACGTCTCGTAAATTTAATGTCCATCGATTGATACTTCATTGATGTTTATTTGTTAGATAAGGTTAGAATGGACTACATAATGTCGTACAAAATGTTATCTTACGTACTAATGCGGCTTTTTTAGTAATATAAATTACCATCACTTCTACATATTTTTAAACTAAATAAACTACACAAACAAACCAATATCCCATTGCCTCAAGAGAATGGATCGCCACGCAATTCTATCCTAAAGAACCTCTTAATATTCCTCCACATTCATACATCGAGTAATACACGTACGAGTATGTTGATTAAAAATATTCGACTTCATATGTGACCGACCTTTAAAATATGATTTATTTGGTCATGGCATATTTTTTCTCCGTCATAACTTTTACCCTTTGTAATAAACTTTCATAATTTACTGGACTATATGTTATTTGAGCGCAATAGAACTGTAATTTCTCCAAATAATATTTAATTCTGGAAAATTTGTTGTTTTTGTAAAAAAATTCCTAGAACAACAATTTCCTGTAAAATTGGATTTAGTTTCACCTTTATGTGACTTGTATTTGAAAGGTGTGAAGCAATACTAAGTTAAGAAACTGCCTACTTAACTTTATGTGCTCCGCTGTCTCAAATTTTGTACTTTAACGATTGTGAAATACGAGCATGTACACATAATGCTGTTATAATATTAGCTTAAACCTATAAAGTTGGATACAAGATAAAATAAGTAATTTTTTTGTTTTAATGGAGTGAATCGTATTAAAATAAAAGCTCTTATTAAGATACTCAAGAATATTCATTTTATGTGGTTCTTGAATATATATTTTCTATTTTACGTAGCTTGAACATAGACGTAATTCTGGGAAGTTTATTATATAATATATTGTGGGAGTAACATGTTTTTATTATCATATGCGGAAAGCAGCTAACATATTTTGAATATTTCTTAAGCATTATGAAATATTATTTTGTAGTCATTATTTTTCATTATAATTAAACCTAACTAACAAATAAAATGACATAACGTGAACGAACAAAAAAGTCTTTCAAGGAAGATTAATATTTACAATTGACTTATTGAACGCTAAAATAAATTAAACAAACTTGATAATTTTGAATTCCTCAAGTCGGTGAAAATGGGTGAAAACATAATTAATAATCAGATTCCTCCTTTTACTCCTTGCTCCTTAAATACTTTGTCTACATTTAATCTCCCAAGCTCCCATTCCCAATCATATTCAAATTAAAAATTTATTAATTTATATATAAATTATGTCTTTTTAAACGTATGTTTATTTTCTAAATTACAATTATATATTTTTTTATTATCATCATGTATCATTATTGTTTAATATTATTTATTAGTTCTTACTGATAAAAAATAATTATTAGTACTTATAACAAATAGCCCAGGTTAATTTTTAAATTTAAATTATTGTAACGAATATAAAACGCGTTTTTTATATTAGTCTTTCTTTGTTTAGTTTTTATTATATTTTTACATCTGAAGATGGAGGTATCCTTCGAAACATGTCGTGTTTTTTAAATATTTTGTGAATTAAACAAAGTTATTTTCAACAACATTTTGAATGTATACAAATTCTTGTAGACAAATACTGGATTTCACCCATTGCGGATAAATTATTTTTATTTTACAAGGATTAATTGTATCTCAATAGAAGCGCCTCGGCCACCACCTTCTGTTCCCAGAAAACAATCTGCATCTTCGTCTCTATTGAGATACAATTAATCCTTGTAAAGTTATTTTCAATTTCCTAAGTATATTACAATTGATAATGCCTAAGAAAGTCGAAACATGTAATTTCCATAAATTAGAATAAATAAAGTACATCATTGTTCAAGAATCAATAAATATATTGATATTGTATCATTGCTCACTGAAAAAACACGGAATTATGGAACTTATGGAGTATTAACAACATTGTTGTAAATAATGAAATAAATCAATTTTATATTAATAATTATTTTACGATCTGTTTTATTTCTCTTCGCTTCTTTCCGTTACTTTGGGTTGTCTTTCTTATTCATCAGGCGCCAGGTACGTTAAGTACCAAATTGATTTTAAAATTAAGACGCGATAACCTCCGTGGAAGGCGTGCTTCTTTGCGGGAAGGGAGTGTAAGGCAATGAATTTAGCTGGTAAAGTTAAATGTATTATGTTGGAAGAAGAAATCGTTTAACATTTGATTATCCGCTAATGGCACATCGCGAGCATTCGGTACGCCCATTATCCGCGGACCGCACCGGAGGAAATGCTTTCGGAATTTAATCAGCCGCTTGACTCGCAAAATCTGAATTTCGGTTAAATTGGTTAGCGCTGATTTTTTCATCTTTTGCAAAAGTGCTCTAATCGCGTGCCATTGTTATACGAGTATAACATGTCGACTGTGAATGGTGCAATACTACTTTCTTACAATGCAACACAACAACAACAAACCATCACGCCGTTTCCACGCAAGGATAGTCAGAGAGAATGGACCGCAACTCTACTCTATCCTGGCAAACATTTCTAGCTTCCTCCAGATCCTTACTGCGAGTCATACAAGCATGTGGATTCTTCTTTGATTAAATTACTCATGCCATGTTTTCTGCGGTCTTCCTTCACTTCTTACTATAGAGTAAGGTTAATACACATCGTTAATGCAAGCTTGTTTTAATCATAATTTCGTTATCCATGCGTTGCATATGTGCATACCAACGCATTTATCATTTCATAATTATGTTCATGAAACATTCTTCCGCTCTGCGTTCCTTCCTGATATCAGAATTTGGAATTTGTAAAATATTGTTTTACTACATGTACGTCTAAGGGATCTCTTCTTTACATTTATTAATCGTTCAATCTTCTTCTCCCAATTGTATGCTTCGATTGTATACCTAACTTCTTACAATGCGATTGTACAAAAAAACATAATCATGACGATATTTTTATTAATTAAAACATTTTTTTTTTACTTTTTCAGTTTATTTTTTCCGACATGTTTCGAAGGCTTTACACCATTATAATCGTGAGAACAATTTGTACTTCATCATCAGCAGAGCAATAATGACGAAGGTGTCGAAACATGTCTAGTCAAATATACTCAGACGTAAAAAAAACTGTGTTTTTATGCCTTATTATATGTGACTCGTTTAAATTAAATATGTTCCTCATTTTAGCACTATTAAAATATTAAATCTATCATTTAAATACCATATCAAATAATAAGACACTCCATATGAGCAGTATAGATATGTGGAGCCGTCACCGTCTCCCAGTGCCCCAGATGCCCCAAAATATGTGAGTCCAGGATCGGGCTCTTCAGTCACATGCGGACCCACAACCGTGAAGGACAATCTTCCTCGGACACAAGGGAAAGCCGATAATGATGATGATAGATATGTGTATATGTATACTCTTACTGAATATGGAGACTACAACGATCTCCGAAACGTCTGTCGAGGGAGACAAGTTACATGGATATACCAAATATCCTAAATATGAACTTCATTAAACGTTTTAAATTGAATGCTTATTAATGTCGTTCGTGAAAGAGACATTTTATTGTGCACAGAAGCATAAAATTATACATTTTATCCATCCTTCCTGCAAGGTTAGTGATTTCAACTTTAGTGTGACGCTTTAGGAATATTAAATTTCTCCCGTAAAACTGAGTGCACTCGGTCGTTAAGCCATCTGTAACGTCTCTCCGATATATTCCGGATTATTAGACTCCCTGCAACTTTCTTGGCGGGAATTCACGCTTACTTCATTGCCTGTAATAAGTTTTCTTCTAAAAGTACTATTTCGTTTTTTACCGTTAGGAATTTCATGAGAATTGCACAGCCGCACTCATATTAGTATTTATGTTAGTACCTTGATTGCATGCTTTAAACTCATTCTGTACTTTAATTATGAAAGTAGAGTGCACCGTGTAAGTGCAAATGTCTTTATCTGATGTAAGCGAAACGAATTTATTTCATTCTGACACGTTGAGTAAAAAAAACGTTAAAGCAAACAGGAACACGTTATATGATTTTAATCAGATTTTAATTAATATGTATGAAAACGTCAGTTTTCTGGGGGTTTTATTATATTTTTTGGGAATGGCATGTTTCGCCCTTCTAAGGCATTATTTTTTTTTTTTTTTTTTTTTTTACGTATACAACAGGTCGCTTGAACCCAATTACAGTAAACAATTTGTTTAAGCTGATATATTGATTTTCGTGACATGTGACAGGTAGCCAATCTATCGCCATTTTATTGTCACGAGAATACTACGCCAGACCAAAGACAGTGTGACAATCACACTGCCATCGCCGGGAATCGAACCCAGAACCTTCGGAATGGGAATCAGAGCTCTTACCACTCTGCCACGAAGGTCGTCATTAAATGTTGACTTTTAATAATGCCTTAGAAGGGCGAAACATGTCATTCCCATAAAATATAATAAAATTTCTAGAAAACTGAAGTTTTCATTCATATTAATTATTTTATATGGAGTTTTACATCATTGTTCAAGAAACAATAATTACAAATTTTTATTTTAGGCATATTTCGTAATAATGCATAAAAGCTATCATATACCACACTTATTATATTTATTTTCATATAACTTAGTAATGTAGAACTTACAAGTTAATGGCTTAAATATAATTACCATCAGGAAGAAACACCATGAATAGAGAGGTATTTCGATGACCATCATTTTGTATGCCGTTTACTTTTGTAGGTTTTAAATGTATAAACAGTTTTTCAAAACTCGTTACATATAATTTTAAGCTTTAAAACTAGCTTATTAACGTAGTTTTTTTGGTAAGCTTTGTTAAATATTCCTGATTATAATTTAGAACAATTTCTGTGTTTTTGTTTGATAAAAATGATACTTTTCTTCTCGGCGCTATATTTAGATGTAGGATTTGGCCTCTTCCACAACAGTTCTCACTGTCTCCTGTTACTTACCATTCCTCTTCATTCTTTAGGTCTTGTCATTTTCCTCCTGTCTTATTTTACGCAGTTCACTTTTGTTTTGTTTTTGCCCAATAGTAGTTATAAACATATTTATGTATAGTATGGTTAACTAAACGTATTTACCAATGATTTTTTTTTTCTTAAACATTTCAAAACGATTTTCCTAGCCTAAAGGAACCCTTTTCTAATAGATGCGAAATCTTTCATTCAATCAATTTACGCGTCAATACAAAAAAAGGTCCAAGGGCTCTCCCAGCACGTAACTTGAATTTCCATTACCATCATGAATAGAGTAATTTACAGTGAAATTGGGAGGGGAATGTCTCTAAAGCGATCTCATGTTTTCTGTGAATGCGTTTGTCGAATGCAATTGGATCCTTGTTTATAATGAACTGATATTTAATGTATTGATGGTTGAGGTATTAGTTTTGTAAAACTCCATTATTAATTTATAATAGTAAACACGATTGCTTAGTGGTTTGAGTTGGATTTAATTTAAATAAATTATATTTATTGTGACAACATTTGTTTCGCCTTACGAGGGCATATTCAGTTTTAGAAAACACAGTTTATATGTTTTATATAAATTAAATCCCAGTTAAACCGCTAAACAATCGTGTTTACTATTATACATTGATATTTTATGGTAAATTCTGGTGGTGATCCACAAATTATATCCAGATGGGTGCCCCGCGAAAAGAGACCAAGAGGCAGACCGAGGAAAAGATGGGCGGATTGCGTGGAAGAAGATTGAGAGAAAATTAAAGGAGCTAGGGATTGGAGAGAGATGGCCAGAGACAGAAGTCAGTGGAGGACCGTTGTGGAGGAGACCAAGTCCCACACCAGTATGTAGCGCCGAGAAATAAATGAATGAATGAATTTAATGGTGAATTACTTAAAACAATGTGGTGTCAGAGCACATTTTCAGTACGTCAGTTATTTAATATAAATATTAAGTTATCTATCCATGCCTACGACTAAAATTATTTGATTAATCAATTACCGCGCTTCTTGTGAATTTTTGTTTATTTATGTTTATCTCATAATAATTTACTAATTGAGGTGAAAAATTTTTTTGTGGAAAAACGATGTCGTTTTACTAAAACTATAGAGTACACCTCTATGGCGATATAATAATGAGAGCTGATGTCCATTTAAGGCGTATCTCGAACATATTTGAAATAATATTGCCATTGTCATGAAAAAGAAAATAAGGTTATAATTACTAATTATGATAGCAATATAGTAATACTATTTACTAAGTGAGGTGAAAATTTTTTTGTGGAAAAACGATGTCGTTTTACTAAAACTATAAAGTACACCTCTATGGCGATAGAATAATGAGAGCTGAGGCCCATTTAAGGCGTATCTCGACTATGTTTGAAATAATATTCCCATTGTTATGAAAAAGAAAACAAGCTTATAATTACTAATTATTATAGCGATATAGTAATACTATTTACTGTGATAGAAAAGGCTTATCTGTCAGTCACTGGATATAACATCTGTATAAGATACTTCCATGGTCAATAAATTGAGGCTGGATTTTGACTAACTTCGAGTAAAAATAATAAACATTAAATAACATAAGTTTTTAAGCAATTCTAACGTATTTTGCATATTATAACTTTTATGTAATGTCATTATTTGTGTTTCGAATATTTAATATTACCTTTTTAACAGTTTTAAAATCTGAAGTATTTAATTGTATTGTAATGTACATAAAATAGAAAGAGGTTTTTAATTTTCATAGACTATTTTATCCATTCAGATTGGTTTTTCTACGATATGTGATGAAAACAAAAAAAAAATCTTAAAATAAATACAAAGTTTTATCCCAATAATTATTATATATCAAATCAAATCAAATCAGTTTATTACATCGATAGACATTACAAAATTAAGGTTTAAGGCATCTATTGAGAACATGTTAAATAATATTTTGTATATGGTATACTACCAGAAACGCATGAGAGATAGTTCGACATTAGAAAAACAATGTATTCTTCAAAATCAATGCCTTCTGGACGTACTTTCACTAATATGAAAGACGTCGTTCTCCGAGGGGACCGCGTTCAGCAGATTAATTGCTCTTCTCACCGGTGTCACCATAGGCAGGTTGGTTTTGGCGGCCGATAGGTAAAACAATCTCTGCTATGATAGTTCCGACTTGTTTTTACAGCTTGCTGCATCTTCTGGGTAAAACTAGAATAACCCTAGATATGTAGAATGTTTGGTTAAAAAAAAAAAAATATTTTATTTTTAATATTTAAAATTCATAATTGTAACGTAATTCGTATCAATGTTTCCGAGCAAACATTTGATTTCGTGGATAAAACAAGCAGTATAACAATGTTTTCTTTGTTTATGTGAAAGTGTGCGTTGGGTCCGATTACATTTACAATTTTTATTATTCAAATTTGATTCGAGTATTCAAATTTTGGAAATTAAAATATCGAATATTTTCTATGTTATCCAAACCCTACGAATAACAACATCCAATTACAAATACGTAACTTGTTAGCAACTCCAAATTCAATTTGTGTGGAAACAAGGTTTGTCAGGAAGTTTAAAGGATCATCGCGACACACAGACTATAAATTAGCTTTTTCCTTTTCGTATGAAATATATAAATCAATAGGAGAGTTAAGGTTTTTTTTCACAATTTAGACATCAAATAGTGAAGTTTTTTTAATAATTCTAAGATCATATATTAAAAATTCATATGTATAGTATTTCCACGCCGAGATAGCTTAAATTATCTATTGGTAGAATCAGCCTCAATAGAATTATATGTATTCTCTTTGGTTGAATTGGGAGATATTGATGAGATTGATTCAAAGCATGGAACCGGGAAACTCCCCATCCACCCTTCATCCCCATCTCTCAAGCGCTCGCAAGAAAAAAAAACAAAAAATGCTTTGTCAGCCGAAAAGATAGATGGCGCCTCATGGCTGATGTGAGAGGATTCGTGCTATCTTGCGAGAAGACGTTCAAAAAATTTCTCAAAGGAAATGAATGCGTGAAAAATAATCCAGTACGTTGGGAAGATGGCAGGTGTTAGGTGATAATTCTCAGTAATCTCACTGCACACGTATTCTTAACGGCAAAATAAACACTCGTTTTATCCCATTGTTTTTTTTCCCCTTATGGTTTCAATTTTCTCATAAATCATTAATTATCGTATACCTTGCGTTCTCAAATTTACAGTTTCGGATAAAAAAAACTCCCAAGTTTTGTAAAACTATAAAAAGCAAATATTTATGAAGTTAGGCTTTTTAACCGTTAAAAAAAGGAAACTTAGTAAAAAAAAGGTTTTCGAGACGTCAAACCAATATTCATATTAATTTTTTATTTATTGCTCCTGTCCGAAAAAAGTCATTCGTACATGACATATTAATGATTTATAACATAACAATCAATCGTGGGTGGTATAGTTATTATGGTAATTTGCGTGAAGTTTACTTTTGTATATATATTAAAAGCTGCGTATGCGACGGATATATTAGTGCAAATTAAAAATAATTCAGCTTTAAACAATTAATATTGTTATTTGAATTTTTTTGGTAGAATTTCATTGTAAGTAATGAAACTTATTTACCGTCGTAATAAACAAATTTTTTACCGTAATTTGGTTCAAACGACCTGTTGTATATATTATATAAAAATAATAATTATAAATAAAAATAAAATTATGAAACAAGCAAAACGATCATTGACCGGAAAATGACAGCAAGATGTCGAAACCGACCGGTGCCATGAAAATAAGTGGAATTTAACAAAATATACGTTAAAACAAATACACTTTATTTTAATTTTCATAGTTCAGCATTGTTTGAGTATAAAATATCATTCGTGTGTTACATAAAATCTTATATCTCAAGCCTATAGTGTTAAAAAAAACATTTGGTGTTGAGGCATGTGTTATGAAAGATAAAAATTATAATTATTAATAAATATATTTAAAAAAAATTAGGGATAGAAAAAACATTGTCTTTACAATTTTGATGAAATTCCGTAATACTTAAATGTAACAACTGGCAAGAAGCACAAAATCTGAAATTGTAAATGAACTCATTCACTGGAATGCTCTCTTGTAGATAATTAATACGATAAATCTAAAGATTCATCACGAAATTCGATCCGATCTTGAAATCTTCCCTCTCAGCCTTTATATTTGGCAGATTTCCATTTTTTTATTCTAATAAGGCTTTAACAACCCTAATTATAAAATGGATATAAAATATAAATTGTAAGTATCTACAGAGTGTTCGGAATCAAACGGTTCCACACAAAATAATCGATTCTCGGTGGAATTTGATCTTAAATATTACTTTACTTAATAAAAAAAGGTAATAAATGAAAGTTTCTTCTATAAGTTAGAAACAGACAATATATAAGGTTTGTCTTAATTTGTAAACGCATATGATTACGTTAATAGAGTAAAGTTGTGGAAAATATGATCTGAATATGGAATTAGTACAAAACTGATCTCGGCAATTAAGTCGCTATACACGGAAAGCACTGCTAGTGTCAGAGTAAATGGAGATCTTACAGTTTAATATCAATAAATGTATCAAAAAGGGTTGCGTAATGTCCCCGTGGTTATTTAATCTATATATGGACAAGTGTATGAAAGAGCTGAAAGGGTTGGATGTAGGTGCCAAAATGAGCGGAGTGTAGGTAAGTTCTCTCTTGTATGCGGATGACGCTATCCTACTTGCAGACAACGAGTATTAACTACAAGTCCTGGTGAATAGTATGTATATGGTATGCATGGGAATCGATCTGATGATGAACGTTAATAAGTCCAAGGTAATGATTTTTGAAAAAGAAGAAATCGTGACAGTCTGCAACATTAGCGTGAATGGTGAAAATTCGGAGCAAGTAGATGAGTTCGTGTATTTATGTAGTATGTTTACAAAAGATGGACGAGTGGAGAGGGATATTGAAAGAAGGGTTGGCTTAAAGTTGTCATCGCAAACAAAAATCTGTCCAAAAAAGCTAGAATGGCAGTGCACAATGGTGTTCTTCTAGTTAATTAGTTAATTAATAGCATAAAAACCTTGCCTATTTCGTTATTATTTCCCTAAAGAAATATGTTTAAATATAACTAATATACTCATATACCTAGTTATTTTCCTAGTATTTTTATTTATTTTGGGTTTGTAAAACAAATCTTGTAATTTTAGGAAAAACATTCATGCGAAAAATATTTCAGAAATGCAATTGGTTTTGAGAAATTTATAAAAGTCGTTGAGAGACTCACTTATTTGGAACAGTGTGTATGTCGGCCTAATAAGAGACCCGTATTAAATTGTTTTCAGTTGAAGGGTCCTAGGGGTCGCATTTCAAGGATGTTTAATCAGCTAGTCGAGTGTTTTGACCTTTAAGGCATTCAGCAGATAATAATGAAACCGATTTTGGACACGTACACTTCTATTTTAGCTTTGTATTAAGGCCTTAGTGTTTTAATTTGTACTAAAACACTTTTGCTTCATTACTTAATTTTAAAATTATAACGTTTTATTCCATTTATGGCCTCTTTTATTGTAATTAATTTATTACAATTAGTTGCAATTAAATATCATGGCATCACAGTTAATGGTGTGTTAATGACAAAAAAAGTGAAGATGTATTGAATTATAATAGTCCTAAGAAGTCAAGAAATTTACGCTCTTTATAACCTCCTGGATTTTATATTTTAATATAAATACAATCCACGTTAAAAAACGTATTACAAACTATCCACGTTAAAATAAATATAAAATAAAATAATATCCACGTTAAAAAACGTATTGATGAATAAAATATTATCATTAATTAAAATAATAAAAAACATAGAAGCTTCATTATAGTTTATCGACTTATATATCTTTGCACAAACAAACTGATGTTAATACGAATGAAAACGTCTGTTTTCTAGAAGTTCATTATGTTTTATATGTGTATGTATATTTTACATGGTTTGCTTGTCTAAGGTATTATCAAATATCTAATTGACATGTCTTTGACAGGCATAGCATATCATTTACATAAAATCTAATAAAACTTCTAGAAAACAGACGTCTTCGTTCATATTAATTATTTAAAATGGAACTTTACTTTTTCGTTCACGAAACAATAAATAAACTGATGTTATATGAAAAATTACCTCAATTTGCGTCAAAATAGTAAGTGAATTTTAAATTGTAAATCAGAAGTTGATTCCATATAGGTAAACCGTAGGTACAAATGTTTATCTAAAGGCACTAAGAGTCCCTCGAAGGGCGCCAATATAAAGCCCAGAACAGCACCGCATCAATAATAATTGGGGCAGTCGGCGAGTACGATTGTTCCGGTTTCCTTTTGTTTGGGACAATTAATCAAAATCCCAACAACGTCCGCCCGCCGACGTATAGCCCTATATTATGATTTATGCGATATTAACACTCGTTCTTTTCTTATTATCCGGATTCTAATAATCGTAGATGGGCTGAAAAAACTCCGCTTCCGTCTCGGGGGAATGTTTCATTTATTTTATTTTCCGACATGTTATTAGCAGACTTCGTTAGTAAGTAGCTTTATGAGAATTTGATATATTCATATTAAATAAAATGTGATTCATAAAAAAAACTTTTTCGATAAAGTCAAATAATAATCGGTAATGGCCTAGGGATATAAAGTTTGGATACTCTTACAGGGAACTCGAGTTCAATTCTAGAGACGATCGGGTTATTTATTTATAATAATTTAGTTTACTTCAGCTCAAATAAAAAATTCTTTTGAAAAAAAAAATAATAGTGAACGAAATCTTATGAGTGATTATTAAATTTTAAATACAATGATACCTTTTTTTTAGTTTATTTATTTTTTGTTTCGTGAACAAAGATGTAAAACTCCGTGTTGCATAGTTAATACGAATGAAAATATTTGTTTTCTAGAAGTTATAATATATTTTATTGTAATGACATTTTTCGCCTGTCCAAGGCATTACCAAAATTTGTTTTCGCCTGTCTAAGGCACAATGGATAATACCTTAAATAGGCGAAACATGTTATTCATATATAATATAATAAAATTTCTAGGAAACAAATGTTTTCATTTGTATAAATGTTTTCATAATTTCTATTTGATTCCTTATAGACACACTACTGATCGCGTTTTCGGCTAAAAAAATACAAATAAAAATTGTCATTAACTAATTGCATTATACAACGTTTCCATGATTGGGTTTACTACATAATGATTAAGGGATCCTTTGAAGTAATTGCTTATTTTAATTTTTTGTGTTGCGTCAGGAACCAGCACGTTCGCTATTACCTGACGTATAAATTAAAAACTCGGCCCTTCAACCCACAAATATCCATTTTCATTACACTTTTTAATCTAGCTATTTTAATTTGTTTATTTTTTCGATAATAATATACAAAATTAAAGTATTCACACCTTCAATGCCATAAGGCGATACAGGATATTCAAGAATCCAATTTTTTTAAATTGAAATATTTACCATTCAAAGCATTTAATTACCCTCCTGGAAAAGACATTTCTGTATTTATTTTGGGATCCTGGAAAATCCGTGTAGCTTGTCTTTCTGGACCGACGTTTCGGGGATCGTTGCAGTTTCCATATTCAGAGTGAGTATGATACCTAAGATCCCAAAATACAATTAAAGACACTTCTATTCTTCGTGTTACCATAAAATATGGATCGATAAAAAACAATTTAAATCAATATAATTATTAGTTAAAATCGGATTTATATTATATATAAAAAAAATCATAAAGCATGCAATTTAACATTTACTTATGCTTTAAGAAATTATCGATGTAACGATATTATAAAAAAACTAACTATTGGAGACCGCCACACTGGTCTTTATTAACATACCTTTTTGCTGCTACATCATTATGCACGCACGTTGATTTCTCCCAATCTTTACGTGGCCGACGATATTATATCTCTAACTAATACTGATGCATTGAAACATATTTTCTGGCGGTACAATAATTTAATTGGCTGGGAGCTAAATGGATTATGATCCAATCAATTGTTCGATTAATTCTTTCCCGTCATCCGTTCGCCGCATTGACCTGACCTGGTTCAAACTCGATAAATGACATCGATGCTCTGAAATAAAACCGTATTCGGATTTCTTGATAACAAGCCCAATAGAATGCGAATCAGCACGACATTCATATTTTATTCATCAATGTCTATATAGATGACTAGATGGTTTGGAAATGAAAAGAATGAATGAAGAAAGAATGGTTATAAAATTATATGTTAACGATGTAAATGGAATCAGAAATAGAGGAAGACCGAGGAAAACGTGACACGATCAAATAAATCAAATATTAAATATCGGCCATGTGAGGAGTCCGAGAAATCGACGCGCGTGCATGACACGATGTATGAATGTTGAGGAAGCGAAAGAAATATATCGGGAAAGAAAAGTGTGGCAGTCCATTATTTTTGCCTACGCCTTCGGGGAGACGGCGTGATGGTTAGTTAGTTAGTTAGTTTATGTCTATATATTACTTGAATACGAACTCTTTGGAGTATAAACACAATAAACAAAACAACAGTGTTCACAACTAATAATAAAAAAACCTATTTTACTAATCAATACATACATACGGGCTTACACGCCATCCGCATAGGAGAAAGAGCTTACCAGAAATAAATCAAAGTTCATAAAATATTCCAAAATACGTACGACTAAAAAAATATTTCAAGCATTTATCATACAAACGTTAAAATATTACAAATTATTTATACATATGGAGGCACATTAACCAGAAACTTACCAAATAACGTTACTGCTTTGTAAGCTGAAAAAATCTTCCTTAAGAGTACGTAGAATCTACTTGACCTTTAACATAGTCGAACTTCAATAATAATAGCACGGCTCTGAATATGTAAGGTAGGTACCATCCTTTAGAAAACCCCTTATCCAAATTCTTAGAAATTCTGTGGAAATCTACCTCCAAACGTAATCTGAATTATGTATGTATGTTATAATATAATATAATATATACATATTTACAAACACGATGAATATATTTCCTTACGTGTATTTTATTTAAAAATACACACTTTATCAGCATGTCTTTAATTCTTTTGCATTTTCTGGAAAGCCTTAGTGACAATAAAGTAATGTCGTCAGATATGCAAAATAAGACAATCTGCATTGAAAAAAAAACCATTTCCCGATATTTTGTAGCAACCATTTAACAATAGTAACCATTTCCAGATATTTTGTAAATATTGCATCTTTCGTGGTTTTAAAGGTTAATATTAAATAAATTAGTAATTAAATTACTCAACAAAAATCTGTAATAATTTAAATATAATTTACATGCGTTTTATACTTACTCTCCATCGCGTATTAAATTTTCAGATTATTACTTTGATAACCTTATTCAAAATAATCTAAAATTTTAATGAAATCTCTTGATGGAAGTCCATTTTAAATAATAATTAAATAAAACGATGTTTTTTTATTATAACTACTTAGACTTTTCTATAATTCAACAGCGACCGGTTTCACCAGACTCTCTGGCATCGACAGGCTGTTATATTTAATTTAAGTTAATTATTAGTCATAATTAATTTCACGTGAACCGCTAAATTCGGTCACTGTCGAT
Source organism: Lepidostoma basale (assembly GCA_022606425.2). NCBI lineage: Eukaryota > Metazoa > Arthropoda > Insecta > Trichoptera > Lepidostomatidae > Lepidostoma > Lepidostoma basale. The sequence continues at coordinate 2,079,758 of JAHDVF020001522.1, forward strand.
ATAAAGACAAAAGAGGAAGTAGTTAAAAAACGATGTTTAATGTTATTTTTATTATCTACCATTTTTATTAACAAACGGAGCATTCGATGCCAAATAGCCTGGCGAAACCGGTCGCTATCAAAATAAAGACAAAAGGTGGAAGTTTTATTTAATTATTTAAAATTTATGTCAGTTTCAATTCATTTCAATTTTCAGTCAATTCGTGTCACTGTGTCTGAATGTGGAACTGAAGGGGAAACGGCAGGATGGTTAGTTAGTTAGCTTATTTGACAACATAATGGTCGGTCATCTGATTGTAGTAGAAAATAACCTATAAATATGGAGAAAACAACATTTTACCTACGACAATTTTGGGGATTCTGTATGTCCAACGATAATTAATATAAACGAAAACGTTTGTCTTCTAAGAGTTTTATTAAATTTTATATGGAATGAAATATTTCGCCCTTCTAAGATATTATCAATTTTTATATATTTTTAATATTATAATTTATATATGTTTTATATTAACCTAATATTTGTTATATTAATTATTTATTATTGAGTTTTCAATCATTGTTCAAGAAACAATTAATAATAAAATCAAACGCTTAACACGGTCCCATTTCTTTATTTCCAAAGCAATATATTTAATTTGACTAGCAATCAAAGACAGATCTTACGAATAGGATTCACATCCGGTTAAATCTATGAGCGATGCTGTAATCTGGATCTGGGTCTCGCCACCAATGACCGCATTTCGAGCGTCGATAATACCGATTTGGTGAATTTTCCGATACCTTTGACATTTGAAACGAAAATTTATTTGACAGGGCTTCCGCCTGAGTGGCTGTAAACCTGATTTAACATGCGGCCCGGAGGAGAAGGGCACTTTTTGTATTTTAACATGCGAGTACACACATTTCTTGACAGTTAAATCAATATTCATAATACTTTTATGACAGAATGAGCGTTTCAAACTCTGCCTCGGATACTGAGTATCTGTGGAAACATTTTCAAAAATGAATAAGTATCACTTTTGAATATAGTCACAAGCTTTATATAGTGGGTGATTTAGAACAATGTTATCAATATTAAATTAATTAACACCGTTTTGAATGTATACAAATAATTGTAGACGAATGCTGGATTTTACCCATTGCGGGTTATCATTTTTAAGGATTAATTGTATCTCAATAGAGACGAAGATGCAAATTGGAAACAGAATATGGTGGTCGAGGCGTTTACAGGACTTAGGATCTGTCATTGGTTGGGTTAAGCCCACGCTTTATGTAATACAACATTCCTCATTCCGCAGTTCTTACGACCACCACGTCTGACAATTTTTTGGAAGATGTATATATACTTCATTGTTGGGTAACACTTCACATTTTTGAGTTCAATCTATACTAGCGCCATCTATTAAGATTGGATGTAAAATTGAATTGATTAAATTAATTATTTAATATTGATAAAAACATTAGATATTAAATTTTTTATTAAATATCATAGAAGCGACATGTTTTAATCTTGCCAGGACTTAATCAAATTTTAACTACATATTTTACCGTAGCATGACAAAATATTTTATTTGCATAAAATATAATTAAACTTCCAGAAAACGCAAAAAAAATTGGTTCCGATTTTGAAAATTAGGTTTGGTTTATGCGGTCTCTCGTAAATTTTTTGATATTTCGTGAATAAGTTAATTATTTTGGTCGATTCGATTGTTGCCGCACTTTATAATAGTTAATTGTGACATGTAATACGTTTGTATTGTTTATATAAAGAATTTTGACAGGGGTTAAAATAAATTTTTCGTTAGTTCCAATGACAATTTGAATAATTTATTCAATAATATTTTTAAGTTCTTGCTGGTGTTGGATTGTTGTAAGTGCCTCATTTAAGCTAATTAAAAAAAACGGTGGATATGTGGAGTAATTAATTATATTATTTAATTCAAAATTTGATAACAGTTTGATGTTCGTGCTGAAGTCGGATTGTTTTAAGTGCCTAATTACAGAAATTTAAAAGAATACGTGGAATATAAATTAAATAAACACAAAAGTCCAGATCGCCTAGCAGAAAACAAATGCAACACCTAAAAGAATATAATGTGTTCAATTATTTTTGTTTTGTTATTTTATTTCATATCATTGTATTTTATATCACTTGTTTAAGATTTATTTTGTGGACGTTGGATGATCGAAGTATCCGCGGGAGATGGCAATTGGTGGCCACGAGGTTCGCAATCCATCACACCGCGTCTCCCGCGAGGGCGAAAAGATTAGAATGGAGTGCCACATCGGTCAAAGTGTGGCAGTCCATTTTTCTGCCTACCCCTTCAAAGAGACGGCGTTATGGTTAGTTAGTTAGTTAAAAAACGCAAATTTTTTATATTTTCAAAATTTTAACTGTAGTCCTATCACAATTTGAGAAATAATAAACATGCACATAAAAGGAGTCGGAGAATCGTCGTGCTTGCATGACACGATGTATAAATGTTAAGGAATCGAGAGATATATGTCAGGAAAGAAAAGCATGGCAGTCCATTATTTCTGCCTACCCCTTCGGAAATAGAGGCCCAATGGTTAGTTAGTTTGAAATTTAAAATGTCGTATGGTATTCCAGAGGTCAGAAAGCTTGCCATCTGATCCACGAGACTAGTATTTATGTCTGGACATGACCCGATTTATTCATGGACCAAATAATGTTTCAAATATACTCTATTTATTGTCGTTATGATTAAATTCATTATTTAAAATTATACGAGTATACAGTATAATAAATTATATTTTGTTTTACGTTTATCAAGACACAACCATAAAAACTATGATGTTACCTTATTAGAATATACTACCAGGTACTAACTGATAAGGATATTCAAACTACGAGTATTATACAGGTAGAAGGAAATGAAAACGTGACCATTTCGCTATGCGGGCATTCTATCCACAGAGCCTTAAACTAAACAAGTACATATCAAATATAAAATAGGAGAACTAATATATTATGGATTCGATTATTTTTTCATCGCGATTTTTGTATACACGAGAATTGAAAAAAAATACTTCGCATATTACAAAATGAAGAGAAACGTTTCATTGTACAAATTCATCTGATTGAAATGCCATTTTATAAATTGAAAAATCGGCGTATATTTTGCAGTGAAAAGGTTCATGTTTAATGGAACAATAACCTCTCTATCCATACATTCGCCTATTCATTTTTTGAATCACCAACAAACATGAAAAGGTGTACTGGAAGAAAACATATCTGGAAGATACGTAACATGCTCTGGTAAAAAGGATAATGTGATGGCCAGTATCAATCTTTCTTCATCTCATGAAAAGATTTCTCAGATATCTATCTTCATTCTTTGCTTCTATGTCAGATGCTAACACAAAGGGTCTCTCTTGGTGGATATTGTACCTATTTCATGGAAAGGGTAGTAAGTAACGTGGGTGGTGTTATTATATAAACTTATAACTTTTTTTAAATTATTCGATATCTTCTTCATTAAAATAATAAAGAATATAAATTAAACCACTTAAATTATATATTAAATGTATGCATAATTATACAGTATGCAGCATTTAGTCGTGGAAAATAAATATGAATTATTGAGTAAATTCGTTTTTGAAACAATTCTCCCCAATTTTTTTCCCACATCTTTTCGTTTTTACAAATAAAGATTTTGTTGTTACTCCTTCCGAGGGTTATATTATATACACAATTCTGTTTTGAACCCACCATTGTTTTAAAATGTTTCTTTACTTTTAAGTGCCCCTCATTAAATTAAGCACCTTTATTATACTCTTTTCGGTTTTAGTCAGATCTAAAGTGCTCCACTCAACTCCGTCGTAGAAACCAACTGTTTTCTCGGTACTATATCTTATCATGAAAAAACATAAAAATATATGAAATAAGCAAACGCCTTTCTTTTATGACGATGTCCTATCATATCACTTCGGAGTATGTAGATAAGGTAATAATTTTATAACAATTTGAAGTCACGTTACTCAGCTGAAAGAGGAGGCTTTTTATTCGCGATCATTCCTTTATCTTTGTGGGTTTAGAAGGGTGCACTTTTTGTGTCGCGTAGCAGAAAATAAAAACATATTGCCTTGCCCGGGATCTAGATAAATCACGGCTTCAGATTGTCGTATAAATCTCGCAATAAAACAATATGGCGCTTGACTTTCTGTCGGCGTCCTTCAAGTGCCATACGAGGGCAAAATGACAACAGTACAACGGACTATTCGTTATTACACCTATACGCGTACAGGATTACTTGTGCATTGAAACACGAGACATATGGATATTGGATAAAATATTTATAATAATAAATGAAGTGATTATACTAGATGTCTCAAAATAAAATTTATATTTGGTTAATCGATTAAAAAAAGTAATCCGTTAACGAAAATGTTTCTTAATTATTAAAGTACAGAATTTAGGAATTTATTTCTTAAAAATAATATTTTCCAAATGTAAACCCTCGCGTTCCCAACACTCATTTAGTCGAACAGTAACAATTCCTACGACGGCTTGGCTGAAGAATCCACGATGATTGCCATTTCATGAAAAAAAAAATTCAAATGCGCTAGGGAAGTCAGTTTATTGGCGTTAACTTTATATTTGAAATAACTCCAAAAGAAGAAGTCCACAGGGGCATAATCAGGACTACGTGCAGCCTAATTTTTGTCATCTTTCCTGGAGATCAATTTGCCAGTAAAATTTTCACGAACTCGTGGCAAAGGCGTATTGAACGTCACACATGACGTTGCTCCGTTCTGTTGGAACCATATTCTTTGGTTAAAGTTAGGAAAATTTTGCAATAAAGGCAACAATAAGTCGTCTAACTTCTCCACAAAACGCTCTGAAACGAAATATAAACTGGAAGTAAACAATTTAAAATGTAGAATTCGTCATTTATCTGAAGTATACGTGTATATAAATGAAGAATATATTTTAGTTATTGTAATTCTACAAAAAAACAATATTAATTGCAGCAAATAGTCAACATCGGGGTGATCTGATATGACACTGGGAAAATTATTTAAAGTTTGCCTTGCTGAGGTAACATTAAAGTTTAACCATTCTTAACATGTTCGCCTGGTATTGTAATTTTTTTTTAAATATTTATTGAGATATGATTAATTAACAAACTATAATTTAACTGCATAATTTAAAAAATATACAATTAATATTAAAAAAAAAACATCTTATGTTTGTAAAATATAAATGTTTTTGTGATATAAATAACATATTTCTCATATACGAGTATCTCAATACATTGAATAATACCAAAATATAGAAGAGAGAATACATTGATTAACTATTCAGACTGTAATTAGCGAACTGTAATAATTTAATTTCCAAGCTTTGCGATACTCAAGTTCAAGGTTCATAATTCCTAAAAAGTTTTCGGTTATTCATTAAAGCTAACTGTTTAATCCTTTCAATAACTTGCTCTATTCATAACTTAAGTTTTAACGAAAATAATTTTATTAAAACTTCAAAACAAGTTTCATTTTACGACTAAAATGAAAAATGTAATATATTAGTTTTTATGCTTAATTGTGAGTTTGAAAAATGATGTTTCTGTTTAATTATAATTTATTTTCTATTAATGGATTTGTAATTACTTTTGGAAACTTTTTATAGAATAAAAAATGTTCGTCTTTCATAATGAGATTATCAAATTAAGTAAAATATTCACTTTTTTCTCGAAAAAGGATTTTAGATAAACTTAAGGTGTTAACATTGTGGAATTTCATAATGATGAACTTTTATGAATTAAAATACTGTTTTTTCCACATTTTAGATTATTTTTCTCAACATGTTTCGAAGACTCGGGAGAACGATATAAATTTCAGTTTATATCGTTCTCCCGGCGAAGGTGTAATCCTTCGAAACATGTCGAGAATAATAATCTCAAAAGTGGAAAAAACAGTATTTTAATTCATAAAAATACGAGAAAGAAATTAAATTATTTATGAAAATGTTTTACAGCTTTTTAAATATATTTTATGAGAAGTGCGTATTTTGCATTGCTAGGATATTATCAATTTAGATAAAGCAGAATAAATCCTTGTACAAAACAAACGTTTTCGTCCATTTGTAATGTATGAATAAACTTTACTTTCCTTTGAAGCATTATTAAACATATTTAAAAATACTGAAATACTTTGATTTTATATGACTATATTTGTTTTATCAAACCAACTGAATTTGCTACCGCGGGAGATTCGTTAAGGGTACAAAAACGAAAACTGAATTTCTTTTTGTAATCCTGACAAAGCTCCTGCTGGAGTCAAACCAGTTGGTTTAATAAAACAAATAAAGTAGTCTTATAATAATGTATGAATGTGTTTTTGTTTAAATTAATTTTTATATACATTAACGGATTTAAATTGAAACAACAGAATAACTAGCCGAAAATATACAAATGTTCAATGTAAAAGCTTGTTCTTGAATTGAAACCATTGTTGATTTAGTCTCTAGCATCATCATTATTGGGTCCAATTAAGGAAACGATATTCTACATTTGAGTAAGTTCACTACTTACTGCGGACGATGAAATTAAAAAATAAAAACTAACTCTTAATCTTAATTAGTCGTGCGTATTCTGTTTTAGCGTTCATTATTAAATTTCCGGAATCCAAATGCTAGCTGCGTGTTGCCTAGTGTGCACAATCTGGTGAGGCATTGTGGCACTGGGATATTGAATGGATCATCGCAAGAGGTAAGCACTCCGCTCTCGGCAGTCTCTCCATTCAGTCTCTCCATTCAATGGTCGTATAATAGGGCCTCGAGTCCTCTTCTAAATGGCTCATATCACCCGCGTTCTCCATTCATCTGGCAGCCCCCAGCCATCCGGAAGGAAGCAACAATGATAAACCAACATCTCTACGGGCTTAGAATACGAGTTGCAGTATGCTTCATTTAAGCGAATTAATTAATTAAAGGTATAAAGTTCATTTTATAAGTACTTTACAAATAAATTTATTTTGTGCATCATTAATTAAATCGATATTATTTGAAGAGAATATATGAATGTCAATGTCTGTTTTCCAGAAGGTTCATTGTATTCTATAGGAATGGGATATAAAGCCTTTCTAAGGCATTAATAATATATCAAATGCTTAAGTAAGGCATAACATGTCATTCCCATAAAATATAATAAAACTTCTACAAAAAATACGTTTTCATTAATATTTTCACTACGAGCGAAATTGGTATTTATATATATTTACATAATATTTAATATAGAAAGTGAAAGTATAAAAAACATTATTTTATGATAGTAAATTAGTATTTTGTTTTATTCCGATTAGTTTTGCTTTTGACCGATTAAGGCACCTCTGTTGATTATTTTTTATGGAGTTTTTAATCTTCTGGTGATCAATGGATTGAACATGAAGTTTCATATTATTGTTTAAACTAATTTCATATGCAAGTGTATATTTAAATAAGAAATTTGTATTATTTATCTTACTTTCATTAAAAGAAATGAAATGTAGTGATGATTCAAGACTATGAGGGTGGTTCGATTTTGGCACGACTGAACTCTTTTTTAAAACAACAATAAATATTTGTTAATTTAAACTATAAAAATGCAAACAGTTCAGGAATAAATATACCCGAGTATATAAAATAACTAAGCAATTCAGTGTAATATTTATTAAATACCAAAAAAATTATTTCACGTAAGGCAGTTAAACTTAATTGTTAAATAATTTTATTTGTATATTGATCATTTACCAAATACAATTTAATACCTCTCAACTGGAGTAACTCGTTTGAGGGAGGAAAATTTATATGTATTTGAAATGTGGTCATTTTTCTCACCAAAATATATGATTTTCTTTTTCTTTCCATTTTTTTCAAATTGTCATAATTACGAAAAAAATGTGAATGGCTAAATGAAAAATACTGTATAGGTATATAAAAATTATATCCATCATACAATATGTTTTATAAAGAAAATTAATTTACTTATTTAATATACCACACAAAGATAAAACAATTTGATAGTTAATAAGAAAAGAAATATTTATTTTGTTATAAACTGAATAAATTCCAATTCATTTTTTTAAATACAGACAGTTAACTTATCTATGAACATTTAAAGAGTAACGGTAAAAAATAAGCCTCAATCGAGTTAAGTCTGTGATCAGTCTTAAGGATAAAGGTATAAGGTCCTAAGATCGTATTAGGTTGTTAATGAAAAAAGGACACTATTATAAGTGAGAATACAGGTATGTTGAATAATAAATAAAGGACACTATTAAAGTTAATAATACAGGTATAAAGATTATTAACGGGAGAAGTACAATTATAAAATTAAGACTACAGGTATATACGAGTAGATAAATATATGAACTTTGTAATGTTCCTAATTTAATGTTTTGGGACTAAATTATAAATCTATATCCTTGCTACTTTTTAAGACATAATAATACATTTGTATGCGACCAAAATCATATTCTGTACCTTGTTTCCAAGTTATTTAAATGACAACCGTATATTTATTATATTTCGGCTTTTAATTATTCGTTATCCCAGCAAAATTTACAAATTTTCCAAAACTTTAACCAAAATGAATTATGAATGAGATCCAAATTATATAAATTAACAGGAATAGTTTGTTCGTAAAACTAACCAAACAGCGCCGGTGGCGAGGAATAATGTTTAAATGAATTGTCCCAGCTTTATTGAGACAAGCCACTAATTAGTTCAGGACTGGTTTGCCGGGAGGTTTCCACGAATCCTGAAAATTTAAGTTTACACTCTCCCGCTCGCCCCCACCTATCCCTCCCTTTCTCTTTTTTGCCGGCTTTTTTTGTTGTGTGTAAAAAATCTCATTCCGACTTTCGCTCTTTCGCAGATACGGGTTCATCAGAGAAGTTCACCAGAAATACAAGGTAATTTCCTTTTTATTATTAGACAATGCAAACTTTTTAATTCAACTGAATTGACAAAATTTACTCAAACCTCGCTTATTCTTTCAGCTTACTATCGCGCGTAATTTTAAGAGTTTTGACATTAAATTGAATTGCATTTATTTATTTTATCAATTAATAAAACACACACATACACACTATACAGTAGTTAAAGCTCGTAGGTTTATTTTTAACATCAGTTTTTTGACATGTTTTCGAAAATTATTACAGTTATTTTTTTATGAAAAAAAAATTCCTATATAATATTATATACATTAAGTTTAATTTCACTTGGTTAGTTTTTAACTTTTTGATATTTTTTGACGCTTGATATAATACACAATTTAAACGTTTATACTTTGTTCTACTATACATTTTAACTGATCGCGAAAATCAGATGCCGCGTTCACATTTAGATTTTTAGATTTAAAACACGTCTTAATGCGTCTTTGAGGTGATTACATCACAAAAACGGCGCTATAAAAGTTAGTATATTATTTTTATTATTATTTTCAAAGGTTAAATAATATTAAAATTTTGAGAGATAAAAAAAAAGTGAAATTTCATATTAACGATTTTTTTATGAATGAAAACACTTCTTTTGCAACTTTATATCGATCTCCCGATGTTAAAAGTATACTTTATGAAAAAATAAAATAAAAAGTGTAATAAACAGTGTGTAAATATTTTAAAAAATATAACAATATAACCTCATAGAAATTTATCTTTATTCACTAATAAGTACGTATAATATATTCTCAATAGAATTTCTAAACGTAGTAGTTTTAGAAGGTTTCTAGTATCTGAAATGTATTCATGACATGCGCTCTTCTAAATACCGGACTTATTTCTCGAGATTGGGGATCGAAGGTTTAATTCAGGGAGTGACGAGTAATTTAAAAGTAAAGGTAAATTTTCTTACTCGATTTTTCAACAATAGTTTTACTTCACCGTTAAGTTGTACTCAATGTTTTCGATTTCTCTAATTAAATTTAGATTTTAACGTTTTCAAAAATTTGATAAATTCCTTTAATTTGGAAAGTACAATTACATATACGTTTTTTTTTTGTTTTTGTAAAATATAAAATGAGACGGGAAAAGTTAATGAAAAGAAATAGATTTTTATATATCAATGAATATATTCAAAAAGTAGTAACATACATCTTTAGAAAAAATCTTTACATAGCTGATAAGTGAAAGACTTGCAGTATTACAAAGAGAAGTATTTTCTAACAAAACAGACGGGACTTATGTCAAGCTCTCAATCATATTGTCAGTTTAAATCCAATTACTTACTGGAGCATTGCAAGCATCTTGACTCGCCCCTACTTGTTGCAATGTATTGAATAAGCGGACTATCGACTATTCAGATGACTAAAGCAGAGAGTTTCGTGAGAATAAAGTACTTTAAGATACATATACTGGATTAAAAATACTGCCTTTTGCTGCTACAGTTAAAGCTAAAATTAAGCTACAACTCTATGCACTAAATGAAAAACTTCGATATATCGACATGAAAGAATATCCTTTAATTTTATTTTATTATGATTATGATTTGATTTTGTATACAATTTTAAAAAGGATAACTTTAAATGCATCCGTCAAAATGTATTTAGTATAAAACAGAAAGATACTAATTTAGGGTAGATTTTATTATTTTTTTAATTACTGTAAATTACGTTTGCTCAAATACTTTAAATACGATTTTATTAATGAAAGAATGGTACTGTTCCGTTTTATTAAAATAATTTTTATTATTATGTATGAGGAAAAACATTTAAATTTATCGTTAATTGCTGATGAAATTAAAAGTATACAATATTTATATTTCACCTGCTAGAGAATAATCAAGTAACAGTACTAGTAAGTGATCAAACTGAGTTGCTCATCTCAAAGAAAATAATATGATCATATTCAATACTCGTATAAAGAGATATAAGATGATTTCGGAATATTCAAGATTAAGATTTTTTATAAAAACTTCTTTGTAAAAAATTGCAATTAATTTTTTCTTAATAAATGTTTTATTCCACTTGTTCCTTTAGTTCCAACTAGACAACTCGTTGCCATCTTCTGATCATTTTAAGAAGGGTGGCACCGAGTTATCGAAACCGGACGAAACTAAAAGAGCAAGTAAAAGACAAAAGTGGAAGTAGTTAAAAAACATGTATTATTTAATTATTATTTAAAATAATGTTTAAAAGTTTATCAAATATAAGCCTAGCCTTGCTCAAATACTTCTATTGATACAATAAAATCATTGAACACATAAAAGTTGTAGGGTTCAATTAATATCCTGTGTATAATGTTTTTGTTTGAAGCTTAGTCGTTCTATGTTGAGTTTAATGATGTAATTGTGGCTGTAATTATGTTTGGCGAGTGTTTGAATAACCAGACACTGCTGGCATTACGAGGAGGGCATCGGGAGTCCAAGCACGCACGGCGATGGTGTCTGGTGCGGTGCGGTGCGCCAGCCGAGGTGCGATTGAGGTTTACAGTTTCAGAAATCGATACGCTGCCAGCATACTTGACTAAAATTATTTATTCATAAAAAAACCTAAATCAAATTTCACTTTCTATACAAAATGAAGATATCAAAGAGATCCGTGTAGCTGTGTTTTGTTTGTACCGTATCTGAAATTTTCGAATCTTGTTAAATTTTCGTGCTTCGATTATTAAGGAATAGTGAACGATATGAATTCTATTATAAAGTATTTTGGATTTTTTTTTTGGAGAATATTCTTGTAGATAACAATCTATTGGCATGATTAATTTGATGTATCTTTCTATTCACCAATTTCAATATATTAAAAAAAATTTAACAACAGCTTGCTGCTGTCTTTTGGAATATATTCATCTCTAGTCCTAGCTTAAAATGAAGTAGAATCAAACTAAATATATACGATGAAAGATTTTTTTTTATTATTCTTAGGAATAAGTTTCTTTACTCCACAAAATATTAAAAAACGCAATATGTTTCGGAGGATACCTCCATCTTCAGGCGTAAAAATATAATAAAAACTAAACAAAGAAAGATTAATATAAAAAACGCATTTAAATTTGAAAATGAACCTGGGCTATTAGTTATAAGTAATTATAATTATTTTTATCAGTAAAATAAATTAATAATTATTTTTACTAATAAAAAATAATTTTTATTATAAAAATTAAAAAAATATTTTTAATAGTATCCTTTGAAACATGTCGTGTTTTTTAAATATTTAATTCATATTTTGTGGATTAAACAAAGTCATTTTCAATTTCCTAAGTATATTACTATGGAATTCCACACTGTTAATGCCTAAGCGTGAATGGATTTTATTTATTAATTATTTGCAATGAACTCTTACCAAGAAATTTCAATTAACGATCTTAATTTTTAAAATGTTCAACTCTATTTGCAAATATAACTGGTTATCATCAGATAACACCTCGGGAACATTTGAAATTTTTCTATTATAATTAATCATAATCCAAAATGTAACAGAGCTTTATTCTATTTTTATGTTAACAGCATAATGCAGAAAGGCTTTTGAAGCTGGTCGAAGGAGTGTATCGCTGGCTCCCCTTGGGGACTGTAGTGAACAACAAGGTCCTCGTCGTACACGGAGGAATCTCAGACTCCACAGACCTGGATCTCATCAGAAGTTTGGACAGGGGAAAGGTAAGAAACTTGTCAAATATATGGATACATATAATAGAAGTAACATAACACATACTCGTATTATATATTTATATTAATCAAACACCGCGATCGTGATTCAAATGGCAACCAAGTCAATTCTGATCGAGTTCGTTATTTTTTTTAAAGTGCTCAGTTCTTCCTTCTTCTTCTTTTTATTTTAATAGATGTAACAATCTGGGACCCAAAAATCATGTCTCCTGAGATTGTACAGACTACTACTCCCTCTATATCTAAGGTGGTCTTCCAGGTGGACAGTGTCGGGATGTCTGTCAATGCGAGTCTGTCATTCTCCATTATGGCTACATAGCTTCTTTAGTTTCTTCTTCTGGATCTGCGCTACCCAACGACGTCTTCTTCGAATTGCTATATTTTTTGTGCAATTAAAAGCTTTCGGTATTAATCGTTGCCTACTATAAAAATATAAATGGTGCTGATCAATATTTATGCATATGAAAATATCACTACTCATATCAAACATGATAAAAAAACTAAGAATATGATTTTTTTTTAGATATTTAACCCTTATTAGATTTGCATGCATTCGGAACCAGAGAAGCGTTACTGGCAGTCAATGTCCTGCTACAGAAGTGTCGAGATCAACGCAAAGAGGTGTTTGCATGCTTCATCGATTATGAAAAAGCGTTTGACAGGGTAAGGCACACGACACTCATGGAGATGCTCAAAGACTGTAACATTGACTCCAAAGACCTGAATTTCATAAAAAACCTCTACTGGTGTCAAACGGCAAAGATCAGATATGGAAGTGGAAATACAGAGGCTATAGCTATACAAAGAGGAGTTCGACAAGGTTGTATTCTGTCACCTCTATTGTTAAATCTGTACTCCAATAAAGTTTTCCAAAGAACTCTAGAAAACTCTAGCCTTGGAGTGAAGATCAATGGAGTCGTTATAAATAATATCAGATATGCTGACGATACAGTCATATTGGCTGAAAGTATACCTGATCTCCAAGAGCTCCTAAATAAGATTGACACGGCTGGAGAAGAATTGGGTCTGACAATAAATGTCGCTAAGACCAAGTGGATGTCGTTTGGAAGACTTGATTATTCTGGATCATCTTTGCGACTAAAAGGAGTAAATATCGAAATGGTTGACCAGTTTAAATACCTCGGCAGTATCATTACTAAAACACTCGACCCAGATACAGAAGTGAAATGTAGAATAGAAGTTGCACGTGCTGCATTTAATAAGATGAGACCCTTCTTCTGTGACGATAATTTAAATCTTAAACTTCGACAAAGAATGATAAAAGCTTACATATGGTCAGCTCTATTATACGGAAGTGAAACATGGACTCTAAAAGTGAACGTAATGAATCGGTTAGAAGCATTCGAAATGTGGATACACAGAAGAATGCTTCGTATACCTTGGACCGAAAAGGTCAGTAACGTCGAAGTACTTAGGAGAGCCGGAGCCAAGAGAGAGCTGTTGTCGAATGTCAAAGTGAAAAAGGTCTCATATTTGGGTCACGTGCTGCGTGGAGAAAAGTACCGCCTCCTCCGACTTATATTGGAGGGCAAGATAGAGGGAAGACGGGGAGTTGGCAGAAAACAGATGTCCTGGCTGCGCAACATTAGAGAGTGGACCGGAATGAGGACGGTGGATGACCTGTTTCGGGCAGCGCAGGACAGGGAGGTTTTCGCCGGAGTGATCGCCAACGTCGGGGGGACCTGACACGGCACAGGAAGAAGAAGAAGAAGATTTGCATACTTAATGAAATTAAAATATATAACATAATAAATATACAAGTATACGAGTATTAAAATGATTATGACTGATACAAAGGTGAGACATTCGCAAACTCAGTAGTTCATTTTAGTAAAAACAAAAAAAAATTGGTGACTTATCAAAAATGCTAACGCAGATGTAGTAGTGAAAGGTCAAATAGCCTGGGGTGTGAAATCGACAGAGTATCGCTTTCCCGATTTTTTTCGACTCCCTTTCCAGTTTCATTCCTCATTTTAGACCCCGCTCCGGGGCACGCTAATGCCGTAGTAAAGGCGTTTTTTTTTTCGAAAATCCCTTCGGTACCTAAGATTAAGATTCAGACATTCTTGTGAATTCTATATCAGAAAACATGTGGAAGTATTTTATTTACAAATTACGAAAATATGTCACACAAGAATTTATCTGCTTCCTTTTTGGAAGTAGAAATTATGATGTGGAATTTTTGCTGGTCAGCATTCCCGATTTTATAATACTGGCGTGATATAAAAAGTATAGAATTTCGTCTATTTTATATCTAAACAAATTATATATGTAATTTATTGTCTCTTTGAACGATGATGTTAATCTACAACGTCAATGCAATCAACTACGCAATACACGAATAAATTGCAGGTGAATCTATCACATACAAATCGATTGAAAGTGTCAGAAATGCGGATGAGATTTTAAATTATCCAATTGAGTTTTTAATTATTTTTGATCTTTCTGATGTGCCACCGCACAAATAATCACTCAAAACCGGCGGACCAACAATTGTTTTTTATGCAACAATAATCCACCGCGATTATGCAATAGAAGTAGGTTCGCTGTAAAAAAAATTATTCCAAACGTGATCAAAGTTTCGATTCTGAATCGCAATTTGATTGATACAAGGTATAAAGTCAATCGTTTCAAGTCTGTGTCTGTAGATTGAATCTGGAAAAATCATACTTTTAACATGATCAACTATATGTCGCATGTTCACGAGAAGGACACCGAAAACATATACGAGACAAAAGACGTACAAAAGACGGAAAAACTAAAAATATTGTATACCCCAAAGCACTCGAATGAACTTTTTCATATGTGATTTATGAAACAAACAACAAAATCATTGATATTTATTTATTTTTCATATGCAAATGTATCTGTTTTGGGTATTTGTATCTACTTTAAACAAACAACGATAATAATTGAGAGAGGCATTGCAACGCATGCCGGGCACTAGCCAGTATTATCATAAAATATGTGTGGATTGTTGTTTGGATAATTTTCTGCGCTGAGATAAATATTATTTGGATATATCAAAATACTAGAAATTTAATAAAATCAAACATTGTTGAACTGTGGCTCGTATTTTGGTTGTAAATTGTGTGGCAAAATGTATCGGACGCAGTAACAATATTGGCAATTCCGCCGATGCTATTTTAGGGGACGCCAAGTGCTGAAAGCTGACAGTAATAACCAAACCCGCTGAAATAGTTTGGGCGGCATTGCGGTACCCAAATGGGACTTACTTTACCAATAATTTTGCTGGATAATGCACATACTCTATTTCAGGAATGTTAATAGATCAAATACTAAATAAACAAGTTTATACGGAATATTGTTGAATATTCAAACTATAATTGAATGAAGAAAGAAGAGTAAAATTATATGTTAACGATGTGAATGGAACCAGAAATAGAGGAAGACCGAGTAAAACGTGGCACGATAAAATAAATCAAATATTGAATGTCGGCCATGTGCGGAGTCAGAGAAATCGACGCGCGTGCATGACACGATGTATGAATGTTGAGAAAGCAAGAGAAATATGTCAGGAAAGAAAAGTGTGGCAGTCCATTCTTTCTGCCTACCCCTTCGGAGAGACGGCGTGATGGTTAGTTAGTTAGTTAGTGATGGTTAGGTAGGTAGGTAGGTAGGTATAATTGTATAGATAATTTGAATTATTAAAAATGTATCTTAAACTGTTAATGAATAAACTTTGTTTTTTGTATCACAATTGTATTTTTTACGGGGCAGCTGTTTCATCAACCTATGTTGACATCATCAGGTTAATAAAACAGCTGTCGCGTAAAATAAAATACAATTGTGATACAAAAAACAAAGTTTATTCATTAACAGTTTAAAAGGTTAAGGTATCATAGTGTTTCGGCTAGAACAATGGGCTATTTAAAAATGTATCCATTAATTTTTCTTTTACATTTGAAATAATGCATTTACAATTAGTTAGTTATTTCCTTAAATTTACATAGTATATTTATTAACATCAATTTTTGAGTCCCGCATGGCTCCCGAGAAAATAAACACCTATTTTATATTTATATTAGAGTCTATTTTTCAATTTGAGCTATAGTTTCAACACTTCTTTCAATAAATCAGAATTGATTGAGGCACCCCCGATGGGAAAAGCTCCGGCAAAACAAATAACTCCGCTGCGCTCAATCAAAGCTTTGTTATTGGAAAATAAATTCAACCCATTTTTCATTTCAACGTAGTTAATGTACTGAAGGCAATATCCATCGCTCGCTGAAATGCACTTTCAGGATTATTTTATTGACCCTTTGATGGTTTTTGCGGTATAATGGCCACTCGAGTAAAATCCTGCCATAAAATAGTTCATATTTACAGTTTCAGTATTGTTTTAAAATGGCGTCTCGGTGACTGTACATTTTAATAGGGCTCTAAAATATATAAACCAGACTTTTTTTATAAAATTTTTACATTTTACGACAAAAGAATTAACAGCAGCAAGACGTTATCGCGATTTAAATGGCCCGAAACACGAAATGATCCCCCGTTCACACGATAAACCGGCTGCGAGGGAGAAATGAGGTGATCATGACGTCAGGGCGGGTCCAGTGGATGATGACGACTGCCATTACTCCCCGAGGACTTTATGAGTGTTCAGCGGGATTTATTTAGTTCTATTATGACGCCGTTTAGATAACCGTTAAAATATTGCGTCGTTTGGTGTCTTGTGTGTTAGACACAAAAAATGTCTATTCAAAAATACAGGAGGTTATGGTAATATTATATAACCTTAAACGGTTACATATTTTAGGAATTTTTTTCAAATAAAATGTATATTTACGTGACGATATAAGATAACCGGATAATATACCTGAATATTATATAAGCGTTATCAGTACGATGTTGTGTATTTTTGTATCGTATATTAACGCCATAAGAAATAAGATATTATTTAACTAATACCTATTTTATATCATACCATTTAACTGATATATTTCATATCATTTAACTAATACCAATTTTAAAACAATTGCAAAATACATAAAAAGGTTTTTAAGAACTATGTAATACATAAAAATTCTTCTTCTTCTTGATGAATTTTTAAAAGTTATATTTTTTTAAATTAAAGTTTACGAAGAGTTTGTTAGTATGGTTGAATAATTTAATTGTAAAAAAGGCCCACTGACTAAAATTTTTATAATATACGAGTTTCATAGGAATAGGATGATTCCTTACGATAGACTTTGTGAATACTCTAGCAGGGTAAAATTTCTAATGTGTTTGTAAAATATTATGATTTTTCCATAAAAAATACAATTGATTAGAAATTAAAATAATACCATTTTTTCCAAAAAAGTAAGTTTAAATGAGTGAGATGTTTCAACTTACAAACGAAGCCTATCTACAGAAGTTCAGTTGGTAGTAAACTTTGAACTGGTACACTTCTGTGAAAGTGTGAAACTAACATTATATGAATTTTTAATAAATACTACAGAAATAAGAACCATAAGATGAAAATGGCAATATTCTAGAAAACCAAGACAGACAGAGAAAAACGTGGCACAATTATATTTAATCTAATTTCAAAGCTCAAATGATGAGTCAAATAAATCGATGTGCACCCATTAACATAAAGGAGGCGAGATTAGCACTACTAAATAGATCAGTATGGGTTGAATGGATTCACGAAAGGGAATATTGACTTTTTAGTTGTGTTGTGTTTTTAGTGAATCGCAATTTTTAAATGCAGTTTATTTTTTAACATAATTTTAACATTTAATTTCCTTTTCAGTACGTGTCACTACTTCGCCCTCCCGTGACAGAGAGCAGCGCTCCAGGAGCGGAGGTGATCGACAAGGTTGAGTGGAAACAAGTAAGTCCTCTAATTATTTTCCATTCACTCTTTTTCTATTTAATTTTTTTGATATACCATTTTTTTATCTTAAAACTTATTTGACATCCAATAAACTTATGTGACAAACTTAACCATAATACTTTTTATTTAATTAACTAACTAATCATCACGCTATCTCCCCGAAGAGATAGGAAAAAACAATGGATCACCAAATTGTTATTTTCTGGCATATTTCTCAAAGTTCTGCGAAATTTATACATCGTATCATGGACGCACGTTGATTTCTCAGATTTCATATAACAACATTTAATATTTGATTTTTTAAATTTTTATTTTTTTTATTTCTGTTGTTTCGAAGCCCTGAGGAAGCTTGGGTACAAACAAAACTAGTAGGCAATTAAAATAACCGCATAAGGGTGAAAAACAAAGTGCAATAATTTTTATTTCTATTTTATTTTAAATATAAATAATATTTTATTATTATTTAGTATTGTGTTGATTTGATGGTGCTACGTTTTCTGCGGTCAAATTGATAGTTGCGTTTTTTTTTTCTAAAACTCAATTATAAAATGTATAATGAAAACGGGATTGTTTTTTAGATTTTACGTTGATTTATTTATATTGTTTATAAAAATACATAAATAATGGTTCCAAATTTGTTAACATATTTTCACATATAAATAAATCAATGTAAAATCTAAATAACAATCGCGTTTTCATTTTACAATTTCCTTAGTCTTAGCCTCTTTATCATTATCCCTTTATAAAACTTTCATTCGCACTGCATTTACTTCTTATGTTTGACCTTATTTGACACTATCAAACACAGATTTGTTATACATTATTTTAGAATTTGTTTTTATGCTCTTTTACCTTTAGTGGTTTAAATAAAATTATAAAGTGTTGTTATAGAACCATCTTAAAGTTTTAATATCTTTTGAAATCTTTATTTTCCAGATATATTTATTTATTCGATTTAATATGGGAGTAGCCTAAGATAAGTCCTATTATTGATACCCCACTATTCATAAAATAAGTGGCTTTTTGAACATCATTAGAGCCAGTAAAAATAATTATTTATAGTAAGTGATAATTTATACATAAAATTACTTAAGACCGATTAAACTAGACAATGAACAAATAATACATTACGGAAAGGTTAAGTTAATATTATATCCTCAAATTGAATTTCAATCTTTATTAAATATATTAATTTTTAACTTTGGAAGTCGTTCTCGGATTACAAATCTGCTCTAATTTTTCACTCCCTGGACTCTCTTGAAAATAGACGCACCTACTCTTAATGATATTATTCCCTTAAAATTGACAACTACGAGTTTCTATGCAAATTGATAATCAATACCCCTTTGTCTCGCATAAGACACACCGCGAGTCAAGTTTCCTATCTTCCTGTTTATCGCACTAACTACGCTCAGAGCTCGGCAATGTATCGGATTTGTGACAATTACAATAAACATTTTGGAGACATTGATGTTTTTTATTTGAACTAGCGAAATTTAAAAAAAAAATGATCGAAGCAACATTTCTGCGTGGATGAGACCATACTGTTGTATGATATTATAATACATTACATTTTTACTTTTTATTTTGATTTTCACTACTGTTTTATTATTATTTTTAACTTTTAAATATTTTGTTTAGCTTCATTTCGTATGAGTTCAACTTCAATCTCGTTTCACACTGTCGTGTGTTAACTGTTAACTATTATTTATATTTGTGGTAGCATGTTTTTTTCCTAATGTATGTTAATGATATCGCTGTATAATAAATAAATAAAATTATATATAGAATGTTATTAAAATAATTAGATGAAAGTTTAAAAATAAAATATATTAAAAATCAACAATATAAGATTAATCTCATGCTTCATTAAGCATTACTGTATTAAAGTGTTTACAC
This sequence comes from Lepidostoma basale, assembly GCA_022606425.2. Classification (NCBI taxonomy): domain Eukaryota; kingdom Metazoa; phylum Arthropoda; class Insecta; order Trichoptera; family Lepidostomatidae; genus Lepidostoma; species Lepidostoma basale. The sequence goes on from JAHDVF020001522.1 coordinate 2,100,129, forward strand.
AAACAAGATATGTGTTTAATTTTATCAAAACAACTTATTAAAGGTTTTCTGAAAATTGTGGGAAGTTCGTTTGAATTTCGTTTGATAAATACCCCTTATCTCTCCCTCTTTATTGAAAGAGATTTGCCTAATGACTTTCCCACGCTAAGAGAACCGTAAACCAAATAAGCCAATAGAGATTTTCTTTATTGGAACTCCTCCCATAATTTGGATTCGTCGTATTGGAAATACAAAACATTTTCTTGTGCTTCTTTACTCTTCCGTTAAAACAAATATCAATGTTATCAATTATTTCTTCTAATTTTTCATTTAGAATCTAGAATATTCATAATAAATCGTTTTAATATTTTTTACGTTGGAAAGAAATGAGATACTTATGAACCCATAAAAATTTAGGACTTAACTAACTAACTTACTAACCATCACGCCGTCTCCCCGAAGTGGTCATTAAAATGTCAATTGAGTTCATTTATTTGGGTAGGTTTTAGGACTTTAACCATTAAAAATGCTTTTACATAATAAGGAATAAGAGATTCTTCAATATTATTTACAAATACATCTTTTTAAATATGCGATTCTATAGAGATCATAATAAGGGATAAAAATCTCGTAAAAAACTAGGGTTTTAAAATATTATATTTATATTATTTTACACCAATGATTAGGCAATTGGGAAAAATTATTTATGAATAGGAGTATTAAAAAATATATGAAAGGATCCCTGCGTTGGTTTGGAAATATGGAACGCATGGATGAAGAAACAATTATAAAAATACATACGTTAATGATGTGAATACATTACAAAATCGAGGATGATAGAGATAATTGTGGCATGACCAAATTAATCAAATTGTAAAGATCTCGCTGTGAGTGTGGAAGAAGCTAAATAAGTGTGCCAGAATAGCGTAGTATATCGGTTCATTCCCTCTGCCTACCCTTCCGGAAAAACGGCTTGGTGGTTTGGTATTGTTTTTTGTTGTTCGATATTGGAATTGAGTGCCCTTGAAGTGATTCTCTCACGAAAATGGCGCTATAAAAATCCTCATCATCATCATCATCATCATGGATACGGAATTATTATTTTAATAAAAGTTCATAGACATTTGAATATATATAACTGCACTGAGTATTATACCGGTAACACTTTATTTTACACGTTTAAAATGTGAAAAAATGTGAATTGAAAAATATTATGTTATAACCGAAACATGTCTGTGATAGTGTTGTAATACTAACAATAAGTTCAGTTATTTTTTGTATATACTTAGTATGCAACACTCACTTTATTAAAAAATACCTAACATGTTTCGGATACTCAAGCCCTTCATCAGTGATATTATATAAATATAAATATTAAAAATATTATCTACAAATATATCGATGTGGTCAGTTTTGACAGATATTAAAATAATTTATTTTGGAACGTTTATGCTTTTGTTATAACAAATATTATGAATAAAAAAGTTGTTATTGGGATCCAGGTATTAACTTACAACAAAGAAAATAAATCGAAGATTGGACTTGACGTTCAATTTATTTGATTATTCATGATATTTTCAGTATATTTATTGGATTTTTTAATTTAAATAATACCGAAAATGTTCAAAGTAATGTTTCTATTATTAACATGCAAAATTTCAAAGCCATTATCTTGCGAGATGGTTTACAAATTCGGAAAAGTTATTATTATTATTATAGATAGACATCTTATGTGCTCTTTTATTCTTAATTCAAAATTACGCCTTGTTTAACCTATATAAAAAGATGAGCAATCATTACTTTTCAGTTTATAAACTACCGATTTATTAAAGTTATCTTACTTTTGTTTATTATTTTTAATAATTTATCTGAATTATTATTTGCATAAAACGCGGGTCTAATGTCACATGGAAGATGTTTTGAAATTATATTTGTTAAATGATAAATGTATAAAAATTCACGCTATTGATAATTATTTATATTATTTCTGATGGTAGCTGGAGAATACAAGATGGCTTTTTTTATTTAAAATATTATTAATTTGATTATTATCGTAACCATTATAATTAGCTTTATTTTTAATTGTATTTAGTTACATTATTTTAATTTTCTAAAGAAAGTGGTATATTAACCAAGCAGGTTAAAACGGAATGGAAAGCTGAATGTTTATGTGAGATCGGATGGTTGGAAGTGTTGTGGATTATATTGTCTGTAAACGTATCATGTTCAATTTCTAAATTGAATTGGATTTGTTTATGAAAATAATTTGTAAAAGTAAGGAATGAATTTAATTGCCGGTCTGTACTTGTCCATATACAAATAATATCATCCACATATCGTTATCAAATTAAAATGTTTTTTTTTAACAAATTAGAATTAAAATTAATAGTCTTATTTCATTATATCGTTCACATAAATATCTGCAAACAAGGGGCTATGTTGAATTGAATACAATCTGTTTTTATTGATATGTTATATAGTGTGTCTACATACAAATATAAAGGAAATTTAAACATTTTAACCCCATCTATATTAATATCTATTTATAACAATACATTGTTAACCGTCGCGTCGTTTGTCTAATATATCCAATGATTGACCGATCGTTTTAAAATTTAAAAAAAAATCAGATAATTGCTCATCCATTCCTTCTTGGTGCTTTATTTGCACTTATTCGAAGGTATTTATTTTAACTATATATATAATATTTCATTTTAAAATATTGACGTTTGAATTGTGGTGAAACAATCTTATTTTACACAACATTTTGAATGTATACAAATTCATGTAGACAAATATTGGATTTTACTATATTCTGTTCCCAGAAAACAATTTACATCTTCGTCTCTATTGAGATACAATTAATCCTTATTAAAAAAACAATCTTATTTAAATACCAAGTTAAGAGTATTCCGGACAGAAAATTTTGAGGATCCAAATGATAAAAAAGTTGAGTTTATTATTAAAAAACGACTGAAGATTAGTAAAAATATATATTCGTTCAAAGCGAGGGCAATTGCCATATATTCATTAAATAAATTGATATCATATGTATTTGTACGTAATGGTTTTCCTTTGAAATGCAAATTATGACAACATCTTTGTTCTCTCTGCTTCAATAGTCCCATTCTGGAATAAATTGTATTGTCTTTCTCTTATCCAGCTAACCCAGTGCGGGTATTTAATATGTGTGGAAGCAATTTACGTAATATCCATATATTCACATCGTAATATATATCTTTTGATTCCAAAAGATATTCTCACATCCGTTAAAGTGGCTTCGAAATTCAGTTTATTATTCATCAACCCATAAAAAAGTTAAATACTAATTTCCTAAAAAAAAATACAAATATTAGGAAACATTATTTCACGGCATTCAATTTAAAAACATTTTCAAAAAATTGCCTTAAAGATATCTGTTGGTCTGGGTGATTGATTACACCGATTACTAAGTTACTAACTACGTGTACATCCCAAATGTTTGAGCGAAACTTGTCTAATGCAATAGATATGTATGTATGATGGATTAAATAAAATTTTAAAACTCTGTGCTTTTTGAAACAAAAAGGCGATATGGAATTCCAGCAGTCTCTATTGTTTCATGCAACTTTTATGAAAGTTTAGAAACGTCTGACGTAAGTGGTAATTGCTCCAATCAGTTGCTTTTGTATCGGAACAGCTTTGTATATTTTTTGGCGTATAAATACTTTTATTACGATTTTATTTCGTGATTACAAAATTATTATTATTTTATGGCAAAAATCGTAATAATCGTGATTAAATTTTTTTCCTGAAAACCACTTTTCGTAAGGTGAGATTACTTACGATAATTTAAAATCTTCTTCTTCTTCTTTTTGTCCTGTCATACCTCCGTGGTGCATAGAGCCTCAAGGAACCTTCTCCATCCGACTCTATCGCATGCCTGATGCCTAACATCATATAATTTAAAATAATTTAAAATACTGGATATAAAATGTTACATTGTATTAATAATTTTAAATGGATTTCAATTTGAAGGTATTCGACATCCTATGGAGTGACCCTCAACCGGGAGAGGGTTGTATACCAAATGCCCTCCGAGGAGCCGGAACCTACTTCGGACCTGATGTCACCAAGAAGTTTCTCAAGAAGCACCGCCTCCTCTACCTGGTCCGCTCTCACGAGTGTAAGCCGGGAGGATATGAGATTCTACACAATAACAAGGTGAGAATTTTGTGAATATCCTGAGCTTCAATTCTTTTCAATTAATAATTGCGTTGTGTATATTGTATTCATAAGTATTGAAGGAATGTATTCTTCAACCGGCATCGTTTCCATAATGTATACATATTAAGAAAAATAGTCAGAAAAATTGGCTAATAAAATTTGGGAAATATTAATCAAAAATCCATTTTTTCTTATAGGAAAAGCTATTTAAAATATTTTTTATGAATTCCTAAATTTTGAAAACGCTAGAAGACATTGGGACCTTTCGGTTGTAGAAGAAAATAAAAATCCATTTATATCGTCTTTTTTAATACTTCGTCATGTTATAAATATCCAATGGACTATCGAATTTGTGTGTATCGTGATATTTTTACTATGATTTTACTTGTTAAAAAAAATCGCAACATGTCGTATTGCTTGTCGGAAAATTTTCTAAGCCTGAAACAAATTTGTTAAACCAGTTTTGTTTTTAATCAGTGCCAATATTCTGCATTCTGGACGCTCTCTAAAATAGTCAATCTCAATTAGTTAAGCTCTCGAACTTAATAATCTATTTCGTGGAATGGAATAATCCTGTAGTTATTAGTTCGTGTCAGTGATTAAAAGCTTTTCTGATTGAAAAGCTATTTCAATGTGGTCATCCGTCAAAGTGAAAAGCGTTGATTGTGATTTATTGGGCGTATTTTATTACCTTTATATTGAAAATGGAATGCACTTTGCGACAAAACTTTTTTATATATCCAAGTACTTGAGTTCAATTAAATTATATTTTATAACTTTAAGCTATTCCGACGGAAAATATTTAAAAATATCTATGACATTTGGGTAGACAAAACCATTAATTTTCGTCGGGGTTTTATTCAATATGTTATAAAATCCCATTAATATGCTTACTTCTTCTGGAATCTCCCACCACAAGATGGCAGCGAGCTGTTGAAACCGTAAAAATCGATGGGAATTTTTATTTTATTTATTTATTATTATTAATATTACTTTAATATTTGCATGTAAATTTTAATAATGTGGTGTTAATGTTGTAATGCAAGGATTTTAATAAAAGTTGTTTTTATACTTCAGGTCAATTTGTGTTTTTACTATTTTAAGAAAATTTGATTTTCTATCTAAATAAAATCTATATCTTTTTTTTATATAAAATTTTTTTATCTTCGTGAATCACGTATTCATTACAGAGAGTTTTTTCACAATCAATGATTAATCACAAAAGTGTATGTAAATCTGTATAATGTTGCAGCGTTTCTCGATGTCACGCTTATGTTTTTTAAAATCCCGCCGTAATTACGGTTGTAATTTGATATTCCCGGGGCGGGGCAGATCCTCGCTGCGTCCTTACTTCAGTAACCTAATTTATACAATTTCGCCAGGTCCCTCAGCGACTCCCCATTTGGGACACTCAAAGAACTTATTTAATTTTCTTCCACCACTTTGTGGAATACAGAACACAGAACGAGCCAATTGGCGAACAGAACATTATCCTTGGTTTTTGTGAAGGGCCCTTAATTTATCATCGCTGCGGCACGAGTGTTAATCTCGATTTGAGGATTTAATTTTAAAACTTTTGCAAGAAAAAAGATACGATCTGACAAATAGCTTATTTCTCAAAATAGTAATAATAAATAGATTCGAACTGACATATAACTCATTACAAATATAAAACATTTTTATGTTTAAAAAAAAAACTTCGTTTATACAATACATATGTGAAAAAATGTTTTCCTGCCCTTAGGGATTTCGGGAAAATCCGTGTAATTCGTCGTTCTCGACCGATGTTTCAGAGATCGTTGTAATCTTCATCTTCAGGGTAGTTATGAATTTTATCATAAGTACGCTGAAGATGGAGACTGCAAACGATCTCCGTAACATCGGTTGAGAAAGAAGAGTTACACGGATTTTTCCAAGATTCTTAAGAACATATTGCTCCTAACCATGAAAATCAACGTAATGATTTTTCCTGTTCAATATAGTTTTTCGTAATTTATACAAAAAATTTTTTTTTTTTAAACATTCGTATAAAGCACTTAAATTTGTGGTATGAAATTATTTAATATAATAATAATAATACACTTGTAAAATTTGTATATAAACATCTTTATTATAATACAAATAAAATGATTTATATACAAATTTTACAAGTATATTATTATTATATTTATTTTTTTGAAGTTGAAGGTGTAAAACATTTTATTATAACCTGCTAAATGCAAATGTGCATAGCAACAGAAAACAACCACATTAAAGGCCCAATGGCATCCCAGGAACCAGCAGAAATGTTACACTTTGCTGCACACCAATCCCTTGGATTAAGACTAGCGATGACGATTTTTGAACATTAGTCTATTTTGTTTTTACAGTATTTTTGGTTGTTTTTTTAATTATCTAAATTCTTTTGAGATATTTAATTAAAATCATTAGATAATATTTTAAACTAATTATTAAAAAAAGTTTGAAAAATTAATGATGTTATTTGAAATTTCATGTTGAAGTTCATTGTTTATAATGAAAGTCTTTGACCCATTTCGGTAGCTCACTATCCAGAAGAAGGCAGCGAGCTGCTGAAACCGTTCGAAGATACAAACATTAGCGGATTTTAACTTAATATAGATTTTAAAAGATTTTCTACAGAAAAAAAATATTTTCATAAAAAAGTTTTAAGTATATTTTCAATAAATAATGAAAACAAAATAAATATATACAAAATTTCTTTATTAATACATATTAAGTGTTCTTCCTTTCTTGTGTTTAACTTCGACCGGTTTTGGTAGCTGACTGCCTTCTTCATCTTATTTTCAATAAGTTTTATTACTACATATTATGTTTTGTCATTAAAAATTAAGTGTATGAGATGGAGATATTTCTCAATACATTGACATGAAATATATTTCGCTTAGTATGACAGTAAAAATTAGCTTTAAATACCTACGTTGTGCTTAAAGTTAACAGAGCGTATAACCAAAATATTCCAGTCCTTATCACAGATTTGGACAGAGAATTTGTCATTTGTCACTAGTAAACAACGCCTACCATCACGGGGCTTGAGATATTATAAATCATCTCTTCGTGGATTCGGTCCATGTGGAAAAACAGATTTATCATTTCGTATAAAGTTTCCAGTGGATTGTAAACGCGTTGATTACACGAGTAAAAAACGCTCCTGTCACGTACGGCCGCTGTGACACGTGTCCGACTCACGTGGGCTGTATTTAATATTAATTCGGAAGTGGAGAGCTCTGGGTCCCGTGACAGTATTAACTAGGGCACCCTCCTTGGATGTATCGTAAATCAGCCGCGTTACAAGTAAAATATAAATAAGTTTCCAATGTTTTGGGCGTACTAGTAAATCGTGAAAAAACTAGGGTAATCCGAAATGCGTTGATAAAGGTCTTAGGTTAACTTAGATTTATTTACACATAAGTATTCCTTTCGTGTAGATAGAAAAAATGGTTTTGTTACTTTATTTTGGAAGTTATACTTCTTTTGGAGAGTTTAGTAGAGGGTAACTTGAGAGCTGCGCTCGTACTCTGTTGCGGAAAGTGCGACATGATGAAGTTACAATGATTATTAACCATGTAATTCAGTGAAATCTTTTGGTTGTCATGTAAATTCATTTTACCGACTTCTGATGTATACACATCCACTTTCTCAGAATAACACGTGTTTGTTGTTAAAATTGATAGCGAAGTATTACATTTATTACGTTTTATTTATTTTTAAATAATTATTAATCATCGATATACACAGATAAATGTTGTATTTACACTTATTTTTTGCAACTATGTATTAATTGTATTTAATATCTTTTTTCCATTATTTCTACTCACCTAGAGTATTGGATAAGTTTTTGGAGCTATTTTTAAACTTTAACTTCTTACGTGGGTAATTTATTGGATATTTTTTATATAAATTGGATAATTTTTTTATATAAATTGGATAATTTTTCAATATGATGGATAATTTTTTCTAGCTATTTTTTCACTTTAACTTCTTACGTGGGTAATTAATTGAATAATAATTTTATATATATTGGATAATTTTACAGTAAATTGGATAATTTTTTGGAGCTATTTAACTTTAACTTCTTACGTGGGTACAAGAGTACACACCATTTTTTACGCAAGTTGTTATTACGTGTCGGTTAAAACAATTGTACATTTTAAAATAAAAATAATTTGACTTTGTCTTTTACTGATAATTTAAATATTCCTTTAAAACGAAATTTAATAAAAAAAAATTACCCCATAAAGTTAATATTGTCCAATGGAAATCATTTACCCGACATATCAAAGTGTGACATAGAAAATGCTTTATATTTCATGACATATTAATAAGATTTTCCTCTTTCATACATACACGGGTAGTTTTAGGACTTAAATATTTAATCCTCTGCTACCCCACATTACGCACTAATTATAGAAAATGAGATAATATCTTTTATATGTATATAACAGGATAATATAAAAACTTAACCAGAAAAATCCAATAGAAAAAACCTCTTACAATCATTTGTAAGTCTCTCTACCATTAAATCCCTTGACTTTTGAGTTATCCTCAGGTTCCAATAGCCCGATCGATTAACAGGGATATCGGCTTACTTGGGCCGGAGGAGTTGTAGAACCAAATAATAGAAGGCCAATACGGAAGCAAAAATAAGACATATCGTAAAACTCTCCATAGATTTCGATTTTGTAAAGGATGATTGAATAGAAGGACGCATAAAGGGGATTTGTATTGCAAAATAATTTAATGTCTTTTCTTACTAATGTGTAATATGACATTTAAATGCCAATAAGTTATCTTTTATAAGCTAAATTCTGAAACATAATATTAAAATATTTAATATTATTATATATTATATGTAATATGTTATAATATTTAAAAGTTTATATGAGGTATTACTCTTATCCAAGAAAAATAAGTAATTTTCTAAAAAATCGATGGATCAGATACACAATACGACAATTTGGTTTCTGTTTTCTCATTTTCAACATTTTCTTTACAATAAAGAACTTCTAATCTTTAAATAGGGCTTTGATCTCGCGAGAAATGACAAGCGCAGACTTGCTTAACAATCTGTCTATACCTACAATTGGTGGTGGAGAGATCGGAAGCGAAAACCTAGTATACTCGTAATAACGTGGTATAACTACAACGATGATTTCTTGTTATTATTTCTTCGTTTAAAATAATGTCCGCTTACATTGTCAAAATAAAAACAATGTTTTATGATTGTTAAGAGATTTTGTTCCTTTTGTTTGATAAGTCATCGGAAAAATAAATTTATAATATAATATATTAGGAGCATGGACAAAAACCAGCCGTCGATATAGGCTTAAAATCTATACTATTGTAGCATATTACACTCTCATTAATGACATGTATTGTTTTCTCTAATAAATATACATAAAACTTTAGAAATAATTGTAGTCCTTAATCTTTATAAGTATTAAATCAATATGTGTTTTAAGAATGTTTAATAATATATTATTATTTGAAAAATTGAATGTTTTGCCTTACTAGGGTGTAGATCATTATTTAAAGATCCCTTATTAAGCCAAAGCATGGCACATTTAAAATAAATAAACAATCTTCTAGAAAATAAATGTATACCAACGAATTCTCTACTCAAATAACTAAAATTAAAAAGAGTCCATTGTTTTGGCCGAAACACTATGATACCTAAACATTTTAAACTGTTAAATTAAATAACTTTGTTTTATGTATCACTTAATTTTACGCGACAGCTGTTTCATCAACTTATGTTGACATCATCTGGTGTTACAATCATTATTATTATAACACCTGATAATGTCAACATAGGTTGATGAAACAGCTGTCGCGTAAAATAAAATAAAATAAAATTGTGATACATAAAACAAAGTTATTTAATTTAACAGTTTAAAATTAAAATGAATCTCTTTTTATACTTTTTATATTAAAAAGTAATTAGTAAAGTCAAGATATACAAGGCATGCGTTCGCCCCATCATGACGTATGGAAAAGAGGTCAGAGCCGATACAAATAGAACTAAGAACCTTCTAAGAGTAGCAGAAATGCGAAGCCTACGCTCCATCGCAGGCAAAACCCTCAGAGATCGGATCAGAAATGAAACGACAAAGTCTGTCTGTGGTGTTGAAGTATGTCATAGTGAGATGGGGAAGAAGCATAAGGCGCTTTTGGAGAGACCACGTGGACCGCATGGAGAATACAAGAATTGCAAAAATTGTTAAGGATGAAAACCCAAGCAGCAAGAGATTAACAGGAAGGCCGCCGAAGAGATGTAGAGATTTTTAATTGTATCTCAATAGAGACGAAGACGCAAACTGGAAACTGAACATGGATGATCAAGGTGTTTACAGGACTTATGACCTGTCATTGGTTGGGTTAAGCGCACGCTTTATGTAATTACAACATTCCCCATTCCACCTTTGTTATTGTGATCATGCATGACAAACTTTTGGAAGATGTATATATACTTCAAAATCCATATTTATCTTCACGTGTCAGTTTCAGTCAGCCATCTATGGCTGGACACATCCATAGAGATGGCTGGACATCATCATCTCAGTACAGCCCACCGTCACAAACAGGTCATACGACCTAAACTTAGAGGAAGAAGAAGTATTAAAAAGATACTATGTTAACGATTATTTTACTACGAATTAAAATACTGTTTTTCCCCCTTTTTGGCATGTTTCAAAGTGTTCATACCTCCATCATTGGGAGAACGATTAACACTGTTTTTGTGAAACGGGTAACAAAAAATTCATTAAAAAATTGGTCATACTTATATCCTAATGTTAACTACTTAAGTTCATCAAAAAATATGATGTTACTATAATTATCACAATTTTTTTTGTTATAGGATAAATGTGCGATAATTATAGCATTGATATTCAACTTTTTTTCTATTTAACCCATAAACAAGTAGAATTTCATTTTCTTATTTAACAATAATTCTTTCCCCATTTCCTTTTTAATGTTTCTTTCTTTACCAGTTATTTTGTTTACTAGAATTCGTAATCTTACATCTTACATTCTCTTGCTGTTGTCTCAATTAATCACGAGGAGAAAGATAAAAGTGGCATAAGAAATGAAATCGTTGGAAATATCTGACTTTAATGAGTCACCATATCCCTGAAGGTCTCAAACGCGTATACAATTTATTTTTTACTATTTTACAAAATAATACATTTTCAAAATATCATGAGTAGCGATTGTTATTATTTTCGATTGATTCAAATTGCGTCTGTAAAAATTTAAGAAATAATTATCAAATATATTGCTTGAGTGACAGGCTAACTTGTTTTATCAAGACCCGGGCATTTTTCTTCTTTAAGTGCCTGTCAGGTCCCCCCGACGATGGCGATCACTCTGGTAAACTCTTCCCTATCCTGCGCTGTTCGGAACAGCTCCTTCTCTCCATTATGATTTACTGGGAAAATATATAACCAGAGTGGTTTCCCGTTGCCTTCTTTGGTGGAATTCTGGTGGGGTTACCTTCCCTTAGGTGTGGTGATCTGGTTTTGAGGTGCCAGAAACTCGCCTTCCATCCTCTCGTTACCTGCTATTACTCCTCTGCCAGAGTGAAGCCACATTGCCCGAGGTTCGTGACGAGGACACTAACGAGTAGGACCAGCTAGTAGTTTTGCTGGTGTTATGCAAGAGAGCGTTACGCAGCATTTTAAAGACTTACATCCTACAGCAGAGATGTAAATCATTGCGGCTCCTACTAGCCATTGAACCCGGGCATTGATGTTTCATTATTCTTTTGGCCATCCTAATAATTCAATGTTATAAATTCTCTACATTTTCCTAAAATGCAAGCCATTTGTAAATACAAATTGAATGCTTCCGTTTGGAAAAAAAAATTAAGTAAAGTAATTGAAAGTCGATGTTGACATTGGCCTCGCGGAAAACAAAGCGGCCACTTTAGAACGCCGAGAACAAAATAAAATTTCGGAAGTCAGTACTTGTAGGCTAAGGACATAAATACTCCGAAGTGTAAACCATTACTTGTAACTGTGTTCACTGTTCGCGGCACGCGAAAGTATCGATTTTGTGGGCTAAAAATGCTGAGGGAATAGGGTTAAATTAGGTCAAACTATTCTACGATCTATGTAAGTGGGAAACTTCTCGAGGATCGTGTGAATATTAAGGCTGTCGCTAAGAATCAGGAAAATTCCTTTGTAATTGTATCACCGCGGCACTTAAACTTAAACAAGCATTTAGTAACACTACCAGACAAGCTACCAGGGATGTATTGGCTGCTTAGGGAAGTTCACTACAACTATTTTTAACGCATTCGAGTTCTATTCTATCTCACCTAACATACAATAAAAAGCTTATTCAAATAAAATAGCGTTATATTATTTTATAACACTCGTAAGGTTTCCTATCTGGGCTAAGTGTTATTATTATAGTATTTCAAATCTACAATTACCAACATATAATAGAAGATTTCAGAATATCAAAATATTAAACCGGTATCCATGTTCTAAGCGTGTTCTAATCAATCGATATTTTGGACAAAATTCAATTGAATATTAATATATAAAACAAATATAAAAAAAAAAAATGTTATACAATTAAAAAAATATTATATAAAATATTAAAATATCTTTAAATTAGATAAACATAATGAAAAAAAAAATTAAGGAGTAGTCTATATGTAGAGATATTTGGAAGGTTCTGCGTTTTATTTCTCGCATTTACGATCCCATGCCGTAACAACAGCATTTCAAAAAGATTGAAACCATAAGATTCAGATCTTTTGTATAAGCATATGTAAATCCTCTTTTATACTAAAGAATTAAAATACTGTATCCGTGAAAATTCATAAAAGCTTCTCGTCGAAATTCAAAATTAAAGCTTTGATATAGGGGTATCCGTTTTTAAATACCCTTCTTAATAAAGATGACAATATTTGCTCATATAGAACTCTTTAATGGATAAAGAGAAAGAGAGCGGGACGTTGATCATGTTGACTCAACGTAATTACTGTTGACACTCTCATTAAACCAAGCGTTCCTCGTTTCGTATAAGCCTAATTGTAAATTTATATTTAACGGTTTATATTCAAAAATGAAATAATTCACGAATATTTTAGCATTTGTGGTTTCTATTAAAAATGGGGATATTTTGTATTTGTGCTTACACGATGTAAATATAAAAAGAATTAGAGTATATTCGTACTTTGTTGTTGTGATACAACATACTTAGATTTGGTAATAACGCCATAGGTTATCTCTTTAGCATCTATATAAATCCTATCACGAACCCTCCTTCCTTTGCGTGATACCCTAAAACATTGTCATTGGCGTTTTGATTATACAATACAAAGTCAATTACGATAAGTAAAACATTTACATTACAGATGAGTTGGTTTCAATAACTTTTAATTAATAAATACCGATTTAACATTGAAATCTCTCAGTACAGGTTCTTAAAAACTCATTGAAAATAAATAAAATCTCGAAAATCTCAGAATCAATATTCCGATAGTATGAACGTAATCTGTTGTTATACCTATAGGGTGTTATATGTACGGTGTTTTTTAGAGGTATACAATACTTATTCAAAATGAAAAAAAAATACACATTAAAATAATGTTATTATCTATGATATTGACTTTATTTAATAGATAATATTATGCCATTATTTTTTAATATGATTTCAGGCATATGAGCGCCACGGCTAGCTCGAATGAAGCGCAATCGTGAAGTCCAATTTTCGACAATTGTCGTCTTTGTGGATGCGTATTATCCATTAGAGTGTACGTGGTGTGAAAACGATCCACGGCTTTCCGAATAACTTGCTCGGATAGACGATTATGTCGACCGTAAAATGGACGTAGTGCACGATAAGTTTGGCGAACCGAACCATGATTTTCAAAATAAATTTGCACAATTTGCAAGCTGCTGTTCTGACGTCAGTCTATTCATGGTAAAATAGCAAAACGTACTGACTAAAAATCAATTGTCAACTGTCAAATTGACAATCTGTAGAAAACAACTTTGTCAGTTTAAAACCAAACCTCTAAAAAAAACACCCTATATAATGTTAAGTGATCTAGTTGAGAGAATACGGTGGTAATTTATTAATTTATTATTGAATCTAACGAAATAATATATTTGCAGGTAATCACGATATTCTCAGCCTCCAACTACTATGAGATCGGCTCCAACAAGGGGGCCTACTTGAAGCTGGTGGGACCGCAGCTGGATACCCACTTCGTGCAGTACACAGCAGCCATCTCCAAGACCAAGAGGCTCACATTCCGCCAGAGGATCGGCCTTGTGGAGACTTCGGCTATTCGGGAGCTCAGCGCCCACATCCTGGAGTCCAAGCTTGACCTGGAGACCCATTTCAGGAGCTATGACAGAGATGGAGACGGTGAGTTGAAAAATATTCAACGTTATATTCACTTTTTATCTTGTTTTTATTGCATTGCGTTACAATCAATATCGTTCAGAAAATTGTTTTATTTTAAAAAAAAACTAACTAACCATCATGCCGTCTCCCCGAAAGGTTAAGCAGAAAGAATGGACTGTCACACTTTTACTGATGCGGCACTCCATCCTTCTCTTTTCGCCCCGCGGGAGACGCGGTGTGATGGGTTGCGAACCTCATCGCCACCAAAAGGCATCTCCCGCGCACACTTCAATCGTCCAACACCCACAAAATAAATCTAAAACAAATAATATAAAATACAATGATATAAAATAAAATAACAAAATAAAAATAATTTAACAAAAAATGTTCTTTTTAGATGGTGCACATATTGTCTATTTAATTTATGTTCCACGAATCCACGGTTTTTTAATTTAGCACATAAGTAATAACACATAATGTTTTTTTCGATGTTGCACATGTTGACATGGACGATCCGGACTTTTGTGGTTATTTTATTTATGTTCCACGAATCCACCGTTTTTTTAATTTAGCACATAAGTAATAACACATAATGTTTTTTTCGATGTTGCACATGTTGACATGGACGATCCGGACTTTTGTGTTTATTTTATTTATGTTGCACGTATCCACCGTTTTATTTAAATATAAGTTTATTGTAGATTTTTTTAATCTATGTTTTAAATTTGTTAAATACAAATATTTGCTCAAGAGAAACTTTGATCTAATCCAGGATGACTATATTATGAACAAAATTATGATACTTTTTATGTTTGTGTGAATGAATGAATGACTGCATGATTTGTAAATGATATATTCTTTAACTAAGATCAAACACAACATTTTTCAAGTTTTCCATGAAATAAAGGTAAATACTAGTGCCTATTGGTGGCGATGAGGTTCGCAACCCATCACACCGCGTCTCTCGCGATGGCGAAAAGAGAAGGATGGAGTGCCGCATCGATTAAAGTGTGGCAGTTCATTATTTCTGCCTACCCTTTCGGAGAGACGATGTGATGGTTAGTTAGTTAGTTAGTTACTAGTTACATAATGCATGTATGATACGCCGATAGTAGAATGATTGAGAAGTATCATTGAATATAAGAATGTGCCATTTATTCTCTCTGGCTACCTAACGTAACCCGTTTAATGTTTATCTGTATACATAATATGATAGTAATAGGAATCGATTAAGAAAGAAAAATATATTTAAAATTTGCACAATATTACAGTGATGTGTTAAAAACATATTTTTGTACGTTTTATTGCACCTTGTAAAAAAATCGATCCCGCGAACCTTAATCTAATCAACATCTCTGAAATGAAATACACCTTGAAACAAATTACCTGCAAATTACCCCGCGACCGAGAAAATGTTCGCATAGTTTTATCTCAACCAATTTAGGAAATACTTGTACCTTACCTCTACAATAAATCGGTCCTAGATAACCGAAACGCCCGGATTGTGCGTGCAATAATAAACGCGCCGTAAATTTACTTAGATTAAAAATGTTAACAGAGTGCGCTTAATGAAACGAATCGGGGAGGAAAACTTGTATCACCAGATTTCATAAATATACTAAGCTTATATTCCGATTAAGACTGTAGTAAGAAATCATACAATATAATGTTGTTTTCAAACTTTGAATCCATTCAAGTTTTGACATCTTGTTTTAACTCTCTTCTGTATTCACTTTGTGTTGTGAATTCACATTTGAATAAATATAATTACACTTTGTATTTTATAAACACTTTATTTTTTGATTTGCAAACATTTGAAAAGTCGAAAGAATAGACACGTACGTATATTACTTGTATGAGTGTGGAGGAAGCTAGAGAGGTGTGTCAGGATCGAGTAGTGTGATGATCATTTCTCTGTCTACCCCTTTAGGAGATCTTTGCAGTATTCATTGTCTCACATCTCATTATATATATTATGTAAACTGTTTATATATATATTTTTTTTGAATGTATGCATATACTTGTATACGAATACTGGATTTCACCCATTGCGGGTTATCAATTCATGATTTAATTGTATCTCAACAGAGACGAAGATGCAAATTGGAAACTGAATATGGTTGATCAAGGTGTTTACAGGACTTATGACCTGTCATTGGTTGGGTTAAGCGCACGCTTTATGTAATTACAACATTCCCCATTCCACCTTTCTTATGACAATGTCTGACAAATTTTTGGAAGTTGTATATATGTTAAAGTCCAACACCAGAATTCACATGTCAGTTTCAATGCGCCATCTATGAAGATTTGATTATATATGTTAATCTCTAAGATTACTCTATATAATCTACATACTAACGCCATCTATGAAGATTTTGTGTTTATTAAGCATGTTTATATAAAGTTACCCGCTATGATGGAGTTGGCATCCACAGATTAATAATATTCAGAGACAGCTGCGCTGGGTTGGCCATTTCATAAGAACGCCTGAGACTAGAATCCCGAAGAAAATTCTTTACGCTGACTCAAGGGTAAGAGATTCATGTGGAAGTCAGAGAAAACGTTTCCCCTAAAAGACTCCCTAAAAGAGAACCTTCAAAGGACTAACACTATAGTAAATGCTGAAAAACACTGCAGAAGACAGACCTAGGTGGAGATTTACACTACACGAAGGCATGCAGGGTTCCACTGTCAACGGTTTCCCAATCCGTAAAAGCCCCAGAGTATGTGGTTCCCGGATTGGACTCTTTAGCTACATGAGGATCTACACCCGTTAAGGACAGTCTTTGTCGGATAAGAGGGACAGCCGATGATGATGATATTCTTCACCATAATTTTAGCATTCTTATCTCTAGTGTAACAATTGAATTCGAATATTTGCATTCTCCGTTTGTTGTCGGAGGTTTTGTGTGGCCCCCTATTAACAAGTTTTAATTAGGCATCCCGTGACGTCATACGACAACACCGGACAGCACACGGCCCAGCTTACGAGTACACCGGCGGGTGTAAATAAGGGAACAATCAACACAAGTAATCGAGCCAGTATTGGAATAGTTAATTCTTCCTTGTTTACCTTGCTCGTTACCCGGGTACCTGACATAACGCGTACACTGAGGGTTCACCCTAATTCGGTTTGTTCTGAAATAGCCCAAAAGTTTGGGATGAAGGGTTAAAGAAGAAGAAGAAATAAAACTGTTAATTGTTTGTTCACAATTTTTTTATTAATGAGTACATCAATTAATTAAAGATATATACGTAGTATGTCATTATTTATTGATTCTTGAACAATGCTGTAGAACAACAACAACAACAAACCATCACACCGTTTCCCCGCAGGGGTAGGAAGAGAGAATAAACCGCCACACAACTCAATCCTGACATACCTATCTAGCCTTCTCCACATTCATACAGCGAGTCATACACGCATGTCGATTCTTCCGGCTTCTGACATGACCAACCTTTAAATTTTATTAATTTCGTCATGCCATGTTTTCCTCGGTCTACCTCGACTCCGTACTCCATTTACATCGTTAACGTATACTTTTTTAACCATCCCTTTTTTCACCCATGCGCTCCGTATGTCCGAACCAACGCAGCAATCCTTTCATAATTTTGTTCATAATACCTTCTTTCGCTCTACATTATTTTCTTATGTCAGCATTTGAGATTCTGTTGTACATCGTTCTATCACACATACGTCTTAGGGACCTCATCTCTACCGCATTTATTCTGCTCTCATCTTTCTTCTGCCAGTTCCATGCTTCGCTTCCATACATAAGTGTTGGGACCAGAACTACATTGTGAAAGGCAATTTTCGCTTGATTGATGTAGAACTCCATATTGAATAAATCATACGAGTAAAAACTTATGTTTTCTAGAAGTTTTATTATACTTTATGTGAATGACATGTTTCGCCTCTCTAAGCTAACGTCATTTGAAGGCATTTGATAATGTCTTAGACGTAGAGTTTGTTACTGTTTTCCGAAACCAATTTTAATTCAAAAATGTGCATACTTTTCCACCGAATTATTTCTCTGACTCTAAATAAAACTATTTTACATAAAAATATAGTATGTAATTTGAAAACTTTACGATTTGGACAAAAACAAACCGATTATAAATACGCAACGTGGTATATCGTGGTATATTTATCCACTAGAGTGTACGTGGTGCGAAAACGATCCATGGTCTTCCGATAAACTTGTTCGGATGGACGATTATGTCGAACGTAAAATGGACGTTGTGGACAATAAGTTTGGCGAACCGAATTTTCAAATGATTTTCAATGTATGATGATTTGACATGATTTTCAAAATAAATTTGCACAATTTACAAGCGCTGTTCTAACGTCAGTCTATTCATGGTGAAATGGCGAAACGTATTGATCAACTCAACTGTCAACTGTCAAATTGACAGTCTGTAGAAACAATGTTGCTAGTTTAAAAACCAAACTTCTTAAAAAAAACATCCTGTACATATTATGTATAGGATGTTTTTTTTTAGAAGTTTTGAAGAAAGAATTTTTTAAATAGCAACATAGTTTCTACAGACTGTCAATTTAACAGTTGACAGTTGATTTGTTCATTTTGAATTTGTATACCGCAAAAAACATAATTTATAATTAAACACCCTCATGTTAGAGAGGGTTCAGAAAAGATTTCTGAGATATCTCTACATGAGGGAGTTTGGTAGCTATCCGTGGCTTTATCCCACTGCATTCCTCTTGGGTATGCGTGCACACGTACCCATTTCTTCAGACTTATCAGGGGATTCTTTGAGAATTCCGTCATCTTGTCTTCTCTATCCTCTTCCGTCATCTCTATCCATCTTTATGTTCCGGATGGCTATCTTCGACAGCGTCAGCACAGACTGTTTTATCTCCCAGCATGCAGAACCAACCTGCCTCTGGTGATGCCGGTGGGGAGAGCAATCAAACTGCTGAACATGATCGCTTCGGAGATCGATGTCTTTCATATTCGTGAAAGTACATTCAGAAGACAAATACTCTTGACTTTGGAGAGTATCTTGTATTCCTAATGTCGAACCATCTCTCATGCGTTCCTGGTATTATATATTTATTATGTTTTACCTGTTCTCAATAGATGCCTTAAACTTTAAAAAATGTTTGTAATGTCTTTTGAGAAAATAAACTGATTTGATTTGAAATGGAAAAATCTTATAAATTGTATTTATATGTAAAATAGGATTAAAGGAAAGCACCCTACTATTCTTTGTTTATTCAACTATGCGTAGGTACTTGCGTATATTCCTAATCCAGTCTGCGTGGGCTGCGATGGGATGCTCCATTCACGTTTGTTCCAAGTTATGGCGCACGAGAACTAAATCATGTGTGATGGATTACGAAACGCCATCAACGCCACGAAATGTAAACATTGTGAGATGGATGGATATGAGACAAAATAAATTAAATTATTTGTTCGAACAATACGAAATGAAACATTTTTATGACATTTTACGTTCAAAAATGACAGAGTAATCCCCTTATCAAATAAGATATTAAAAGATATATATAATGTAATCTATCTAAAGCATGTTGTATTTGGACAAATTCTTAGACACAAAATATTTTTTAAGGAAAAATTGTATCTCAATAGAGACGAAGATGTTAATTATTTGGAAACAGAATATGGTAGTCGAGGCGTTTACAGGACTTATGACCTGTCATTGGTTGGGTTAAGCGATCCCTTTATGTTAACAACATTCCCCATTCCGCCCTTCTTACGACACCACATTTGACAATTTTTTGGAACTTGTATATATGCTACTATTTTTAATAACTTCACATTGTTGTACACTAGCGCCATCTATTAAGATAATTTGTAAGCATTAAGCAGAAAATCTTTATTAATACAATGTGAAAGGCTTTTACGCAATTATCACATTGCTAGATAAAGCCTGGAGTGAAACCCCAATTTTTATGCTATTAACTTGTACCAGTTTTTTATAGAATTTGTTTTTTTGTATACAAATACTTGCTAACGAATACCATATTCTGTTTCCAAATAATTTACATCTTCGTCTCTATTGAGATACAATTAATCCTTAAAAAATGATTAACCCGCAATGGGTAAAAATCCAGTATTTGTCTACAAGTATTTGTATACAAAAAAAACAAATTCTACAAAATATTTTCAAACTCAATTTGTTCACATTATAAGAAGAAGGTCGAAACCTCATCCAATCTGATTTGTGACTGAAATAGAGCTGATTAATTTTACCTCGAGCAAGTAAGGCAACCAAATAGCTGTTCTATCATCATCCTTCTAAACTACCTCTATTACTTCCACCCTCCAATCCCAACCTAACCTAACTCCACCCCATTCCATCAGCCATAGCCTAATCACATCTAGCTGCGTGATTGCATCGTTAGCCAACGGGAAGGCTTTAAATTGAACCTTTCAAAATTGTATTCCAGAATAAAACAATTGACTTGAGCCCGTCAGCTTTTGTTTGTGCCATTGTTCTGGCGCCTGAACTATTTTCAAGATGAGTGAATTACCTAACTGGCTTTCCTTAAGCTGTTCTAAATTATGTTTATATAATTATGTAATATAATAAATGATCTTCTTCTTCTTCTTTTTCTTTTAAAAGATCTGACGATCTGTGACACAGATGTCATGTATCGTCGGATGATGAGGTTCAGCTGTCCCTCCATCTCATAGGCGGTCTTTCAGGTGGGCGGTGTCCTGAGGAGATTTCATAAGCGTCTGTATATGCGAGTCTGTCACCATCCATTCGGGCTACACGTTCCCTCCTAGTATCTTTTTCTGGATCTACTCCACTGAACGATATTCTTTATTTCGCAAGTTTTTCTTATGTCTGCGTTGCAGACACGATCTCGGAGAGTTTTTCCAGAAATTGATCTTAGGATCCTCATTTCCGATCTTCTTAGTAGTCCCTTATTATATATACATATAATTTATTATGTACGAGTATATACGAGTATAATATTTTCTTGTGATAATACAACAAGCTATCGATAATATGATCTGGAAACATTTAATATTCTCCTTGGATGAGCTCAATGACTTTAACACGATTAAATTCATGCTTCACATATATACATATGAAAATTACTAAAATACTTATTTATTTATTTCAACAGCCGTTGTTGAAAGCCACTGGTGGACAAAGGCCTCCCCCATACTTCTCCACGTATTCCTGTCTTGTGCCTTTTGTATCCAAACGCCAGCAATTCGCATTTCTAAAATACATATTAATATTTTGTTGTATAATACTTTTCATTTTAAAGCGCTAGGCAATCAAATCTTTCCAAGAAATAACATTAAAAGAAACACGCAATACGGTGTTCGCAAATTCTGTATAGCTGTAGGAACTTTGGAGCGACTCTGTGCAGCAATTTGGGACTTAAAATAAGCTATGGGCCCTTGCTATGTTGTACTGTGCGAAACGTATGAAGTTAGTTCTCAAAGTATCCCTGGATTGTAAATACCCCAAGATAATAGATTAAAAAAATGCTTACCTAGAAAGATCTTTCTAATCGAATATATATGTCATTATACTTACACAGTATACATTATAGTATTATATAATAATATGTAAATTATTGAAATGATTAAAAATCCACATGATATTTTATGTATATATGTATTCATATAAAAAGAAAGGTGTTTGTCAATTCTTGATATTAGTGGAATGTATTATAAAAATATAATTGGCTTTTATATTGTAACTTAAGCAGTGTAAATTTAATTATTTCTAAAGAACACCGCTACTTACGTGCACATTTTAACATGGGTATTTCTGTAAAAAATACATTCTCTCTGTAATACCAAAAATAAAAATTCAAGTCGGGTCTTCTCTTTGTACTTTGCGCACGCCACGCTACGGTTTTGTTGATACCAGCAAAACACTTATCTGAGCTTTTTGTATGAATAAACTAGCTTTTACGTATCGTAACTTTTGTACCTACACATTTTTCTTATTTGCTTTTGTTGTATACGAACACTTAGAGACTTGCTCGAGTATTCAGATGTGTTCACGTATCATAGCAACAGCACCAAATAAGGAGGGATTAAGTACATTAAAGTTTTAGGCATTGGGAATTCGAAAGTTACCTTTAACTAAAAACAAAACTTCTCTATATTTAATATTTATATGTACCAAACATAATATATTTTTATTCGAGTAATAATTTGTTTTAAGAAGATAATAATATTCAATCGCTGCTTTTTTGTATTGGCCAATAAATTATAATCATGTCTTCTTCAATTGTATAAATTTTCCCTTAGATGTTTAATATGTTTACTAGTCACACCAAAGTTAAACTGTTGATATTAGGTTTAAGGTTTTACAACATTACTGAAATATATATGTTTCGTATTATCGAATCAAAAAAACATCTTCTCTTCAAGCCATTTTCCAATTATTTTAGGTCGGCTCTCCTAATAGAACTTCGCCAAAACTTCTGGGTTTTGGGCCCATTCCGCTGTCGGTATGTGGTATCTTAGTATATAAAAAATACATAACATTTATATTTAACACATTTGCTCGTGATATAAGTGCTAGGGAGTGTGACAAATTGATACAGTTTAAAAAAATTCTTCATTCTAATAGAAGCAACGTAGGGAGAGACTATACTAAAACTGCTTTAATCCTCTAAAATGGATAAGCAAAGACGTAGAAAGAATCCATTATCCTTAACGTAACCTTATCGCGAAAATATAAAGGCTTTAGGACGTGGGTGAATTTAAATAGGATAAAGATGCTGGAACCAAAAAGGATTTAAGGTAACAGATCTAATCTTAAAATATGTTAAGATTATTTTTAGCTCCACCTTACCAAAGCTATCGACAGTATTCGGTTGAAGGATCTTCTGAACACTTTATCTATAAAAATGGTACATCCATCACTCACTTACGTCGTGAGAGAGATTAACTGGATGGCAATTCAAAAATCAGAGCAAATGGGAAATTTGCTAAGCCCATAATAATATCTGTTGGCGCCAGACAAGACAGACAAAAATGGGCCTTAGCCCATTGCCATTTTACTGCATAATCATTAACTGCAACATTATTTTAGAGGTTGCATCTCTCAATATTAGGTACACTTATAATAACGAAGCGGTAGGAATTATCTGCTATGCTGACGGCGCTATAATCATAGCTGAAAATAAAAATGTTGTTTGATGTTTGAATGAAAAAATAAATAAAAAAAGAGTTTGATGAATCCTGTAAAAGTACAACATGATTATCTTTATACCAAAAGCAAAGTATGCAATACTCTACTAAGATTAACTAGAGTGCAAAATCCCAGTACGCGACAAGCCAATTAAATAAGTAACCAGGTTGAACTTGACATTGAACTGTTCAGTTCTTTAAGTTGACTAAGAGGTATCAAATGGAGGAGTATTCATATGAGAACAGAGAATTAAGTACAAACCCGTAATTCCTGTGGGCGACCTGTCCTTACATATGGCATTGAGGCGAGGGCGGACACTGTCAAGAACAATAGTATGTAAAACAAAGGAAATAAGAAAACCGTGTGCTATTGCTGGGAGACTCTACGTGATCGTGTAAAGAATAATACAATCCGATAGATTTGCGAGGTTCAAAAGGTGATCAGAGGGGGGCGACTATGTCGATGGTACTGGTACCAACGTGTCCAGAGAATGAATCCTTCAAAAATTCCATACATAACTCTGCGTAGATTACCAGATGGACAGCGTCCACCAATGAAACCCCCAAAACGATGAAGAGTGAGCTGGATTTTGGCATCACAAGAAGAAAATCCTGTAACTACATATACTTAAGTCTACAGCAAAGTGAAGCACAACAAGGTTTTTAGCTCTGAATATAAAAATAAAATTTATATTTATACCACGCTATTTTTTTTATCGAACAAACCGGTTTGTTCCCGCCGGAGCTCTGTCGGGAAAAAGAAATTCTGTTTACATAATAGTATTAATGTACGAAATACACTTATTCGAAATATTTCTAAAACGAAATATTTCTTTAGCTGGCACAAAAATTTGTTGACAGTTAGAAGCAACTCGCACAATAAAAACATCTTAGTATTTACCTATTTCATAGCAATATAGTGAAAAGGGCATTTTCCCCTAAAGATTCAGAAGATAATTAAATAAGAAGATAATCAAATAAGAAAATCAAGAAGATAATCATATTTCGTTGCATGATAATCTACGAAGAACACCCTTATTCAAATGGCTGTAGATCGGTCACACCCAGCCTGCATCACTCAGGGCAGTGACTCTTCCACTATGGGAGGAAAGAGGAAGCGAGGCAGACCTAGAGCAATTTGGAGAAGAACCCTGTAAGACGAGGTTAAAGCGGCAGGCCTCACTTGGGATGAGGCATCAGGCATGCGATAGAGTCGGGTGGAGAAGGTTCCTTGAGGCCCTATGCACCACGGAGGTGTGACAGGACAGGAAGAAGAAGAAGACACCCCTATCTATCTCATTTCGATAAGATCGTGTTTAGCTGTAACTATGAGAACATATGGAAGTCTATCATTTTATGAATGATGATTTTCATCTTCAACTAAACAAAGAAATCTTAGCAAACATTTCCAATTTAATTTCCATTTCTATTTAATTATCGAAGTTGTCTTAATTCAACTTCTGTTGACAACATCAAAATATATTGAGATCATAATTCAATCTGTCGCCAACTTATAATAATTACTCTGATTGAATTAAGTACCATCACCCAGGCCATTAGGGTGTCAAGGA
Source organism: Lepidostoma basale (assembly GCA_022606425.2). Lineage (NCBI taxonomy): Eukaryota > Metazoa > Arthropoda > Insecta > Trichoptera > Lepidostomatidae > Lepidostoma > Lepidostoma basale. Next base: position 2,125,432 of record JAHDVF020001522.1, read on the forward strand.
ATCGGAAACTTCCGAGGATAATTAGTTATTAAAGTATTAATTTTTCCGCCAAAGAACGTGACAATATATTTTTCTCAAATTTACGGGATACGAAACCACGATTCATAAAATCATGTTCGAATTATATTTCAACATATTATTAACGGTAATCAAATAATGTAGTATAAATCACATTATTTTGAAGTACTTTTATTAACTTGACCATTCAACCGTTTTAAATGTTATCTATTGTTTCTTGAATAATGATTTGAAACTTCATGAACTGATGAAAAAGGTCGTTCTCTAGAAGTTTTATTATAGATTAAAGTAATGACATGTTTTGCCTATATAAGGCATTATCAAACATTTGGTAATGTCTTAGGAAAGCGAAACATTTTATTCCCATAAACTATAATAAAACTACTAGAAAACAGACGTTTTCATTCGTATAGTAAGTGTTTCTAGTTGCTCGTAACATCAAATGATGCCAAAATAGATTGGTGAAACACTTTCGTGACAATCTCATGAATTGATTTTATTGTGATACGTATAATAACAGTATTTCAAAATTAAAACATTTTATAATGTTGAAGTATCATAAAAAAGGAAAAAACTTACGGTATATTTTTTCTTTAAAGTACCGTTGAAAAATTGATTACCTGCGCTAAATAAAATAGACAATTACAAAATAAAAAATATTAAAAACATCTGATTTTAAAAACACGTCAATAATTTATTACAATGCTCAATAGAGAACAAAATAAAATTAGATAAGAAAAACCCTATAAATTTGAAAGCTTCATAACATTTTCATCAATTAAAATCATACATAATTATTTTAAAATGTTGAAAGTAAATAAAAAAAAAACGTATATTTTAGGTTTTTAGTTTTGGAGATGTTCCAATATCCGTTTTATTTTCTCTTTATAAAGAAGTACGTATAATGGCTGAAAAGTACCTTCTTCACGTGTCGTAAGCACAAAGGACTTATCAGTAAGGATCTCTCGAGCATCTGAAAGCCCTAAAAGCAGTGACCCGAGATAAACGGCGCCGAGAGAAATAGTGCAGAACACTGTTCCAGATTCTGATCCCGTTGGCCCTCAAAAATATTGTGAAGGAGACTAATGCCTGCCCCTACTGGATACAATTACTCAACTTTCAATCCTTCATTTCACGATTTTTAAATTTTTAACGAAAACAGCAAATGTATTAATTTTTAACGAAAATGCTGTTTTCGTTGCCAAATAACGCTATGATATTGTGATTTCGCAATAATAATCTTAATCTGAAACTCCGACAAATAATGGGAACTTACTAACTAACCATCGCCCCGTCTCACCGAAGGTGGGGGCAGAATGATTGGACAGACACACTTTTCATTCCTGAAATACTTCTCTCGATTCCTCAATATTCATACATCGATTACTCCGAGACCTCACATTCCGATATTCAATGCTTGATTTATTTAATCGTGCCACATTTTCCTCGCTCTTCTTCTATTACTTCCACCGTTAACAAATACTTTTTTATTATTCGTACTTCAGTCATTATTTTTCACCAGTCCAAACCATTTTTATGATCCTTTCATTATTTTTCATTCACAACACTTTAATTCACTCTACACTTATTATATTTTCATTCGACACTCTATCATACACAGATTTTTTAAACATTTGTCTGAGAGATCCAATTTCTACTGCATTTGTTTTATTTTCATCTTTCGCCAGGTCGACGAATGTAGAGGAAGTTCGAGAGGTATAAAAGTACAGAGCAATATGGCGGTCCTTCCTATCTGCCTACCCCTAGTTAGTGAATGAATGCTTTGCTTTAAGTTTGAAATGTTTTTTTTTACATTTTTATGCATGCAGCTGTATAAGAAGAAGCACTCAGTTATTTATATCTCACCTAGCTCCGCAGCCTTGACATTTCCCTCTATCCCGACTGGCGATAAAGCGGGATAACCGATGAAGATTAAGTGCGCGGAAAAGTAAACAAGAAGGGAACGAAAGCAATTTTAAATAATTCCGAAAAAAGGTCAGATTATTAAGACAGATTTCCTTCAAAGCGGAGATTTTCCCCAATCTAAATAAAATTATACGCCATCTCCGAACCGTTCCGATTCGGGAAATCCTCGTTTATCGTTGAAACGCTCAGATGAGAGTGCAGATCATATCCGGTGGATGCAGTATTGTGCTTGCTCATCTCGTGCAAAGAAGATCACAACCGTTGTGTGAATGGATTCCATTAGAGTGTGAATCGTGAATTTCCAGAATATCCAAATTCTACAAAGAAACATTATACACAAATAAAATGTTAACAATGTGCAATTTTATTTGTTTACCCCTAACTGAAATCCGTTCAGTCGTGCAGCGGATAATGGATTTCTTTATGTATATTTGAACATCAACACATATTGCGCGGCTGACTCCATTTGCACTTTAAAAAAATTGGCTCAAACTGAAGTTGACTACATTTTCAGTTCGTATTTAAAAAACCCTTTCAATATAGTTCGTTTATACTAAATTATACGTAATATTATTATGACTGACCAAGGTCATTTTTTTGGACTACAAATGAAGTTAATCGCATAATATGGGTAAAAGAAATTAATGAAGTTTGGATGAAAACATTTGAGGATAGAAAATAATGAAAGTAAAAATTAACTCACAAACAATTGTATATTTATTTATTGTTTTTTTTACATATTAAATAATTAATAAAAATGAAAACGTATGTTTTCTAGATTTTTTATAATATTTTATTGTAATGACATGTTTCGCTTTTCTAGTACACAATGAAATGTCAATTAATATTCGTCTTTCTAAAGCATTAACTAATTCAACATTTGAAAGAAATTAGAAAAGGCAAATATGTCATTCCTATTAAATATAATGTAACTTCTAGAAAACGGACGTTTACATTCATATTAATTAACCGCATAAACTGTTAACACAAGATAGATTTTCAATGAGTTAAATGGTTGAATTTAAAAGACCCTCCAATAATAATTAGACAAATAGCTAATGAGGTAAATAACCTTAATAAAACAAAATCAATAGCAACCGAAAAAATATGGAATCACAAAAAGGGAACCAACCCAAAGTCCCATTTTCTGATGACTATCAATTGACGTACAGTTAATTTACATTGAAAATTGCACATTTAAAAAGAATATGCAAGTTATAAACGGTTTGAAACATTCAATTCTATTTCAATAATCTTTTTAAGTTTATTGCTTATACGTTTTACCTCTTATATCAATAGTGGGCACACATTCTGGGTATATAATACACAAATTTCTATAATGATGCTCTTAATTCAGAGTAAGGAACTGGGAATATTATTTCCAACTAACTACGCTTTGGCTTAAATCCTGAGCATTTTGTTATTTAATACTTTGGTTCAAAAACAAAAAGCCCTTAGGACCCATCGCAGATCATGTGCGAAGGTGGGAAAAGCGAATTCTATCTATTGATCCTTCCTACACTCCATCCTATTAACCCTTCGACACCTGTTTTCAGGGATGACAATTATGAAAATGGGTGTTTTTGTTTAATATTTAATTTTATTTATAAAACTTAAAAACATTTAATCTATAAATCAAATGTGAGATTTTAATTTAAAGACCTTCATGCTTCTTGGTATAAGATGAATTTGTAAAACTTGTTCATTTGAATTTGTAAAAAAATAATATATGAAATAAAACGATGTTTTAAAATAATTCCACTCGCACTTCCACATTTGGTTTGTTTCATTGCAGCATTGATAGACTAATGACACTGGCGAAACCGGTCGCTGTGGAAATAAAAATTAGAGTGGAAAAACTATTGAAAAACATCGTTTTAATTATATTATTTTTCAAAATTAACTTCCACCAAGAGGTTTCAATAAAGTCATGAGATTATCTTGACAATAAGCAATTGGCAAAATCAAATTAATCAATTACTAATTGTCGGCCATGTTTGAAGTAGGAACAATCGACGAGCGTGCGTGTCACTGTATGTGAATACGAGTATATAATAGAAGAGACGCGAGTGTTATGTCAGCAAGAACAGTGTGGCGGTCCATCCTCTCTGCCCACCTGTTAGTTTATTATCATATCAATCATATCATTTATTGTTTATTATGTTATCAAAATTTATAAAATCTGCAACTTGATTTACGTGAAAGGTTTGTTGGCGTAGAAAAATAAAATGTAAAAAGTGAGTTGTATACAAATCTGTTAGGCGCTCAACAGCGAGGGATTAGAACCAAAAAAATGACCTCTCATTCAGAGTAAAATTGTACAAGCTGCCACAAAAATCTATGCCTCTGGGATGAATAAATAACATTAACAAGTTTTACTTATTATATAAACGTGCCTGCAAGAGATTACCCCTAAACAGCAGCACACTTTGTAAGCCATAGATTTATTATTTCAACCTCCAGCCAAGCCCCCGCCCCCCAGCTTCGCTAAGGGCGCCGCCCTTGCCGCACGGACCCGCCGCCGCCCACCTGCATTTCGAGGGATTCCCCGTGACACCCTTTGAGCATCTTTTTTATTTTTATTTTTATTATGGTAGTAAATTATTGGGGTCATTTATTTTGAATTTCGTCTTTACGGTGGACAAATATTAAGCTTGAATTCAATAATTTAGAACCACGTAACTCCAATTATTTTCGATTTAATAAACATTATATTCGATATAACCTAATCTACTTTATTACTTATCTAGCTATATTCACTTATTTTTCTTAATTTAAGGCTATACTGCCTATATTGAGTCTTTGTCTCAATTATTCTTCGCCTCCAACTCCTCTTGTCCTCCGCTTCGACCCTCCAATCTGACACTCCTAACAATTTCGCCCCATCTCTCTCAACTTCATCCTCCCATCGCAGCTTTGGTGGTCCAATTGGTCTTCTACCACCTGGGTGTCACTCCAGCATCCTTTTTGTGGTTCGCCATGACGACATCCTCTTGCTCGATGCACGTGACCGGCCCATCTTAGACTATTCAGTCTGACCTAGCTAAATTCACAACAGAATTAAATTGAAACCAATTTTTTTTCTATAACCCATACATTTCGATATTTTTCTTTTTGTCAATGCAAATGAGCTTATCTCTCTTATTGACATTGTGGTGGAAGGTTTGGCCGACTTTATGTCGTTTCCGGGGGCGCCGGGTACAATAACACCGAACGTAGGGGGACTTTCTCTCCCCCCTCCCTACATTATAATTTCTTCAAGTTGAGGACATTTTAATGATTGGATTGAACAATAATTTTCACCAATGGCAAAAATCTAAAATAGTGTGTATTTATTAATGAAAATGTCTATTTTCTTATATTTTTAACACATAATTTTATCGCAATATAATAATATTTGACTTCCATAAAATATAATCAAACATCTAGAAAACCGACTTATCCATCAATATTTAATAAAAATAAAACGCTTTGCTATTAATACCTTAGTTTTTCTCTAAGGAATTTTCTGATATAATATATTATTTATTCTTTCTTGAACAATGATATAAAACTCCATATCAAATCAAATGATTTTACTGAAATCTCTTGATGGAAGTTCATTTTAAATAATAATTAAATAAAACGATGTTTTTTAACTACTTCCACTTTTGTCTTTATTTAGACAGCGACCGGTTTCGCCAGGCATTGTTGTCGCTGGCATCGACAGACCAGTCTGTCGATGCCAGCGAGCCTGGCGAAACCGGTCGCTGTCTAAATAAAGACAAAAGTGGAAGTAGTTAAAAAACATCGTTTTATTTAATTATTATCCATATCAAATAATTAATACGAATTAAAACGTCCGTTTTCTAGAAGTTTTATAATATTTTATGGGAATGACATGTTTCGCCCTTTTAAGGCATTATCAAATGCTAAATTAATTAATTAATCATTTGATAATACCTTAACCCTTAACGTACCTTATTTATGTCATCTTGTAGGGAATTTCATTAGGAATAGATCGATATCTATAACATACATGGATTATTTGAAAAACATATCATTATTAATTTTTTTCTGGAACCATGCGATTTCTGATATGTAATGCGTCACAACATACGAACGACTAAACATCAGGTATAAACTTGTCTGCGCGCCGCGGCCGGCGGGGCGAAGATAAAGGCACCTAGGCAAAATGTATAGTACGTTCAAGACAACGAGTACGTATTAATATTTGTCCCTTTTGGTAAAGTGTTAATATTTTCACAGTTCTGATATTATTAAGTTGCGTCCTGCGTTTCCGTCTACAGTCGGTATTATTACGTACATATTGAAAAAGCCAAAGATATAATTTATAATACGTTCAAAACAGCGAGTAAGTATTTGTCACTTTTGATAAAGTTGTAAATATTAGCAAAACAAATTCTACCTTAACACGAATGAAGGTGAGGGCAGTCTTAGAAAATATTTTTTTTTGGGATGAAGGAAGTAATTTTTTGCTTTTTTTTTATTACGAAATATTGAGAACACTTCAATGGAGAATTAGAATTTTTTTATAATATTAGGGTCCATAGGTTTTAAGAAAATCAACTTTAAATTGGCAGTGGAAACTCAATTTACCACATGGCAACGCGACGGTTAAAAGGGCGAAACATGTCATTCCCATAAAATATAATGAAACTTCTAAAAAACTGCCGTTTTCATTCGTATTAATTATTAAAATATTATCGTTATTTTTATTTATACCAAATAAAGTTACGTGTAAAAATTTCACGTCTGCACATTTCTAAACTTTTCTGCTATTAGCAGACATTCAGTTTCAAATGAGTTTTAAATACGTTGAGCATTTGTTAAACCCTTTCGAAGTTACTTTAGCAATTTAAGTACTTCGGATTCTGGGTATTATTTTACTTGGAAAACGATTTGGAACTCCATCTTACAGTTAGGCGGTAAAGCTCAATATTCTTTGATACGGTTCTATAAGTTCTACATTGTGTACCGGTGTGCCGTAGACTTACTCATTATCTTAAGTGTTTGCGGTTGTATATACATTTTAATTTAATTTCTTTTGAAGAAAAAAAATCGTTGAAGAGATTTTATACAATATTTCGGTAAGCGTCGAATACGTAATATGAATAATTAAATAAATATATAATGCTAATACACAAGATAATTCAATGTCAATGATTAATTGCTCCACATTTCGTACTGGACGGTCGTGTTTAAGTTGCTCCGAGTAAAAATATTAATTTTAATAGTCTTTTATATAGTTTAATTTCAGTTTCGGTGATGTGCTAAAGTGTAGTGCGTGTTTCAATCATTAGATTCAATTTGTGTGTGTGTTTTACGACAAAAAAGTGTATTTAATTTTTTATAACTACAACGAACCGTGTACTTGAACTTCACAAGACGACATTTTGTCACATCATTTTACAACCTTATTACCTGCTGTCCCAGCCGCATTCCGTCAAAAGGTCTCGCGACGTTGCCAAACAACCGAAATGGCATCGATGTCTTCAATAGAGCGCGTGAAGGATGTGTTAGATCTTCAAACATTTATTAACAATACACTATCCCTCACAAACATTCTTAGTAAAGACCAAAAATCTTCCATCATCGATGCCGTACAAAAGATGGTGATGCACATAACAAGTGTGTGCGAAAAATCGTCTACAGCTTATGAAAAGGATGAATCGCTGGATGTAAAATCATCTCTCAACTCAATTGCCAATGACATAGAAAATATAAAAAAAATGCTTATCAACAGAAACACTTATGCAGAGACGGCTGGTAAGCCCTCTCATCAAGAGACCAAACTGATCCCGATAATTTGACCTTTCCTCCACTCATCACCACCAATAAATCTCCGGCCATCCCTCCAAGACCCGCTGTAATGGTATTCTCCAATGAACCAAAAACTGCAATCACACTGGAGACCCTGAAAAGGGCAATAAATCCTGCTTCTATTGGAGTTCGGGTGACGGGAGTGCGAGAAATGAAAAATGGAGGTATAGTAGTGCACCCCTACACTGAAGCCGAAGCATCCCTGCTTGCCAACTCCACCGCCCTGGCAAACGCTGGACTCAAAGCTACTGTGCCGCAACATCGCCAGCCCAGGATCGCCATTAGAGGTCTGTCGCAGGACATGGACTCGAACACCATCATCGATGCTATCCATCACCAATCATCGTCCGAAACCGGCCTAACCATAAGTGACCTTAAAAATAAAATAAAATTCTCCCACAAGTCTGGTCCTCGTACGGGCAACTGCACGCACATATACAGTGTGCCACCTAAGGTATGTCATGCGCTAGTTGCCAAGAAAAACCTAGCCATAGATTGGCAACTCCACGGAATTCGTGATTGGATCGACAACGTGAAGTGCAACAAGTGCCACCTGTATGGTCATCACATGAAGAATTGCACAGCTGACCAACCTACTTGCCATCACTGCGCCCAACTTGGTCACAACCGAGACACATGTACAAAAAAAGACAGAAATCCTCAATGTGCTACATGCTCTTTTTTCCGTAAAACAGCTTGTCATGTCACTGGCTCCCCTGAATGTCCTGCGCGTCAAGCTGCAGACAAACGAGAGCTATCAAAAATTAATTTTTTTTGATAAATCCTACCGGTCTTGAGGAGGAGATCTGCTTTAACGCCTACTATCAAAATGTCAGAGGACTTAATACGAAAATCAGTACTTTGCAAGAAAATATACTTATTACTCAGTATGATATAATATTCCTGACCGAAACTTGGCTAAAAAGCGGTCTCTCCTCATCAGAGCTGGGGCTATTTGGCTATAACATTTACCGTTGCGATAGAGCAAACGACTCTAGGGGAGGCGGTGTCATGATATGCGTAAAAAACACATACCCATGTCTCGTACTGGAGATGCATAATGAGGATTATGAACTTATAATACTTAGTATCACAGTCGGTTCGAAAAAGATCACCGTCGGTTGTGTGTACATACCCCCATCTTCCTCCTTAGTGATTTATCAATCATGCACATTAGTCGTAGATAAAGCACTGCAAAACAAACACGACTCCTCGGTTATGTGCGGTGACTTCAACCTCCCAAACACATCTTGGTCAAATGACGACAAAGGTGCCACAATATCCGGACAGCAATCAACCCAAGCAACACTCATATCTAATTTCTTTGCCTATATGAACATGTTCCAATTAAATTTCGTTCCCAACATTCTTCGATCATATCTTGACTTGATCTTTAGTAACATGCCTTCAATCCAAGTGCACGAAGCTGACGAAATACTTGTGCCAATAGATAAATATCACCCACCCCTTTCTTTTATATTTCGAACATCATCTAAAATTGAATGTCTTAGCTCAAAAAACACTTCTTATAAAAAATATACCGATGGTAATTATTTCGAAATGAATAAGTTCCTCGAACAAGTAGATTGGAATTCCCACTTCAAAACAGATGATATTAATGAAAGCCTTCTATATTTTAATTCTATCCTCACCCAGGCTGTTGAAAAATTTATTCCTACTAGGATTTTCTCTCCACCTAAATTTCCCAAATGGTTCAATTCAAAACTTAAAACATTAATATTCGAGAAAAAAAAAGTCCACAAATTGTACAAATCTACTGGTCGTTTAACTTATTATAAACAATTTTCTCATCTTCGATCGCAATGTAAAATTGAATCCATGTTATGTCATAATTCCTATATAGAGGAAACAGAAAAAACATTAAAATCTAATCCTAAAAAGTTTTGGCACTATGTTGCCGAAAAAAGAACCGACAATAATCTACCCTCAAATATGTTTCTTAATGATACTAAAGCATCCAATGGTCAAGATATATCCAACCTTCTTGCATCTCATTTTTCTTCTGTGTATTCCATCAATACAAACAACCATAACCGTGTAATAAACTATAATAAAACAGTTGACTTAAACCACCTTCAGTTACAACCCTCTGATGTTCTCATCAAATTAAACTCACTCAAAGGTAAATCCTGCTCAGGACCGGATTTGATTCCCGAAATAATTCTCAAAAAATGTAAAAGCACTCTATGTAATCCTCTCTGTACTTTGTTCAATTACTCTCTCACAAGCGGAACATTTCCCGACAAATGGAAGCTATCTTATATTCAACCCATATTCAAAACTGGCAACAAAGCGGATATCCAAAACTATCGACCTATTTCTATCTTGTCACATATCCCGAAATTATTTGAATCTATTGTAACGGCCAAAATAACACCACTTTTCACTCACATTCTTATCAATCAACAACACGGCTTCAGATCCAAGAAATCGACAACAACAAATCTCCTTTCTTTTACTGATAATATCGTAAAAGGTCTTGAACAAAGTCAACAACTTGATGTAATTTACACTGACTTTTCCAAGGCCTTCGATACAGTCAATCACCATATTCTTCTCTCTAAATTACATGCGCTCGGTATAAGAGATCCATTTCTTTCACTTATCAAATCTTACCTCAACAACAGAAAACAAATTGTACGAATCAACAACTTCCTGTCTAATCCTATAATTGTAACTTCTGGCGTACCTCAAGGAGCCCACCTTGCTCCCTTACTATTTAATCTATTTATTAATGATGTACATGAGTCAATTAATAATTCCTCATTCTGGTTATTTGTGGATGACAACAAAATTCTTAAAGTCATAAATACTTCCGAAGATTGTCTACTTCTTCAAGCTGACTTAATCTCATTTTATGAGTGGTGTGTACATAATGACCTGAAATTAAACACAAGCAAATGTAAAATTATGAGATTTTTTCGGAAAAATGTTCCAATTAACTACCCTTACAGCATTGACAATATACAGCTCTCAAGTGAAACCTGCATACGCGACCTAGGAATTACACTAGACTCCAAATTATCTTTCACCGCACATATTGAGTTAGCTGTCAACAAATCCTATAAACTTCTTGGCTTTATTAATAGAATTTCTTCCGACTTCAAAAACATATCCACTCTTAAATCACTCTATTGTGCCTTAGTTCGTCCTCACTTAGAATATGCATCAGTAGTCTGGTCTCCATACTATGAAATTCACATCTCCAATATTGAGTCCGTACAGCATCGTTTTCTTAGGAAAATTGGTCGAATGCTAAGACTTGATAGAGAAGACTATTCCTACTCCGACCTGGAAACACTACTGAATATTTCACCACTAGTTAATCGCAGAAGTAATTATGACTTAATCTCCTTTTTCAAAATTATAAACTCACACTTTGATGCACCCTGTCTACTCGACAGTATAAAATTTAATATACCAACCCGAAATTTAAGGAATTTTAAACTTTTCCGCGAAAATCTACATAAAACCAACTATGGATATAATGCACCTATACCGAGAATGACTAGACTGGCAAATTCTTGTCATGATTTAGATTTTTTTGGAATAAATCTAAATTCCTTTATTTCTTCACTTAAAAAGTATCGACCTCTACCAAACCCTTAATTTATTTTTATTTTTAAACTAGTTCATAGTATTAATGAACGTGATTTTTCGAACCTTCTGTTTCTATGTCGATTTGAATGAGTCCTTTGTAATCTTTTTGTAGACCTTAAATAATCTATATACCTACCTGTAGTCTTAGTTTTATAATTGTACTTCTCCGTTAATAATCCTATACCTGTATTCTTAATTTTAACTATGTCCTATCTTTAATACCTGTATTCTCATTTATAATAGTGTCCTTTTCATCAAAAACCTATTACAATACTTACCTGCATAGACGCACAGACTTAACTCGTCTTAGGCTTAATTTTTACCGTTGCTCTTAAAATGTTCATAGATTTAAGTAAATTGTCTGTAAGAAAATAATGTATTGGAAATTATTCCGTTTATAACAATAAATAAAATAAAAAAATAAAAATTAATTATTTGTGGGAAAATCAAAGATAAAATTCAAACTCGCAGTCCTCTGTCTGATGGCAAAAGCTTTAAGGGTTAAATTATACCAAGTAGATACTTTAAACAAAAGTTTTGCGAAAGACACTTATCTCCAGAAGGTATTATCCCCAACTATGAGTGCATTTTGGTTTTAAATCCACAATCAGCTTTTTGAATTATATGGAGTTGTCGTAAAACTTTGTGTAGGTAAAATTATTATTAAAATATTTTTTTATATTCCGATCGAATCCATGCATTATACTTTAAATTATATAATTTTTCAAGCAATAGCTCTTACTAACTTCGTGAATAAATGCTACATTATTTTGAATGGTATTTTTTAATGTGAATTCTAAGTTACGATAATAATATTTTTTAAGAACGATGACCGGTATTTTTAGTGGAGACAAATGTGGTTGCCACATTATAACTAAAAACATTTTCTCTTGATATTTATGAACATTTAGAAGGTTATTGCAATGAGGTTGACGTTGCCGATTATAGGTTGTTTTGTTGTCGATTTCTTACATAATCAGTAGTTTTAGATTTTTGAGAGCTTTAAAAACATGTTGCGAGTATTCTGGTCTTTCATATATTATTACGCTTAATAACTCAATACGATTTTTTTTACTTTTAAATAATAATATAGAGCTGATAATATTTTATTATATTAAAAAAAAATTAAATGCCATGTTTGTTTGTTTTTATTTCAACCCTAGGGATTGGTTTGCAGCAAAGTATATTCACGCACAAGACAGGGAAGAATAGAGGAAATTGCTGCAAACCAATCCCAGGATTCAAACTAGAGAGAGAGATATTCACATACTCACTGGTCTTGGGATGCCACTTGGGCCTTTGTAATTTTATAGTTTCCCGTTGCTTTCCACATTTGTATATATTAGGTTATTTGAAACCAATTAATTTTTACGACTTTTTATATAAATTGATTATCAAGGCAATTAATAGGTAGCTATGCTATCGCCATTTTATTGTCACGTGAATTCTACACCAGACAAAGATAATGTTGAGAATCATACATCCATCGCCTGGAATCGAACCCGGGACCTTCGGTGTAATTCGGTGTAATTCGGGGACCTTCGGTGCCACTTTGCAATGAAGGTCGTCTTATTAAATCTTCTATATTCCAAGTTCGAAAATAAATGATTCCCTTAAGTACACGATTGTAATGTCAATATTATTCCGTAATTGCTTGTCTCAGGACAGTTGAGAACAAATCTTTAATTACATTACGTAAAGAAGAACAATCATTGTTTTGATTTTTAATTGGTTTAGGAACTCCAATGGGATTTGTTCGCTATTCGAGAGGACCTATTTGAATATTTTGTTTAGTAGTTAGCGTCCTTTGATCCGAAATGTAATCGAAGGTGACTTTTATATCTCTCTCGAGCAAATTCTTCTCAACATAATTTGTTGCTGCCATTTCTTTATTGTTTCCATTCCGTGACAATGACTCAATCTGTGATATTAAAACGTTTGGCGTAATTATACCAGGCCGAATGAGGTGAATATATATAATCTAATATAAATATCAGCGTTTTAAGAAATATTTGGGCCTACAGGACACTCTTAACTTGGTAATCGAATTAAATACGATTCACGTGTTTCTAATATACGATATATTTAACTTTACTTGTGCATATAGTAGATCCAAGTTCCCCCTGATGTCTTTAACAACGATATTGCGTGTATATTATAAAACAATTAAAAGTGATTAAAAAAGCTTAAAGCATGCTATAGCATGCTATAGGCCGTCTGTCGTCCTTGATTGTTTGTACGGCAGGATATTAGGGGAATGGTGTCGAGTCCACCGTTCTCATGGTAAACATTTGATAAAAAAAACTTAAATGGTCACATGTGCCATCAGTTTCGGTCCCCATCCCCGGAGCTTTCACTTCAAGAGCTTTATTTCACCCGATCGTGCTTTCCAAAGCTCGGTTTATCTCCCGCATACTCTCTTGATGATAATTCTGTGTACCCCTTAATGCTGGGGAAATGCTTTTTCTTTGAATTTTCCGACTGAATAAAACGTATTTACTTGCTCAATAATAGTACCCAGATGAGCACACAGCTTTTATTACGCGAAAATATATATAAGAAAGATACATACAATTCATGCTGTATAAAGATAAATAAAAGAGTGAGCAATCATGGTGTTGATATTTTTGACGTTAATAGAAACGTATGATACATTTCTTCTTTTGGTTTTAAGTAGAGGATAAATAGTGCTTTATCTTATCAGGTTTAATATGAAAAAACTATTAATTAAAATGGCCATAAGATGAATTAAATTGTAGTTTAAAAATTGCAAATGATTATCCTATCACAAAATCAAGAAGACATATTTTTTAAATTTATTTTTTCACCCCCTACAAGACTTCAGCTAGCTTCAACTGGGGGCGGTACCACTACATTACCCTATACTTTACTTAGCAAGAGAAGTAGTCTTACTCTAAATGGCGCCAGTATAGAAAGAGTTTTGGAGAGAGAAATATTAAAATATCTTGGCAGTGTTATAACAGACAAAAATGATCCCGAAAAAGAAGTGAGGTGCAGAGTTTACGAGAGCCGCATTCAATAATATGAGATCATTATTCTGCAACGACAACATCAACTTAAAATTGAGACAGAGGATGGTCAAGTGCTATATTTGGTCCATATTTCTATACGGAGTGGACACCTGGACCCTCAAAGTGAATACAAAAAACCACACTTGAAATGTGACTCCCTCGCAGATTGTTGCGGATCTCATGGACTGCCATGGTCACCAAAAATGAGATGGTACATAGACCTAGGAGTGGGAAGAGAATTGTTGTCTGATGTGAAGTCTAGAAAGATGGCATATTTATGACATTTTCCACAACGTGAAATACGATCTGCTGCACTTCATCATGAAAGAGAAGATTGAGTGTAGGGGCGGTGTGGGAAGACCCCAGATGTCCTGGCTCGAGAAAATCAAGGAGTGGTCCAGAATTCCGAGGGTGGGGGAGTTGTTCCGTCTGGCGCAGGACATAGAGGCCCTATGTCGGGGCACCTGATATGGCACTCCAGGAATAAGAAAAATGTATAGTAGATAGATAAAAGCTTCGCTACGCTCTAAGCAATAAACTGTTAATTTGTAGTATTTTTCAAATCAAATTAAATCAGTTTATTTTCTCAAAAGATATTACAATCAACAATTATAGTTTAAGGAATCTATTGAGAACAGGTAAAACATAAAAAATTAAAAAATATTAAATATCAGGAACCCATGAGTGATAATTCGACTTATTGAAATAATAATGAGCTATTTTCTGCTCACATTGAATATTGTAAAATAAATTCTAATATCATTGATTTAAATCTTTGGTGTTAGTCTTTTTTTTTTAATAAAAAAAAATCATGTTCAGAAGTTTGATTGCTCTCCTCACACCCATCACCAGAGGCAGGTCGGTTCTGCGTGCTGGGAGATAAAACAGTCTGTGCTGACGCTGTCGAAGATAACCATCTGGAACATAAAGATGGATAGCCTCCAAGATAACGGAGTTCTCAAATAATCCCTTGATAAGTCTTAAGAAATGGGTAAGTGTGCACCCATCTCTTCTTATCTGCAAACTATTGGTCCCCAGCATGCCCAAGAGGAATGAAATGATTAAAAAAAAAGTTTAATTAAAGATGATTAAATAACTAAACGGTTTTGTTTTTAAATTTATACATAAATAAGTACATTTTCATTTAAATGTCGAGGAATCTTTCGAGGTGGCAACAAAGGGACCCATATGTAATTTTCTTCCCCGCTGTGATTGCTTTGTTTCACTCAGCGGACCTCTCTCTCACGGGGAATGCTTGAAAGATAACTTTGTGTAAAGTCTCCATCGGATCCTTTGGGATTTACTCGGCGGACACGCGGTCCGGACAAAAGTCATCGCAGATACATTACTTCGCAAGATAGTCCCTTTTCCTCTCCCCTCCCACTCCCCCTTCCACCCTTCCCTTGCCCTGCCCACACATCATGGCTCGCGCTGCCCCATTGTTACATCTATGACAAGGATTATTTATTATCTGCGAATAAAGATTTTTTGCGATAAAACTCTCCTTTTCAGTCGCTTTCTGATCTACGTATACTTCAACTGGAACTTTTCAAACAATATCTACATAAATTTTTAATTGTATCTCAATAGAGACGAAGAAACAAACTGGAAACTGAATATGGATGATCAAGGTGTTTACAGGACTTATGACCTGTCATTGGTTGGGTTAAGCGCACGCTTTATGTAATTACAACATTCCCCATTCCACCATTGTTATTATGATCATGCATGATACATTTTTGGAAGTTGTATATATACTCCAAAATCCATACCTATCTTCACGTGTCAGTTCCAGTTAGCCATCTGTAATAATTAATTTTTTAAGATTAATCTATACAATCCAGTTTGTTTCTTCGTCTCAATTGAGATACAATTAAAAATTTAAATTAACCACCCACAGGTGAAAATCCAGGATTCGTATACAGATATAAGTATACATTTCACAAATATCTACATATTTTGCAGATAAATTATCTAGAAGGGATAAAGCAGGTTCTGTTTGATTGTATTATTGATATATTTTAATTATGATGCCGACCAGAATATGAAGTCACATTTTTTGTTTTTATATGCTTTATCTATTGTTCGAATCAGATAATCCGTGAACAGATATTTTTTAATGTCATTTCACTATTCCGGTTACATTCCAAACTCAACAAATTATACAGCATATTTTAATTTAGTTTCATTGAAAATACAGGCTCATTTTATAATTTGTGTCATAATATTGTCAACACTTCAATAGACGATTTATATATATTTTTAGAGTTTTCCTTTTCCAGTATTACAAAGTTTTATTCTGTCTTACTTTAAAAAAAGATGTTAACAACATGATTTTAAACAAAAAATATTCTACTGAATATTACTTATACCCTTTACCGTTAAAAAGTAATTATCGTCTACGTTATTCCATTGTGGAAATAAATAAAGACTTTTTCACTACGATCGCTTGAAGTTTTCCGAATGAACTTTCCTTCTTAATTATTCGTTAGACAATAGCCCAGGGAGTTTCCAAAAGTTTGAATGAAATGATTTTTTTTTCATTGGGGGCCATTACCTTTCAATCAAAAGTTTTTGCCTTCCGAATTTCATTCACGACCTTAAAATTGATGACTAAGATAAGGCTTTTAAATTGATTCAAAGTTGCTGGCACCCGTTCTGGAAAATGTCTGCTAGATCCATTAGAGACGAAAAACGAATTTAATCTAAGTTCTTTGGTATGCATTATTTTATTTGAGATAAAAAGACCCGATGTGTCTATAACTCGAGATATTAGCAGTAAAATATGGGTTTATTAGTAGCACTCGCTCCGTTTATGATGGCCCATAAATCCCGCGCGCCTCAGGCTGGGTGGAGATGAAGCCGATAAAATGTTGAAAACATGCACTCGGTATATCTATAATACATTCCCGGTAGGTTCAATACTATTGATAGATATTAGTGAAAACATGCGCTCGGTATATCTACATTCTTGGAAGGTTCAATACTATTGATAGATATTAGTGAAAACATGCGCTCGGTATATTTACATTCCTGGATGGTTCAATACTATTGATAGATATTAGTGAAAACATGCGCTCGGTATATCTACATTCCTGGATAGTTCAATGTTATTAATAGATATTATTGAAAACCTTCGCTCGCTATATCTGGATTGCCAGAAAGTTTAATACTATAGATATTATATTAGTGAAAACCAACACCAATTTTCATGCATTTTACTCGTTGCATGAAAATAAAATAAAAAGCTTATACGAATTAAAACTTTTGTTTTCTAGAAGTTTTATTATTGTTTATGAGAATGACAAGTTTCGCTTTTCTAAGACTCAAAAGTTTAAATTGATAATGATTCTTCTTCTTCTTAAAGTGCCCTGTCAGGTCCACTCTGGTAAACTCTTCCCTATCCTGCGCTGTCCGGAATAGCTCTTCCACAGTTCCAATTCCCGTCCATTCCCTCACATTGGGCAGCCAAGAGATCTACCTTCTCCCTGCCCCCCTGCGGCCCTCTATTTTTCGCTTCAAAATTAAATAATGATCAAGAAAGGTAAAACACTTATTTCCCATAAACTATAATGAAACTTTTATAAAACGGCCGTTTTCGTTCATATTAATGATTTAGTATGGAGTTTTTTTATCACCGTGCAATATTTGCAATAGGATATTACCATTTTGATTTAACAATTCGTTGCTTATAACTTACAACATTTGAATCATAAATGTTATTATAATATATTTCAAAACTTTAACATACATAATTTAAATAAATGCATTTTTGCCGATTTTTCAAAATGAGTTATTCATCCTGGCCAACATTTTTCTTTGTGAAAGTATTATACGTAATCTACTAAAGGTCTATCAAATTCCAGTTAACATTTTAAATGAATTAAAATACAATATTTTCGACTTTAATTTTTCTAGATATATTTCAAAGGTTTCATATTATAAGAAGGTTAATTTATTTATAATTAATATTATTTTTAGAAATAGAGGAAGACCGAGAAAAACGTGGCACTATCAAATAAATCAAATATTGAATGTCGGTCATGTGAGGAGTCAGAGAAATCGACGCGCGTGTATGACACGATGTATGAATGTTGAGGAAGCGAGAGAAATATGTCAGGAAAGAAAAGTGTGGCAGTACATTCTTTCTGCCTACCCCTTCGGCGAGACGGTGTGATGGTTAGTAAGTTAGTTTTTATTTTATTTTATTATATTCGTGACATAGTTAATTTTATAAAACATTCAATGTCATAAGATAAATTTTGGTTGTTGATTTTAGTTGATTATACAATTAAACAATCTTAAAAGAAAAACTGATTACACATGGTATTCATTTGAAAAAATGAAAACTTGAATCGTTTCATCAGCCTTTATAAAAAATCTAGTACTCTAGGCATTTTGTTAGAATTGCGCTACAAGCTTGAAAATTCGGTGCTCGGGCGAATAAATTCAATCGCGTATTCCAATAAATGTATCTTCTAGTCGAAATATGATTTCTCACAAATTTTCTTTCGTCTTCCCCCGTCTCTGCAGTAAAGTCGGAATGTGGATAAATGTATTAGTGCTACGATTCCCAGCGCCCCGCGCACGGTGGCTACTTGCCCGTCCCGGCGCTCGGCCACAGACCGACACGTCTGCCCGTCCTCACTATTAATTCACCAGCTCTGTCTGGCTTTTCCGAATTCATTTCACTAATTCAGGGATACACGATAAGTCAATTTTGGAATTGTGCACTAAATAACTAATGAATTAAGTCTAATTGACATCATGTTTTATTCTCTTATTTTCTCCTGTAACACAGCTAGACCTGATTCGTGGTGAATGTCAGATTTAGTCAAATAAAAACTATATTTTTAATGATGTTTTCATGAAGTAAATATTTGCACCAACGGCTTCGTCAGCCCAGCTGACACCCAAGTATCCCAAGCAACCTAGTTTCTAACATTCTAAAAATGTTGGCTTTGTAATTTTTAAACTTTGATAGGTACTTGGTTTAACATATTAAAAAATAAACTTTTTTTTTATCTACCTTAAACACCACTCTGAATATTCTCATGTGAAATACCATAATATCGCTTAGGATTCTTTAACAATATGAGCTTTTAATTAACTGTTTTATTTGAAACACTGTTATGACTCTACGAGTATATCATAATTTGTTTGTTTCATTTTTATTAAATTTTTCGATAGCTGTTTTGGCAGCAGATGTTACAATCGCCAAGAAAGTATACATTAACGATGTGGATGAAGTCGAGGAAGACCGAGGAAAATAAGGCTAGTCAAATGTTGAAAGGCAGCCGTGTTAGAAATCGGAAAAATCGACGTGCGTGTATGACTCGTCGTATGAATGTGGACGAATCTAGAGAGGTGTCTGAGGATAGAGTAGTGTGGCGGACCATTCTCTATGCCAACCTTTCCGGTGAAATGGCATCAAGGTTTGTTTGTTTTGTCAAAATGATTAAATTATATAGTCCATTGTTTTGGCCGAAACACTATGATACTTCAACGTTATAAACTGTTAAATTATAAAACTCTGTTTTTACGTATCACAATTTATTTTTTATTTTTTGCGGCAGCTGTTCCGTCAACCTATATTGACATCATGAGGTGTAACAATAATATTATATATCAACTTATCTAATATTTATAACAATAATATAATTGTTGAATGGCAGTGCACAATGGTGTTCTTCTACCGACCCTTATGTATGGAACCAAAGCATGGAACTGGCAAAAGGAGGATGAAAGTAGAATAAATGCAGTAGAAATGAGATCTCTTAGACGAATGTGTGGATACTCTGTGTATGATAGAGTGTCGAATGAAAATATAAGAAGTGAATGCGGTGCGAATGATGGTGTCATGAACAAAATAATGAAAGGATCATTAAGATGGTTTGGACACATGGGAAGAATGAATGAAGAAAGAATGGTAAAAAAATGATATGTTTATGATGTAAATGGAATCAGAAATAGAGGAAGACCGAGGAAAACGTGGCACAATCAAATATTGAATGTCGGCCATGTGAGGAGTCAGAGAAATCGACGCCCGTGCATGACACGATGTATGAATGTTGAGGAATCGAGAGAAATATGTCAGGAAAGAACTGTGTGGCAGTCCATTCTTTCTGCCTACCCCTTTGGGGAGACGGCGTGATGGTTAGTTAGTTAGTATATAATTGTTGATAAATTGAATGGGATCGGGGATGAAACTGC
Organism: Lepidostoma basale; assembly: GCA_022606425.2. Taxonomy (NCBI): domain Eukaryota; kingdom Metazoa; phylum Arthropoda; class Insecta; order Trichoptera; family Lepidostomatidae; genus Lepidostoma; species Lepidostoma basale. Next base: position 2,146,065 of record JAHDVF020001522.1, read on the forward strand.
CGTAATAATCTCAACAAACTTATTAACGCTGGTGACTCATGCCATTTCAAACTTTTGTCAAATAATATGACCGAATACACTAACTCGTATCATAAAGCCATTATTCACTATCGGTACTGAGCGGAATATTCAAACCTCCGGGCAGCTGTGGGCGGGCGAGGGAAGCGGCCTACGGAGCTATAGACCACATCTGTTCCCGTCCGATTGGTAAAGTTATCGGCATTTGTTTCGTATTCGGAATACCAATTAGGTATGTTATACAAAATATCGATTTTGCGATATGGCTCAATTCAGTGCTAATTGTTCACGTTTCTGCGGCTGGGGATGTGGTAAACGATTGCTCATATCGCTTTATTAGCTCGACAGACTAATGCCATCAAGAAATCGATTACGTTTCGGAATGTTTCTTATTGCCTCGTTTCAATAAGTCGGTATTTTTGTAGAATCATCACATACGAACAAACACCTGTCTTGTTCTAGGTTTACGATATTTAACTTTAATAAAGGAAACAGATTATGTATTATATATGTAGTAAACACATATAAAGATCTGTACGCATTGATATTGATAAAAATTATATAGGAATAAAATATAATTGAATACTGGCTGTTTTGAAAATTAAAATTTGATCCCATTTCAATTGAGAGTGACAAAAATACAATATCGGTTAGTGATAAAATAACGACACAAAATACACTACATTACATTTTGTTTCATCTTGTAAAGCAGTGCTCCGCGATCTTTTCTCACCTACGGCACACATAATTCCTTCCTAGAATTCCGCGGCACACCAAAACCTAAAATTCGTTCTGGACGTGGGCGTCAATCAGCTCAGGAGACGTATTTTTAAGCTCATTGGCGACTTCAGACAGTTTGTTTGTGCTCCTCCCGAAAGATCGAAGGACCGAATTTTCGCGAATTCTACTGGCCGGAAGTCGCTGTTTAGTTAAAAAATTAATGTCGCCAGCAACTTTCAGCCAATAGAAATCAGCAGCCACCTATTTTTTACGAATGACCTAAAATAAACAACAACAAAAAGGCACCAATATCTCCTGAACTGGTTTACGAAAGAGTCGACTCTTTCGCAATTCACGAGTTCCGACTAGAACTAAATATTTTTTTATTATACATTTGGCCGCGGCACACTTGCATCAGGCTCGCGGCACACCGGTTGCGGAGCACTGTTGTAAAGATCCCCCCGCAGTAACTATTCGAGATCTGAACATGCTAATATGTCTATGTATAAAATAATATTATTAACAAAGTAATTAAATACAAATCTCTATTAATGGATCAATTGTTTGTAAATCTCTTCGCAATTTATAATAAAATATTATCACGCGGAATGAATGGTTTTTCATAGAACTTCCTGTCACCGGATAGTAATTACTATAACAAAATATCTGGGAACTATCCGTCATTCGTAGATTTAGCCAAATGAGACTGTCTGGGCTGTCAATTGCACCCGCAAAGCGTTATCTTTAGTTCCATACTTTAGTTTTGACAGGAAATCACTATTTTCTAAAACAATAAATATTTTGTGTCTCCTAACCATTAAATATGTTTTTCTTAAACCCGTTTTGACAAACCTCTTGTGGAACTTTTTATACGATTTGAAAATTTGTGATTCTTATGTAAATACAAAGATTTTTTCTTTTAACATGAAAACAAACAGATTGTACTGATGAAGTCACGTAAAGATTTAAATTTGTTTACAAAAACTGAAAATTATTTTAATAGCTACATATGGGTCTAAGTTACTCAACAAGAATATTAAACTTTTAATATATAAGACTATCATAAGACAGGTTATCTTTACGGCTGTGAGACATGGTCTCTAACGCAGAGGGAGGAAGGCAGTTTGTGAGAGGAAAATACTGAGAATTTTTGGACCCACATTGGAGGATGGGACTTACAGAATCAAAAGAAACCTTGAACTTGAAGTACTGATTAATCAGGAAACAGTAATGAGATTCTGTAAGTCTTAACGCCTACAGTGGGCTGGCCATGTAGAAAGAATGCCAGAGGGTACTAGAACACCAAAAATTATGTCATGATGGGTACCCCGCGAAAAGAGATCAAGAGGCAGACCGAAAAAAATATGGATTGCGAGGAAGAAGATTGGGAGAAAATGGAAGGAGCTGGGGAATGGAGGGAGATGGCCAGGGACAGAAGTCAGAGGAGGACCGTTGTGGAGGAAGCAAAGTCTCACGCCGGGATGTAGCCCCGAGAAATGAATGAATAAATGAACATATTTTATGGTTTAATTTCACAAAGTCAACTACGAGTATATCGAATCGGTCGCTGATATACATTACTTTGTGCTGAACGACTCATTGCATATCATAAGTTATTTTGCCCACAAAACCCCAAAAACATTTGCTTAAACATGTAATATTTTTATTCCAGGATACATCACCGTGACGGAGTGGTGCTCCAGCATGGAAGCGGCCACGCTACTTGGGCTTCCATGGCGGATGCTTAGGGATAAACTGGTCAGGATCGACCCCGACACCGGCAGGGTGCGATTCATGGACACTTTCGATGGGGCTAATGCCGACTTAATGGTTTGTTTAAAATACATAATTCTGCATTTTTAGATTTTGATTATGACGACAAATCAGTATGTATTTTATTATGATCACTTGTATAGATAAATAATAAATAAGCAATGCGTGATTTCTTAATTTGATTTCAAAATAGTTAATAAGAAGAGGAAGAGAAGATTATCAATTAGCTTTTTCAGCCGATACTCAGGAAGTTCGCGTTAAGTATAGTATGTACAAGCGAGTTTCCAACTTGAAGAAGATTACCTATCCGTCGCTTGGGTCCCAAGTTAAACTTATTATGCATAATTGTAGGGAGTATAAGCAAGTTTCTGCCTTATCTCTGCAGCAAAATTGGAATACTGATCTCATCTCGCGAGGCTTGTAATTTCTCACAGCAAATCACTTCACAACAATTTTACTTGTAGCCGTTAAACCTTTTCGTTTGTGAAATTAGCTTTTTAAGTTCAACGTTTGGGGGCATTCCACCTTTCTTCGAGCAAGTCAACTAGAAGAATTTCATTTCATCTTAACGTTTAATTTTTTTGACGTTTCATGCGGGAAAAAGATCATTGTTTATCACGGTTTCGGGACAAAAAATAATAGAAAGATGTATAATATATTCTTAATAAATTTGTCCTGTCACAATAATAATAAAAAAATACTGAAATCACAATTAAACTTAAACAATATTATTATCACTTATTTAATTCGATATTTGACGTTGGACGATCAAAGTGTGCGCGGGAGATGCCTATTGGTGGCAATGAGGTTCGCATATTTATAACAATAAAGACAAGTGAAGGATGGAGTGTATCATCGATTAAAGTGTGACAGTCCATTCTTCTTGCCTACCCTTTCGGAGAGACGGCGTGATGGTTAGTTAGTTAGTTAGTTTAGTTAATTCGATTTTCGTTCATTGTCTATTTGTTTGGAAAAGGAATGATAACGGAAAATAATTAATATTCTAAAGAAAAGTTCTTTGGCTTCCTATTATAAACACATTCCCATATTTACGGCTTCCAGTCTGAAATAAGATTTGTAATTGAATACAAAACGGTTTGTTTTTTTGGAAGGTTTGAATTTCTTATATTAAACATTTCAATCCGAAATTCTTATTTTCTCAGTAGAGCATTTTGATTTATACACTAATTTTAAATTAGTGTGGTTCCCCCAGTTTCTGACAAATCTCTAATGTTGAGTTTATTATATATCACTTTTTTTAAGTAAATATTTTCTGTAAGTAGGTTTGTTTAAATACTGAAAATTGGTATGCTTCATATGTCCAAAACGTTTAAATGTGACAGTTCTTTTTTCAAACGCGTTTCTTCCTTTGAGAGTAACATTCTAACCTTTCGCGGTCATTTTCTTTCGGCTGTGGCTGACAAAACCGTGGCTCATATTTTAATTCTGTTTGACTTTCAAATCACTCTTTTTCAGGATTTTTTTACGAATGAATCTCATTCTCGCTGTAAAGAAAGGTACACAATTTAACACTTGAACCTTCCAATGAAGTTATATATACCATGTGAATATAGGGGGAGTTAATAATATTTTTATTCATAAATGAATAATTTCTTATCGATTTGATATCGTCCTGTATTTGCAATATAAAAACCACAAGCCTATGTTATTTAGAACAACATTTTTATTAATATTTTTGCTTCTTACTTATACAGCCGATGTAGTCCACTGATGGACTAGTGGCCTCCCCCACACATCTCCACATATTCCAAGCTCGTGTTCAACGTTTTCATACATATTCATTATTCTCTTGTTTTTTTTTAGTTAATACTAACTAATAAACCATCATGCCGTCTCGCCGAAGGGGTAGGCAGAAATAATGGACTGCCACACTTTAACCGATGCGGCACTCCATCCTTCTCTTTTCGCCCCCGCGGGAGACGCGGTGTGATGAGTTGTGAACCTCATCGCCACTAATAGACATCTCCCGCGCACACTCCGATCGTCCAACGTTCACAAAATAAATCTAAAACAAATAATATAAAATACAATGATACAAAATAAAATATTTTTCTTCTTCTTCCTTATTACAGACCTATGTGGTCTGTTCTCCAGAGTGTTGCTCCTCCTGTGAGGAAGATCCCCAGCTGTCCTTCCATATTTTAGGAGGTCTTCCACGAGGATGAGTCCCATGAGGCTGATTATGCAATGCAATATAGGGGAGTCTGGTGGTGTCCATTCTTTGAACATGACCGTAGCAGTCCCTTTTTCGCAGCCTGCTCCATCTTATAATATCCTCAACCTCACATATCTCTCTTATTCTGGTGTTCCTTACGCGATCTCTCAGTGTCTTGCCTGTTATCGTCTTCAGTGTCTTAATTTCGGAAGTCCTCAAAACTTGTTACCTCAAAATAAAATAATAAAATAAAAATAATATAAAAACACTTAATGTTATTTTATATGGTGCAAACGTTGTCAGCTGGACGATCCGGACTTTTGTGTTTATTTAATTCTACGCTCCACGTCCAATATTCCGCGTATCCACTGTTCTTTTAAATAACTGTAATTAGGCCCTTCAAACAATCCAACTCTAGCAAGAACTTCAAAGTGTTATCAAATTTTGAATTTTGATATTGATACAAATGTTAATACAAATATTGAACTCGGTTAAATTGATAAACTTTAATAAGTATTGTAGTTAAAATATAGGAAACGAAACGAGAAAATGCGTACAGCCAAAGGAAATGATAATTGGTACGACGAAAGACCTCTGCCGTAGGAACGATATCGAACAATTATTGGTCCCAGCGGAGTGATACGGGCGCTGGGGGCGCCGTGTCAGAATAGAAAACTGCTACTTACGCTTTTCTCGTGGGACCTAACAACCTTTTAATGCTTGATTAATTAATTATATCGTGACAATTACAGACAACAGAATTTGTTCTACCATATTATTGTAAGCTTATACCTTCCTTGGGTAATTTATGAGTGTGATCAATATAAATACTATCCACAGCATCTTTAAAAAATTCATAGACACGCTTACAATTATTGATTGAGGGATACTTTTGAGAGTCTTTTAAATTCATAAAATCCGTCAAAGAAAACTCGTTTTAGAAGAGACAAAAAAATAATGTTACAATTCTATAGTCAAATCAAGTGAGACGAAATTATCTATCTTCCTGCTTACTATGAAAGTAAGTAACTAACTAACTAACCATCACGCCGTCTCCCCGAAGGGGTAGGCAGAAAGAATGAACTGCCACACTTTTCTTTTCTGACATATTTCTCTCGCTTCCTCAACATTCATACATCGTGTCACGCACGCGCGTCGATTTCTCCGACTCTTCACATGGCCGACATTCAATATTTGATTTATTCGATCGTGCCACGTTTTCCTCGGTCTTCCTCTATTTCTGGTTCCATTTACATTATTAACATATATTTTTTTACCATTCTTTCTTCATTCATTCTTTCTATATGTCCAAACCATCTTTGCCTTGCTGCCCAAAGAGGCATATGTTCACAAGTGAAAAACGTGCCACTAAGAAAGTACATGAATTATATTAGTTTATTAATTAAAGTCCTTTGTTTTGGCCGAAACACTATGATACTTCAACATTATTACTGATTACTGTTATAATATCACAATTTAATTTTATTACTGAGAGTGTCGCGACAACCGTTTCGCCAACCGATGTTGGCATCATCACTGATGATACCAACATCTCTCTCACTCTCAGTGAATAAAAATAAATTGTGATATTATAACCGTGTTATAAATTTTAACAGTAATTAGTTTATTAACCATAACTGGAAGATGTGGATTCAATTGTTTTTCTTTCATAAAGCCATTTTTTTCGCTGGTAAAGCCCACTCCCGCCGTATCATCCATTATTTTGACAGAATCGTAAAACGTAAATTGTAATCCCGAATGTCTAAAAGCTTTTCCCCTGTTCCATACACAAGTACCTACACGTTTCACTTTTATACATTTCCAAATTAGAATGAATTCGTTATGCCTGAGACTGCGCAGGAGCCGAGTGATACTCCGAGCCGGAGAACGTTATTGTACTCTAATGTTATTATTATTCTTTTATCGCCTTCATAGTTCTGTTGTATGGCGGGGCTACCCTTGTTATCTGCAAATGGGAGTAAGGCAGGTTCGAAACGTAAAAGGATTTCACCCGCCTGTAACAGGATTTCACAAATCTTTATAATAAAACTGCTTTAGGCTCTATAATAGAGAGACTTACCTAAGACGTGGGACATGTGTGAAGTTTTCACGCTCTAGGGGTATCTAACGCCGACGCATTATTACAGGGAAACATGTATTACTTTTTACTTGAAAAATCGTTTTATTAGATATTTGAGTAAACGCGAGTTATTTATTTAATTGCAGAAAGATGCTCAAAAAGCCGGGACCTCCTCGGTGGTGGAGACCCTGTACAGGAACAAGACCAGTTTGGAAGCCATTTTCCGAATTATTGACAAGGATAACTCCGGTAAAATATTTTCGCTCAAGTACATTATAAGCAAATGTTATTCAAGAATCAATTGTATCTCAATAGAGACGAAGATGCAAATTGGAAACAGAATATGGTTGATCGAGGTGTTTACAGGACTTATGACCTGTCATTGGTTAGGTTAAGCATGGCTTTATGTAATACAACATTCCCCGTTCCACTTTTTTTCTTATTACCACCATGTCTGACAAATTTTTGGAAGTTATATATATGTAAATCTGCAAGACCACTCTTTACATAGTAGTTTTTCAATCTACACACTATGTGTGTCTCTTCACATCTTCGTCTCTACTCGTGTACATCTTCGTCTCTATTGAGATACAATTGATACTTGAATTGATAGCCCGCAATGGGTGAAATCCAGTTGTTCGTCTACAAGTATTTGTATATATTCAAAATGTTGTAAAAAAATGTTATTCACATTACGAAGGTGTTTTTCCGTTATTAAATTTAATCTGAACACCATTTCAGGGTACATAACTCTGGAAGAGTTCTCTGACGCCTGCAACCTCCTCCGGAAGCACATGCCCAACCCCATCACCCAGGAGCAGCTGGTTGACATCTGCCGTCTGATGGACATCAACAAGGACGGGCTGGTGGACCTCAACGAGTTCCTCGAGACCTTCCGCCTGGTGGACACCGACAGCCGGCGGGGGATGCCGGACGGGGAGGACATGTGACATCACGCCGGCCGCCGTGCCACCGCGGCGGCCGTTCCCAGCCGGAACGACGAACCCTCCGTCGAGTACATTGCCGTAGACGAACCCGAGAAGACCAACCAAGACAAAGTCTGCACTCCTGGTGATAAATCTGAAAAACAAGAAGAAAAAAAGGAGATAAATGGAAGAGAAACTAACAATATTAAGATGGCGACCCCGGCAGACGAGAGCAAGAACGTTATAAAAGACGAAGAAATCCAAATTATAGAGGTCAATGTAAAAGATAACTAAAGTTAAGCAATACTATATTGCCTTGCTGCCCAAAGAGGCATATGTTCACAAGTGAAAAACGTGCCACGCGTTTATAAATTATTGCTTAAGGTCGAATCCGTACTTTAAGATTCCCTTCCGTCATATCGGCTTTCCCGTATTTATTACAACCCTTTATGACCCCGTAAAATCTGACGTAAATCATAATTCTAATCACACTTCTAATGCAACCTATGAATTCTTACCTTAAACAAGCAGGCAAAAGTTCTGCTGTAAAATTTCGACGAGGCTTCTCGAAGTTCTCAAATTATTCAAAATTTAGCCAAATTATCTAATCTTTCAAATCAAACTGTATTTTTAGATTCTTGATAGTTATCACGAATTTAAATATATACTTATTCAGCTATTTTCATGTTTTAAAACTTTACCTACTATTCGAAATATCAATTACTTAGTCGACTTCGACTTTATTAACCTTACCTAAGCCTTAATTCTTTAAATACTTAAGTAAACCAATTTATACAAATGGGGAACAATTTATTGTAGAATATACATGTTCATGTTCAACATTGTTTCGGGTGAAATAAAAAAAACTGCATAAAGTAAATAACCAATGCCAAATGTTTGTTCCAAATATTAAACTATGTTAGGCGATCGGTGTTTATAGATAAATTAAATATTTGATGGCGTGGAAACAAGCTTATTATTGAAAACTGTAGGTTTTTATTACCGTTCAATTATTAACTTTATGTTAACAACATATTTTAATGAAGACAATTGAAAAACATGTGTACCACACATACCAAGATTATCTCCAAAATTAAACCAAATGAATATTCTAGTTAATTACATGTTTTAAAAATCAATATCAACAATGAATTATCACGTAAATTAAGATCCAACCACTAGAGAAAACCCTAATTATGGATAGGTGTCACATGAAGAATATATCATGTTTTTACTACATTAAATAAAATATCGTACATATTATATAAGTAGGTATTCAATTTCAAATTGTGCTTATGTAATAATTGCCATTTTTTCTGTCTTGCGGCTTAACCTATAAAATTCGTCCTTTGATTAATATTACCATCACCTTTGAATGTATCGATGAATGGTTAGTTTTCTAAATGACATGTATTAGTCACTAGTCTAACTTCCAACAAAACACGACCATAGCATAAATGTATTAACAAAAACAATCTAATTAAAATCAAATGAACATCCTGAGTAATCTGATAACCTCGTCAAGAAACTATAATATAAATATAACCTATATTTATAATTAACCATGTTTATATGTTAACTGCTGATTATCTCTTTTCCATACAATGTTTAATATCCGACAGTTTGCGATTATACAGAAGTTGGCCCTTCACAGGCATTGTCTGTTATACCTACAGATCGGAGAAAAATTTTGGTATAACGATTGCTTAGTTATTTTTTTATGTGTAATTTTGTGTCAGAACTAACACCAATTGATTTATTGGTATTCGTTTAAAACAAGGTACGTGTACAGATTTTTATTCTCCGACCATCACTTTAACTACTTTCCTTAATTTAATTTTTAGGAAAACGCTTCCTCAAAGCTTTATGATTTTGTGAAGGAGTGACTGAGGAGGAGGATCAAAATTTTTATAATACTCTATTAAGACGAAACATTTCATTCCAATATAATATCATAAACCCGCAGAAAACTTACGTTTTTCTTATTATTTAATATGGAAAATTTTACCTTGGTGCTCAAGTATTCTTAAAAATAACGGAAATATTTTGAGGTACCCGTTGGTTAAGCGCGTATTCTGGATAACTGATCATAGAAAACAACAAGTCCAGACACAGAGAAAATCTGCTTTCTATTCTTAATTTAAAGTATTTTTGTGATGGGTTAAATATACGAGTATCTCCAATCCAAACAAACAAATATACTCGTACATGATACAAATTATAAATCGCTAATATAATGCCATACATAAAACTTGTTTTATATACGTTGTTTTGACATTAGAGAAAGAATAACCCGGGGAGAAATTGAAACTAAATATGTTTATTTTTATGTAAATCATACTAGATTTAAAATTAACACAAAACATATTTTAGATACAACACTCCATCTTCAGGTATAACTTAAAACTGTTTCAAAGTTTCAACCGAAGATATAGTGCAGTTTTATATAAAGTTTAATTTCATCCAAATTAACAATGTATTATAAATAGGTTTTTAATGTCATTCTCTTTTGAGATTGACTATCTGGAACATGCAATTTTCTCTATGAGTTTAAAGTTACAAAAATACAATGAAAATGGAAGATTTTCAGGAAGTTCTATATTGCACTATTATGTTGTTATTCTTCTCCTTTTTATAGATCTTTCTGTTTAGACAGGATATCGAATTTCGTTCTGTGATGAAGACGTCTAGCTTTCTCTCTATTTATTTGGCGGTCGTCCTAGTGGTCAACGGCTCTCTGGAATCTCGCGCATCACGATCTTGGGAATCCTCGCTGGATCCAACTTCTCGATATGGTCCCTCCAGAATCGTCTTATCTGCTCACTCCATGTCACTATGCCATCAATTTTGCAGGATATGCGAATCTCTTTGTTAGTAATCCTATATTTTAGGGATTTACCCAATTACGCACTTTTCTGTTCAAGTTTATAAACTGACCAATATCCGTACTAATCATTAGTATCATAAAAGTATATACTTCAAGTATTTTTACACACCAAATGCATAATCTCACTAACCATTATAAGAAACATGAATTCAAAGGACCAAATCATACATATTTTGGACAATAGTGTATACATTTAGATACCTTTACGTGCATATTTAGAACATGTAACTAGTAATTTATTTTAAAATGAATTCCGAATACTCTAAGTTTCATTCATAAGAATTTAAATGAACTCAATTTGATTTGAAGCTTGAAAAGCCCTTGTTTTGTGATTGGTTACATTTTATAAATACAATATTATATAAACTATTAGTAATGTACGTCGTCTCCCTTTGCAGCTTCGTGTAAATTGTATTGCGATATGATAACATATAAAACATAATTAATCCAAAACCAATTAGACATAAGGAAAGATAAGATTCACATTAATATCTATGAACATGCTACCAGCCTGATCCTCTTCACGAATTCCTATAAAAATGTTTTTTATCCACATTCAACATTCAAAATTCATAAAACCGAATGTGCGTCTAACGCTTGCTTCTCAAATGATATAAAATCTTAATAAAACTGTGTTGTGCGTATTACATGTTTAGTAATTACTGTAATTGCTGCCAACAACCAACAAAATATTACAAATATTGATGAGTCCTGTTGGAGCAGGCAGGTAGCATGAAAGAACTTACACATTTCAAAAATATATCAATTACAAATAAACGTAGTACCTACTTACTTATCTGAAATTAAAATATATTCCTGATTAAAGTATCCCTAGTTAGTGAAACGTCGTTGAAAACGATCCCAGTCAATTGCTTCACTCTAAATTGAAATATTTGTTTGCCACATTATTATTGTTAAGGTAAAGTGTAATTTTTTTATGCATGTGTCGTAAGGTGCTTCGTTTTAAATATATTTTTGTTATATTCCATGATTGATGCAATCAATAAAGATTAAAAAACTGATATCTGTGTTTAATTAGATCATTCTTATCAGGTAAATTTATATTTATAATACATTTTCATTGAAAATAATTACATCAATATAGGAGACTTTTATTTAGTGCCATCTGTCGTAAAATCTTAGTACTATAGTTAAAATGAAGAGGTTTTGTTAAATATAAAACAGTAAAAAAAAAATCAGCAGAGACTCGAACCATTAAGAGAAAATTTACCCTTTTCATAAAGAAATTAATTTACATTCAATGATTTCCATGAAACACCGCCATCTCTCGGAATATACGTAAATTAATTTTGGGTTGGTATGGTTAACTATATTCACAAATGTTGAATCAGTGCATCGATAGATGGCAATAATAATCATATTATTAGTATTAAACTTTTCTGATACACAGTATTTTAAACTTTTATAGTTGATATAGCTACACGTATTATCATGTATACTTATGTTAATGTAATATCATCTATTCCAGTTTTCACTTTAGATTTTTTTTTAAAATAGGTATTAATTGTGAATAAAATCTTAGTTTACTTTTGTATAATCATATTAATAGTAATAATAATCCTTTAAATGATATAATAAATAATGGTTGAAATGTTCGTTTTATAAAAGTCGTATTTTATTTCATTCTTCGTAAAATTTTGATATTGTCCTTGAAATAAAACTCCTAGAAAACGCACGGTTTAAAAAATTATATTAATTAAAAAAATATTGTTTATGATAAAAATATTTGAGTGAGCACTTGATTTTAACATAATTGAACTTGTAATGGATAGAACACGGAAAGTAAGAACGCCAAAAAGAGCTGATAAAATATTACATGTTTAAAAAATAACATAGCAAAATTAAAAAATATTTCATTAAATAATATTTTCTAGCCTCTCAAAAGAAATAAGAGTTGAACCTCTGTAAGCCACAAGATTTAAGTCCAAATTCGATTCACTGTGGGTACACAAAGCAAAAGGAGTTAATTTGGAATACCTATTTTCTTTCCAAAAGTCTTATGTTTTTTAAGCATCAATTTAAGTGTCTTTAAATATGATGTCAAAATTGTAACTATTATTTGTTTTATAATATATCCTATTAAAATAAGAAATTCCTTTGATTAAAGGTGTTCTAAGACTCTGGCACAGTGCTGTATATACCTACACTTATGACACACAATTTTGGGCAAGGCATGAAACATTTAGAATCTTTTTGCAGCTTTGCTGACCACACGCCTAACCTTTGATTCATTAAATTCTAAAATGGCATTCAAATATGACACGCGAAAATAATAGAAAAACCTTCAAACGGTTAAATATAAGGTTTGGAAGGCAAATATAATGAAAACCCCGAGAACCGTCCCGGAGTTTGGCGGAGGATGGAATACCATTATTAAAAAATCTTAGTCATTATGCAATCTGTTGCCATGTTATTTGGGAATCCAATCGAATACGAAATTGACGCCCTTCTTGTATTTTTATCAAACGGAATTTAATTTTAAACCCCAGTTTCTAAAAATGTGTACAATAAAGTAACCATAATAATAATAGTAATAATAATAAGAATATACTTTTAAAGCGCTGTTTTTGTGATATAATCACCTCAAGGGCGCATAAGACGTGTTTTAAATCTAAATGTAAACGCTGCATCTCATTGATATTCGCGATCGATTAGAAAGTATAATATAACAAAATATGCAGGTTTTAAATTGGGTATGATATATGAAAAATATAGGTTTTCAGCTTAACAACAATAAAATAAATAAAATATCTAGTAATGAAATAAAACGACGTTTTTTTAACTACCTCCGATTTTGTCTTTATTTCTCCAGCGACCGGTTTCGCCAGGCTTCAGTCTGTCGATGACAGCGAGCCTGGCGAAACCGGTCGCTGTCGAAATAAATACAAAAGTAGAAGTAGTTAAAAAAAAACATCGTTTTATTTAATTATTATTTAAAATGAACTTCCATCAAGAGATTTCAGTAAAATCATTGGATTATCTTAAATAAAATAGGTTTGATATCAGTTTTATTTCGAATTTCAAGAGTGGTGAGCAGTTAGTTACCCTTGCGACCGTAATTCATTAGACTAATAATCAAAAGGTTCACATAACACCATAATATTCAGTAACAAGGGAAATCAATCGGTACCAGATACGTCAAAATAAAAATAAAATAAATTAATCAAAATAAAATAATTCCAATTTTGGAAGTACAAACATTTATTTACTATTTATTTAAACAAATATGTATGCGTAACTTTAAATCAGATTAAAAAATATATTAGTAGATGCAACATTTCATAATGCCGAATTTAATAGCAAATAGAACAAATTTCAAACTGGAAAAAAAAATTAATCATGTTTTTATTTTAAATTAATTTATACAGTCGAAGCTTTTAAATCATGTTTTTTGATTTAAAACAATTTATTGAAATATGTTGATATCTGAAGCCTACCTTTCATTTTCTAATTGCGCGTGTAAAGGACATCGATTGATTTTTTTTCTATCACGCACATAATCACTTACTTGGATGATGAAAAAAATTAATATCGTGTGGGATCTCCGAAATATTATGTATTCTAAATTTCATGAATCTACAGATCACATGCATACTGATTAATATAATAATAAGATCATTAATTCTTTAATGATTACATTTTGGAGGTTTTGGAAGTTGCTTTGATCTGACAAAAAGAAGAGTTTTTATTAGTAGCAGGTAAAGTATAAGTAGTCGATTTAATAATTATTGTTTCCATGAAAGGATCTGCTAAACTTGAATTCAGAAGCTCCACGAATCCGAAATGATATTAAATTACCCTTCTATTCGCGTGCTGATATGGACCACGAGATTTGATGTTTAAAGTCACTCTTTAGAGCTTTGGCTCCCTCTCGGAAATTCATCTCAGGGGGTAAAAAATATTTAATAAGTGGTTATTGTCGATTTTTTGGAAAACAATTTACCATGAAACAAATAATCTCCAAGTAAAACAACGGCATAGTCTAAAAATGCTTTAACGAATTTTTGTTTAAAAATATATATATATTAATATTTCATATCATATTATATGTGTGAATGTTGAATGTCTAATATGTGAATTATATATCTAATTTACGATGCTTTTATCCATCACAATATCCTTTCTGTAACGGCCCTGCATAACTGCTCCATTAGCATCCCTCGCGGCAAGTGATAGGGCAGCTTGAAATATTGTCGCCCCGAGGCGAGATATCTGAGCTGCCATTTCCAATAACTTGACACGTATTCCCTACGAAACCGCCCACAAATTACTAAGTTTGAAAGTCAATTTTAATAATTGTAGCAACCCGGGCAGGATGTTAGTTCCTGCTTCCCCTAGACCCCGATAATGTCGCACTTAAATTCCTTTTGATTAGAACGGAGAAGATAAAACAATTTAGTAAATTGCCGATCGGCCGATAGAGTAATTTCAGGTTGTTAGGCTGACAAATTGGATGTTTTATTGTTATTAGTGGCTTTCTTAAGAACATTTTTATTTACAAGTCTTTTACACGAGGAAGTGTTAATTTGTACTCGGGCGCTAATTATTGTGAAGACGGCACTAATCACGAGCCAGAACATTCGAGACTTCACAACTCATAATTGATATTGGTAGTCTTTAATTAAATCCTTTCTAAACATAACTAATACGTTCATGAATTTTCAAATATTTTTTTAACTCTTTTTACATATCATAGTTTTAAATGACATTGATCTGGAAGGATAAGTTTCTCAATGTTTCGATATTATTTATCATTAAATAATTATTGGTATCTAGGCAAAATATTTCAGAAAATAATGACTGGATATCCGGGGGGTAGAAAATTTGTAAGAAGTTCCAGTTTGAGGTGGGAGGATGAGGTGAAGAAAGATGCAGCTCAGCTCCTACAAATTACAAATCGGCAAAGATGACGACAGAGGACAGGAGTTAGTGGCAGAAGTTGAAGGAGGTCAAGGCTCGATTTATACAGCAGTGCCATCGAAGAAAAAAATAAAGATTAGTTGGAATTTTTTATGAATTAACTTCTGAACTGAAAACACTGTTTTTCCACTTTTGTGATCAAAAATGGAAAAAACGGTGTTTTAATTCATAAAAATTCGTCATTATGGAATTCCACAGTGCTAACGCCTTAAGTTTATCTAAAAAAAGATAATTGAAATATACTTTAAAAGTATACTTTTTTAAATATTTTTTTATTGTATTTCTATGTTACGTAAATGTGCCCTTTTTCATACTGTAATTTGTAATTAAAGAATTTTTCATAATGTGTTTACTTCATAAGTATTTCTTTAATTTATGTTCAGTTACATTTACACCCGAGGATGGAGGAGGTCACCTCTGCAACATGTGTAAAATATTTTGATTTTGTAAAAATATTTCATAAGGATAAAATAACGTAAATTTAATCATCATTCAAATTCGTTTTATGAGTTGCACTCACAATATTACAAGCAAAAAGGTTTTCTATATCCTGTGTACGAATATATTCAACGGACAATGAATTAGTCTTGGAATGTCAATACAGGCGATGCGTGTTACAATTTCAACATGTTGAGAATGCATTTACTTGACAAATATTTATGACACTATGTCAAAATTAATATTGTTTATTGAACAAAGATATTAAACTCCACATTAAACAATGAATACAAATAAAAATCTCTGTTTTTTAGAAGTTTTATTATATTTTGTGGGAATGACACGTTTCGCCTAAATAAATTGTACATAATTTTATTTCCTTTAAACATCGGTTTCTTTTAGTACGTAAAAAAATCATTTAGCCCGAAATATACAAAACAATGTTCTGTTTTAAGGTAGTGGGGATAATAATATATGACATTATAAAGGATATATGAAAACGCAAGCCTATTTGAAGGTTTATTTAAAAACATCTGCGTTCTGATGAGGTAACGGACAAGTAGCGATTTAAAGGGATAAGAACCTCTCGCAGGAGACTAATGAAGGATACACTCACTATCACGCGATATCGTGAACAGCCCAGGCAAGCAAATTGCTGTAACCGTAAAGGACTTCCAGCACTTCTAGGAACTGAGAGGTGCAGCAGCGATATTGTGTTTTCTTAATTCGATGTGATATTTGAGAGCTCCCATTTGCGGCGTGCTACGGCTGGCTCGATCAATGCAATGTTCCTTCTTCAGAATTTATTATTTATTAACCAGATATTAATGATGTACCAAAAAATAGTTTTTGATCTAAATTGGTGTTGAACATAAAGGCCAACAACTGTCCCAAAGGTGCAAAATGATTGTATAATGTTGTTCCGTTCAAACTTCGCCCTAAATATACCATCCGTGGTACATGGCACATGACAATAAACAGTTTATTTTATATGTTTCTTTGCTTTATTTAGCACTTTTGAAATCAGCAGCTCTAAAAGAACACTTGATTTTGTTCGAATTAAGATTGTTCGGATTGTTCTAATTATAGAGTGATACTCGCATGCATTCAGTGATCGAGTAATGGCAGAAGATAAAATACCAATAAATTCAAGTTTTAATATAGTTTACTTTAATATTTATGACTCATTTTCGCCTTTAAGAAATGCGATACATGTCATTCCGTCAATTTTAATAAAACTTTCGGAAAACAGACGTTATCATTAGTATTCATTATTTAATATTGAGTTTTACATCTTGGTTCAAGAAACAACAAATACCAATCCATATTTCTTCTATATTTGCCATAACTTTGTGTCGCGGATTCATTGACAATTTTTTTTTAATATTATTAAAAGTTTTAATTTTCAAACACTCTTATTATACTTATGACAATTTATTTAATAATTTTTATGAGATTTCCGCGACAGCTGTATCGCTAACCTTTGTTGACATTATCAGGTGTTATTTAGTAGGGAAGATAATAATAATGTTTCAAATACGCAATGAGTGAAATAAATATTTATGAACACAGTGGGATTTCATAACGAAGGTTTTTTTATGGATTAAAAACACTATTTTTACCGTTACAAAAGCGAATTAAGGAATTTTATTTAAAAAAAAACTGACAAAAATTAAAAATACCTATATTTATATCGGTTTATTAATATATAGTAAATATAGGAAGTAGTGCTGCCCTTTGATAGTATCTCGTTTTCTATTCGATCAAATAGAGGCTCACGCAGATGATGTCAATACGGCATGCAAGATACTAGTGCTGTGTAGGATAAATAAGTACAAGTACAGGAGATATTGGAAAATGGCAAATCGTGCATTAGTGTCAACCTTTTCGTTTTGAATATCCCTTGCGAGTCACCGACACCGAGTGATTACGCCCCGCCTGGCAGTAGCGAGGCGAGGCGAGGCGACATCTCCGCCCGTGTGCCAACTTTTCCCAGAGCGGGTTGCGTGCAGGACCGGGACTCGCCGGTAATTGTGAGGCAATAATTGTGTCAGAAAATTTTAAATAATAATGCGAGTAATTGGTTGACTGGTTAAACGTAGTCGTGGGTAAGTTTCTCTTTCAAATTTGCGGCAATTATGCGAATTTCTGGCTCTGGGTTTCAACAGAAACGTGTTCCCGTGTGTGCATGTGTGTGTGTGTGTGCGCACCTCGCTTTTGAAATGCTGTCAGGCTAAATAACGGGAATTCAGCGTCATTCGCAAATTGCTAATAATTTGTTTAAATGCAATTACTATACTCGCTCGAAGCGCCCCATCTCTTAAACACCGATAATATTATGATAAATGTTCACTACATATAGATAATTCTACTTGTTCTGAGAGAATCCGTGATCTCTTTTCCATCGCGTTATTATATTCTAACTCTGGTACAAAGACATTTACGTTCCCTTTATCTTCAATAGTTCACATTGCAAACAATAATAAAATTCTACGATAGTTCATATTGCAAACAATAATTTATAACTGAGAATAGATTTCGATATTGAATGTAAGCTTATTTCACTTAACCGTTGCTTATTTCTACCAATCACTGTCTAGATTATAAAACTACTCGTAGTTTCCGATATATAAACAAATCTTACCATAATTATTGATCAGACGGAATTGAAAAATACTGGAAATATAAGGTTTAAATCACAGTTTGCCGAAAAATAATGAGCAATTTGAAGTCAATACAAAGTACGGGTTTGAAAACAGTCGAGACAGGTGTGTCACTGCAACTTCCTGAGCGGAGATTTGAGTTCGTTTAAAGGAGCATTAATCATCCCCTGCCCGCGGGTGGGGCGGACGCAGCCACCAGCGCCAGTTGTGGGACGGCGAACCTAATTAATGGAAATGAAACAATTAGCCCCGAATCCATCATCCTCCGGTGTCCGAAACGCGTTTCTGTTCAAATACCTTACACGCTCTTACTTACGCAGTTTGGTGATTAATGACATCGCCAAATCGCCACTTTGTAAAGACTCGATGCTTCGACTAAATTATGTATTATACAAATTGCACGGTCGCTTATACATTGTACTTAATGGCCGAGACGATTTGCATAATCTGATATGTGAGTTTATTGATTTCGCATAATGGCTTCATAATAAACACGAAAATGTGGAACGATAATTTGTGGTACCTTATCTGTGGACAACGTTTTCAAAAATAATTCTATACCTTTAATTTTTCGTAGCCAGAAAAATGCTTTATCAAAAATACACTTTTAGATATTTTTACGTCTTGCCGAAGATATGAGATAAATTAAAACAAAATCTATTATTATTGAGTAAATTATACGTGTTGTCTTCATATAGATTTTATGTAATAAGATTTAAAAAAATTATAATTCCTTCAAAATAAAGTTAAGAGAGATTATATCAGTGAAGCTCAAAAAACTGTAACTGTATTCGTACGATGGTAACTCAAAAAAAACATTTTATTTTCAGGTCTCCGATGTTGATACTTAAGAGACAGCCTCTTTTTCCTCAACTGAACGAAAGATCTTTGTACAGTTCTAAGGCTGACCCATTTACAAATATTTTGAAGCCGAAACATTAAGTTTCTGCGAACTCCACGGCATCTCTTATTCTTGTTTTCACTGTAGTTTATTGTTAATGTATTTTTTTCATTTATGATATAATTTTAACACCGAACACTTACCCGTGTACTGCACGTACATGTGCATCACAATCCCTGTATATTACAAGTTCACAGTTGTTAAACCCGTGTATCTAGGAAAAGTGTGATCTTTTCGCGAATTTGATAGAATCCAAGATTTTATCGTTCTTCTAAACAATTAGTTTCTGCAGCAAATAAATAATTGAAGGGTGGTTTGATACAGAATGAAGTCGAAGATTCGCGGGGATAACGCCAGCGGCCATTTCATGAGCACGGGAAGTCGGAGAAGATCGCGTTACAGAAGATAATCTCCGCCTTTTCTGTTTAATTACGCGTTCCCATCGGGTGTGAAGGAGTACCGGTTAACCTAGGAAATTAATCTCCACAACTATCTGCCATGTTACGCCAGTGTCACGTCATCCCAAGGGTTACCTCAAGTATGAAGTGCAATTCTGTTTGAACTTATAATGTCATTTTCTGCTTAAATTTAAACATTCCAATATTAATCTACTTTGGGAATTAATTAAACATTGTTTAGACCACTTTTTTAAAAATAAAAAAATATATCAAAATACACGACATGTTTCAGAGGATACCTCCTCCATCTTCAGGTGTAAAAAATATAACCAAAACAAAACAAAGGAAGACTTATAAAAACGCATTTAAAATTCGATACAAAAATTCAAAATTACAAATAACAAATAGTCGAACTTAATTTGTAATTTTGAATTTTTGTATCGAATTTTAAATGCGTTTTTATAAGTCTTCCTTTGTTTTGTTTTGGTTATATTTTTTACACCTGAAGATGGAGGAGGTATCCTCTGAAACATGTCGTGTATTTTGATATTTTTTTTATTAAAAAAGTGGTCTAAAAAATGTTTAATTAATTCCCAAAGTAGATTACTATGGAATTCCACAGTGTTAATGCCTTAACTTTCAATAAATTCCAATATTATTATACCATTTTTATTAACTAGTCTTCACGCAAGACTCTCACTCGTAAAACACTTTTTATATTATATTTTTGAGTGTTTTTGAATTATATGTATCATTAACCGTCGCGTTGCCATGTGGTAAATTGAGTTTCCACTGCCAATTTAAAGTTGATTTTCTTAAAACCTATGGACCCTAATATTATAAAAAAAATTGTAATCCTCCATTGAAGTGTTCTCAATATTTCGTAATAAAAAAAAAAGCAAAAAATTACTTCCTTCATCCCAAAAAAAATATTTTTTAAGACTGCCCTCACCTTCATTCGTGTTGAGGTAGAATTTGTTTTGCTAATATTTACAACTTTATCAAAAGTGACAAATACTTACTCGCTGTTTTGAACTATTATAAATTATATGTTTGGCCTTTCTCTGACGTAATAATACCGATTGTGCAGCACGCAACTTAATAATATCAGAACTGTGAAAATATTAACACTTTACCAAAAGGGACAAATATTAATACGTACTCGTTGTCTTGAACGTGGGATACATTTTGCCTAGGTGCCTTTATCATACGTAAAATTATAGCGCCATGTGAACGGAAACGCTTAGCTTCATAATATTACTTAGAACTCTGTAAATATGACCACTTTATCAAAAGAATCAAATATTGATACGTACTTGTTGCGTTAAACATTATATAAATAATATATTTTTTATTAAAGCCTCTTTACTAACTACACAAATTATTATGTTGGATCTCATGAACATTTTAGCTTTATACAGAGTGTCTCGTACCGTGATTTATATCACGTCATTTTGTTGTGCAGTGATTATCACCGTTATTGTGGTTTTATTGAATTTTCGTTGATAGAATATACGTTGTACAAAATCTGTGTACAGTTCACTGATTAATCAGTAATGAGACAATTTATATAGCGCCGTTTTGTAAAGTTTCTACACCTCAAGGGCACTTAAAAAATAACGCATTTTCATATTCAACGCAGTTGAGTGTAAGTTGTTAATGTTATCTATTTTTTGTTGTGGCTTATCGCATATGTTAAGGCTGTTTTTGTAATCAAACAAAGATGTTAGCAACTAGACATTTAGAATTTAAATAATTACAGATGTTATTTATGTATTATAGATATAATTTTTACTTTTGTTTGCCGACCTGTAAAGGTATATTTGAATGTTATCGCGGGTATTTTCCGGGTATATTATAAAATAACAACTAATTGCTTGGATATTATTTGTATAGGCCGAACAGTCAAAGGTGCTGGCTTAGGACCATAGAAAGGTATTTTTAAAAGGTCAATAAATATAAGTGCAGTATTTCCCGCATTCTTCAAACAATGCATTTAGGTTGTTTGCATAGGCCAAAAGGTTAAAAGGGTCAATCCCAAGAATTAAAATTGGTTTACTTGTCTATGTAAACAGTAAATTCTATAGAGCGCTTATAAAGGATAATCCTAGCAGTAGGTACAATGACAAGAAACCATCATGCCGTTTCCCCGAGAGGGTAGGCAGTTAGAAAATTATTATTTAGAAATTTAATTAAATAAAAAGGTTGTTTAGTCACAGTACATTTTAGATATACGAGTATGTTAGTTATACCATTATTTAACATTATTGCAATGTTTAAATTTTGTAGTTGAATTTGTGTATTTAGGTAGTATGTTTACAAGAGATGGGAGAGTGGAGAGGGATATTGAAAGAAGGGTTGGGGCAGGCAACAAAGTGAATGGTGCACTTAAAGTTGTCATCGCAAACAAAAACCTATCCAAAAAAGCTAGAATGGCAGTGCACAATGGTGTTCTTCTACCGACCCTTATGTATGGAAGCGAAGCATGGAACTGGCAAAGGAAGGACGAAAGTAGAATAAATGCAGTAGAAATGAGATCTCTTAGACGAATGTGTGGATATTCTGTGTATGATAGAGTGTCGAATGAAAATATAAGAAGTGAATGCGGTGCGAATGATGGTGTCATGAACAAAATAATGAAAGGATCATTAAGATGGTTTGGACATATGGAAAGAATGTATGAAGAAAGAATGGTAAAAAAAATATATTTTAATGATGTAAATGGTACCAGAAATAGAGGAAGACCAAGGAAAACGTGGCACGATCAAATAAATCAAATATTGAATGTCGGCCATGTGAGGAGTCAGAGAAATCGACGCGCGTGCATGACACGATGTATGAATGTTGAGGAAGCGAGAGAAATATGTCAGGAAAGAAATGTGTGGCAGTCCATTCTTTCTGCCTACCCCTTCGGGGAGACGGCGTGATGGTTAGTTAGTTAGTTAGTTTTTAAATTTTGTAATGTTTTGTGTGTCTTTGTTTGTCTTTGCATCTTTGTGTTATATGAATAGATATCTAACGACTTAGTATTTTATGTAAATGGATCTAATTGGCCTACACGGTGAAAGATAAAGCTTTACGGTGTGGTTAGGCTAAGATTATAATTATTTAAATATTAAGTTTTAATTTTGTAATTTTAATGTGCATAAATATGGTACGGAACGGAATGACTTGAGATAACGGGAAAAACCAGCCACCCTTAGTTAGGGTAGGCTTTATATACAGAACCCTTTTAGATAAGGGAGAAGTCTCCAGTTGTCAGTGCTATAGTAAGGACCATCCTTACGCTCCCGCGATCTCACGTCAGTTTTCCGTTCCGTCAAAGAAGTTTACAAGTACAAGTTTCTAGTTTACAAGTACTAGTTTACAAGTTTACTAGTTTACAAGTTTACAAGTACAAGTTTCGGCTAAAGCGTCAAGTTGAGCTTTAGGCTGAAACAGCATATGAATATTGAAAAAAAGAGTACTTATGTTAAAATTCTAGTTAGTGTTTACAAAAATAATTCGTTACATAGTTGTTAACTATTTAATATAATATTAGTTTTTCTTCTAATAATACATAATATTAGTTTATAGTGTAGAAATCAAAGTGAATGTTGAAAAACAGAAATCAAGAACCTACCTATACTTATTGAACATTAATAACAATGGCAGGAAAAAATCTAACTGACGCAGATATTGAACAATATTTAGAAAATAGTGAATCTGATAGTGATTTGGAATATGAACCTTTAAACGATCAATTATCGACTACTGAAGATAATGTCGAAGTTGATTCTGTGGAATCTGATACGGATATAAGTGTACAACCTGAAGTTGATGAAGTTGCAGAAAGCCGAGCAATAGCAGATAGTGAAGATATAGTTTGGGTATCGAAATCAGGTTTCGCTTGGAATTTTTTACCACCAGCATCATCAAGACGACGTGTACATAATATAGTAAGTGAAAGGCACGGATTAACCGGTACAGCTGAAAATATTGTTAACATAGAAGACACGTTTAAATTATTTTTTACAAAGGAAACTGTAGAAGATGTGTGTTTAAACACTAACAATTTCATTAGTAGAGCTGGATTCAATTATAATACAATATCACCAGAAGAAATATACGCATTCATTGCGGTTTTGTTAGCGGCCGGTAGAAATAGAGGACGAAAAATGAATATTAGTGAATTGTGGACTAATGAGGTTTTATATCGTCAGCCATTTTTTACGGCAGTTATGTCTAGAAACAGATTTCTAGAAATATACAATACCATAAGATTCGATGATAGATCCACACGTGAAGAACGCATTAAAAATACGGGAAATAAAGCAGAACCCGCGCAAACGTTGTTTAATAACGTTAGAGCAACATTTGCAAAGCATTTTTTACCTGGTGAACATATTACAGTTGATGAACGTCTCGCTAGGTTTAGAGGGAAATGCCCATTTAGGGTTTACATGAAAAGCAAACCGGGAAAATATGGCATTAAAATATGGGTAGCTGCTGATGCAAAAACTGGATACATTTTAGATGCACAACTATACACAGGGAAAATAAACAATCAGAAGGAAATGAATCAAGGACAACGAGTGGTAGTTGATTTAGTGAATAGATATTTTGGAACAAATAGAGGTGTCACCGTAGATAATTTTTTTACATCCGTTCAATTGGCGAACAAATTATTAGAGAATAACTTAACTATAACAGGGACTTTGAGGGCAAATAAGAAAGAAATACCTGCAGCCTTCCAACGTTCTCCTACAAAGGAAGTTTATAGTAGCATGTTTGGGTTTAATAAAAATTTAACATTGGTCTCATATGTCCCAAAAAAAAACAAAGCCGTATTTTTATTATCAACCCAATTTAACGCGATACAAATAGATCAACACTCTCTCGAAAAAAAACCGGATGTAATTCTCCATTATAATGAAACAAAGGGGGGCGTTGATCTAGGGGACAAATTAACACAAGAGTATTCTTGTGTACGTCGAACAAGAAGGTGGCCATTCAGAATATTTATGGAATTAATTGATGTAGCGGCACTGAATGCATATCTGTTATGGGTAACTAAATTTCCAGAATGGAAAGCAAAAGATAGAAGTCGTCGAAAAATATTTATTAGAACATTGGCCACAGAATTGGCAAAACGTAACGTTGAGCAAAGAAATATCACATTTTCTCGTTTTCATGCTCCGCAAAAAGATGCAATTAATATGTTTTTCGGTATTGACACATCACATGAACCGTCTACGTCAGGAACAGGAAAACACCCTATTAAAAGTGGAAGGTGCAGATTTTGCCCGGCGGATAATAAAAAAAGAACAAGATTCACATGCCATTTGTGTGATAAAGCTGTTTGTATTTTGCATAGGAAAGAGGAAACAGTTATAAGTTGTATAGAATGTTATTCCATAGAAAATATAAACGTAGAAGAACAGTGATAATTTATTTTTTCATTTCAAAGTTACGAGTTTTGATACCTATTGTTTTTAATCATTCTATTTTTTACCTTATATTTATGTCTTTATGCTTTGTTGCGCTATTCAAGATAATTAATATCGTGATTTAATTTAATCCTTATGCTCCATATTAAATGTACCTAAATGATATCTTTATTATGTTGGTTACCGTGTTAATTGTAATATTTCTATAAAAAAATAAATGTCATCTTTGTTCTCCATATGAAATGTACCTAAATGATATTTATATTACGTTTGTGATTGTGTTAATTATAATATTATATTTCTGTGGAATTAGACTTTTTTGAATTTCAAAATAAATGTCAATTGTATGTTTTGACCTTTATTTATGTTTTAATATTTCAATTTATTTTTGTGCTCTTGTTTGTAAATTGTATATTTTATTTTGTGACCTTTTTAGTGATAGATAATAATAAAAGTATTTTTAAATTCAACCACACTTTTTTTTAACCCGATTGAAAATTGAAATCATGATTTATTTATTGTATTTGAATTTTGAAAAAGCCAGAGAAATTAAACCTTAAATATGTTATAAAATACAGTATCTATAGGTAACATTCTTTGATCAATCTATATTAAAAATAAAAAAAGTATTTGGAATTATTTTAGAAAATCAAATATTTTAAAAATGAAATAAATTATTATACACGCTGTATTACATACGCGCACAATACACAAGTAGGTACAATATGTCGTCGTGTCTCGGCGGGGCGAGAAAAGATCATACTTGCGGTCAGTCGTTCATAAATGCTGTGTCGTCATTTTATATCAGAATGGTCTGTCTCGCATGGTTCCAGAAAAAAATTAATAATGATATGTTTTTCAAATAATCCATGTATGTTATAGATATCGATCTATTCCTAATGAAATTCCCTACAAGATGACATAAATTAAATTTTGATTAATCGAGTCATATGCTTGATATTTATAGATAAAGTTAGCGGTAAACTGAATTTACCACATGGGAGCGAGCGTTTTGTTTTGAACACGGTACGTTAAGGGTTAATTAAGAATCACAATTGGCAACAAAATATTCTTCTCTGTACTACCAGTGCTCAAATCAAGAAACGTACACTGGAAAACCAAAATCATCCTGTATAAAACAATCATCCAAACAGTAGTGACCTATGGGTGTGAGGCGTGGACAATGACAGCGAAATCCGCAGAGCGACTGGATACTTTTGAGAGAAGGGTGCTGCGCAGAATTCCGGAACCTGTGAATGACGGTGAAGGCTGGAGAGTATGGCATAATGACATTGACTGAGATGGGCCGGTCACGTGCAGAGGATTCCGTCATCGCGAACCCCAAAAAGATTGCTGGAGTGGCACCCAGGTGGTAGAAGACCAATTGGACGACCAAGGCTGCGATGGGAGGATGAAGTTGGGAGAGAAGGAGCGAAATTGTTACGAGTGTCAGATTGGAGGGTCGAAGTGGAGGACTGGAGGAGTTGGAGGCGAAGAATACTGGAGGCTAAGGCTCGATATGGGCTGAAGAGCCATCGAAGAAGAAGACGTATCATTAATTTATGTAATTCATATTTCTGATATTATGTGAATGGGAAATGTAATGAGCCAAACCAGCATATACAATGAATAGTAATGTTGAAACAGGATGATTGAGCTCAATATCTATGGGTTATCAATACTAAATCTATCTCGCGTATATAAATATTTTTTGTTCAATTGACGTATGTATTTATTTTATTATTACACTACGACAAAAATAAAAAATCGAATATTAAAACACGATTATTTGATAATTAAAATCTTATTAAAAATTCGCTTAGTCCAAGGTGGGTTACAATTCTCACATCACAATTTTTTTTTCAATCTATTTAATGTGTAATTTAAATCGACATACATATTATGTAAGTATACAATGATTTTTGAAAGTAGCGGTTATTGGTTACTCGTAATGATTTCTTTTGAGTTTACAGATTTTAACAGTCGCAATTTTGATGAATGTAAAAAGTAACACGTTTTTTTAAATGGCGGCTTTGGGCTCCCAAATGCTCCCAATGGGAATACGTGGATTTCTTCCAATTCCTGGAACATTTACAGCGCGGGCAAATTGTGAACGAAGCTCAAGCCGAGATGTAAATGCTTGCGAAATGAATGTAAATGAATATAATTATTGTGCTTACGTGCGTGTGACCTTAAGTAAGGTACAGGTAAACGCTTTGGCCTACAGAACATTCTTTCTCACAACACAATAACTAAGGCAGAATGTGCGTTAGATATCCGGGTAATTGGGTTCTAGTTAAGGGACGGTGGACGGCTCGTCAATTTAAATACATTTTCCATATTTGTGAGACTAAAAATATTCGTGAATTTAAAATTATTATCGTTTTGGTATAAATTATATTCTAATGTTGCATCTGATTACCTTGGTTGTCTGAATGACAAAACCTTCGATTATTGGTTCAAACGGTACGTCAGATTTAATTATATTATCAAATAACAAGTCGCTAGACGTAAATGGCTATGGATCGGTCACACCCTGAGACGGAACCCAGCCTGCATCGCTCAAGGCGCATGAGACTGGTCCCTTGTGGGTGGAAAGAGGAAGTGAGGCAGACCTAGAGCCACCTGGAGAAGGACTCTGCGTGATGAGGTTAAGACGGAAAGACTTATTTGGAATGATGTTAAATGCGATAAAGTCGGGTGGAGGATAATTCTCGAGGCAATATGCACCATGGAGGTTTGACAGAACAAGAAGAAGAAGAAAATATTACTATATACCATTGAAATAAGAACAGATACAGTCAGGATCGAACACGTTTTGAGGACTTCCGAGATGCAGAAACTGTTGATTATAGCACACTAAAAGATCGCATAAGGAAACACTACAATATGATAGATACGTGAGGATGAGAATATTATAAGATGGAGTAGATAGGGAATGAGGGACTGACAGTCATGTCCGAAGAATGAATATCACCAAATTTCCTTATATTGTTCTACATAATCAGCTTCACGGGACTCGTCCTCGTGGAAAACCTGTTAAAATATTGGAGGATAGCTGGGAATCCACCTCACAGGAGGAGCAACCTAGGAGAACAGACCACGTAGGTCTATATCGAAGTTAAAGGAGAATATTCAGGGTCATCGAAAAATAATGCCAACATTTAAAATAACTGTTTTAAAAAAAGTATTAGAGGTGATTAAATTTTTAAAAAATTATTAAAAAAGTTTTAAAAAATTAACCTTAGTACATAGCCGTTTGTGCAGTAGATTTTGAATTGTTGTTTTTGGAATTTGTAGCTCGTCACTTCGTCGAGCAATAGATTTTTTGGGGCTCCTGAGACAAGATTGGCGGATACGTTTGATATTCTCTTCTGATGTTGGTGGTCGGCCTGGCCTAGATTTTTTCTCCAGTCCCTGTTTCCTTAAACTGGTTAAACATTGCTTTTTGTTGAACAGTCAACATCGTACTGAGCGGCGGCAGTCGTTGGCGCGCCCGCGGCTGATCTTGTCTACTGCGCATCTAGTGCTAGCGTTCAGGGACAGAATCACACGTTTAACATAAAGGGTTTCGGTGCTGTAATTTTTTTAATATTGGCATTATTTTTCGATGACCCTGTATTTTAATATGAGGTGAGCAATTGATTTTTCAAGTATATTTAAGAAGCATCTTGGAAGCAACTAGGATTTATGGAAAAAGTAAGTCCACGGATCTTCGATGGGAAAAGAGAAAATTTGTTTAATTCCAGACATCATGTTGGAGTATGCCGACCAATGATTCTTACATCTTTGCGCTCTTTATAATCATGTTGGAATATAATTAATAGATTAGATATAATTAGATGTGGTTTAAATGGCGTTTACTCGAGTGTGCCGGCGGAAGATGGCGCAGCGGCCGCCACTGCGCTAGGTACGTCGCTATTAAGAACACTTTTTGATAATGCCTCGGATAACACCACGCTATCGATCATCACGCACGGCGAGCTAGCGCACCTACTTCATAAACCTTCTTGAAATATGCGAGGCTTATTATGAGAGTTGCCTCTAAATCTTGGGCTAAATATGTGCTAGAATTACAATGCATTCAGTTTGCGGGTTATATGTTGCGTAAACCAATTGTGGTTAAATCGTCGATTGATTATAAATCAGCGATAATTCCACCAATGTGCGTGGTTGAAAATTTAATTGGCACTACATTGTTGTTAACACGCTTATATTGAAACACAATTAAAATTGTATCTTATATGTACTAACATTATGCGAGTAAATTTGAAATAGTTTTAATCAAAACATTTTTTTTTCAATGTTTCAAATGACTCAATTCCGAACGTAAAAATATATTTTTAAAAATAAAATCGAATGTCTCAATGTTTTATAATTTAAATAGACTTTCGCATTGTAAACTTGGGGGTCTGTTGAATGTGAATAATCCAACAAGTACACAATCTCAATAATAACGGTGACGTCATCATTGTCACCGATTTTTGTTAAAATTCACGATACTGACTAACTTACATTAAAAATAATCGAGTCAAAAATATTTTATAATGTATTAACACAATTTT
Organism: Lepidostoma basale; assembly: GCA_022606425.2. Taxonomy (NCBI): domain Eukaryota; kingdom Metazoa; phylum Arthropoda; class Insecta; order Trichoptera; family Lepidostomatidae; genus Lepidostoma; species Lepidostoma basale. The sequence continues at coordinate 2,175,980 of JAHDVF020001522.1, forward strand.
TTTTAGTAAACGGGGAAGATCCTTTTTATAAAATTTAATTTAATTTCAGAAAATAGTAGGTATACTCGAAGATAAATGTTGAGATGGTACAGAAATTATCGTTACTGAACAGATATATTCTAGTTTGAATGGCATTGTTCTATTCAACGCAATATATCCAGAATCTTAATAAATAGTAACATACAAGTGAAAAAACAAAGGTCACTGACATCATCCACCGGGTGGCGACTCTAAAATGGCAATGGGCAGGTCACGTAGCCAGAAGCTCAGATGAAAAATGGACAACAATAACCTGGATGCAGTCTTCACAAGACAAAGTGATATGGAAGCGAATGGAGGAGGCCTTTGTCCAGGAGTGTACGGGAATAGGCTGAGGAAGAAGAAGAAGAAGATACAAGAATTTCCTTAAAAAAACTTCCAATTTCCAAAACTGCAACTGCTTGTTATGAAATTCTTTATTTTTTTCTTGTCACTAATTTTGTTAAATAATACTTTTAAAATTGTATTTGATTTGAAAAGGTTTGGGCGATATAGTGTTACCAAGATGGTACCCCTTTCGCAGTACCCAAACAGTAGCCAGCGGTGATCAGTGGAGCGAGCCTCATCAACACACCCCTCCCCCCTCCACCCGCTCCCCCTCTAGCACGAATCAAGTGGAGTGGCCAACATTAAGCGAGTAAAATTAATCCTATTAAAAAATTTAAAATAAAATATCCTTGCAACTAAACTAAACTATAATTGAACATCAGTTCGTTTGTGCTTCGACCTAGGATCATATCATAAAAAAAACGGAGCTTCTTTTGACACTACCAGGAATCAACGTGTTTTTTTTTAATTAATAACAAATGAAATTCTAGTAACAATATAAAAGGAAATTCATATTAATTGCTTTTTAAACAATAAAACTTTAATTAAACAAATAAAAATGACCGAAAATCTCTGTTTTCTAATAGCTTAATTCTATTTATGGGATAATATTATAATTATTTTGTTGAATCGCTTTTTACACCATTATAGCGTGAGCCAAATCGATTTAAAGGGTATATCTCATGATTCTCATGACATGTGATAGGAAGCTAATCTATCGCCATTTTATTGTCATGTGAATTCTACACCAGACCAAAGACAGTGTGACAATCATTTTACCAAAGCCGGGAATCGAACCCGGGACCTGCACGCACGTCGATTTCTCCAACTCTTCACCTGATTTGATCGTAATACGTTTTCCTCGGTCTTTCACTATTTCTTCTTGAGCATTATTTCTTCATTCATTATTTTCATGTGTTCAAACCATCTTAACTACCCTTACCTTATATTACAGTGCTTCTCTAGCATCCTCCATTAAACTTGTTTTACAGACAAACTCTTCCATACCATCATTATTTCATAATTTTTGTCCGTTCTGAATATTATTTTAATTGTTTAGAATTTACAGTATAATTTCATCCTTATACTTACAGAAATAAAATAATAAAACACTTTGTATTTAACTATGAAATGGTTATTATAATTGATGCCAGCTAGTTTCACTTGGATCCAACCTTCATCAGGGCAAATGTACGAGTAGAGTTTAGTAATGTAGATTGTGTAAACTGTAGAGTTATAATATTGCCCTAATGAAGCTTGGATCCAAGCAAAACTAGTTGGCATAAATTATAACAATAAATAAATAGTTATTAATTTATTTATATCTAAAAGTTTAAAATATGTAACCACAGATTGAGTGATCGATGAAAAAATGTATGGTATTTTTTCGGTTAATATTGTAAGTAAAAAAATTACAATAATAAAAAGCTACAATGTTTCCCACCCCTCTGGACGCATTAACACCCGATACTTTTGAACATGTCTAACTTCGTCTAGTTTTTCACATTCACTTCATGTGACAATCTCCTTTATTTATTTATTTACTTACATAATACATTGTTGTTGCATTCCTACTAGGGTGTAGATATTAATACACAAATAAACAACAATTTAGTTTGTGCCTTTGATTTTACTTTGTAATATTCTACGAAGATTTATTAGTGATGGCCAAAAAAAAAATACATATTTTACTGAAATTTCGATTTTAAACATTAATTAACATAAACTTTGATAAGAAGCCATTACTTGGTGGTTGGACATATTTAACACTTAATTATACACTTTTTTTAATATACTTGGTATGCAACCACTTTATTATGCGAGGATGCGGGCCTACCGGTTTCGCTCTATGCGAGCTTCGTCAGGGCTTGACACATACAGTATGAGTCAAGCCCTGACGAAGCTCGCATAGAGCGAAACCATCCTCACATAATAAAGTGGTTGCATACCAAGTATATTAAACAAAGCGTTTAATTAAGTATTAATTAACATAATTTATTAATAAATAAAATATTATAATCTAATGATTTTGAAGATATCTCTTGATGGACGTCCATTTTTAATAATAATTAAATAAAACCATGTATTTTAATAACTTAACCTGGAAACAGTAGTGAGATTCTATTGAATAAGTCTCAATGCCTACGGTGGGCTGGCCATGTGGAAAGAATGCCAGAGGGTAGAACATCACAAATTATATTCAGATGGGTGCCCCGCGAAAAGAGACCAAGAGGCAGACCGAGGAAAAGATGGGCGAATTGCGTGGAAGAAGATTGGGAGAAAATGGAAGGAGCTGGGGAATGGAGAGAGATGGTCAGAGAGAGAAGTCAGTAGAGGACCGTTGTGGAGGAGGCCAAGTCCCACACCGGGATGTAGCGCCGAGAAATGAATGAATGAATTTTAATAACTACCTTCACTTTTGTATTTATTTCGACAGGCTGTCTGGCATCGACAGACAGACTGGACTAGTCTTTCGTAGCCAGCCAGTCTGGCGAAACCGGTCGCTTTCTTAAACGCAAAAGTTTGAGTAGTTATTACAAAAACATCGTTTTATTTTATAGTTACTAAATAAATTTGTCAAATACGCCAGTTTGTGAAATACATAAAAAAATCGGGTTCTTTCGTAGATCAATCAATTTAGTCATGAGTTTGATATAAGTTGACATAATGACGCCACGAAGTCTGCAAAAATCCCGAAGAATTCGTGGATTAAAAACCCTTCAAGAACACATATTTCACATCTTCAAAATTCATCCATCACGTGACACGGGGCTTATTCAAAATCTCGTTCGTACGCAATCAGTCAAAATACCAACAGACTTGTTCGACATTCAAACAATAGTTTTTTTTTATTTGCCATGTGATATTTTGAGTTAAATTTCATGGCCTATCGAAATAGGTGGCGGTCACATGACCCGTTTTTTTGTGTATTGTATGTACCCACACACCCGCAATAACAATAGACGTACAGACACGCACGTACACACCGAAAAGGACCCGCTTAGAAAGGTATTTTAATTTCAGATCACGCTATATTTATGGTTCTTTTTTAATTTTGGGCATCTATTAAAAGCGGCTGGAACAATTTGTAACAAAATGTACTGAATATTTACAATTTTCAAAAGATTGAATATTCTTTGATACATTTTTCACATTTATAAGTAGGAACGCAATATAAAATCGATACGTGATAAGTACCTACCTGAATGTGCATACTATGAACCGGTAAGAGGCATTCAATATTAAACTAACTAACAAATAAGAAATAAAGAATGGACTACCACACTTTTCTTTCCTGACATATTTCTCTCGCTTCCTCAACATTCATACATCGTGTCATGCACGCGCGTCGATTTCTCTGACTCCTCACATGGCCGACAATATTTAACTATGCAGAATAATGCTTCGTATACCATGGACAGATTTGGTCATCAATTTAGAAGTCCTGAGGAGAGCTCATTGAAGCAGAGAATTGTTGAAATGCATATAAATAATTTCTATCAGGTCATAGGATAGTTTTAAATATTAAGATGTGAACTAATTTTAATGTAGTTTTTAAGTTGATGTGGGTAAATGCCTAGAGGCGGCGATGAGGTCCGCCACCCATCACGTCGCTTTTCCCGCGGGGGCAAACAGAGGAGAGTGAAGTGCCGCATCGGTACTTGGAACATAAGAAGAGGTATGGAAGGGAAGTTAAATAAGGTGTGCGATGAATTTGAGAATAAATGTTTAGATAAAGGAATGTAGAGCGAAAGAAGGTATTATGAACAAAATTATGAATGGATCGCTGCGTTGGTTCGGGGACATATGGAGCGCATGGGTGAAAAAATAATGGCTAAAAAAGTATATTTTAACGATGTAAATGGAGTACGGAGTCGAGGTAGACCGAGGAAAACATGGCATGACCAAATTAATCAAATTTTAAAGATTGGTCATGTCAGAAGCCGGAAAAATGGACGTGCGTGTATGACTCGCTGTATGAATGTGAAAAAAGCTAGAGAGGTATGTCAGGATACAGTAGTGTGGCGGTCTATTCTTTCTGCCTATCCCTGCGGGGAAACGGCGTGATGGTTTGTTTGTTTGTTTGTTCTAGGTTATAGGTATGTATTTCAGAGACAAATACCAGATCCTGCAACTCATGATAATGAACAAGATTAAAATACGACATGGTCCTGACCGAAGGTAAAGGGTTTGGACAAGTCTAGACTTGAAAAAGGATCGTGGAGGAGTTATTCCTAAGACCTCTGAAGAAGTGATGACCAACGCGCGGGAAAACTTCTATGGTAAAAGAACTAGAATAAGTACCTACTTACCTATTATATTTTATAATACATGTGTTGACATGACATATGTACTGATATAACTTTTCAAAATTTGAATAAAAACTTTAATAACACATTTGATGAACCAATGAATAGGAACATATTCAAATTCTCAGGAAATTAAAAAATGTACAATAAATAAAAGGGTTCGTTTTGATAAAATATGTTTTATTGTATCCCATAACACGGCTATTAAGTTCATAGAAATCAAAACATCCCTTGAGAGTTGATCACGCGATGATATTATGGAAACACTTTCAATGTTTACAAAAAAATGTGATGAAGGTTGACTTTTGTGTTCCATTCCCTTATTGTACAATGTCTGTACTTATTGCGACCATTCCGTTGCTTCGAATTATTTTGAAAGCAACATAATATGCACCTTTATTTATGGAAGAGAAGCATAAAGCTGGCAGCAGAAGCATGACATGAGTAAATTAAACAGATCCCTCAGACGCGTATGTGATTAAGCGACGTATGATAGAATTTCAAATTATCAGAAAGGAATGGCGAGTCGAAGAAAGCAATATAAACAAAATTACAAAGAATCACTGTAATGGTTTGTACATATAGAGCGTATGGAGTAAGAAATAATGGTTAAAAACATTACATTAACGATGTGAATGGGGTATGGAGTTGAGGAAGACCGAGACCAAAGACCAACTTATTTATTTTTGTTTCATGAACAATGATTTAAAGCTCCATATTAAATAATTATACGAATGAAGACATTTATTTTCTAGAAGTTTTATTATAGTTTGTGGGAATCACATGTTTCGCCTTTCTAAGGCATTTTAAAATGTTGACATTTGATAATACCTTAGAAAGGCAAGAAACATGTCATTCCCATAGACTATAATAAAACATTTTTTTCCATATGAAGCACTCGATTTTTGGTTAGACATTTAAAAAATATAAAATAAAATAAAATAAAATTGTATTTAACCACGGAATGGTTTTTATAATTGATGTCAACTAGCTTCTCTTGGATCCAAGCTTCATCAGGGCAGTATAACAATAATTGTTATACTGCCCTGATGAAACTTGGGTCCAAGCGAAACTAGTTAGCATCAATTTCAATAACCATACCATGGTTAAATACAAGGTTTTTCTTAATATATTTTATAGTTTTATAACAAAATTTCGAGAAAACAAACGATTTCGTTGGTATTAATTGCCTAATTGTTTTAATTTTGAATGACGGCCATATAAGAATTCGGAATAATCGTCGTACGTGTATGATTCATTGTGTCAAAGAAGAGAAAACAAAAAATGTTTGTCAGGATAGAGAAGTGTGCAGTCCATTCTCTCTATCTACAACTCCGGGAAAACGGCGTGATGATTTGTTTGTTTGAATTTTCAATGTAGACAATTTACGAATAGACGAAGACTACAATGTGTTCCTATAATAATGGATTTAACATTTTGACAAATTAGTGTATTCAATAGCGTGGTATTTATACATCGGCTGACATGTACGGAATATATGATTTAACGCACATTTGATTTTTACTGAATTCGATCAAAAATAATTTACCTTATATAGGATAATCCTTTGTTTTGGCTGAAACACTATTATGCTTCTACATTGTTGAATGTATTAACACTAAACTTACCAATACCGGTCAATTTCAAAATTTCGTGTAAATTTTACACATGTAAACGTAATATCGTCGCCATCATACTTGTTGTACCTTACTAAAATGTACAAAAATTGTAAGTTTCAGGATTTACTTCTGGTTTTATTTATTATTTTCTAAAAAATATTTGTTATCCGTCCTACCTACCGCGACTGGTCAATTTGACCGCTCGAGATAAAATATTTACGTTTACACAATTAGTATAAATAATGGGGCTATCTAATACAATTTTATAAATCAAAGATGAGAGTGAATTTACAAACTCCAAATCTTTCTTCCCGACGATGAAAGTTTTATACCTTCGAAACATGTATTCAATGATGTTCTAATTCATAAACCATATAAACCTTGATATTTTCATGCATTTTCCTGTATTTCCTATGTCAGTTATACCTCTGATTGTTTTGTGTTTAGAAAATTTTCAATCGAAGTTTTATTTCAACAGCTTTAAGTATCTTTTGAAAAAAAAAATTTCCACAACACTTTTTGTACTCTTCACATAAATGATTTGAATCATATACATTATTTTACAGTGTAAAAGCTGTAACCTTGATGAAAATTAATCGTTTTCCTTCAAAATCAATTTTTTAACAATATATAAAATGTAAAAAATACTTTTAATGCTGCAATACGCGAACAACAAATGAGATCTTTATTACAATTCTCTTGTTTACATGTACAATGTATACACAATCTGTCAATTATTATTATCGGTATCTGTTCTGCATTGAAGGGAATATATTTGTGATACTTTTATTATTGCGATCAGGTCCGCAAGAAGTTTAAGGCAGGTTGTATTAATTAATAAAAAAATAGTTCATTAAGTACTTCATATCTGAGAAGGACTTTCGACTCGGTGTGTAAAGATAATAAATAAATCTTGCGATACAATGTTGATACCAATCAAGGATTCAAAAGTGATTTTAACAAAGCCCTAACAGAACGGACCGATTTATACGAATGAAAAAGCTGTTTTATTTCAAAAATATTTATATCTTTGTGAAATTTTGTGGTAGAAATTCAAAGTAATTGAAAAAAAATGTAAATTTTAAAATGTAAGTTGAAATCCACTTGTGTTAATCGGAAGATCGCAGCGAGCTCCCGAAACCGGTCGAAGACACAAACAGTATATTTTTCCTAAATATATTGTACTTTTTTTTATAAATTTCCTTTTTTGTTGCAAACTGTTTCATTTTTTCAAAGGAAATTTAACCAGAATTTTTTTATTGAAATTTCTCGTTGCGAGTATTTTAAAATTATTAATCAAATAAATACTTTTTAATACAAAAATGTGTGGAAGATGGCGGTTTAAAGTAATGTAGTTTTTTCATGGTCAAATATACATTTATATTTTTGAATAGTCGAATATACACGTTTATTTTTTCGTAGTCACATATATATGGTACGTGTATATTTTTTCATAGTCCCTTATACAATAAGGAAGCTGAGCAGGACCGGTTACGGGACTGGAATGGCTGGAAGTGATATAGTGGGACGAACCTTAGAACCCGGTGGTATGTACTAATTAAATGCCGTGAAACAAATCAAATCAAATCAAATCAAATCAAATCAGTTTATTTCGTCAACAGACATTACAAAATTTATTTTTAAGGCATCTATTGAGAACAGGTAAAACAATATATTATATACATATAGTATACTACCAGAAACGCATAAGAGATGGTTCAACATCAGGAAGACAGGATACTCTCCAGAATTAAGAGTATTTGCCTTCTGAACGTACTTTCACGCGTTCAGCAGACTAATTGCTCTTCCCACCGGTGTCACCAGAGGCAGATTGGTTCTGGCAGCCGGTAGGTAAAACAATCTGTGCTGTCGCTGTCGGAGATATCTATCGGGGACAAAAAGCCGAACACCCTCCAGTACGGCCGAGTTCTCGAAGTATCCCCTAATTAATCTAAAGAAATGGGTAATTAGATGTCCATCTCTTCGAAGCTGTAGAGAATTGGTTCCGAGCATTCCCAAAAGAAATGCCGTGGGATAGAGCCAAGGATAGCTACCATACTCCCTCGTGTAGAGATACCTCAGAAATTTTTTCTGAACCCTCTCCAGCATAATGGAATATCTCGCCTCGTGAGGACTCCATATCACAGAACCACTTTCGAGTCTGCTCCGTACCAATGCGTTGTATAGGACTCCCACTCTAGAAACCCCACCTTCCATGACAACAGCAAGACTTCCATTATTCCGACTCCATGGCATCCTGGAGTGGTCCTCGTGATCCCGCAAGTCCCGGGCAATGTGATCATTGACCTTACCATCAGGGTCAAGACACCGAGAGGGCGTATAGTGTATCTTTGGTACCACAAAACCGAAAAGTAATTCCTATAGAAAATACCTGGAGAAGGCAACGGGAAACCACTCCAGTATCACTACCTAAGAAATCACTGTGGCGAGAAAGCTTCGCCACAGTGACCGCCAACATCGAGGGACCTGATATGACACTATAGGATAAAGAATACTGTTACGGGATATAATAACTTTCACCATCGTCAAAATAAGTAATCTCAGTTGATTTGCGAAACCAGTAATGGTTAATTCGTAATCTATAATATATGTATATTATATTATATAAAACAAAATGTCTCTAGACTAGGATCTTGTCATTCGGGAGTATTAGCCCGAAGGCTATTGCTCCCACTGTTGGAAATGACTTTGTTGAGAGTGAGGATTTCACAATGTTATTTAACCCAAGACCACAAGGAAGCCGCCGAAGAGATGCAGAGATGGCTGGACGTCACATATAGGTCATACGACCTAAACTGAGATGAAAAAGAAGTAATCTAATCAAATATTTATACGTAATTTTTGTTTGTATACAACAGGTTATTTGAACCCAATTGCCGTGTACAATTTTTAGCTATTGACTCGCATGACATGTGGTAGGTAGCTAGTCTATTGTTATTTTTATCGTCACGTGAATTCCAACAGACCAAATTTAGTGTGAGAATTTTTGTTTTTTAGACAATTTTATAAACAAGTGCATTAAAGAATTAGATAGCATAAACGCTGGTGCGAAAATTAACGATATGTCCATTAGCTGTTTTTTTTATATGCAGACGACGGTGTTTTAAAAGCTGATAGCATGGATAATCTACAAGTCCTAATATCAAGAATGTATGAAGTATGTAATAAGTATCACCTTGTGATGAACGTGTCAAAGTCTAAAGCCATGGTATTTGAAAAGGAAGAATGTATAACGGATTGTGACATCAGTGTGAACGGTGAGAAATTAGAACAAGTTACCGAATTTATTTATCTGGGAAGCATGTTTGCAAGATATGGAAAAATGGAGAAAGATATCGAATGTAGGGTTGGAGCTGGAAACAAAATAAATTGTGCACTCTAACTCATTAACGCAAATAAAATATATCGACCGAACCAAAGATGGCAGTGCACAATGGAGTTCTAGTGCCAAACTTTATGTATGGAAGTGAAACTTGAAGTTGGAAAAAAAAGGATGAAAGTAGGATAAATGCCGTAGAAATGAGGTCACTAAGAAGAATGACGAAGTAAAAGATAAATGTAAAGCGGAAGAATGCGTGATAAATCAAATTAAGAAAGGGTCTCTAAGATAGATTGAACATATGGAACGAATGGATGAGGGAAGAATCGTTAAAAATATATATATACAAATAGTGTGAATGGAAAAAGAAGTCGAGGAAGGCCAAGTAAGACATAGCATGACCAAATTAATCAATTACTGAAAGGCGGCCATGTTCGAAGTAGACACAATCGACGAGCGTGCATGTCACGATGTGTGAATGTAGAAGAGGCGCCAGAGTTATGTCAAGATAGAACAATGTAGCGATCCATCCTCTCTGCCTACCTCTGCGGAGAAACGGCATGATGGTTAATAGGTTAGTTAGTCAATTTTCAAGGATTAATTGTATCTCAATAGAGACGAACATGTAAATTATTTGGAAACAGAATATGGTAGTCGAGGCGTTTACTGGACTTATGACCTGTCATTGGTTGGGTTAAGCGATCACTTTATGTTTACAACATTGCCCATTCCGCCCTTCTTACGACACCACATTTATCTTATCAAATTATCTTAATAGATGGCGCTAGTGTACAACAATGTGAAGTTATTAAAAAATAATAGCAAATATGAGGGTATTAGTTGCAAACCTGGCAAACTCCATCATTAGATGTTTTGAGTAAATCGCAAAAAACTGATACGCTAATAAAATGCGCTTTTTTACGAAATTTATTTTTTTCATCTCAACCAGTTAGTATTTTAAAAGTAATCAGCCATGAAATAATCATCATTATGTTGATAATTAAAGTAAAATAATGAATTTCATTTTGGAGTATGCCAGCTTTGCAACACTCAAGTGGAGGTTGCCATGTTTGCAACAAACCCTATATTTTAATAGCAAAATTCTTCAGAATGAAGCCGAATTTGAAACTGAAAATCAATAAAAATTGTGTGCAAATGTATTAAGAATAAGACCCAATTCATATCTCACTTTTGATTGTTGGTGGAGTTTGTCGGGTTTGCAAATAATACCCTCATATACTAGTTCCAAAAATGTGTCAAATGTGGTGACGTAAGAAGGGCGGAATGGGGAATGTTGTTAACATAAAGTGATCGCTTAACCCAACCAATGACAGGTCATAAGTCCTGTAAACGCCTGGACTACCATATTCTGTTTCCAAATAATTTACATCTTCGTCTCTATTGAGATACAATTAATCCTTAAAAAATGGTACACCGGCAATGGGTAAAAATCCAGTATTTGTCTACAAGTATTTGTTGTACACAAAAAAAAACAAATTCTAGTCAATGTTCGTTTTTAGTTGTTTATTTAGTGAAAAGATGGGCCGAGCCGGCCCTGCAGAGACCAGGTAGTAATGTATTCTACGGATCTAATTATGACCTTCCGTTTAATGAATTTGTTTTTCAATGAAGTCTCTTCGAGACAAGGCCAAACCAGATTCTCAGCACGCAACATTAAAATATATGGGAGACTTTTTTATCGAGGGTCCCCAGGATTTGTGCTATATACCTCCTCACTGTGCGCAGTACCTACGTATCACATCTGTTATTATATCGATCGTTTAATTTGCTCGCAGGTTATAATTTGAAATTTCATTGTACTTTAAAGAAATACAAGTTCGCGTTGTTTGTTGTATGGTGTACGGTTGTATGGAAATGGCTTTTTTGTGGTCAGCGGCTTTTCAGCGTATCAAAGTAAATGTCGATCAATATTATTTATTACTCGTTATTCGTATTGTGCTCTAATGTATGTGGATATTGCAGCACAAAACTTTCTAAATAAGCTTAAATCGTCGAATGATATGCATGTAATTCTCGTGTATGGATCCATATCTCGTGGCACGGTATTGTACTACAGTATAATGCCAATCATTGCGTGGAAATGCGATTTATTGCGCCTTTCTCGACAATCGAATTTAATTTCAACTCTTTGCGTCTAACTGAGCAATTTTCTTTTGAATAAAGGAAGTCAATATATTATTGTGATCGTAGAAAACATATTCAAGTAACTTTTTGACAGATCTAAAAAAAGTAAAAAATTACGTAGTAAATTTTAGAAGTTTTTTATATGAGAATTTGCTGGAATTTTACTATTTGGGTATACGCTTATATTTTTTTAATAGTTCTCAAACCCGTGGATTCACATCATTCAAGAATTAATTGAAGATTTCAATTCTCAATCATAAAGTTGTATCAATAAGGTAGTTATTATAATTAGAATATTAGGTATAACTGCTTTAGATTACCTTAGAAAGGTCCAATAATAATTAAATAATGAAAATATTTTGTACAATTATTTTTTATTTTAATTATTTACAATGAACTTCTACCAAGAAATTAAAAAAATATATATTGTTTTTTTCTAATAATAACAAATAATAAAACTAACTTACTCTCGCGCCGTCTCCCGAAAGGGTAGGCGGGAAAAATTGACCACCACACTATTATTTCCTGACATGCATCTCCCGATTTCTCAACATCCATACATCGTGTCATGCACGCACGTCGATTTCTACGACTCCTTTCGTGGACGACATTCAAAATTTGATTTATTTAATCGTGCCACGTTTTCAACGGTCTTCCTATATTTCTAGTTCCGTTTACATGTGTCCAGACCATCTTAATAATCCTTTAATTTTTTGTTCATAACGCTTTCATTCACATATCATTTACTTATTATATTTTCATTTGACACTATAATATACAGATTTTCTACACATTCATCTGAGAGATCTCATACGAGTTCCATGCTTCACTTCCATACATAGAGGTCGATACATGAACACCATTGTACACTGTAATTTTAGCTTTTTAAAATTATAAAATAAATGTATGTTAATACAAAAATATGTTCAGGACATCCTTCCAACTACGGTGGAAGGATGAGCTGAACAGACATGTCGGAATAACCTGGATGCAGTATGCACAAGACAGATTGACATGGAAGCAAATGGAGAAATTTTTGACCGGGAGTGGACGGGAATAGGCTAAAGAAAAAAAATATATATCAAGTATAAAAAAATAATATTCACATACGTTTATGAACACATTTTTCAATATATGTAAATTTTACGCAAGTATCGTAATAAAGATGTATAATATAATACAAAGCATGACCACACAAACACGAGGATTTACGTATAATAGCGTTTCTGTTTCTTTCTCAAAATAATCTATTAATCAAAATCTGCAACAGATTGAAATATGGCTTTTGTCCCGAGGGCAGAGCGGGCTTCAATCGGTGCCAGTTCACCGCCGTACTCCCAAATACTCACACCAAACCCTGAACTCGGGAATATAAAATGTTACAAATTTAATTTAAGTACGTACATCATTTCTGATGTTTTTTCTCAATATCCATATAAGGTTTATCTCAGAACTACATGTTTCGCACATTATGTAATTGGAATGGACATTACGAAATTCAACACATTAAAAATTTGAGATATGCAGAACTATAATACTACGGTTTAATATTACCTCTAAGAAAATCTCTAAGAAACAATAGATTTATTTATAAAATTAACTTTTTACCGTATAGAGCAGCAGACTACATTTGCAGGTTCTAAATGTATCCTATAAACATATGATTGCGTAAATTTTCACGATTGGCAGCCAATATGTTTTGTGTAATTTTGGGTAACAATGTGTGATTTCTCCTTCTCGACCGACGTTTCGGAGATCATTGCAGTCTCCATCTTCAGGGTAATGTGACCTTACCACCACCACTGAAGATGGAGACTGCAACAATCTCCGAAACGTCGGTCGAGAAGGAGAAATCACACGTTGTTACCCAAAATCACACAAAACGTATCTTATAAACCTTTTTTACTTTAGTTTCGTTAAATAAAATTTAACGTACAAAGTTCCATGAGGGACTGGTACTATCTCTTTGAAACGTAAATGTAGTCAACTGCAGTATGAGATGTTTTTGCTGCAAAAAAAGCCAGCCGCAAAATGGAGGTTAATTGTGAAATATTTATAAAGGGCTATAAGTTATTCAATTGTGTCCCCCATGTGATATTCTCATATCTAGTAAATCATAAATATTATCTGTTTACAATTGATAAAAACGGCGCTATATAACGCACATTCTAGAAAGCGGAACATTAAAAATATCTAGATAACAGACATTTTCTTAAATATATCGATATTTAATATAAAGTTTTTAATATTTTTTTGAGCAACAATAATACGTTATTATACACGTTATAGTAAATGTATAAATTAATAATAATAATAACATCTTGACAACAAATATTTAGCTTTATTCTACATTAAAAAAAAAATCTTTGTTTGAAATCTCGTGGTAGAAGTTAGTTAATGGATATTAACTAAATATAAAATTAAAAATGATTTTTGTAATTTTCATTATTTAAGGAATGAATTGAACAGTCATTTTTTTTTATAATTCATTTCAAGTACACATTTTTTATTTGTCTTACTTCCAATTAACTTCTGTCTAGAATTTACAAGAACTAAATTAAATATTTTGTTTCAGTCTAGTTACATGGTCATATTATAGATTCATTTTTAAAACAAAGATTATAAATTATCCAATAAATTATTATTATGTAGGAATTCATCATCCAACCTGAACAAGTCAAATAATAAATATAATTATTTCTTAATTTTTGTTTTATTCGTTACAATAAATTTTGAAAACATTGTATATTTTTATATTTTAATTTGAATTTGCAACACATTTTTCAAAATATTTTTTTTTCTTTATTTACGTAAATTTCTACCTAGAAATTACCATAACGATTTTTTATCGTTTTGGAATATTTTCATCAATATTTAAAAACCATGGTGGTGTAAAATAAAATAATTGTGATTATTTCGTGGCAGTTCCGAATCCAAAATGTCGTGTTTGTTATTAAAGAGACTTACTTTGAAGTCAAAATTCTTAACCTAATCGGCAGTTAAATATTGTATTAATCTGGAGTCATTATTTAAAGAGCGTTTTGGTTACATCGTATTATTACAAGGCTGCAGCGGTTTTTATCGCCAAGGATGATTAATGGCGCGGAGCACGCGAGGCGAGCTTTTTAGAGGGACCCACACTTTTTTTTACAATATCAAAATCCAGACATGCATAATAGGTACCTCCTAATAACACCCTTGTTTCTAATATTTCGTAGAGTTTCTAATATTTCAAATCCTCAATATAAAATACTTAATTTGGAGTATAATATCGCTGTTCAAGAAACACAAATTCAGTCAGAAATAAAATAGATGAATGGTTGAATTAAAATAATTCATAACAATTTTATGCATCTAATACAAACGCATTATAGCTCTAAAATCCCGCGATCTAATAATGAAGACAGGTCAAGCAGGCTGGCATGACTAATGGTTTAAATAAATTTGTAGGGAATATATACTATAAAGTTACTCACCCGCCATCCATGGGTGTGTAGTCCCAAAGGAATCGGCGTCCTGCTACTTATATACACATATTATAGAAGCTGATAAAAAAGTGAAAGCATCCTCGAATCGTATGGGCTGATTTTTTTTGTGATCCAAATAAATTTTTCAATCAAACAACAACTCTTTGTTGAAAATTGAAATCAATAAAACTACTCCATTGTTCTGGCGAAACATTATGATACTTTAACATTAATAAACTGTTAAATTAAAAAAAAAACTTAGTTTTATGTAACACAACAGTATTTTATTTTACGCGACAGCTGTTTCGTCAACCTATGTTGACATCACCATGTGTTACAACACTCTAAATTATTGTAACACCTGATGATGTCAACATAAAATACAATTGTGATGCATTAAAAATAAGTATTTTAATTTATCAGCTTATAAACTAATCCACTTAATTTTGATTTTTTTATTAAAGTGTGTGTTGTATACAAAGTATATAAAAGAAGAAACACTAATCTACATAATTTAATAGTGAAATTGTTTGCTAATTAAATGTTTTTCTTTGCTTCCATACAACATGACAGCTATTGGAAACATTCATGTTCCATCTTTAGAATTGTTTTAAGTTGATGAAAATACCTATGATTTAAATCAATGGCATTAGAAAATATTTCTCAAATCTCCAATGCGAGACAAAATAGCTCATTATTATTATAATTATTATGAAAAAGGAATCGAGTCGGGTACAGGTTTGAACGAAAGTCCACTGGATCAGGCGCCAAGCGTTCTTTCACATCTCGTTGAGCACCACACACTATTTCAGTATTCAACGTTATCTTCTTCATTTATATTTCTCAGCTTCGAACTCTTCACTGCTGGATATAGGTCTCTTCGAAACATTTTTTTATCGATATTCAGTCCAAATATTTCATATTAATGTGATCTTAAACTGAAAACGCATTCCTATTTTGAGGGTTAAGCCCCATACAGGTGCCCGCAAACCGTATTATTAACCGGTAATGGCCACACTCACGGGGGCCGGCGGGGGTAAGGTGCGCCACTGTGACCCGTAGTTGGGACCTCGAGGGGACAAGGGGTAACAAGTTAGCGACGGAAAATGATCTAACAGACCAGAGCGTTACGCCCTTTGACAGAAAACCGTGCGAAATCCGTTTATTATATCAGTTTCCAATCAATAATCGTACTACATTAATAATGGTTATTGGTGTCTCTTGATACAAGTTGGTTGTAATAACAAAAATAAATAAATGCATTTTTTAAATAATAATAATTTTATGTATTTTATTCTTCTAGTTTCTACTGGCATCGCCAGCTTCCTGTCAGTGTGTGGTGGTAGTCTCAAATTATGGCAGTGAGCTGCCGAAACTGGTAAGAAACGAAGGGCAAATGGAATAATCAAAATATTTATATTCATTAATAGTAGTAAGAAAATGACGGAAAGAGTCATGAAGGAGAAAGTACTGCAGAAAGAAATATAATTTTTCAAGACGATGAAGTCCAGGAAACTGGTATAATTCGAGGTTGTTCTGAGAAACGTTGAAAACTGATTATCTACGGAAAAATAAATGAAAAACGGAGTATCGAGAGAAGTAAAAATTCTGCCTAGAAAACAAAGCTATGACATTGTCCAACTTCCGATAGGAAAGGAACAACACGAAAAATAAATTAAAATGAATTACTTAATAATTTGATTAAGAAAATACTTATGGGACCAAGATATGTGCAAATCGCTCGAGCACGGAGGCACACATTAAAATATTTTAATAATTAATAGTACCTAATGTTGATTTGTAATTTTATGTGTTTGTTGGTTAGAGATTGCTCGTAAAAAAAACTAAACGTTTTTACAATTTTTTGGAACTCGTTTATCGGGTAAGGTATATTTATGGGATTATTTGTGGTAACCTTATGATTTTTTCATGCCTGTGAATTTTTTTTTATTTGCGTATCGGTAGTGGGGTGGCAATGTTTTTATCATATATATTTTAATAGCATTTTTGCAATTTTATTTAAGAAATTTGGCCTCTCAATAGCTGCAGCCCATAGATTGGCCGGTGACAGAAGTGCATGGCGAGCCATGGAAGATGGTATACTGGATCGACACAACGAAAAGAGCGTACTTGAGAAACTCAAAACTCTCAAGATTGTAAAACATTTGATGTGTTAAATGTTTATATCTCTCACTAGAAGGGATACTAAGTAAATAAAAAATATATCAATTCCATCTGTAAAGCTCATTATTATTTATTTGGCAAGAAATTTACTCATGTCCTAAAGTTACAATAAAACTGATATATTTATTTGGAAACTCTGATGTAAAGATGTGTCAGAGTGAATTCTTTAGGAGGTCTTCCACGATTCTCGTGAGTCTGATTATGTAATACATTATAGAGGAGTCTGGTGGTGTCCATTCTTTGGATATATTTGTCTCCATCTTATAATATATTATATTAACATATCTCTTATTCTTGGGGTTCCTCACGCTATCTATGCCTGCTATCATCCTCAGTGTCTTGATCGCGGAAGTTCTCAATTTTTTTTTTGGTCTTGACTATGTCTGCCCTTATTTCAACGCCATATGTTAAATAATAATTGGTCCTACGCATGCCTTGTAAATGCTCATCTTACTCTTAATGGCCATGTCTTTATTTTACTACCAATTTAAATCATTTAAACGTTTATTGTCAATATTGTTATGATCCATAAAGTATTTTCGTATCCGAAAATTCCATTTTGGATATTTTCCCATGCTTACGAGAGCAATAAGCCCTCGGCACATCCAGCGTGGACGCGGCTGCAATACAAATTAGCGGAGGAAAAACAGAAAAATGGCACACTTAATAGCGCGCACACAGCCCGCCGCGCTCCTTAAACCCCCGATCGGGTTCTCAAAGGGCCGCTAAGTACCCCAAACGAGGGTGATATATTGGTTTATAAAGATGATTACAACATTAAGGTGCGCATCTCGGACCATGATCCTACAAGATCTGCGAGATGCTCTTATTAAAATTCAATAATGTATTCGGTTCTTTGGATGCTTTACGACTTGTTTATGATAATATAAAGGCATGCAAAATATGTGTTTTTTTTCTTGACATCAAATATTAAAAAAAAATGTTTTCTATATTTTAGTCATTGCATTCCACGATGGTACCTACTGACATCGGCTGATCAAAATAATTATAATATTTCTATGTGAAATTCGGATCCACTTTTACGGACCTAATTATTTATCAACAAAAAAATATATCAAAATATCGATGACATATTTTTTCTTATATTCCTTATTTACACATTTTGGAAACAATTTTTTTTTCTGTATATTATTTAAGAATGCATACTTCTTGTGTTATTGTGTAGGTCTCTGTATCGTATTGTCTTCAGTTGCATATTATATATAAATAAATTTACTGGAGCAATCTTGTACTTTACATCTACATTTTGTTAAAATAATAATACTTATCAATGGCGTACAACTTTAAAAATTAATATTGTAACAAATGATAAACCGATATTTGGTGTAGTAAAATATTTGTATAAATATAACTATACTTAGTTTTTTTACAACACTTTATTACACTTTCCTATGTCTATACATGTTTCGATTGTGACCTAATATTTTTCAATACTCGAAATTTTGATATTAATATAATTTTTTTTTTAATGTTCATTGAAAAAGGGGTCTGTGAAACATGTCTGTAAAAAATGTAATAAAGTGTAGTAAATATGCTATCATAAGTGTATTTATGTTTATTCAAATATGAATCCACAACACAAAATATTTGTGTTTTCGGTATAAGCTAGAAACAATAATAATAAAAGGCTTTTATGGGGCATCTATGGAATAAAAAATATGGATGATTAAAAAAAATAGAAACAGAAGACGTAATGTTCAGACTCGCCTCTAAAACTAGTATTGTCATGCTTAAGAAAAACGAAGAAAAAAAGAACGACTAACACTAGATATGTCATGTAAAATGATGTTGAATTTGCATATTTATAAGTTCGCATTTACGATTTTTTCGAAAACTTAAAATTGGAAGGCAGAAGCGTTCTGATACCGATAATAATAGTAAAAATTGTGTAAGAAAAAAATTAAACTTATTTCTTGTTGAATTTTTTGTGTATAAATCGTATAAATATGACAAATGCATAATGCTGTTTTGTGCATTTTTTTTTAAATTTGCTAATACCTGCATTAACACCGGTATTCCGGTACATAATTAAAAAAAATACTAAATACCGATATTATGTATATTTTTGGACCGGCTTATTGCAATCACTAGTTACAAGAATAAGATGGAGACCATCAAGAACCTCGTTCAGTTATTAGTATTATTATTTTCGTGTCAATGATAAGCTAGTTTCGAAGGGATGGTTTTGAATAGAGCCTTAACTATTACCTATGCCGTGTAGTGGATGGTTTGGCCGACTTTGTGTCGTTTCTAGAAACGCCAGTTCTTATAGTTACCTATAGTAAAACCACCAATGGAGACAATTTTATTGCCCCGACATTTAATACTTAAGATTTAACATTTAATCTAGCTTGATAATGAAAACAGCAGTTATCCCGAAATGCTGAAACGACATTTTTT
The DNA here is from genome assembly GCA_022606425.2 of Lepidostoma basale. Lineage (NCBI taxonomy): Eukaryota > Metazoa > Arthropoda > Insecta > Trichoptera > Lepidostomatidae > Lepidostoma > Lepidostoma basale. Next base: position 2,195,832 of record JAHDVF020001522.1, read on the forward strand.
TCTTGTTGGCTATCACTTACCGCGATAGTCTGCTCACACAAAAAGAAAAATGTTTTAAAAGATCTGATAAATGTACCCTAACCCTTCTTCCATTAATAAATCGATGCAAAATTGGGTATCCCTTTTACCAGCTATTATTAATTTTAAATCACCTTTACGCTCGTGGTGATGAAGATCGTAGTACGATCAAACGGACTCCACCTGTTGTTACCACAACCGTGTGATTACTTTGTGGCTCGTATCAAATGTGCTGATATTCGCAATCTCGCATCTTTTCGGCCGACATTAATTTTAATATCGCTTATGTAAATATGGTTTCCATAAATGTTTCCGTAAGTATGGGTTGCTCCGTCCTATCGGCCGCGGAGCAGGTGTGAGGATCGCGCCCCCCGCGGGCGAGAGCGATTACGTTTTGGCTTAAAATGAGGATTATTGTAATTTGGGGATGAATTATCTGCCCTAGATTCTGACCGCCTTCAGCTTCGACTGATGACCGCCAGACGCCGCCAATTATGGGGAATTTGTGTAGATTTCAGAAGTATTTTGGATCTCGTTAAAATTACATTTGATGTCGGAAATTGATTAATTAATTTTTTTTTGTTATTTTCATAAAATATTTATACTCCGGAAATGCTATTAGAAATAAAGGGTTGTGTATATTTGTTAAACTTGAACATCTTTAATCGTTTTCTTGTGTTTTTGTAACGGTGGTTCATAAATAAATCGCGATATACGAACTCCAGAACAGCTACGAAGCCAGTACTTTTGTGAAAAAAATCAAAATAAAACAGATACAAGATAATTTAAAAATTGCAACTTTCATTTGGAAATATTATAATATTAATTAAAAAGATTTCACCATACAAAAAATATGAATCCCAACAATATTTTAATATTGTTAATTTTTATGAATTCTTCTGGTCTGGTCTCGATTTTTTATAATTAAGTATATGGTATACTGTAAAATCTAATTAGAAAGAATTGATAATAACATGGGGTCAAAATAAACGATATTTTGGGTAAGAAGAACATCTTTGCTCAAAAACTGCACAGAATGGACAACGCTTTACACTCAATTTGGGATTTATTGTTTCTTGAATAACGATGTAAAACTCCATATTAAATAATGAATACGAATGAAAACGTATGTTTTCTATATATATATAAGAATATCTAGAAGTTTAATTACCAATATTTCATGTTAATGACATATTTCGCCTGCCTAAGGTGTGCAAATGTCTTGATAATCTGATATTCGATGATGCCTTAGACAGGCGAAGGTGTCATTCTCATTGCTGATTTTTTAAATATATTTTTTGGTGAAAAAAAAATGAATGCGGCGGTATTTATGAAGTATGATTTTAAATGATTATTTCATAAAAATGGCGCTCTATAAATCATTATTTTATATATATAATGATTGTATGGAAAAGTTCATTAAAAAAATAATCTAATATTTTAAAAAAAAAAAATTAAAAGATGTTTTTTTTAAGAACTACGTCCATTTTCGTTTTTATTTTGGCAGCGACCGGTTTTGCAAGGCTCGCTGGAAACAGCAAACTGTTGTCTCCCAGTCTGTCGATGGCAGGAAGCCTGTCGAATTATAGGCAAAAGTGAGAAGTTCATTTAGGAAAAAGACTTCGTTTGATTGTACGGGTAGTATGAGAGTAACAGGGCCGGGAGTGACGCGGAATTCCCTGCCCACCGCCGGCCGCTCTAACTAGTACGAATTCCTGGAGGCACACGATTTTATATTATAATGATTTTATTACGGAACGATGGTCATAATAGTTGGCTTGTTAATATTGTTACTGAGGGGATTTTTATGGCAACCCGACAAAGGATTCACAAAGTGATCAAAATGTTCTCCAATAATCACAATGGCGGATGATATGGGTGTGCACAATATACTCCGACCTATTCATCAACGGGATACAGTAATTTATAAAATATGTTTCAATATTCATTATAACGCCGGTCCAATAATTTTTACTGGTGGTTCTAATACAAATAATGATATTTTATTTTTCTTAAATTTCTTTAAAAATCATAAAGAATTGTAATAAAACATTGTAATATGATGAATTTATAGAAAAAAAAGAAAAAATATAGATCAATGCACTCAATCACTAATACTAATAAAATTGTAATAACACTCTTATAAACCAAGACATCAATCAATAAGAATTTTATTTTTGTGTTATACTCGTATAATACAAAATTTGAAAATAACGTACACGACTGGAAAGGATAATGAATTTAAAAAAATAATTGGGCAAAAAGTTTAAAAGTTATATTATTATACGTCAAATGATTTAATACATCATAATAATCATAATTTGTGGATTTTACTATTACCTTTTTAATAGTACTTACGTTTTTTTGTATCATGTTTACTTTATTTTGTTATTTAATTCTTTATCCAAATGCACTATAAAATATTCCAAAAACGAACTAACCAACTAACCATCACGCCGTCTCCCCGAAGATATAGGCAATACATATTTCCCTCGATTTCTCAACATTCATACATCGTGTCATGCACGCACATCGATTTCTCTGACTCCTCACGTGACCGACATTCAAAATTCGATTTATTTGATGGTGCCACGTTTTCCTCGCTCCTTATTTCTAGTTCTATTTACATCGTTAATATATTTTTTTTTAACATTCATTCTGCATTTATTTTTCCCATGTGTTCAAATCAAATATGATTTACCTAAATTTAATATAATAATTTTAAAAAGTTCAAATTTTCTTAATCTGTTATTTAAAACTACTTTATTGCATTGCATATAAATCAGAGTAGGAAAACATTACAAACTATGTTTTATTATTATTTTATTTGCTTTATTGGCAATGAATTTCTACAAAGATAATTCTGTCTGCAACATTATTACTTTAAAATTAACTCACTGGTCACACACATTACATCATCAAGGTGATTCATTTAGATGAAAAAAAATATTTTACTGAGGTACATTGATATCAGAATAATAATAATAAAATATATGTTAATTGATAATATTCGAAGTAAATTCCCTACAAACACTTATTATGCGAACAGACTATACCGGGTATTCTATGATAACCGGTCTATTTCCCTACAAGCATTATATTTATGGTGTTTTGATGATGTAATTTATGGTTTTTAACGCACTCGTCCAGTGAAATTGGAACATAATAAATACAGGGGTACAATAAGGTGATAATTTATCCTCCTTTTTCACATACAAGACGGACTGCCATAAAATTTATGATTCGTTTTTTCAACTTTTGTTTTAAACGTGAAAGGTGATCCGTCTATTGGGCCTTTGTTCTCTGAAGCCCGAACATTGGTCCGTCCATGCCTCGGACTGTCCGATAGATTCAACAATTCAATTAATATAATACTTCGTTCCTGTTACTTTGATCACCTCCAATCTCATTTTACATCTTTAAAATAATTCAATATTATGAAACCGACTTCTTAAAAAATGGGGTTTGTTGACATTGGCTGGTTTATCTTGTTTTTAAATTATAAGAAAGATTAATCAATTTAAAACATAAATAATATTCAAAGATTCGTACTTTGTTCCTAAAAGGGACAAACACTTTTCTAATATGTTATTGTTCTTAATTTCAAAATTAAATAACGACTTTTAACAGTTATACGGAGAAAAAACTGGAACTCTGATTTAGTGTTTCTTGAACAGTGATGTAAAACTCCATATGTAAAAATTAATACGAATGAAAACGTCAGTTTTCTAGAAGCTTTATTATATTTTATGGGATTTCTCCCATCCAAGGCATTATCAAATTATGTTAATGCCTTAGAAGGGCGAAACATGTCATTCCCATAAAATATAATAAAACTTCTAGAAAACTGAAGTTTTTATTCGTATTGATCACAGAACTCTGATCGTAAATATTATAAATAAACTGTTAAATTAAAAAAAAAAACAATGTTTATATATATCACAATTCATATTTTATTTTATTTTTCACGACAGCTGTTTCGTCAACCAATCATCAGGAATTACAATAATCTATCAACTGCCAAAATTAAATTTTCGAGATTTTTCGAACCATTATTTGTATTTATTTCTAAGTCAATTTGAAAAATTTCTTTGATATAATTTGGAAGTTCTTGCTGGAGTTGATTTTGGTACCTAATTACAATTAATTAAAATAACGGTTAGTTAATATTTATAGGGAAAATAAAATAAATATTAACAAACCGTTCTTTTAATTAACATTTTGTAACAACTGATGATGTCAACATAGGTTGACGAAACAGCTGTCGCGAAAAATAAAACATATATAAATTGCGATTCATAAACAAAGTTTTTAAATTTAACAGTTTATAATGTTGAAGTATCATAGTATTTCGGCCAAAACAATGGACTATTTAAATAATATATTATATATTATTTATAAGGAACTTTTCGCATCTTCTTCAAAATCAGATGCCCCAGACATTACTGAATGTCGATCGATGGTCTATATCTGAGAAAATTAAACAGTTACAGAATCCACTAATATATTATAATAAGTAGGTACCTTCTAGGATTATACCATAGATGAAGTTATCTTAAGCGCAGATTTAGGCACTTCCTCGTGTTCTATGCAGCACATATGGTAGTTAACAGACTATTACAAGAAAAATACGGTTTAATGCGAATTAAGTAGAAATATTGTAATATATTAACTGAATGAGTATTCAGAATTTGTGGAATGTCTTCAACGGCAGGAATTCAAAATATAAACGAAAATTAATAGTAGTGGATTTACAACATTTTGAATGTATACAAATACTTGTAGACGAATACTGGATTTTACCCGTTGCGGGTTATCAATTCAAGGATTAATTGTATCTCAATAGAGACTTAGAGACGAAGATGCAAATTGGAAACAGAATATGGTGATCGAGGTGATTACAGGACTTATGACCTGTCATTGGTTGGGTTAAGCGCATGTTTTTTGTAATACAACATTCCCCATTCCACCTTTCTTATGACCACCATGCCTGACAAAGTTGTATATATGTTAATATGCACACCAAACTTCACATGTTAGTTTCAATCTACACACTAGCGCCATTTATGAAGATTGGATTTTAAGCATTAAGCAGAAGATCTGGGAGGAGAAGAAGTAGTATATTTCATAATAATCTTATTTGTTATATAAGTTTACGTGTAATCACGTGTGACGTATTCACGCTATTAGTAATAGGCGTGAACATACACATTGTTGATAGCGATAAATAATAATACAATTGAAGGCTTAAATCGAGTTTGATATTTTTAGATCACGTCTCGCCGATTCAGTCAAGTCCGGTGTGTACGGTAGCCCGAACTGTTTAGTTTATACACGATGTGCTTTAACTTCTGTAAGCCGAGATCCCCGGAGATTTGGTCCAGGCTCTTCCGAGAAGCCACTCTCCCTGTTTGACGGGCCGGTCACGCATTTAGTGTTCGTTATAATTGTCATATTCACTAAAACATTTTGCTTATCCGAGTGAAAAAATTCCATATCTGAGATTAAGCACGGGACTGATCTCTCAAGAAAACTTTTAAGCAAGCGACTCGTTCACCACAAGAGATTAAGCTTTTTTTACAAATGCGTCAGTCTAGTATTGTTTACTTAGTCACTTTTCATGATGTGTATCATTTTTATGAATGTGTTCTGATATCCAAGTAGTGTTAATGATATGTCTTGCTATGCAGTGAACACGAGGAATTACGGGAGCCAGCATGAGCGAGCTTTCTGCCAGAACAGACGCGACTGCTGTGATGTGTGTGAAATTACGATTCCATTATTAATTCGACAAATAAAACATTGAAAGCTATTAAATTACATGAAGTATGCGCTCAGTGAAGGTACCATCCTCGTGCTGAGAGACTTTATTTTTATCTTTTAACGTAAAACTAATGGCTCTAAAAACACACAATTAAATGTGTATGGCTCTAATATAATTTCAACTAGGTTCGAATTTTTTCTTAAATACATATATTGTAAACATCAACTAGAGTTAAAAATTAAAGCCACGTTGTCCTTTTAATATACAATTTCCTCTACTGATTTTCCCCGGAGTTGATTTTCATCACCTTTTCCATGGAAAACAACTCCATCCCAGGCCTCAGATCGGTGCATCAACTAACAGGGTACAGTTTTATCAAAAAGTATCCCTTCGTCTTTTTAGTATAGGACCCAAGTATGCTAATAATCTGATTTTGATAATTGTAAATAGTTCTTCAGTCGTACATTCGTTTTTAAAACTTTCTATCAAGTAACTAACTGACTAACTAACCATCACGCCGTTTCCCGGAGGGATAGACAAAGAGGATGGATCGCCACATTGTCACTCTCGAGCGTCTTCTACATTCACACATCGTGAGATGCACACCCGTCGATAGTTCCTACTTCGAACATGGCCACATTTTAGTAATTGATTAATTTGGTAATGCCATGTTTTTCTTGGCCTTCCTCGACTTCTTTTTCCATTCACACTACTTGTATATATCTTTTTAACCATTCTTCCATCATCCATTCGTTCCATATCTCCAAACCAACTTAGTGACCCTTTTTTAAATATATTTATTACGCATTCATCCGCCTTACATTCCTTCCTAACTTCATCATAAGATATTTTATCGTACATTGTTTTTCCGCACTTATTGTTACTAGCCTCATTTCTACGGCATTTCTACTTCCCTTCTTCTGCCAACTCCAAACTTCACTTCCATACATAAGGATCGTATTGTCATCTTTGCTTTCGTCGATATATTTCTATTTGCGGTAATGACTTTGAGTGCACAATTTATTTTGTTTCCAGCTCCAACCCTACATTCGATATTTTTCTCCAATTTTTCATCTCTGGTAAACATGCTTCCCAGATTAAATTAATTCGGTAACTTGCTCTCATTTCTCACCGTTCGCACTAGTGTCACACAATCCGTCATACATTATTCTTTTTCAAAAACCATAACTTTAGACTTTGACACGTTCATCTTGTGATGTACTGTAATACTGATTGCATACTTTGTACATTCTTGATACTAGGACTTGTAGATCATTCATGCTGTCAGGTGTTAAAACAGCGTCGTCTGCATATAGCAAATAGCTGATATCGTTCATTTTCGCACCAGCGTTATGCAATCTAGTTCTTTCATATACTTGTCCATGTATAGATTAAACGACCACGGGGCATTACACAACCTTGTTTGATACCTTTTGGGATATCAAAACATGAAGTGAAAACCCCGTTTAATCTGACACATGCGGTGGTTCCTTCATAAAGGGAAGCAACCGCTCGTATAAGCTTTGTGCTAACTTCATACTCGGCCAAACCCTTCCATAGCTTTGCTATGTCAACTCGGTCTTACGCTTTTTGCAGATCTACAAACGCGCATAAAAGTTTCCGACCTTTTGCCAAAAACTTATTTGTTAGATTTTATCAAGTACGTTCAGAGTATTTGAAGCTTTTATCGGTGTATTAATATTTTGAATGCTAATCTAACTTTTCTGATCTCCGCTCTATGTTTAAGTTAAACTTATAGTTATCTTAATAATAGTTCTAAAATGAATAATAATGAAATAAAACGATGCTATTTAACCGGTCGTTGTTGAAATAAAGACGAATGTGGAATTAGTTATTACATAAAAAAGTGAAGTTTTATTTCATTTTTGTTTAAAATGAACTTCCATCGAGATATTTCAGTAAAATCAGTAGATTAACTTCTAAATCAGTTCAAGACGTTGTTCAGAACACTTACGAATTTAGAGCAAAAAGTTATATTCGATTCTGATTACTACCTGTGACATTAACTGTTCTACATTTCGGTACGCAGAACTAACTTAACTTTGGTGATGCAATTGCACAAGCGTATAAAAAAACTCTGGAAATATGGAGAAACAGTTTTTTGTATAAAATCATTAAAGTAACAAAAGAAATTACAATATTTAATTGTTTTGAATGGTTAAAAATTTTGCATAAACTATAATATCTGTGTGGATTTATAAGCATTAAGTCAGTTTTGTTTAAATAAAATAAAAATACACTTTTAGTGATTGTATCAAAACCACCTTATTTAGTAACACCAACCGGTTTCGCTCCCGCCGGAGCTTCGCCAGGGTGAGAGAGTAAAAACAGTTTTTACTCTCTCACCCTGACGAAGCTCCGGCGGGAGCGAAACCGGTTGGTGTTACCAAATAAAGCGTATTATTATTTTATTTAATAATGTCACACCACAAATTAAGTGCTTCATACGAAAATTCAGTTTACTTTAGTTCATAATACCAATGTTGAAACGACATACACATTAAATAGCTACGCAATCAATTAGATGAAATAATATCGCCTCTCACGCGTGAGTATCCTTGAATAATCCGGTAGACGGGAATGCGGGAGATCCGATCAGTCGGGGTCCCGCAGACTCCAGATCTCTGGCGGAGATTTGCCACGGAGTAATTCTCGGTGACGCTGATTTGCCCTAACTGTAAAGATTCTGACACCGGAGACTTATCAAAATTTATAATTCCTTTTATTTTGCACATACCAACGTGATCAAAGTGGCATTAACAACTCAAAATGAATATTTAACTCTTTTTAAGGAATATGAGATTACTAGGTAAAAGTCTTTTTTTTCTTCTAATTATCTGTGAGGTCCCTAAGACGCACGTGTGATAGAACAATGTACGACAGAATCTTAAATGCTGATATTAGAAAGGAATGTAGAGCGAAATAAGGTATTATGGACACAATTATGAAAGGATCGCTGCGTTGGTTCGGACATATGGAGTGCATGCAAATTTTAAAGGTTGGTCATGTCAGAAGCCGGAAGAATCGACGTGCGTGTATGACTCGCTGTATGAATGTGGAGGAAGCTAGAGAGGTATGTCAGGATAGAGTAGTGTGGCGGTCCATTCTCTCTGCCTACTCCTGCGGGGAAACGGCGTAATGGTTTGTTGTTGTTGTGTTGTTCTAATTATCTGGATCAATATACACAAGCAATGAATATTGTGTTTTACAAAATATTATTCAAATCGCATTTAGAAATTAAGGAGCCAGCATTAAAATGGGTTGCACTTATTTTTTTGAGTAATGGGCGTAGTCGTAGAATTTTGTTACATGAATTAAGTAAGGACAACAACCATTTACAAGACCGGAAGGAAGACACGGCGGGGGAAGACCGCATTACCATGCAGCTTCGTTGGCTGGACGGTGTTCTGAAGGACCTTGCAATTATTGAGAGTCAGACCCGAGGAGTGGAAGTCCTCAGAATTGGGGTTGGCTGGAAAAACATTTTGGAGGCGTTCTGGCTCTGTAGTCCACCCAGGACTACAGAGCCAAAAATAATAGTAAGAAGAAACGCAACAAGTAATAGTAGAAATATTTATTTATTTATTATTTGTTACTTTTATTTTGTTAATGTTTTAACATTAACTGTAACATGTTTATTATGATTAATATTTTTTTTATTCAATTAAGAAATATTAGAAAATATTATCATATATTTTGTTATCATGCTTGTTCTCAAATTTAAGTGTAGGTATATACGAGTATATTTAATATTTTCTTGCTGAAGAGCTCCATCCAGCAACCTATTTACACACAGATTATACATAATAATATCATAAATTGATTCTTGTCTTTTTTATAATTTATAATAGTAATCACGATTGTATAATGGTTTTACTTGGATTTAATTTATATCAATTATATAAATAGTAGTAACAAATTTATGGCATTCTCAAACTTGTCACTTAACAAAATTCAAAATAAACTTGTCAGTACTTTTTTATATATTATAATTTATTATACAAGTGAAACCATTAAACAATCGTGTATACTATCATATAATATATTATAAATGGAGTTTAACAAAACATTAGTTATGAGTTTAACAAAACTAATACCTCAATCATCAAATTTGATTGATGTCATTTATAATACATGTAGTATGAGGGCTGTATCTATGAAATTATTGAATGCTCATAATACATAAAATGTGCAGTACTTTTTAAATTATATTACCAGTATTTTTTAAAAATAATTTTAAGGCTCCAAAATACATTTTTACAAGGTTTTTATAGCTAACTAAAAGTGATACAATTTTTAAATAAATTATATTCAAATTAAATTTCCACCTTATACTTCTCTCGCTACTTTTTTGTATAAATACTAAACATTTAAAATTAGGCATAAACTATATGTATCATGGGATTCTACAGAACATGTGTAGTTATTATATCATGTAAAACACGAGCGTGGTATGTAATAAGTCAGTGCCCACCGGAGGTAATTGAAAAACTTGAGTATATTAATCATTTGGGCATCATATCAATAAAGATTAGCTACCGAAATGAAGTATTACAACCAATAATAAGGTGCGCACCAGGGGCGACTCGGAAACATTTCACAGCATATGAAATTCAAACAATCGGTGACTATACTATTATCGAAATAACACAATTCATAGTTCTAACACAAATGAAAAAATATAAACAAAATATTCTGTGAGATAAACAGATTAGTGTCACATTAGCGGAAAATATTTACTGCGTAAAAAATATATTTATATATTTTACAATTATTATTTAACGTACTCGGATATTACGAAAAACATACACCCGAAGAGAAAATAACTAACTAACCATCACGCTGTCTCTCCGAAGGGATAGGCAGATAGAATGGACTGCCACACTGTTATTTCCTGACATAATTGTCTCGCTTCCCTAATATTTATAAATCGTGACATGCACGCATGTTGATTTCTCAGACTCCTTACGTTACCGTCATTTAATATTTGATTGATTTGATCGTGGTAACGTTTTCCTGGGTCTTTCTCTATTTCTAGTTTCATTTACGTTGTTTGCATATATTTTCTTTGCCATTTTTCTTCATTCGTTCTTCCAAATCATCTTAATGATCTTTTCATTATTTTTTTCATAGCGCTTTTATACGCACTGCATTCACTTCTTATATTTGCATTTGAATTATTATTCCTTGTTGTAGACCTATGTGGTCTGTTCTCCAGAGTGTTGCTCCTCCTGTGAGGTAGACTCCCAGCTGTCCTTCTATCTTTTAGGAGGTCTTCCACGAGGACGAGTCCCATGAGGCTGATTATGTCGTGCAATATAGGGAAGTCTGGTAGTGTCTATTCTTCAAACATGATCGTACCAGTTCCTTCTTCGCTGTCTGCCCCATCTGATACATAATATATCTCTCTAATCTGGTGTTCCTTACGCGATCTCTCAGTGTCTTGCCTGCTCTCGTCCTCGGTGTCTTCTTCCACAGTATTTATTCTAATTTTATCCTTCTTCTGCCATCATTTTTTCTGAGAAGAGTTTTATAAATATTTCTTATTACATTTGTCATATCTATCATCCTGTCAAAATCAACGCTTTATGAGCTTGTAGTGTTGCAATAATAAGAGCTGTCTCCACATCTCGGCACGGTCCAGTAAGGTTAGGTTGGGTTGGACAGTCAGTCGTCAATCCATATGCCGCCATGTCCAGTCCGCCGCTGCCTGCTCCCGCTGGTAATGCAGGCATAGACAAATAATAATCTTGCTGCCGGTGGCGGGTGGCGGCCATTTGCACGGAATAATGTATTCACTAGAAGCTTGTCTCGCCGCTGGAGACCCGGAGTTAATGTTTGTACTTTAGGCGTGTAAACGGATTATCAGATGTACCTGACAAACAACTAAGACATCAAAACTCCAAAAAGTTGTTCGTTTGGTAGCACCTTTCTTTATACACCTATTTGTCAAAGTATGCCGTCGCCATCTTGGCAGATATTAATATTTATAAAATATAATGCGTTAATCAAGAACTGCATATATATACAAAGAAACCAACAGTAGATATTTAGTGCTATATTTGACACCTAACCTAAACTCGTAAAACCACCAACGTTACGAACACTTCAAGAAATTCGTTTCTTGGAGGTGGCTGAGACCCACCAAGAGGGCAGGATAAAAAAAATATATCAATATTAATATCTGAAGAGTGGAGAGAGATGGTCAGGGTCAGGTGTCAGTGGAGGACTATTGTAGAGGAAGCCAAGTCTCACAATGGGATGTATGCGTCGAGAAGAAGAAGAATATTAATGTTTAATAAACACCGTAAAGTAGTGAATACCCTCAATTATTTATTTTATTTTCGGCACAAACCGAAATCATTGTTTTTCCGGGTAAGTGAACTTAATTTATCCCCGATAAAATATGCTTTTAACCGCCCTACCTTCAGGTAATTTTCCGAGAAACGTACAAAAATAGCAGATTTTTTATAAAAGAAAATTAATTACATATTAATTTTATTATTTTAAATTACGAATCGTCAAATACTCGGCCGCACACTTCGCCTGCCCCTTGTAAAACTATCATATTTATGAAGACTTGTACTCAAGTGTTGTTGGCACACGCGCGTATCCCTAACAGTTTGTACATTTTAGGTACATTACTTTTTCTCAAGCGCGTACGTGATATGGGATATCGTAGAATGGTACAGTCAAAGTGAACGTATCACGTACGTTCAAATACGTAGGGTGGTTAAAGTAAGGAGACATTTTTTCGTACTGCTTAAGATAGTGTTGATAGTAGCTGCGATGGTTGGATGGGGTTGTGGCAGACTGTTGGGCCCTGGGGTAGCAAGGCTGAAAAGTGGCAGCCAGAGACAGGACAGGATGGAGACACCTAGGGTTGTTACGCTGAAGATGATGATGATGAAGAGAGAAAAAATTGATAACAATCGTAAGACTCATATGTTATTTATATGTGAATATGAATTTACTTTTAAAAATTGTGTTTTGAAATGTATTTTTCCGCTAATTTTTTACTGTTGACATGTATTTAAAATGAGTAATTTTCAATAATATGCACTAGTATAGCAAAACATATTAACTGCAAAACTCTTTTAACACGCGAAATCATATTTATGGAATTTATAATGTAGTCGTACATCGTTGCTCAAACCACCGTGAATTAGATTTAAAAAATAGAGTGTTTTTTGTGCCTAAACTCCACCGTCACACTATAGCCTAGTATCGCAGGGCAATCAATCACCCGGGGCTAGTCGCTCAGCCAACCTTACGGGCGCTCGCCCCCCGCCACCCGCTCCCTCGGGTCACCGCGGTCTCTCCGCCGGACAAATCTATCACTCAGATCCACAGATAACATCCTCCGACCAAACTGGACTGATATCTCACTCGTCTTTTTATAACCATGTTCATTCCCACCTAGTAAAAGTAGCAGTTTTGTAAATCAATCACTCAGGAATATGGTACTAGATAGTCGGGAATCTACGTTACGATCTCTTAATTTAAGGAAATTTATTCTTTATCAAATTTTGTTTTACCAAATCAATGAATGTCGATTGTAGAAAATCAATATATTTAAAATAAAAGCATCTTAAACGACGTAAACAGAACGGGAAATAGAGGAAGACCGAGAAAAACGTGGCACAACAAATCAATGAAATATTAAATGTCGGTCACGTGAGGAGCCGGATAAATCGAATGTTGAGAAAGCAAGAGACGTGTATCAGTAAAGAATAGTATGGCGGTCCAATAATTCTGCCTACCCCTTCGGAAAGACGGCGTGATAGTTAGTTTATGAAAGTAGAGCAAAGAGTTTTTTTTCCTTGTATACATCAGGTCGTTTGAACCCAATTACTGCATACAATTTGTTTTAGCTATTATATTGATTCTCATCACATTTGATAGGTAGCCAATCTATCGCCATTTTATTGTCACGTGAATTCTACACCAGACCATAGACAGTGTGACACTCACACTGCCATAGCCGGGAATCGACCTTCTGCATGGAAGTCAGAGCTCTTTCCACTTTGCCACGAAGATCGGCTGTTGGGAACGAGTGGGCCTTGAATAAGACGACATATGACGAAACGAAATGCTTTTTTAAATGTGTTTAATAAATTTTCAAATCTAGATAATTGCACCCATAATTAATTTTTCTAGATAATCAAACCGTAAATTAAATATGTCGATTAAATGAAATTTAAACAACAAAGGAAACCTAATTTTACCTCGTGTAATTTCGATCGATATTTCAGGGTTCGGTTGGCAAACTTTATTTTAAAATTAAAGTTAATAACATCGATACTTGATTTCAACACCTTCGTGAGCTATGATTTTGTGCAGTTTTTATTAATTGCGGACATTACTCAAACGTCTGAACCCTTCATCAAACAGTCTGCAACGAGGGCGCACCTTGATCACAATTTTCTCGAATTTATTTGTTTATTTTCGGCTGTTGATTATGACTTAGGGCTCTTATAATAAGCGGTTTCCATTTCACACCTTGTTTTCGAATCTTATCGATTGGAATCGAAGACTGTTTATTACAAAAAAAGTCGTCCACATACCTCCTGAATCCACGCCAAATAGGAAATATTCATGGCAAATGTGTGCTTCTTCTGGAGTAATGTCGAGAAAAACAAAATACACTATCTTTAAATTAATTTTGCATTATGTACTTACGCACGGTTGTTTATACTGGGTATTGAAGAAACATATTTCAATATTGCCTATATTATCATCACCGATAAATTCTCTAATTGTTTTATATATTGTAATAATCTTTAATAACATCGATGTGTTCCATCTTAATGAAAGTGATTTAAAAAAATGGTTGAAGCGACCCTTCACGGCGAATGAAACTAGTTACTATACTTTTTCTTTTCTTGTATATATTTTTTTATTTTTATTTATTTAAATTATATTTCATCCTTAATTATTCATTATTACTAGTACTACAAGTTTTCTCTTGAACTCATTAAAATACAACTTTATTCTTCTTATATCGATGAGGTTCGCAACCCATCACACCGCGTCTCCCGCTGGGCGAAAAGAGAAGTATGGAGTGCCGCATCGGTTAAAGTGTGACAGTCCATTCTTTCTGCCTACCCTTTCGGGGAGACGGCGTGATGGTTAGTTAGTTAGTTAGTTAGTTAAGTTAGATACCATGTAATTGTCCCTATTCTGTTGTCTCTGTGCGTTTGTATTTGTATACTTTATTCGCTGTTACCCTCAATAATAAAATAATAAAAATAATATTCGTAATATAAACTAACTAACTAACTAACTAACCATCACGCCGTCTCCCCGAAAGGGTAGGCAGAAAGAATGGACTGTCACACTTTTACTGATGTGGCACTCCATCCTTCTCTTTCCGCTCCGCGGGAGACGCGGTGTGATGGGTTGCGAACCTCATCGCCATTTTAATTTGAAATCAGCTTACAAAAATATGATAGTTTTATTATTTCTGCTAAAGAGGATTCAAGCCGTAAATATGGGCGTTATTTCGAAGGAAAAACCTCCAAATCCGCAGATCCCAACCTATAATCAAGTAAGCTGAGAGACGCTTCCGTTGACCCGCCAAAAGCCACGAGCAGATTGGCTGCAAAACTTCGCGCCGCGCACTAATGTACAACACAACAGTTACAAATTATAACGCTCGTAAATCAAACCAGACCACGAATAGGTATCGGAGCGTTTACGAATAATAAAAGTTCTCACACACTTGGGTTTCTTTGGACGCGGCTATAATTATTACAAAAGCGCTGGGAATATCATTTGATTGCCAAATGAATTAATAATGAACACATTCTTAATATTTCCTTTCACCAAAAGTGCTTTAATTTCTTTGTTTGAGTCTTTAGAGTCCACTGATGCATATCTCAAACAGTTTAGTCCATGGTCCGCCTCGAGTTCCTTATCGCAGAATCTTTACGACGACTGACCTAAACTCGCTCGACACCGATATTGTATGCAAATTATTAGATATTGCTTATTGAAATTTGGTTATAACTCAAACCTGTATGCTATATTTTAATAGCGTTTGAATCAAATATTATGTTTAGCAATATTGGTGTTGGTTTGAAGTGCCTAATAACTGCTAATTAAAAAAAACGGTGGATACGTGGAACATAAACTAAATAGAGAATATGTGCACCATCTAAAAATAACATTCTGTGTTAAATTATTTTTATTTTGTTATTTTATTTTATATCATTGTATTTTATATTATTTGTTTTAGATTTATTTTGTGGATGTTGGACGATCGAAGTGTGCGCGGGAGATGCCTATTGGTGGCGATGCGGTTCGCAACCCATCACACCGCGTCTCCCGCGGGGCGAAAAGAGAAGGATGGAGTGCCGCATCGGTTAAAGTATGTCAGTCCATTCTTTCTGCCTACCCTTTCGGAGAGATGGCGTCATGGTTAGTAAGTTAGTTTTGTATGATCCATTCATTAAGATTTTTTTTTTTTTTAATATTTCTGTTTTTATAGAGGAACCTGTCTACTCTCTCTAAAGTCACATACATATTTCTACAATACTTGATTATTATGAGATAATCAATAATTTTATTTGAACTTCTTAAAGATTTCAATTCGGTTTTCATCCTAGTAGACACACAATTTTTCATCTACGCAATTAATTTCATATGAATTACCTATTTAATTTTTAAAGATATTCTTGAGCGTAATCAACAGAACACCCATAAATACCCATCCATTCGCTACTAGTGTCATGTTTCAGTGATAAGATTTTGGAAATATTAACAAAATATACGTTAATTGAATGGTCGAGAATTCTGTTCCATATTTGCATCATTTGGCTCACGAGACACATATGAGAAAATTCGGTGTAAGATGGATGAAGCAGTAAAATAATGAATAATTACAAACAACGACTTATGATTGGTGGGAATGGAAAATTTTCATGATTTCTCAAAGATAATGATAAAATGATGTCTGGAAAGAAAGTACGGTGGTCTTTCCTTTTCAGGGTATTCAGTTAATCTTTATTCAATTTGCTTTAACCATGTATTTTTGTGAAACTGAAATTATAAACAAAATTGATCTAAATACGCTGAGCAATAAATATTATGTTGACTTGAGTGTGGCGCGTCACAGCATTCGATGGCGCTTGTGAAATCAGTTGAGGACCGTAACGGGTCCGGCGCGAGGTGACTCTATCCGAATCGATATCTATCATACTATCTGCCTTCGACTGTCATTGTTCCCGATAGCTACGTGATGTTTGTCGCTTCCAACCGGCCGGGAACAGTGGTGGGGCAAGGTGCATCAAATAAACTAACGTATCAAATAAACCTACCAATTAAGTAATTTAAATCAGATGGCTCCCAAAGACTCCACAAAAAATAAGGATTATAATGATGAAGATATATAATATAAGCATACGAGTACATATATTTAAAAAATATAATATTAAAATGATATTGGGGATAATGGCAAATCCTTGAAATATAATATTTTCTCCGTGCAAATTTTCGTCCAATGAGGATATTTCGAAATCGAACATGGCACGATCAAATCAATCAAATTTTAAATATCGGAGAAAACGACTTATTTGCGTGACACGATGTATGACGACCTTCGTGGCAGAGTGGTTACGAGCTCTGACTTCCATGTTGAAGGTCCTGGATTCGATTCCCGGCGATGGCAGTGTGATTGTTACACTGTCTGGTCTGGTGTAGAATTCACGTGACAATAAAATGGCGATAGATTGGCTACCTATCACATGTCACGAGAATCAATATAATAGCTAAAAAATAAAAATTGTACACAGTAATTGGGTCCAAACGACCTGTTGTGTACATAAAAAAAAAAAATAATAATAAAAAAAAAAAAAAAAAAATATTCAAACATCGAGAAAATTATGTCGGGAAAAAACAGTGCAACGGTTCATTCTTTCTGCTAACCCCTTCGGAGAGTCGGTGTGGTTGGTTAGCTAGATTTTCGGAAACAATTATTTGATGAAAACAGTTTCATAAATGTATATACATTTAATATGATAATTAACAGCGAGCGGTTACACAAAACAATTCTTATCGTCAAGCAGAGTAAAGAAACAAGAATTATACATTGTAATATGATAACAGAAATGTATACAAAGGAACATTAAAATGATTGGAAATCGAGAGATTAATTTAGAAATTTTAACATGCAAACTTTACATGTTATGAATTATGTACAATATTATAATAGCATACGTAATAAGAAAGTAATTTTATGTTTTGAATTGTTGAATACGCAAAACTATGTACGAGTATACGTTGAAAGCTTCCTGATTTTCGATGATGTTTTCAGAAAATATTTCACGAATTCTAAAGAGTTCTTTAATCTATTACTAAATCGTGAATCAAGTATGTATGTTATTTACTTATTTACATGTTGAACTTTTTATAAAGTATTTCATTCAATAGATTGAGAGAAGTGGCCACGAACCGCCCCCTGGGCCGCGCACGTCATGCAGGAAGCTACCGGCCGGCGGCATTTCGGTTAACCGAGTGTGTCAATTTGAATTTGAAAGCCGATTGTCAGCGGCGACTGGATCTGTAAGAGTTCACAGGAGTCGCTTACAATGAACACTTCTTCTCATACGTCAACGTCGCATAAATAAGAATATTATTACCGCTGTTCGGAGCATTTGGTAATGAAACCAAATCACTTAAGGGAGTCACAATCATTCAAATAAGATAATATATTATATACTTTCATGAGTGGACTGCACAACATTATCATAATTATTATTATTATTTAGTTGAATAGTACTTTACATCATTACAGCGCGACCCAAACCGATGTAAAGGGTATAAGCTATTATATTGATTCTCATGACATGTGATAGGTAACTAATTCATCGCCATTTTATTGTCACGTGAATATTCCACCAGACCATAAACAGTATGATTATTATACTGTCATCGCCGGGAATCGAGCCCGCAGCCTCCGGTGTGGCAGCATCGCTGTTGCCATTTTACCACGACACGACGCGCGACGGTGGCCTTTTAGTTTAGATTAAAGTTTTAAAAGTTTTGTATGTTTTTAATTTAGAAATATGCAGCACATGGATGAATAAATAATTGTTTAAAAAATATAAGTTGACGATGTGAATAGAGTACGAAGTTGAGGAAGACCGAGTTAAATGTGGCATGACAAAAATTAATCAAATTTTAAATGTTGGCCATGCTAGAAATCGGAACAATCGACATGCGTATATGACTCGCTGTATGAATTTATTTATTTGTATGAATTTATCTAATTTACATCATTAGATGCTGAGGTGGATGCTCGACTATATCAGGAACATCCACATCCGTGGCAGTGTGAGCCCAATCTCAAATATAGTTGAGAAGAACCGTCTGAGATGGTACGGCCACGTCCAGCTGACCATGTTACACGGAGGATAATGGAAGCGGACCAGCGTCCTCTGGGACGTGGTAAGCCCAAGTTGGCGTCGAAAAGCCTCATTCAAAGGAGTCTCAAAAGAGACCGAATCCCATCAGATGCCACCCAGAACCTGTCCCGGAGACGCCATACAAGAAGAGCCGACCCAGAGTAAATGGAACAAGGCTAGGAAGATGAAAAAAGAATAAGAGAAATCTCTTTACATCATTACATCAAGCCAAATCGATTTAAAGAGAATATACGAGTATATATACAATATTGATTCTTGTGACATGTGATAGTTACTAATATATCGCCATATAATTACTAAATTAAGTGCTATAATGAATGTGGAGGAAAATAGAGAGGTGTATCTGGGTAAAGTAGTATGGCGATTCATTCTCGTTACCTACCCTTGCGGAGAAACGGTATAATGGTTTGTTATTGTTGTTAATAAATTAAATATTGATTTCTGACACTTATTTGAACCGGATCAGCTATAAAATTTTCAATACGATTAGGAGAAAACAGTATACAACGTATTTTTCATTTTCATAAAGAGATAGATAGAAGGTTGGTCGTCTTCATCACAGGAAGAAAGTTGATATCATGCATAAACAGATCGCAAGATCTACAGTAAGAAGAAGCATAAAGGTGTAAAAATATTATTTATGTTATAAAATTATATAATTCTCAAGATATGAAAAATAAACAAGAGTAATGTAATTTGTTAAAAATTGTGAAGTGAGATAAAAAATAATGCTCGGATATTATATTATGCTCTCGAAATATTTCAGAAAGAGAATACATTGATAAAACGTGCATGTTATATTATATGTTCAAAATGAATATTTAATTTAATTAAAAACAAATCAAACGCCTTGTAGATAATCTTGTGTTATTTGCATGCAAAACCCACTTAAAAATATTGGTTAATGTGAGCTTATGCAGACACACATTGAGAACAATCCTGGCTCCTGTGGTATGTTTTGCTACTGTATTTGAGATAATTTTAGAACATCATCTCCGCGGTCCACGGTCCGCCATTGTGTTGGTAAATGACGACCATTTTGCATGTTTTATGCAAATGGCCGACCATTGCTTTCCTTTGTCCGGCTAACAAATGCTCGCTACCGTGTGATTCCTTGTCTGTCGCATTGTCTCCCAGCTCACGAGTCATTTATTTCGCTTTAGAATTTTGAAAAGTCCGAACGGACTCTGAGAGTAATCCACGGTCGTGACTAATGGCTGCTGTTTGACCTAAATATTAAACGAAATATTTTGTCAGTTGAGATAATGGCCCCGCGAACATGCTACATAACTGCACGACCCGATCTCATGATCACCTGATCCAAATTATCGCACTACTTGCATGCATGCATTTCATACAGGAATCACGAAGGCTCTTGGCTAATCTACATACTACAATAAATGACCGATTAAGCCCTGCTGCAAAATGCAACAGTACGAACACATATCTAGAATACAGCACTTGGTGAGTAGGGGTCTTTACACACCAATAAGTTCAATTTATCTCAATATTTGCAGGCTCTGCAAATAGGACAAGAAGGTTTGACTTCGAAGTCTAGGGTCGTGTGCTTGATATTTTTACAATCCAATTGTTTACTTACAAGCGTTCTTAAATGACATTAAAAATATATATTCACAATATCTTTTACCCTGATACGACTGTAAAAACTCTGTACTATATAAATATTATCTTATTTTATTTGAATAACATATTCCGCCTTGCTAAGGCGTCATTAAATGTCATTTTCGTAAAATAAAATAAAACTTTAAGAAAACATACGTATACATTAACTTTAATCGTTTAATGCGGAGTTTTACATCACTGTTTAAGAAATAATGCATGAAACGTTATTTGATAATAAAAAAATAACACTCAACGTTTGATGATGGCTTAAATGTAGGGAAGAAAATATCATCGAAAGAATATTAAAATTATGATAATCATTAATTTTCATTTTTTAAATCTCACAATGACGGGCATCAAGAGGCGTCCATCCCTGTTCAACTTTTGTATCTAGAGTCTGAATGAAGGTCCTCATCCATTGTGCCCTTCCGCAGTGGCGGAGTGACAAAGGACGAAGAGGTTTTTGTCATGGATAGCAGGCGATTAGCATAATCGCTGGTGACAGCTCAACGCGCTGACGGCTCCTCAATAACATTCCTTTATCCCGGGACAACCTGCAGCTTAAAGCTCTGAGCTTGTTTGTTCATCGTATCATTACGCTTAGTTTATATGGAGATTCAATTTCTTCTTGCCCGGTTTAAGAGGTAAAGCCCGTTTAACGCTAAGAGGTTTTACAGATTATTCGATCAAAGGTTGTTTCTCATCGATAACAGATGACAATCTTCATTGAAATTTCGAAAAAAAGTTTCATTTCAATTCCCTCAAAAATCGTTCGTGTTCCTAATCCTGATAAACTGGAAATTTAGAAACATTTATAAATTATTATGTGAGTTGTGTGCGACTAGCACTCATTACACTGATACACATTATAATTTTTTCTATTGAATTTTATCTATTTATTTGTGTTTTTCAGTCACTTTTCTAATTGCATTAATTTAATTGCTCTATACGAGGAATTATAATAGAAAAATATGAAGATTATTATCAAATTCTTATGATTTAGCATAAACACACGGATGATCACTATAGAGCATGCAGTTAATAATCTTGCGATTAGACGTCTTTACAAATAGTACCGATGGAGAAAATAGCTACCCCACCGGTTAATCGCACAGTGGAATAGAAGACACTATTTATTTTTTGTATAATTTTTTTAGTTTTATTTGACAATTTCCCTCGTTTTCTTCGATATTGATATTACACAATTAAAAAGATTTTCAGAAAAAAAAAACGGATATGAATTTATAATTTACTATTGTGTATTTAGTTCCATGTGATGGGACGTGATGGATTATGTAATTGTGTACATGAAAATGTATGAAATATACAGGCAAATTGAAATCTTCTAGTTTAATTTGTGAAAAAGCAAATTTGTTTTGCTAGTGATCAAGCTATGACTGAGCAAAAACTAGTATTTAATGGAGAAGAATTATTTTATAACCTCTTCCTAAGGAACTTTCATATAAACCAATTTTTTTTTTAAAGTGTTTGCGCTTTATTTCTAATAAGAGGCTGCAAGACAAGGTTTAAAAATATAGTTATATACGGGTAGTTAAGGCTTATGAACGATCAAATTACACATTTTAAGCATAAGCCTTACGTATGGAAGCAAAGCATGGAACTGGCAAAAGAATGATGATAGTAGAATAAATGCAGTAGAAATTAGATCTTTTAGACGAATGTGTGCCTAGTCTGTGTATGATAGAGTGTCGAATGAAAATATAAGAAGTGAATGCGGTGCGAATGATGGTGTTATGAACAAAATAATAAAAGGATCATTTAGATGGTTTGGACACATGGAAAATAATGAATGAAGAGAGAATGGTAAAAAAGTTATATGTTAACGATGTAAATGGAACTAGAAATAGAGGAAGACCGAGGAAAACGTGGCACGATCGAGTCAATCAAATATTGAATGTCGACCACATGAGAAGTCAGAGAAATCGACGTGAATGTTGAGGGAGCGAGAGAAATATGTTAGGAAAGAAAAGTGTATCAGTCCATTCTTTCTACCTACCCCTTCGGGGAGACGGCGTGATGGTTAGTTAGTTAAGCATATGCTA
Organism: Lepidostoma basale; assembly: GCA_022606425.2. Taxonomy (NCBI): domain Eukaryota; kingdom Metazoa; phylum Arthropoda; class Insecta; order Trichoptera; family Lepidostomatidae; genus Lepidostoma; species Lepidostoma basale. Next base: position 2,218,748 of record JAHDVF020001522.1, read on the forward strand.
TTTTTATAGACAAATTTTGATCCCCTAAAATAGTGAAAATTTGTTTTGATTGCTTAAGAATATTTTTAAGCTATTATACGAATATGTTGAAAGTGACCGCACCGTGCGGCGGCATTGTGCCTCACATCTCGAATGCGAGGAATTTGTTTTGTGTTTGAGCTTTATAAACATTTTGGGATCGTTCAGCTTGTATTGTGATACACTTTTGATACACTCGGAGATGATTTATACCGCGTTAGCTGTGTATTAATATTCAAATGAGATGTTGAATGGCCGGCGAGAATGTTTCAGGCCCCCGTCTGTATGGGAAAACCTCTTGTTCGTCAGTAGTTTTTGTTTGGCAACAGAACCAGTAATTTGTCTTTAACAGGGTTGCCTTCATTCGTGTTTAGTAGTTATTGTTACACTCTCTGAATCCTGCTGTACGAGCATTGGGTGGCTTTTTGTGATGGTACCAAAATTTTTAACATGTGCTTCATAATCAGGTGAGAAGGGTTTCCAAAGTCGTCATTTTTTTTTCGGCACTGCATAACAAACGCAATTAGCTCATTATTGTTCGAGACAATGCTTGAATATTATACCATTTGTTAATAGGCTTCTAAATATTATTATGCAGGATAAACCTTAAAACAAAAAGGGAAATTCCTTCGTCTTGAAGTATACAACATAATTTTTTTTCCAATTTACCAGGAGTCTCAAAAAATAAGTTTCTTTCGAATATTAAGGACGTCAATTTGACAATTGATATAACCATCATTAAAATCAGACTTCTAGAACAAAGTTATTATTTTTACACTAACTTCTTAACGTTTATCAACTTCATTGATGTTTGTACTATATTTATTTTATTTTAAAGGTAGATTTTTCTTTAAGCGATTAAATAACCGGGTGGTCGACTAGGGGACAGGACGCTTTAATCTATATCCTGGGAAAATTTCAGCTCTCGACGAATATTGTATAATATTTTATAATACCATTAATTTAAATTTTAAATAAAAGCCTTTAAAATATATTAGCTGTTTAATTTACAATACAGTTACAGCATCACATTTTTCCTGTAGATTTATTAATAATGTCGCAACAGCTGTTTCGCTAACCGATGTTGGCATCATAAGATGTTTGTGACACCTGATGATACCAACATCGGTTGGCGAAACAGCTGTCGCGATATTCTAAAAATTATATAATAAAAATAGTGATATTATAACAATCTTGTAAATTTAACAGTTTATAATATTACGTATGTATTACGTACATAAGTATCATAGTGTTTCGGCCAAAACATTGGACAATTAATATATAAAACTTGTGTTTGTATGAGTGAATTTTTCCCCAAAAAATATTATTTTCACTACATTAACAATATTCACAGTGATATATTTTTTGACTAATATATTCGGAAACATAAGTAACATTTAAGAATAATTGATTGTTTTCAGAAAACTTTGATATTTTTATAGGTATATACGAAAACTGTACATGCCTATAGACCTAACTATAATATTTTTAACACGAGTACTTATATTAAACTCAATAAAAAAATGATATTTGATACGCAGGTATGAATATAATTGTAACTTGAGTTTAATGAAGTTTAAGTTTGCTGACCGCCAACCTGTCCGGTTTATAATGTAATATAACCGAAGTCAAAGACCAACGACAAGGCATTTGATATAATACTATCGAGCAATGGTTTAATTTTGGCCACCGATAGAGAAAATTTAATCAACAAACACGTTTACCGTATGCTAATCAATTAATACATTCATATTCCGAATCAAATGTTGGGCGACCACCAGGTAGATACTTGACAGATTAAATAAATCTTTGTATATGATAGATTGCTTTATCCGCTCTAATAAAAAGTATAATCTTGCCCATCAACTTATAACCGAGATTCAATCTCGATGTCATTGAATACATCCCTATTGAATCAGAGTGTCTAATCTTTACATTTTATAATGTCTAAAAAAACTTCTGATATTTTAGTGTGAGTGTAGGGAAGCACAATAATATCAATAGCGTCCTAAATAATAAAATCATAGAACTGTCCTTTTTTGTCTGCCACGAGCGCTTAGAATCTCGCGTCATTTCTTTTTGCACTTCATGAATTATTTTAAGAGAAAATTTTAATTATTTTTTGAATTATTTAATTAGAGAAAAGTTGTATCATAGCTGCACCGCAATATAACTCTTACATAAAACGATATTTTATAAACAAACGTAACTTTGAAAAATTTCATAAATTTATTGAAGAGTGATATGTTTCACCTTATTAGGATATTATCAAATGGGGTAAAATCAAAGGATAATCCAGTTAAGAGTTAATGGATAAAATTAATGTAATTATATTATCTTATTTCTATTTTCATTATAACAATCAAAACAAAACAATTCTTAATTATAATTATTTATGTTACGCTAACGAACAAAGTGCAAGTGAATAATTATATTTTTATTTATACTTTATCGTAAAGACATTTTTAGAAATTAATTAAAACATTCTTTGTTCCCTCGAGGAAACACTAAAAAACAAAATTAAAAAATAATATAAAAATCAAATCCTGCGTATTACCTTTAGTAAAATATATCACACCACTTGTGTTTCCTTTTCTCGTTAATATAATCTGCTTCTTTCTAATGTTTATCATCCCTTATTTAGTATGACTCATTGCACTTTTACACTATGAATAATTTTTCTTTCTGATTACTGTTTTTTTTCACATTTATTATTTTTGCTTATAATATTATTTAAAGTTTCTTTACCTTATAATTATTAGCTGTGACAATACTTTTAAATTGCTATTATGTATAATTATTCTTTCTAATCGCTATTTTTCCCACCTTAATTATATCTGCTTGTAATATTGTTAACAGTTTTCGCATAATATTAAGCATGACTTAAATACACTAGTTTTTTTTCCCTATAAATAGTAAGTCTTCCAATTTGTATTTTTAGTTGTTTGTAACACCTGATGATGCCAAAATCGGTTGGCGAAACAGCTGTCGAGACATTCTCAAGTTGATGGTTTTTGAAAGGGAAGGGAACATGACATCTTTTAACATAAATGAGATCATGAGAATCTAGAGCACGTGTCTGAGTTAGGTGTCTATTTAGGTAGCATGTTCACACTTATGTTACAAGTTGGCATGTCCTCTTGATGGTTGGTGCGGGTAACAAAGTGAATGGAGCTTTAAAAAATGTTCTTTAAACAAAAAAAAATATCTATGAAAGCAAAAATGGCCGTTCACAATACAGTTTTAGAACCAACTCTGATGTATGGAAGTGAAGCATGGAACTGGCAGAAGAAAGATGAGAGCAGAATAATTGCGGTAGAGATAAGATCCCTGAGACGTATGTATGGTAAAACGATGTATGACAGAATAACAAATACTGATTTAAGGAAGGAATCTAGAGCTGAAGAAATTATTATAAACAAAATTATGAAAGTATCACTGCATTGGTTTGGACATGTGGAACGCATGGATGAAGAAAAGGTAGTTTCAAAATTATACGTTAACGGTATGAATGGAGTACCGAGGAAAACTTGGCATGACCAAATTAATCTAATTTTAAAGGTCGGCCATGTTTGAAGTTGGAAGAATCGACTGTATGAATGTGGAGGAAGCTGAAGAGGTGTGTCAGAATCGAGTAGTGTGGCGGTTCATTCTCTCTGCCTACCTGTTCGGAGAAACGGCGTGATAGTTTGTTGTTGTTAAAGCTAGTTAAATAAGAAAAAAATAGTCAATCGAAGCGATGTCGGTGAGTAGGATGAATAGTGACAGTAATAATGGATGGCGGTCCATAAGTCTGCGTCCACCCGCCATCCGCGTGCGGTCAATTATGCTATCAAATATCCCATTGCAGTCTCATTATCCTGCTCGCCACAGACACATGGACGAGCGATTGGAATTCTAAAGAGATCTTTCGAGAATATAAGCGCTGATTTGAAATTCATATCAACTATCAATATAAGTAATAATTTGCGTATCATATAATAACGTGTGTTATATAATTCTCACTTTAAAAAAGGGATTAATGTTTAATATCAGGATTTTACGTAATTCTAATGGAATGTAGAGCGGAAGAAGGTATTATGAACAAAATTATGAAAGGATCACTGCGATGGTTCGGACACATGGAACGCATGGATGGAGAAATAATGGTCAAGAAAATATACGTTAATGATGTAAATGGAGTACGGAGTCAAGGCAGACCGAGGAAAACATGGCATTACCAAATTAATAAAATTTTAAAGGTTGGTCATGTTAGATGTCGGAGGAATCGACCTATGATTCGTTGTATGAATGTGGATTCGTTGTATGAATGAATCTAGAGAGGTTTTTCAGGATAGATTAGTGTGGCGGTTCATTCTCTCTGCCTACCCCTGCGGGGAAACGGCGTGATGGTTTGTTTGTTTGTCTAATTATAAAAACATTATCAGAAGGATGATCTAAATTTTTATAAAGTTAAAAATGTGAAAGGTAGCTAATTTATCGCCATTTTATTGTCGAGTGAATTCTACACCAGACCAAAGACAATGTGACAATCACACTGCCATCGCCGGGAATCGAACCCAGGACCTTAGATATGATAGTCAGAGCTCTTAGCACTCTGCCACGGAGGTTGTCATTTATTATAAATTCGTTTATATATATATGTATTTTTAAATCACACCGGAACCACAAATAATTATAATTACGTTTAACTATAGGAATATTTTTTTATTATAATATTTAACATTTAATAATAAATGTCGGCCACGTGAGGATTCGGAGAAATCGACGTGTATCCATTACAATATGTATGAATGTTAAGGAAGCAAGAGAAATATGTCAGTCTATTCTTCCAGCCTATCCTTTGGGGAGACGGAGTGATGGTTAGTGAGTTAGCTATGTTTTGCATTGCATAATAGTTAATTTATATGATTTGTTGACACTTGTTTGAATTTTTTTAATGATTGAATACAAATTACATTTCTCCAATTTATTAAGCAGGGAGTAAAATGTACAAGTAGATATGATATTTTAACAAGTTCCGTTGATTAGCTAAAAAATATTTTTTTTCAGATTTGATTTCGATCGAGCACCAGGAAAGCTAAATAAAAATTATTGGTATTTTTTTAACACATTGGCAGATTAGAAAAACATTTTATTTCCGTTATACAAGTAACTCCTAAGTGTGCTGAATTTTGATAGCTCATTTATATACAAAAGTTATCCTGATATCCTATCTGATACTACGTTTTTTTAGAATAATGTGTTTTTATAAATCATATGATAGTATTTTTTTTACATTAATTCTTCAGTATTACAATTTCTACTACAAAACCGTATCGTAGGTGTCGTCTGATTGCTGGTTTCACCCAAAATTTAATAATTAATACAAATGAAAATGTCTGTTAAAAGTTTAATTATACGAGTATTTTATGGAATAACATTTATCGTCATTCCTAGGCTTTATCAAACATTTGATAATGCCTAAGAAGGGTAAAACATGTCATTCCCATGAAACTATTATAAAATAAAACTCGCATAAAACATGATTTCATATGGAGTTTTACTTCATTGTTAATGAAATTATAATTACCTGATATTTGTTTAATTTAACATGAGTTGTCAAATCAAATCAAATCAAATCAGTTTATTTCATCAACAGACATTACAAAATTAATTTTTAAGGCATCTATTGAGAACAGGTAAAATAATATATGGTGTATAGTATACTACCAGAAACGCATGGGAGATGGTTCAACATGAAGACAGGATACTCTCCAGAATTAAGAGTATTTGCCTTCTGAACGTACTTTTACTAATATGAAAGACGTCGATCTCCGAGGAGACCGCGTTCAGCAGATTAATTGCTCTTCCCACCGGTGTCACCAGAGGCAGGTTGGTTCTGGCGGCCGGCAGGTAAAACAATCGAATATTTAATTCAGTCAAAAACTTTAACATGTACAAAAATAACATGCAATTATGCTCTTTATGTAGTTTTAGCAAACAATGGTATATACGTGTATTTTATAAATGTATTGAATGAAATCCTCGAACACGTTTGTATTATGATCAAGTATGCAGATGGTTCTATAGTATGAAGAAGTATCGACCGGCCGGGCCGGGCCGTCAGACCGCGCTCGCGTCTTGCCCAACAACAGAAATATATATTCATCAACAAATCATTCAGAAGGTGAATGGTTAGCTCCGCTATTCCGAAGCTTAAATATTTATAGTAATAAATTAAATAGTACCAGGGGCTATCGGTCAAAAGTCACGGGGAGTTACGTATTGATTGAGGCTCCATTCTTCCGTTTGTCGGGCGGGCCTTGCGTCGCGCTGGACCGCGGGCGGCGGGGTGGCGGGGCGCGGGGAGCGTGGAGCGTGCGCGGGCCGACATCGACCCGAATATTATTTGACTGGAAATTTCAAACAAGAGATGATAAATTTAGATTTATTTCCACAATTAAATGAGGTGTGCAGTATGGTTTCAAATTAACGCAATATCGAAAGGCGCTTTCCAGAGGTGGTCAACAAGAGGAACTTTTACGATAATGTTGTAACTTAAAACAAAGTATTACATTTGTTAACAACATTATATTTTATCACACTCATGAGTTTCTTGAACAGTGATGTAATACTCAATGTAAAATAATTAATACGAATCAAAACGCCCGTTTTCTAGAAGTTTTAGCAGGAATGCTTTCGTGTCCATCCTGTAAACCATAATCCTAGCACGCCATGCCCTCCTGTCACCCGTCAGTCTCCAGGCTGCAGCTAATGAGAGACCAGTCAGCTCTATGATTTGATCGGACCAACAGCTTGGTGATCGTCCATGTGGTCGCTTTCCATTCACTTTGCCCCTGACGATAAACTTTTCAAGGTTGTCCTGATCTCTCTGGGCTTTGTTCTCAAAATAATTTAACAATCTCTGGGAGCACATCCGCGAGACTCCTGCCCTGATTGATACCCAGCTGGTCAATAATCGACTATTTTGTTATTCTTGCCGTCCAGGGTATTCGCAGCATTCGCTGCCAGCACCACATCTCGAAATCATCAATTTTAGACCTCTCCGATGTTCGCATAGTCCAAGACTCGCAACCATAAAGGAATATGGAGAAAACAAGGGTTTAAACCAATCTTATCTTGGTCATGTTAGAATAACTTAGTAAGTAATAAAACTTTAAAAATAAAGAAAAAAGCCTTTTTCATTCGTATTAAATAATTAATGTTATCCTTATCGAGTAGTTTTACAATTATCATTATTATAATTATTTTATGAAATAGCTCACTTCATTACAGCGCCAGCCAATCGATGTAAAGAGTGGAAAAAAAGAACTTGTAAGGAAATGTGCATAGTACCACGCGAATATAATTATATCTGTAGATTGTCAGGTTTGTGTGATTAAGATTTCACTATTTGCATTTTAGTACGCAATATAATCATAACTAATTAAGTTTACAAATTTACTGAAATAAGATAAGATATAAAAATAAAATACCGATCAAATCGTACAAAGATTGTGAAAGGAATACAAAATCAAGCAAACCGATCAAAATATGACATATTTTAATCAATAAAATTCTTAATGATATGAGAAATAAGGTGAAAGCTTTGAGAAATGCTGCAAAAAATAAGAATATGATGGATCACACTCTATTATTTTAACTCCATATTGTGGTGTTTTAGTATAATTAAATAAACATTCGACTTTTTTCTAACTGTAGAAAGGAAAATCGCTGTATTTGAAGAAGGAAGCTTAGTTTAGTGGATAACCAATTATAATACAATCGAGTCGAACTTGGTTACTAAGAGTGTAGAACTAAACTAAAACTAGAACTAATTTTGTTCGTTATAAGCATTACTCGTTATATCAGAGAATAGGTATTTTCAATACTTACAAAAATACACATTACAGGAAGACATGTTTCCTCGTTACATCTGAGATCCTCTTTCCGTGATCGTAATAACCGAGTTCGACTGTGTAATATTTTCAGTCATCTATTTTTGAAATTTGTGTTTCAAAATTTGCCGATTATTCAAGTATAAAACTCTTTACCTTGAAAGATTGTATTGTATATACAAAACTATTTTAATAATAATAAAAAAACTGATTCCTTATTTTACACGTTTCGTTAGAGCTTGTTTTACCAGTGTAGTTATCTACGAGTATGTACATTGTATTATTGATCTGATATTAATTTGAGCAGCCTGAATGTTCACTCATAGCGTATCACGTTACAATAAGAGTTTCAGCATTGCAGCAACTCTGTCCGCGCGGGCCTTGATTAATGGTCCCTAGCAGAGTCCATACATCACGCCAGCGCGCACTTCAGAGCTGATTTGGGCCTCCATTGTGAGGCGCGGAGATTGATCACTGGATGCTCGCCCCTTCGAGAGCATCGCCTCTCGCGGGCAGCCACCATGCCGGCACAGGCGGCCGGGGATTAGTTCACGTCAGGGAACATGCGCTCCTCAATGAGGCTAATTTATAAGTGATGATGTGAGCTGAAGGGAGACTTTACCAATGATTTTGTTATCACCTCAATAATGACACGAATTCATTTCGCCTTTATACCATACTATCTATGCCTGACTTCATACAGATACAATTATTACATTTATGTTTTTGATAAGCTTAATGCGTTAACACTGAGGAATTTCATAAAGAAGATTTTTTTTAATTAGTACGGAATTTATACTAAATATTTTTCCCGATGATGGAGGTGTAAAATCTTTGAAACGTGCTGAGAAAAATTAAGTTAAAAGTGGAAAAGTATTTTTTTTTAATTCATAAAAAATAGTAGGTACATGTTATACAGATTTTTCTTACCACCACACCGTTGTCACAATAGACTAATTACATCGCACTCTTCTCTCCAACTATATTTTGCATTCTTTTTTTAAACTACATCATTAATTAGTCGTAATGTCTTTTCGTCAATTTTCATCACCATTTTTAATACGTGCCTACATGCACCCACACCATTTTAACCCTTAATCGCATCGAGATGGAAATTTTCATCAAACCATTCAAAAAAGAAAATGCATAAAGTTTTTGGTGCCTGGCAAATTAAAAAAAAACTAATGAGTGAAATGAAATGCATCCAATCGAAAAATAGATAGATACTCGTATTATATAATCCATATTACAGGGCTGCAAAAAAAAAGATTCGTTTAAATCAAAACAAATTAATCATGAAACCAAGGGTCATATAACAAAATATTCATTTATGTACAACATACATATGAACGCTAAAAAGCTATGTCATGTAATTCGCTGCCTATTATTCTGCCTTCATTCAAAATTCAATATAACAAAACCATTGAAATGATTCATTTTATTTAAAACCTTTCGTTTAACGTACTATCTAATCTTCGAAAAATAATTAGGTATGCAATATATTTGAACAATTATAACTCGGAAATGAGATATTTCTACACCTATCTATATCTTAATTGATTTCATGGATTCAGAAAATTTACTTTTACACATGAATAGCGTTCTAGCTTAAATCTTTCTTCTTTACCCATTCATTAAAGTGTTGGTATAATTTTATTACACGAAATCTACCCACTCCGACGTGACATGTATGTACGTTCATTTGTAAACTATTATTAAACATTTTTTCGATTTTTTAGGGCTAATTAATAAAGTGTAGAGCTGAACTAGGTATTATGGTATATTTCAAAACAAATAATGACTCCTGTAGAACTACCAATTTTCTAAAATTACCCTAGTATAATTACGTGATACGAAATTAACATACAAAACCCATTGAATTAATCAATTAATTAGTCACTTTTATCGCTGCACTCGAGCTACCATTGGCTGTGAAATAGACCAATGGGAAAAGGTTCGTGAATTCGTTGTACTTGCGGCATTACTGAGTTCGGAGAGGGGAACCGCCAATGACTGAGCTTGTGGCTGTGAAGGGTGGCCTATGACCAAAGTACGCACCGAATCAAGGTACTTCATCACCGTGGTCAATAATTCACTCAAGACAATGGGAGGAAATCGAAAACATCAAACATATATGTAATTAATTGATTCCTAAACTTTTCATCACTGTTTATCAAAACACTCTATATATTTATTATTTTGAGCCGTTACTTTCATGTGACTTTCACTGACGACCTTCGTGGCCGAGTGTCAAATGCTACGACAGCCACAACTAAGTTTCTGGGTTGGATTCCCGGCGATAGCAGTGTGATTGTCACACTGTCTTTGGTCTGCTGTAGAATTCACGTGACAATAAAATATCGATAGATTTCTAGATCTAACCTTTCACATGTCATGAGAATCAATATGATAAGTACACATTTTACATCGAACTGACTCGCTCTATAATGGTGTAAAGAGCGATTAAACAAAATAATACTATTTATACCCAGTTAATAAGGCCCAATAACCCGTCGTTCATTATGAAAGAAACCTTTTATCTTCAACAAATAAAATATTTTTTCTATCTATTTCGCAAACTGAACCGTATTCCATATTACCCGAACAAAGTAAAAGTTTAGAGATAATTTCGTTTATTAGTATCACTTTAGTTTTAATGGTAGACGAATTTCGCTTTAGAATGGAATTACACACTGTCTAATGCACCTCGGAGACAGTCAATAAAATTGTTAAATAAGATATAAATTTAGCCCATATATGATATCATTAGTCAGGCGTTTTGAACGGAGTCGGTTGTTTGATTTATTGTGCAATTGATAACGATCGCACTGATCGTACGGTGGATAACGATCGATTGCCAGACGGCAAATATGCTGCGTGTGTTGAGCCTTTAAGTTACAAAATCCATTTCGGGACAAAATTGTTTTACATATAATTGTATCACATCGTAAATTTTATGAAAAGTGAAAGTTTATGAAAACAATTTTACATTATCATCCAACTTATGATAATGGCTGAAATTGAAGCATCGCGCTCATCTTGGCTGCGCAACATTAGAAACTAGACTTGAATAAGGAGGGTGGAGGAATTATTCGGTGGGCGCAAGACAGAGAAGCCTTCGCAGATGTGATGGTCAATATCCGGAAAATCTGATATGCCACAAGAAGTAGAATAATAAGAAATGCCATTATATATGTCCACAAAACATGTGTGTCAAAAATATTCACTGGTTGATTGAAGTTCGGTCATTCATGAATCAATTAAGGTCTCACACATATGTAGGTATATACACGCTGCTAACTTCGACCATCACTGAAGTCCTGTAACAAGGCCAACATATAAATAAAGCCATATGGAAACCCTTTTTTGTACATGTACGTTTGACACAAAATACCTTTCTCTAAATAGAGTATTCAATATTTCAGTAGGTTTTTACGGTTGGTAAAAATGTTATTTATAATCTTGGATATATACTTGTCTCTTGTTATCCTCTAAGACCGATGTTTCGGAGATTGTTACAGTTTTCATCTTCATCTCCAAAAAGTCTGTCGAAGTGGATACCTAGACACATGAATATATCCAAGATCCTAAAGAACACATTTTATAATATATTAATTGTTTCTTGGACAATGGTGTAAATTTCCTTATGATATATATTAGATAACTATTTTAAGGCATTAACTTGCTGTTGATATTATTATTTGACTTGCAAATGACTTTGAGTCAAATTTTATACTCTACCAAGTTGAAACATGTTACTACCATAAAATAAAATCTAAGATATCAATAACGTAAGTTGACAGAAGATGACGTTGAAGTTGACATCAATAGTAAATTCAAAATATAATAAATATTCCACCAATCATTTATGTATATATTTACTTATGTATGGAGGTGAAGCCTGAAACTTGCAAAAGTAGGATGAAAGTAGAATAAATGCAGTAAAAAATAGATATCTTAGACGAATAGATGAATGTGAAGTAAATTTGATAATGGTAGAGTGTCAAATGAAAATATAAGAAGTGAATGCAATAAAAATTAAAGTGTTATGAACAAAGTAATGAAAGGCTCTTTAGATGATTCGAACACGTGGAAATAATAAATGAAGAAATTATATTTAATAATATATATGTATGTAAGAAATAGAGGAAGACCGAGGAAAACGTGGCACAATTAAATCAATCAAATATTAAATGTCCACAACGTGAGAAGTCAGAGGAATTGACGTGCTTCCATGACACTATGTATGAATGTGGAGGAATCGAGAGTAGTATGACAGGAGAGAACAGTGTGGCTTTCAGAGTGACGGCGTGATTGTTAGTTAGTTATTTAGTTTTTTTTTCTTACAAAACACTGAAGATCAACAAAATGTATTGGAAACGTTTGTAATAAAAACGAATAAATTCTGATCATTATCGCGCCATAATTATTTGCAATATGTGGCTTGTTCCTTTCACGGTATAACAGATGTGTGTGAGTTATCCGAGGAGTATCGAAGGCTACAGTGATGGATGAGCCGCTAACACGTGAGTGTGTAAGTACCTCTGTTATTATTATGGATCTCCAGTTCCATTGATTAAGGTACTTACATAAGTCATCCAGTCCCCCGATACATTCCGGAGATAAGATCCTTCCGTCACACGTGGCGGGCTCAGGACCTCGGGACGCTTAACGATCTTTTAATTGTCCCTTAATAAAACGGTTGTTAAATAAAACTTAGGTTGATAAAACAGGGTATCCCTAAAGTATATACCTTATCTTCTTTTTCTTCTTCCTCTTAGTTTAGGTCGTATGACCTGTTTGTGACGGTGGGCTGTCCTGGGATGATGATGTCCAGCCATCTCTCCATCTCTTCGGCTGCCTTCCTGGTAATATCTTGCTGCTTGGGTTTTCATCTTTAACAATTTTTGTATTCTCCATACGGTTCACATGGTCTCTCCAAAAGCGCCTTCTGCTTCTTCCCCATCTCACTATGTCTTCAACATCACAAACAGACCTTATCGTTTCATTTCTGATTCGATTTCTGAGGGTTTTGCCTGCGATGGAGCGAAGGGTTCGCATTTCTGCTACTCTAAGAAGGTTCTTAGTTCTTTTGGTATCGGTACCAATAGAACTAAATAGCTTGTCGCAACAATTAAAAAAACGTATTTTTTATATTATAATTATGCAAAACTGTATTTTTATAAATCAAAACGTAGTTTCTTCCACTGATTTGAGACTGTTTATCTTAATAGGCTTTAAAGACATACCTCCAACTGACGATAGATGGACACAACCTATTTTTCTGGCGTCCCAGAATGGTGACCCGAAACCCAGGACGTCTTCGATGAAATACTACATGGACAGGTTTTGACCAGGATCGACAGGAGGCCTACGTTCAGGAATAGGCCGATACAGAGTGATGATAATGATGATGAACTTCCAGCAGAAACTCTTAAACAGATTGAAGAGATATTTTATTCAAATGCTTTTCAATTAAGCAAAACAAAAGGTTAAATATGTTTCAACTTTCTAAAAATGATACTATTTTTTTATTAATGTGAGAGAGTTATTTTGGTTAAATATTTAAATAAATGAATAAACAGAGTTATTTAAGGTTAACAAAAAAAACAAAAAAGGAAACAAATTGCTTGAGTTCCGGGGATTATTGGAGAGGTCCTGAACAAGCCTGAACAACTTATTACACAGCCAAAACCTATTTTTCATTTCTAAAATGTTACATTTCTTTAATACGAGTATTGTGTTTTTTTGAAACACCCATTGAATTTTATGAAACTATTTAATTAAGCACACCCTCTTACAAAATACCTGTTTTTTCTAATGGACACACAACTGGCCGTCTCACCTGCAATATTTACAATCTTAGTGAAACAAAGCGAGACAAAATATTTTTTACCAAAGAATTGTGCGGGAATCTTCGTACGATGAATTTGTATTGTAGATTAACATGGTAAAAAATAGAACATTTTAAACTGTAGTGTTGGGACGTATTCGATCAACACGATGTAGTAAATTAAACGATTGACTTCAATTCTCGTCACATTACGATGAAATAAACATTGTTAAAAAAATAACTTGCGATTGTATCAATTATGAAGCGATTTGATCATTTTCGTTAATAATAATAATATAATACGTTTTCCACGGCTATAGCAGGATATGGGAGCATCTCTTGTTTAATGCCCTAAATTGCCGCAGAGAGGTGCATCGAAGTTCTCCTGTATTGAATGCGATTCGTTTAAAAAACGAGGTGGCAACTGAAATAAAGAACTTTAGATGCAGTTATAGCGAATTAACTATAAGAGCATCAAAGAGATAACAGTCATACAACTCGTATTCACATGGATCTAGGCGTATTTTTCTATCCTTAAGTATGATTTGGCTCGTACTGTAACTATCATACGAGGTCTGTTCAAAAAGTATCGCGAATTTTATATTTTTTCAAAAAGTATTTATTTATTCATGAATATCTATTTTGCCCTCTTCAAAGTAATTCCCCTCGGATATAATACATTTATGCCAACGTTTTTTCCAATCCTCGAAGCACTTAAAAAAATCATTTTTTGTGATCTTGTTCAGCTCCTCCTTCGATGCCGTCTTTATCTCCTCAATCGTGGCGTAGCGTCGTCCTTTCATGGGCCTCTTCAGTTTTGGAAACAGGAAAAAGTCACAGGGGGCCAGGTCTGGGGAATACGGTGGCTGCGGCACCATTACTGTGTTGTTTTTGGCCAAATATTCGCGCACAAGCAACGATGTGTGAGCAGGGGCGTTATCATGGTGCAAAAGCCAGTTTTTGTTCTTCCACAAATCCGGGCGTTTCTGGCGGATTGCTTCGCGCAAATTCCGCATAACTTGCAGGTAATATTCCTTATTGACCGTACTACCCTGTGGCAAGAATTCATGATGCGCCACGCCCCTGCAATCGAAGAAAACTGTGAGCAAAACCTTCACGTTCGACCGAACTTGGCGCGCTTTTTTTGGTCTTGGCTCATGCGGCAGCTTCCATTGGGATGATTGAGCTTTGGTTTCCACGTCATAACCATAAACCCATGATTCGTCACCAGTTATGACCCTCTGGAGCACATTTGGGTCGTCACGGACCGAGTCCAACATCTCCTGAGCAATGTTAACGCGATGCTGTTTTTGGTCGAAATTGAGCAATTTTGGCACGAATTTCGCGGCGACCCGACTCATGCCCAAATCATTGGTTAAAATCGAATGGCACGAGCCAATCGATATGTTTAGGTCCTCAGCAACTTCTCTAACGGTGATTCGACGATTGGCTAATACTATTTTCTTCACTTTATCAATGTTTTCGTCTGTTGTTGACGTGCTCGGGCGTCCGGCACGCTCTTCGTCGTTCATATCTTCTCGGCCCTCTGAGAACATTTTGTACCACCGATAAACGTTGCTTTGGTCCAAGGTAGCTTCACCATATGCCACAGTCAACATTCGAAATGCGTCCGCGCACTTTATTTTGTTTTTCACACAAAATTTGATACAGATTCTTTGATCCATTTTTTGGAATAGGCAAAAATCGAAGACGAGCCAAAACACATCCAAGCAAAACAGCTGTCAAAAATTAACTAAACATTCAAAATGGCCGACCTTGTCAGCATAAGTAAGGGACATGAGTACCAACATAACGCTACAAAAAAATCAAAAATCAAATATACGTAGCCAGCGGAAATTCAAAATTCGCGATACTTTTTGAACAGACCTCGTATAACCGTTTGTAACTTACTTTTTGTCGCTTTAAATTAATTATATTTTAGTATAAGTAACAATTTTAATTATTGTATATATTTTTTAATTACATTTTTAACATTCCGGTGGTATGATAATACCGGTACGGTTGTGCCTACAAATTATTTATTACTTATTTTATTCCCGAATACCGAACCGAATCTATGAACCATTTGTCGCAAAAGTTCCAAGATTTTAGAAATGCAATTATAGGTCATATTTTTTATATTCCGTAACGCCATGACTTTAATTTATTATTGCCAACCTTTTAATGTCAGGTTGCGATTAATTCAAAGGTAAAAATACAGATCAATAATTTTCTGTGAAAAGAAAAGAAGATTTTATATTCCTTATATATTCCTTACATAATCCCGATTGAGTTAAAAAAAATAAATGATCTGTTTTAACAGAACGATGGGTGACTATTATATTTATGAAAAAGCATTTATTTTTCCATATAAATCGCAAAGTATTGATTTTTTATAGTAGTTCCTGGGTATAAATGTATTGTCATTTCTTATTCTATGTTTTGGTAAAAAAAAATATCACTTTCTGACAGGTTAAATTACACCAGTATAGCAAATCTGTTTTTTTTTTATGTTAGAATACTAAGAAGTAATCACGTATCGATGACTCAAAATATTTTTATCTCAAAGATGTAAACACACCGGCGAGTATACCGGTACCTGCCTTGTAAACCTTACGCACAAGTTGATTGGAAATAATGATCGATTAATCGATGGTGTAAATGTTTGAATTAGCCTCATCCTTATTTTACCCCGACTTTCGACCGGCAGTGGTTAATTAGAACATTTTATTGTATGTGAAATCAGATTATATTAATTTTTGTAGTTCTTATTGTCTTACAATGAAATGTGTTACAATAATGCATGTAAATTTATTCCCGCTGTTATTATAGACTTCATAAGTGAATGTACGCCAGACCTCAGTAGAGTGGGTATTGTATCTCTAGATTTTTTACCCGAGATCTTAAGATTATGAAGTAATGGGTTATGTGCTGTAAATTATGTTTAATTATACATAAAACATGAGTGCTGATATAGACGCCATAAATTTTATTTATATACTGCGTCATGCTTTTATATGTACACACAATAATGTAAAGGCTAATTCGTGATATCGGCACACAAAGAATAATATCTTAATAGGTGGTTCAAAAATACTATTTATATGATGGAGCCATTTTCAATTGAGTGGAAATTGTTATATGAAAAGATAATTAAACAATATCTTTCGATTGCTGCTATTTGCAATATAGTATACAGAATATTAAAAAAAAAATTGGGCATCGAAACACTGAAAGTTTTGTGCAATAGCAATATTAAAAACATGTTTATAATCTTATCTAAATTTCCTATTTATTTTCTTTAATATATTAGATTTTCTTATTCTTAATCTCCAACTTAAACTTAAAGTTACTTATCCAAAAAAGCTAAAATGGCAGTGCACAATGGTGTTATTATACCGACGAAGCGAAGCATGGAACTGGCAAAAGAAGGATGAAAGTATAATAAATGCAGCAGAAATGAGATCTCTTAGACGAATGTGTAGATATTATGTGTATGATAGAGTGTCGAATGAAAATGTAAGAAATGAATGCGGTGCGAATTATGGTGTTATGAACAAAATAATGAAAGGATCATTAAGATGGTTTGGACACATGGAATGAATGAATGAAGAAAGAATGGTAAAAAATATATGTTAACGATGTAAATGAAAATAGAAATAGAGGAAGACCGAGGAAAACGTGGCACGATCAAATGCATCAAATATTGAATGTCGGCTACGTGAGGAGTCAGAAAAATCGACGTGCGTGCATGACGCGATGTATGAATGTTGAGGAAGTGAGCGAAATATGTCAAGAAAGAAAAGTGTGACAGGCCATTCGTTCTGCCTACCACTTTGGGGAGACGGCGTGATGGTTAGTTAGTAAGTTAGTTTAATCTCCAAGTGTCGAGGATACGGAATGGAGTAGAAAAAATAAAGCTCCTTAAAATCCAGCGCTAAAATAAATTTATTTAAGAAACTACGCGTAATATTTACCCATTAAGAAAACAATTTGTATTACAGCTTATACCATTTCAATCCAACGTCTGTAAATAAAGTGACATCTGTGTATAAAGTATAAAAACTGATACAATTAGTAATAACGAGATTTCCGAGCGGCATGTAAATGCGGGTATGACGGAAATGACAATAAAAAACGTCTTCACATTTGGGGTGTATTAATATAAATAAATTTACCAGTCAATTGACCCCCCTCACTATCTACCATCTCCTTGTATCTGATGGCCCTCCCTTGTAAGACGTCTGTTTCCACCCTCTCCCTAATGTTGCTTAAATTGTTATAAATTATCGACTTCGCATCCCCTTTAGAATGCTAATAATTTAGGTGGCTATAAACAAAAAGGACAGATTTTGAAATATTTATTTATTTATTTTGATATTGACGGAATTAATTCCATTACCCTGTACATAATATGTAGGTACTGATTATTATTATAAATATTATTTTTGAGTATTTTCAATATAAAAACAAGAATGTGTTTTTATTTAAATAAACTGATTAGTAGAATGGTCGACCATGTTATATACATTGGCAGCATTATCACTAAAGCGCTTGACCCGGACATTGAAATAAAATGCAGAATTGAAGTTGCACGAGCTGCATTTAATAAAATAATAATATTGTTTTGGAATGATAATCTCAACTTAAAACTCCGACAAAAAATGATTAATTGTTATATATGGTCTGTTCTTCTATATGGCTGCGAAACCTGGACTCTGAAAGTGAATGTAATGAACCGGTTGGAAGCGTTTGAGATGTGGATATACCGCAGAATGCTCCGTATTCCGTGGACCGATAGGGTCAGTAATGCAGACGTGCTACAGAGAGCCAGAGCCAATAGAGAGCTGTTGTCGAGTGTGAAAATTAGAAAGGTCTCATATTTGGGTCATGTGCTAAGGGGAGAAAAATACAACCTCCTTCTACTGATATTAATGGGTTAAGTAGAGGGACGTCGGGGAGTTGGTAGAAGGCAGCTATCCTGGCTGCGGAACATCAAAGAGTGGACAGGAATAACAATAGTTCAGAACCTGTTCCAAGTGGCTCAGGATAGATATGCCTTTGTTGCAGTGATCGCCAATGTTGGGTGGATCTGACACGGCACCGAAAGTAGAAGAAGTAGTACAAACAATATTATAAGACCATATGAAAAAGTGACATTATTTTGAGATTTCTTAAATGATTTTTTTTTTTAATTTTATTTAACTTATTTAAAAAAAAAACAATTGGGTTATACGGATACATTTTTAGTTCTTACTACTAATTATGTAATGTTTCAGATATATTTAAAATTGAGTTGTAGTGAGACTCCTTGTGTCTTTTGGTTGTTCATTGAAATTTTTCAGTCCATTGTTCAATATCCTTGATTGTCCTGTCTTAGTTCGTGCATTCGGTAAGTGATATCTGTCACAGTTCCTGGTCCAGTGCATGTGTATGTCTGAATTTTTAGTTAATTTGCAGCTGCTGTCTGTTTTCTTTTCCATGGTCACTCTGTGTACAATTTTCAAGGTCTCAAATTTGGTCAGGTCTGATATTCTCATTTGTATAAATTGTATAAATTCATTTGTATAAATGATATCATTTGTATAAATGATACGGACTAAATAAATTAAAATACATTGTAACCTAAAATCATACACTAAAATACATTACATATTACTCGTATTTAATAAGATTATTATTGGGAGTTTATTATTATATTCACCGGTTTCGTAGCGTCACTCAAGTCAGTTAACCCCTTTGATCAAATTGGTCAGAGAATTTGTGATATTTTTTAAATTATATTTAATCATTTGATTCGAGATTGACTTCAAGCATATTTTTTTTGTAAAAACATGAGATTTCTCTTGGCCGTATTTGTTAGTAACAATTTATTTTAGTTTGAATCTTACTTAGCTAATAATTAAGAAATATTTATTTTTCGTCGGCACATAACGTAGCTATGCGTGTACGGGAATGATTAAAAATATCTCCACATTCTGTAACTACGTATTGAACACGTTTATTTACATCGACACTGCACTATAACTCAAATTATTATTTTGCTATTCAAAGCACACCTCTACTAATCTTCGTTCCATGCACGCGTATGACAGTTATCAATGCTAATTTTCGTCAAGTTCTCTAACTAACTAACTTACTAACCATCACGCCATTTCCCCGAAGGGATAGGCAGAGAGGATGGATCGCCATAATGCTCTGTCCTGGCAAACCTCTCGGGCTTCCTCTACATTCACACATCGTACCATGCACGCACGTCGATTATTCCGACTTCGAATGTGGTCGCCTTTTAGTAATTGATTAATTAGGTCATGCCATGTTTTCCTCAGTCGTCCTCGGCTTCTTTTTCCACTTACGCTGCTTGTGTACAACTTTTTAACCATTTTACTCACATCCATTCGTTCCATATGTCCAAAACATCTCAGGGATCCTTTTTTAAATTTATCCATGATGCAGTCATCTGCCTTACGTTTCTTTCTTATTTCATCGTTCGGTATTTTATCAAACAACGTTTTCCGGCAGATTCTTCTTAGTGATCTCATTTCTACGGCGTTTATCCTGCTTTCATCCTTCTTTTGTCAGCTCCAAGCTTCACTTCCATACGTGAGGGTTGGCACTAGAACTCCATTGTGTACTGTCATCTTTGCTTCTTTAGATATATTCAAGTGCTCAAGTCATATAAAACGTAGATATCCCCGTTCATAAAAGCACTGAATATTATAGTTGCACTAGTTCAAATAATATTCTGAAAGGTCCTTTTTCATACACGGCCCCTGTAATAATTATCAGACAGTTTGATGTAGCGTCTTACCTTACACCGCGCGGCTAATAAGGGTGTTATCATAAACGACATATCGTGTTCCCTCTCCCACACTAATAGTGGCGACCGTCCTGGGCTCCACTGTGGAACCACCATCTGCGGTTTCTATGGAAAGTACACAGGAGCAAAAACGCTAACTGTAGTGAAAAAACATTTCTTTATCAACCCTTTGCTTCATGTTGTATATATTATCGTTACTTATCGGTATGCTATATATTAAATGTGATTATATTGTTAACAAAAATATATACATAAACGTATCATTATACACGCAATCGGCTACCTGTACCACGAGGCAATACTAAAATAATAATAAATCTTGTATTGTGTTAAGTTTATATGTCTGTGTGTTTTGATATTACCTGAATGTTTTTGTAATTCCATAAAATGTGTAAGATGTTTTAAGTTTCTGTGTATGTGTCTGATATTTCCTAAATGTTTTTGTATTTCTGTATTTTGTAAGATGTTTTAATTTCTATGTCTGTGTTTCGATATTTAAAAGTATTACAATCGTTGTGTATCTGTTTGTAATTATCAAATATGTTAATTGTCATTTTGTCCCATAATGAGTATTATACTTATGGGAATACAGTTTACTATTGTATGTCTAAATAAATAAATAAAATTAAAAAAAAATACATTTTTAAGTTTTAAAATCTGCGGTCAATGTTACTTGAAGTGATAATACTTCGAAATTCAAATAATAACGTTTTTTTTGTAAAACAAAATGCAGATTAAAAAATAAACATATTAGAGGCATTACATTTTCATCGCATCAGTACGGTTTAAAGTGATTCTACTTATTATATATATGTAACAAAGTTTCACTGTATTTTTTAACTCCATCCTTTGTATAACATACAAACTTCAATCTGTTTTCAATGCGGCAGCACGACTTATAAAAGGTGTTCCAAAAAACTCGCATATTTCACAACATCTAAAAGATCTTTACTGGCTCAAGTTTCCTGAAAGAATCCAGTATAAACTATGCTGGACGGTTTTTAAAGCGCTTCACGGAATGGCACCAGCCTATATATCTGAACTTTGTGTTGCTGATAGCCCTAACTTGCGGCAATATACGCTTCGATCAGCAAACTCCTAGGCAATAGGCAAATTTTTTGAGCCAAAGCGCAACCCACGGACAAATTTTGGAGATCAGGCTTTCGCAGTGGCATGTCCGTCCACCTGGGATATGATTTCTGTACGCCCTCAGATGCATTGACAATCTGACAGACTTTAAATCTCATCTAAAAATCACCTTTTCAAAATATCCCATAAAATGTAAGCAACGGTTATCTGATTGCTGGTGTCACATGCAGCTCTCATGACTAAAACATTGTCAAAGCGCCCTTGAGGTGAGCTATTACCGAAAATGGCGCTATACAAATTAGCCTTATTATTATTATTATCATTTGGATTTTAGTAAATTATTAGATGAGCGAATTTTCGTATAAATTTACTTGTTCTTATTTTATAAATCGATAACTAATTGAAAGTTTCTAAATAATTTGAATGTTAACATTAAAGGAGAGTGAAGAAAAATTATCGTACGTAATCCATGACCAATATTTAGCTTTTTTGCTTATAGTATTAGAAGGAGCAAAAGGGCATTTTGTTCAGCATGGAGAGCTATCGACAAACCTATCATTATTACCGTTACCGAGCGAGGGTGTCCTTTAGACGTCACGGGGGCATGCAGATAATTAGTAGTGTAGTGAATACAACAGTTTGGCGGACAATAGAGCGCTGGAAAGATGGCAAACGGAAAGTATAGGCTATGTCGCCACACTTTCTGAACTCAAAAACCACAAGTCCGACAGCTTTAAATTGTCCAATTTCAAATTTAGAATACCATTCTAAAAGTTTTATGTGGTTGGGCGAAACCTCAATTTAAATTAAATTGTTATAAACTATTTTTTTAATGTGGAATCTTAGGTTTTGTTCGTAAATTCATCTATGTATGATAAGGGTGATTAATATTTCACTTCGGAATAAACTTTGTTAATACACACAATGTGAATATTACTTTCTTTCCGGGTTTTTGTGTTTTCTTTTTAAACATATATGTAAATATGTAAAAAAAAAGCTTTGTATACATGTGTACGAAACATCACCAAATGAACGTCTCGATAAACGCAAGGTTGGTGATGAAATATGTAAAATGAAATAAATTGTCAACAATTTTCAGCGTTATTGTATTGCGATAATCAGGCCATTTAAAGTCTTTGCAAAAATAATTTTGATAAAAAATTTAACAAAGAACGACATACGTGTAGATTCTATAAGAAATTAATATTGAGAGCTTTACAATACGTTAATTTGGAAGAAAATACCTTTCACTCTGCCATTGAGGAGTGGTTAACATAGTTGCATTTAAATACTGGGGCTTTCGTTTCTTACATTATTCCGCCTCAGCGTTACTCCTTGACAAAAATAAATCAATAATGCTTCAAATCCCTCGTTATACGAAACGATTATCGCCTGTCATTCTCCCGCTGTTACGATGTATGTATTCACGTTACGTAAATACGGTGATTTACCTTGCATGTATGGAGAATTCGGAAGAAAAGAAAACATTAATATGAAAGAAAAATTATGTTAATTGGTTCTTCAGAGTCGGACTCACGCGTACATTGTAGACGTTGTTTTTTAAATTCACTTAAAATATTCAAATGGCCAAAGAATTTCTGTGTTTAATTATAATATAAACACGATTTTTAAATTGGTTTTACAAAGATTTTTATTTATGTAAAAATAATATGTATATAAAACGATGTTTTTTCGATAGACAGGTTGGTGACACAATTGCAAACTGAGTCCTTTATATACATACAGATCAGGGGTGGTAAACATGATTTTATATCAAAATAATCTTAAAATAATTATGTAAAATTTACTGAATCCAAATAATGGTATGAAAGTTATTTAAGAGAATTCGTATTCAATACAATAGATTAAAAAAATTATTATAGCTGACATATTTATATATAACGTGTGAAGAATTGGTACTCACGTTTTTATTATTACTGAATTTAAATAACATATTATAAAAAAATGGAAGTAGTTCTCCTTTTGTTAAAAACATCGTTTTATTTAAAATTAACTTCTATCAAGATATTTCAGTAAAATCATTTGATTATGTAAAAACATAAATATTAGTGACAAATTTGTTTTGCCTTTAGAGGGTTTCATCAAACTCAAACTCGGTTTGAGAATGCTCTCGCAAGGTGAAACACATTTGTCACTAATATTTATATTTTTAAATATATATAAAAATCTTTAAAACCAATAAAAAAAATCGCGTTTATATTTGAATTATATTGGGGTTATTTAAATTAGGGTTATTTGGAAAATTATCTAAAAATAACATAAAATAAATTCAGTTAACATCTGTCAGATCATGTAAACAATTATATAATATTTTTAAAATGTATCTTTATAATAATAATGTAAAAATAAATTTTTCATTTGTTCCAATGGCAATTTGAATAAATTCTTCAATCAAATTTTCAAGTTTTTGCTGGTGTTGGATTGTTTTAAGTGCCTAATTAAAATGAAAACAGTGGAATAAAAAATTAAATAAACACAATGTCCGGATCGTCCAGCTGACGACAAGTGCACCATCTAAAAGAACATTATGTGTTAAATTATTGTTATGTGTTATTTTATTTTATATCATTGTATTTTGTAAAATTTGTTTTAGATTTATTATGTAGACGTTGAATGATTGAAGTGTGCGCGGGAGACGCCTGTTGGTGGCGATGAGGTTCGCAACCCATCACACCGCGTCTCTCGCGTTGGCGAAAAGAGAAGAATGGAGTGCAGCATCGATTGAAGTGTTGCAGTCCATTCTTTCTGTCTACCTTTTCGGGGAAACGGCGTGATGGTTAGTTAGTTAGTTAGTTATCTAAAAATAAATTTTGGTATAATACATTTCCATCTCTTAAGATACACGTATGGACTATTGCGTATAGTAAAAGTATTGAAGGTACTTTCGGTTTACCCTCCTCCGGTATAATAATAAATGCAATGAGCAAGGTTCTTCGCATTGCCAAATATGGCTATAATCATAGTATTGCATTACTAGTGAGGGAATAATTCGGACCTGTTTTGACGATCGCAATGACCGCATAATGGCTGTGTCCTCACTGGTGGATCGGCCCGGGCGGCGTGTTTCAAGTCCCAATCTATTGAAAACTGCTCATTCATAACGCTCCCGTATATCTAACGATCCACATGGTCTCCATTGTCGCCCGCAACAGCGATTCCTCGCCCGTCTTGAACCAATTGCTGAAACGGAAATCACAGGCTGTGACGAAGATACTAACATACTGTATATTGGGCCATCCCGATATCCTGAAATAGCCGCTCGCATCCTTAGCCGCATGCATGAAAGAAGTTATGAAATCGATGTTGGCAGAACGACAATACATTTACCAAAGACGAAGTCTTTGTGTGCGCATTTTATAATAAAACAAAAGAAAAACCGATCTTCCTATGAATGGAAGAAAATAACATTAATCACTCATTACGAGAAAAAATTCACGGAAAAATGTTTAGAAATATAGATTGTATTGCATTTAAAGATTTTTTTTTAATATCGATGTTTTTAAGAGCACATGTGTGATACCCAACTATCGATTTTCTAGATTAGTACTCGTATGTTATCTGTAAATCTAAGAGTCATATAAACAGCAAATGTAACTTATTTCACATATTTTTTCAGATTTTTGAAGTAGTGTGTTCAAGAAATTATTTGTTTAATTTGAAAAAATGAATCAAGTATTGTCCTTGTAATATAATGTATGTCTTTGTGCTATCGGAAGAATAGTCTTTTTGGATTAAAGATTTAAATTATGTAGAACACTTTTCTTATTAAAACGTATACGCAAGTAAAACATATGGATATTGTGTAGGCAAAATACTTTTGTGTACGAGTACTAGACACTTGGTTAAAATCTGAGTATTGTACACTACATGCAATCTTAATCAGTCAAATGACATGGCATTACGGCGTATTTGTATGCAGCAGCTGTATACTTTGCGGGCAAAAGATTTCAGATATTCTTATTGCTCCGCGGACATACTTAACTTAAATGACACAATGGCTTAGAGCCGAAACACGAAATTATAGAGGGGATTTATTGTAATCACCATTCACGGCAGGAAATGGGAAACTCCATTTTGTTTAAACGGTTTCACCATTTGCGGTGACATTTTTTTTGTTTGTGAAAATAATACACAAGACAGTCAAAATAAACAGCCGGTGGTTTTCATTCTCGGGCGATTGATTGAATACCTAATTACGTTCAAAAATACGGCAACAACAAAATACACAATCTTATTACCGCGTCCAATTAAATTAAAAGAAAGGCGTATGCTTGAATTGTGCCAGCTTGTATGTACGCATGCTACGGAGGAATTAAAGTAATGACACTCCAAATACTGCAAAAAAAATCTGCTTCACTTTTCACTTCTATTACATCACAACCTACTAAGTATTTTCACAGACCTATTTAAAAACTGAAAGTAAGTGACGTCATCAATACACGATAGCTTGATAAGATGAGTTACAACATAAACATTGATTTATCGTTTTCTTCTTACATTAAATAAATGACACCACAATAGAAATTGCATCGTGCTTATACGAGTATATCGTTCACCCGATGTTGAAAGTGTAAAGCCTTCGAAATATATAGAGAAAAATAAATTCAAAGGTGGAAAAAATAGGTTTTTGATTCATAAAATAATCGTAATTTAAGAATTTCCCAGTGTTTAAGCCTTACGTTTATAACTAACTAACTAACCATCACGCCGTCTCCCCGAAAGGGTAGGCAGAAAGAATGGACTGCCACACTTGAATCGATGCGGCACTCCATCCTTCTCTTTTCGCCATCGTTTATCTAAATTTTTTATATATTATTATATTTATCATTTCTGACATACTCATACATTTCCCATATGTAAAGGAATTTTGGGTTATATTTCAGAAGAATACAGATTTTTTTATTTTAAAAATGCTGCTGAAAGAAAAATAGGAAATTCAAATTTTTGTTCTCTGATAGTATCATTTAAATTGTTCTATTTCTCATTTCCTCCCAGAATAAAGGCAGCGCGTACGTGTCGCATCGCCCGGGCATTGTGCCGTGATCATACTCGGGAGATAATTCATTTCCATTAGTTTAGAACACAAAAACATGCTCAAAGTGAGTAACAGCGTGGCGTGATGGCCGGGCCGTTCGCATGTTGTCACGAGGACTGTTGATATGGATATTCGGCTCGGCGGGGCGGCCCGTGATGGCTCATTCAATTCAAATCAAACACAAATGATACTCATAAAATATGATTATTCATTTGTATCATTACATAAATAAGCAAAACCCGGATGTCACGATAAACGGTACGAGAACATTTTGAATACACGAGAGCGAGAGAGAATATAATTCAAAATGCACACGTTGCGCATGCCCGAGAACGTTTCTGGGATAACTTTTCATATGAAGCACTCACTATGTAGTAAGACATTTTAAAATTTAAGATATAAAATAATACATGTAATAATGAAGCTTGGGCTAGTTGGCGTCAATTATAATAACCATACCGTGGTTAAACAAAGTGTTTTATTATTTTATATCTATAAGTTTCTGAATTAATTTTAATTTTGTTTTGATTATTGTTGTATGACAGTAGTGTAGAAAACAAAAGGAGAACGATTTGGTGTTGTTAATTGTGAATTTAAAAAAAAAAGATTTACATTAAAACTTAATAGATATAACTGATTACGATTGTAAAATGAACCAAGTTTTTAAAGGGTAGACAATTCTTCCGTTAATATTTCACGGGTTTCAACAATGATACATACAACCTTCTTTATTGAAACCTTCGATAAAATTATATAATATTTCTTGGGAGTTTTGGTACATCTGTGTCCGGTGAAATCGTTGAAACCGTTGCACACTCCATCTTCAGGAGAGTGAAGCTACGGAATACCGTCTCGGATATAACAAAGATCCCAGAAAATATAATTCTACCGATGATCTTTAATAACGCCGTCCCAACCAAGGGGTAGGGAGATATAATGGATCGCCACACTGTTCTTTCTTGACACACTTATCTCGTTCCTCAGCATTCATACATCTTGTCAAACACGCGCGTCGATTTCTCCGATTATTATTTACTTTTAAATAAAAAAATCTCCAAAATTATTTACCAACAAGTATCGAAATATTGAGAATTTATGATTTTAATATATAATAGCAAACATCAAACTGTGTTTTTAATATTTCAGTAATCAAAGTGTGACTCGAGATTTATCATATAAGGCAGGATTTATCAAAAATCGATAAAAGATTAAATTAATTTTGCGAAGATTCTAAAAAGTGCAACACATTTAAAAAAAAAATAGTAATCAAAAACAGCGTTAACTAAATATTTATATAATATCACTGATGAAGGGCTGGTTAGTCCGAAACATGTTTGATGTTTAATTTATATTTTTTTAATAAATGTGAGTGTTGTAAACAACATATATAAAAAGAAACATTTAATATTTTTAATTATAAAAATAAATATAAGCTTAGGTCACAAGGTATACAATTAGTTATTTGTAAGACACTAATTTGCTCTCTACTTTTTACCAATTCTTGAAAAGAATTTTTTTATAAAAGCCGATACGATAACTAATTATTCGGCTGCCTCTGCTGCGTGGATTCACGGACACATACCTGCCATACTACGTACCACCTAATTTGTGGCGTGCATACCCTGTACGTATTTATAATAAGCTCGCCCACCCAAATGTACAACGCTTTTAGATACTATTATTAAATTACATACTTATACATACAACTATGCATTTACACACATATATAGATACTAACTACAATCCGTATATTTAAAATAACTATTACTTCAAAATAAATTAAAATGTAATTCATTTTTGTATATTTTAATATAATATAGCTTAAACTGAGATATATTTCTGAGCGTCAGAAATGATGATGCTCAGAAATATATCTGGCAAGACACTGCAAAAGAGATGTTTAGGAAGGCAAAGGAGAAGATACTGGTATGCACACGTGAGGAGAATAGATCCATCCAGACTCCCCTTCATTGTGTTACACGGCCAGCCCCAAGGTAGACGACCCCCCGGGCAGACCACCAAAGAGATGGATCGATAGCTGGGAGTCGACTTCGCAGTAGGCCAATTCCTCTTAAGAAACAGGCCACTAGGCCTACACTAAGAATAATAAGAAGAAGAAGAATAAGATATCTTAAACTCAACTATTTGAGAATGCCCTCGCTAAATAAAAATCTTTGTAAAATCATTTAAACAATCGCGTTTATATTACTATAATTTAAAATGGAGTTTTACAAAATAAAAATCGCAACCATCAACATCTTACGACTATTAGAAGATCCTTTTTAAAATATGTTTTGTATTAAATATCTAATTGAAAAATATTTTTTGCTAGCCTGACATTATTATGTATAGTTGCTTGAATATTGAAATAAAATTTATTCAATAATTTTATTATGGGAAAATTAAGCATATTCTGATTATATGTAGTCAAAAAGGCTCTATTTTTTTATCCTGTCGTTGACTTCCGGGGTAAAAAACTAATGGTTATCTCTCATCTCAGCTGTAGCTAAATCACACAGTAATTTTAAACTTTGAGGGAACCTGACAATATACTATTTGAAGACGAATAATTAATAATTATCAGATTTCATCTCTCCGCCCTATAGCTGGCAAAACCCTACGTGATCGAGTTAGGAATACAGCAATCCGAGAAATCTGCGAGGTCAAAGATGTGGTCATATGGGGACGTCAAAAACGGCGATACTGGCATCAACATGTAGAAAGAATGAGCTCAAATAGGATACCATACATAGCTCTCCATGGAACGCCAAACGGACAACGCCGACCAGGAAGCCCCCGAAACGGTGGAGAGAAAGCTGGAGTTCAGCGTCTCAAGAGGACCCGCCTGAAATAACAGACTCATGAGTCTACCGAAGTAAAAAAGAAGAAGAAGAAGATTTCATTATTTGTAATTCATCATTTTGTCTATGTAAGGTGTGTTTTAAGCGTTAATCTTGTGAAGGACTAAATCGATTGGAAGGTATTATTTTTTAAATCAACACTTATAGTATTATATATAGGTAGTCAGGTCAGGTAAGTACGTAATCAAATGCTAATTATTACGGAGTGGCAATAATTGCAGCAGATTACAATGTGGAAAATGCTATAAATGAAGTTAATACTCGCTAAGTACTCGGTAACGGTGCAGAATGGCAGAATTACACGATCAATGTAATCATGTTTATGAATAGGGAATATTCATATCGAGTTGCGGCGGCTATTATTTGTTATTGAAGGTCTGCAGATAGTAATCAGTCTGCTAGCATTATCTTGACAGAGGCGATAGTGTGCGCGGAATTCGTTCTGTGTTATTACACATTACTGCTGCTCCGGTACGGCTATTAAATACACCGAACGCTTTAGAATATGTCTCTCAACTGACGTAACTCTCCAGCAAAACAATTTAATTCTACACAATATTAACACTCCAATGATGTAAGTCCCGCATGGACGGGGGACGGGGCTAGGTAGTGCACGAGTGAAGCTGAGGAAAGGCGCCGCTGCGCCTATAACAGCTTCGGGTAAGCGGAGGGAGCCCTCTATGGCTCGGCCATATTAATCTCTACTCCAATGATGGTCATGGATAAAGAAAATGATAGTCAGGAGGCCACTTTAAAGGAGGCGACCTAGATGCAGAAGGGACAAAACAGGAAACAGGGGGGAGTGCAAGAAATTGCAAGAGGCACTGGAGGGAAGAAGATAATATGAAATCTCTGGTTTTATATTTCATGAATTCATCATGTTGTATATAAAAGGTTTTCATATCTTTCAACTGGCATAGTCTACTCTAGTTAGAAAATCATTTAACAAAACGTATGTACACCTAACGATAAAACAAACGAAAAACTGAGAAGGACACAGGCAACCTAACTAGTAATAATTTAAATAAATTTTCATGTGCACTGCATTTATACACACCTTTTTTTCTAGGTCACAAACATAATTTCATTTGTGATATTGTGATTATTTAACCACTTTTGTCACCGATAAAAAAAATCTTTAAACATTTTATGATAATTCGTTTATATTAAAGACGTTTTCATGAATATTAAAAAACTTTTACATAATTGTTTAAAAAACTCCAAATATTTCAAAAATAATTTAAAATTGTATTGCTTGTTGAGTATTCACAAAGCTGAGTAACTTGGAAGAAGTTTTGTCACAGGGAGTCTAACAGGCAAAGTAGAGACATCTCCTGCGCGATGATGCGACCAAATTAAGGATATCACTTGCGGACAACGGAGAGAATTTGAGGCATTTTGTTTTAGCCATCTGTTGCTGCATGGATCACGACCCTCAGCAGTGAGGAAACAAATGAGGAAGAAAATAATTTAAACAAACAAAGTAGAAGAGTATTTGAAACCACATGACCAATGGAATTGTAAAATATCAGCATTTCTGCGAGTCCAAGTGCATTCTAGTCATACCACGACGAATAACATCGTGCACAATTATTGAACATTTATGTTGAAGTTGCCGCCGTGCAGGGAATTGCGCCGTGGGATGTGTTCGCTGTCCAATCTAATGCTACGTATTTTCTATTACCAATCAGCGATACCATTATAATAATGCCATATGCATATGACCTACTAGAACAAAAAAATTAAATGACGGCGTAAGACATCGACTGAGAACCCCCTTCCCTCTCCCTCAAACTTTAATAGAATAAGACATTCGTGCTTTTGGGGTCTCCTTATTGACAAAAATCATTATTATAATATAAAATATTGTTAATTTAGTTTATGTATCAAAAATTTCTGAAAATTCGTTGATCAAAATTTTTTGGTAGAATTTCATTTCTAACTAACGCATTCCATTCGCCTTACATTCCTTTCTTACTTCATCATTAGATATTCTATCATACATTGTTTTTTCGCACATCCTTCTTAGTGACCTCATTTATACGGCATTTATCCTACATTCATCCTTCTTCTGCCAACTCCAAGCTTCACTTCGATACATAAGGTTCGACACTAGAACTCCATCTTTGCTTCAGTCGATACATTTCTATTTGCGGTAATGACTTTGAGTGCACCATTTATATTGTTTCCAGCTCCAACCCTTCTTCCGATATCTTTCTCCATTTTTCCGTCTCTTGCAAACATATTTCCCAGGTAGACAAACTCGGTAACTTGCTCTAATTTCTCACCGTTTCAAACAATGAAATTTACAATAATAATTAAGCTTCTTACTTTGTCATGTCCTGTCACAGTTCCGTGATGCATAGGGCTTCGAGTGTCCAACTCCACCCGGCTCTATCGCAAATCTGATGCCTAATGCTATTCCAAGTGAGGCCTGCCACGTTAACATCGTCCTGCAGGATTCTTCTCCAGATGGTTATATTTTGGCATTTCATAAATAATATATTTAGTTTTATTCAATTTGCTCTTAAATTTCTCCCGCTCACTGCCATCTTCTGATAGAAGCAGTCACCAAAGATGGCTACGAGTAGCCGAAACTAGTCGAAACCAATGAACAAGGGCATAAAACATATATTAGATACGTTTTGGTTTTTGTTATTTTACTGAAAATATTTTTTATTAACGGTTTTTAAGACGTTGTTCTTGTATATAAATGATCGATAACAAAACACTAAAAACGGACATTTTCATATTTTAAACAGGATCATATTGGTTTTATCGACTTATTTTTTTATTAAATCTAATGGAGTATATTTTTAAAAACAAACAGTGAATCAATCGATTTTCTACATTATCAGTATACGTGCAGAAGGCAGTGCTCTCCGTCGACACGAACCTAGTGTTACTATGTTTTCGATTCGAGGGATATCCAGACCATTAAAGCTTCATTTATTTGAAAGTTGCGCCGCCTGTGTGGAGTCGCAGACACTTTTATGATTAAAAAATGCATACGATAAACATACTACTTTCAGTGTACCATAAGGTGGGAATCGACAAAACTTTCGGGTTCGATTTCGATTACATTTGTTTAGAAACTAAACGAATGTGATGTCAATATAGCATCATGCGAAATCGAGTTTTTGTCATAAATTTTGACCGTCTACGTTCATGACAAAGAAAAAACGTTTTGTCTTGAATTTTTAATGTTATAGAATGCATTATTATAATAACTCTAAAACTATCATTTTAATGAATAATTGGTATATAGGTATCGATTATTGTTAAAAAGCTGTTTTATAACGCTTTTGTTTTGTAATAAGTCCATTGTAAAATAAATGAAATAAACTTTATGTCAACAACACAATTACATTTGTTTCTAAATGAAATTTCAACTCATCCCCGACTTGATTCGAATCTCTCACTAATGAAGAAGGTATTAGTAGCAGAATTAAAACATTATATCAACCAGAGTGTAATTGTTTTATCTATTGTTTCTTGGACAATGATGTTAAACCCCATATTAGATAATAAAAACAAAAACAAATCTGTTTTCTGAAATTATAATTATATTTATCATATAAAACTCCGTATTAAATAATTAATATGAATAAAAAATTCTGTATTTTAAGAAGAAGGAGTGAAGACAGAATGGTAAAGAAGGTTATGTAAATGGCGTGAACGGAGCTAAAAATAGAGGAAGGCCGAGGAAAAAGTGACACGATCAAATCAATCAAATATTGAATGTCGGTCACGTGAAGAGTCGGAAAAATAGACGTGCGTGCATGACAAGATGTATGAATGTAGAGGAACGAGAGAAGTATGTCAGGACAGAACAGTGTGGCGTTCCATTCTTTCTGCTTCGTTAGTTAGTTAGTTAGTTAGTGAAAATGCCTAAGAAGGGCTAAACATGTCATTCCATCTAAAATTTAATAAAACTCCTATAAGACAGACGTTTTCATTCATATCAATTGATACAGGTAATGGGAATGATATATTTCGCTTCTCTTAGGCATTATCTAATGTTAAACATTTGATAATGTCTTAGAAAGGCGAAATATATCATTTCCGTAAAATATAATGAAACATCTAGAACAGTCGTTTTTATTCGTAATAATTATGTATTTGTATTTTTTGGCCACAAAGTTAACGCTTATGATATAAGAATATGTCGATTTTACAAAAAAATATATTCGATTTTTGTAATATGGTTATGAGAACGATTTCATAAGGCACATCCCTATAATAAAGAGAGGTCTGCCACGAACGCGATATGAAATTCGCATCGGAACAACGCAATTGTGCTTCGCAAGCTCGTGTATGAACTGCCTATAATTACTCATCGCTTACCTATGTACCAAGCTAGGTAATTATAGCTCCTCACTAAACACGGCACATGGGGGACACCGCAGGCGCAGGGTGACACGGACTTCCTTTACCTTACTGCGCATCTAGTGCAAACTGACACGGCACCTACCAATACATTTTACTATACATCTCATTGCTTTATACAATTTTATTATTTATTTATTTACATTTACCGAGTACATGGTTTTAATACCTCCCAACTAGGGTAACCCGTTCTAGGAAGGCATTTTTCGCACTATATAAATAATCTCTAACTATCTAAATAACTTCAAAATCTATTGGCCCCAAACAGTGCCAAATGCCGTTCTCTGGACCATGGTAGGCGAAAAGCCAATTAGACAACAAGTCGCTAGACGCAAATGGCAGTGGATCGGTCACACTCTGAGACGGAACCCAGCCTGCATCGCTCAGGGCGCACTAGACTGGTCCCCTATGGGGCGAAAGAGAAAGTGAGGCAGACCTAGAGCCACCTGGATAAGAGCCCCGCAGGACGATGTTAAGGCAGCAGGCCTCATTTGGGATTAGGTTGGGCATCAGGCATGCGGTAGAGTCGAATGGAGAAGGTTCCTATGCACCACGGAGGTGTGATAGGACAAAAAGAAGAAGAAGAAGAACTAAATAACTAAGCGGATTTGCTTGAAAATTTTCCCCATTAGAAATCAAATAATGTAATAACTCTAAAGTAACGTAAAATAAAACAATCATTTTTTTCAAAGGCAATCTCTCTTTTCTGAAATGCCTAATTTGCATCATAGGTATAAGCAGAAACGCCCATAATAAACAAAAGTAACTTAGACTCTATAAAAACAAAAAAACAAAAAAAAAACGAATAACGATTTCTCCGACTCCTCACGTGGCCGACATAGTTTACTTTGAATACATTGCATACGAGATAGACATGCTTAGCCTTGGTAGGACATAGTCAAATGAACGTTTGACACCATGTTTCTACCATAAAATATGCATATTAAAGCTTTGACAAAACGAATGTTTTCATAAATTTTATATACAGGTTTATCACATATGGATATTTACAACATTGTTCAAGAAACAATTAATACGTTCGCTTGACATCAATTATGATTATTTTGTAGCAATTAAGTCGAAACTTCGCAATCTTTGAGAGTTTTGTATCTAATCCAATGTGGTGTTAGCGTAGCATGCTGAGGATACCGTGGATTGCAAAAGGACGAACGACTATGTCCTTAAAGAACTCAAATTAACAGGAAGACTATATAATATGCAGTTGGCGAGTATTGAGTTTCTTTGGTCACACCAGGAGAGAGCTTGGTAACATGGAAAAATATATTGTCGCAGGAAGATGGTGTGACCAGATTAAGGAGATGACCAGTGAAAACCTCTACTCGGCAGTGCGGACTGCGGAAAACAGAGGATTGAAGGCGTTTTGTTTTAGCCAGGGGCAGTTCCATAGATCACGACCCTCAGTAATGAGAAAACGAAGAAAGTAGAAGAAGAATCTATTCCAAAAATAGTTCTTGTTTATTTTTGTCTGTCCAATTGGAAGATTATTATTTATTTACTACATTTTCAATCTTAATAAAAGTTTTCAATAAATCTGGAAAATTCAGAATCATCAATCTAAGATTTGAAGTGGATATCATTGGAGAGTGATTTTTGGCTTTCTTTGTGGTAATTAATCTTATTCTTTTTAATAATATTATTATATTTTTATTATAATATACTATTATTTTTATTATTATTTTTAATATTATTTGTATACAACTCACCCATAAAATTTATGTAAATCGAATATTTTCAAAATGACTTGATGTAATTTATAATTAAAAATAACAATCGTGAATTTTACGAATGTATATCCCAAGTGACGCAGTCGTCAATAATTCCTTCTTGCAAAACAACTTAAGTCTGCCTCGATAAACCAACAATCGACACAAAATAATGGTGCATTGAAAATTTTTATAATACTCAAATGGAAAAAATTATTGTAAAAATTAAAATAACAGTATATAAAGAAAAGCATATAACAAAGTAATGATAACATTGACATTTGCTACAAGGTCGACGTTTAAATGGCGAATTCCTATATTTAAAACTATATGAATGAAATATTGAAAACATGCTTACAACTCTTGAAGTGTCCGCCTCATTGATGATTTTATTCCTATTACCTTGATCCTGCGCCTTTTGCTCCCAGCAGTGCGTTTCACCCAACCTAGCCAGATCAGTCAGAACATTATCCATTAGGCGCTGTCTAGGCCTTCCTAGAGGTCTTACTCCGACTAGATCTTGATTCCTCTGGTCTCTCCAGCTCGACATACTGAAAATATAAAATATATTTTTTATAGAAGGATTTTTTGATTGAATAACTTCATACATCAAAAATGTTGAGAAATCATGCCATAAAGATCTGAATAGAGAACATGATTAAAGTAGTCTGATAAATTATTATATAAACATTTAAAAAAAGGTCTTTAAATAATGAGCGAGTCATGAAGATATTTTGGACACATGAACGCAGAATGATAAATAAAGAATAATACATGTTTACGATGTAAATGGTACAATATATAGAGGAAGAGCGAGGAAAACGTGCCACGATCAAATTAATTTAATTAATATTAAATGTCCGCCACTTGAAGAGTCGGAGAAATCGACGTGGGTGCATGACACGATATATTAATGTTGATGACTTGAAAGGAGTTTGTCAGAAAAGAACAGTGTGGCGGTCCATGTTTTATGCCTACCTCTTCGGGGAGACGACTGAAAACTTCATATAATACTAAATCGAATAGTAAGTTGAATATACTCGTATCTCGAAGAACAGATAGAACAGTTAGAATATTGTGGCCGTCCAATTTCTCTGTCCTTCTCTTCATGTAAGGATGTAATATCATATTAATCTAGTCAATTTCATTAATGCATGAAATTTATATAAATGAATTGGAAAAAATTTAAAACATATCTATGAATATAAAAATAACGTTAAATATTTTATGCATACCCTTTTATAGAAACAGCACGGTGGTTAATCAAACAGATCACTATCTAGAGAATGAATCGAGCGGCCATATTACCAAGGCTGTCGACAGTTTAAAAAGATGACTCTGTGCAATGATTCGGATGTCTCGGCTCCCGGGGATCGGTTTCACCTGCCCGGACCTCCGTCTGAGAATGCGTTCGGTTCCGCTGCCGGATATCGGAAGCGCGGATATAAAAACCGGACCCTTCTGTATTTATCGCGGACATCTGAAAGGTAACGAAATTCTAAATCAGTTTTTTGAACATCGTTATTTACATGTATAACTCGTGTAGCTCTGGGAGCTGATTCAAGTCAAATGGAGACTTTTTATTAGACACTTGTATGGGAAAGCTTTAATTTATGTATGGCGAAGGGTGAATATTTTATTCAAAATGCATTAAGAACATTTTATAAAATCTATTAATAGGAACAAGGGTGACATTTTATAATAAAATGCATAAACTACAGGATGTATCTATTGCACGACTTGACTTTCTTCTCGGGAGTACCATACGGAGGCTATTGCTCCCCCACATGTTAAAAATTTATTTCTTGGATGTTGAGGTTGGATATTGGTGGATGGTGACAGGAAGGTTTTGGATGATGTTGTAAGTTGGATCTGACATTTGCACCTGACGACGAAGTAAGGAGGAGTGTGGAGGGGTTGGTGGTGACCATGGGTAGGAGCCTAGGTCATGGATGAGCACCAAGGGTCGATGACAGTGAGTGACCTTGGGTGGGAGCCGTTTGGTCCTGAGTACGGAACCAAGTGGAGCAAGCGTGGCCTTAAGTGTGGACCGATATGGCAATGGGATTGAGATATAAGATGAGGTAAGGGTAGTGGAAGAAAAGGAGGATCATGGGGCATGGAGCGTTGGAATACATCAGCGTGTCGACAGTTTACATGTTCTCAATAGATGACTAGAAAATAATCTGATTTGATTTGATTTGACAGCGATGGTGGTGGCGGTGCAGGAGGAGGGTGCGTCGAGGGCATCAAGAGAAGCTAATGACAGAGGAGCTCAAAGAGCGTTGGCAGCCGCGAATATGGCAACAACGGCAAAATGGAGCAGTGAGTGAGTGCGACGAAACTGTAGCAGCGCCACGGAAGACGAGGAGCCTATTCAAGCAGAGGTTGACGTTTTACATAATAATGAAATGAAACGACAATTTTTTAAGAACCACTTACACTTTATCTTAAATAGACGGAGACCGGTTTCGCCAGGCCCGCTGGCATAGACAGACAGGTCCAGGTTGACATTTTAGCTGGCTAGCTGGCGAGAAGGCGTGCAGAGCGAACTACAACTTGGATATGATATCATACAACGTATGATATTTCTTACATTTTGAAGCACTATATGAACAATAAACTACTCACGGCGATACACACTCATGTACATGGAACTTTTTCAAACCATCTCATAAAAGTATCAAAACAATTGCCAAAATATAGAGAAAAAAATTGTGAGAAATTTCAAATGACAGCTGCCCACGGGCGCCATCTTGTTGCGTGATGAAAATGCAATCCCACGATAAATACTAGTTTGAAGTTAAACTTGTATTGACATTACAAGCAATGATGAAATAGGAAAAAAAATACTGTGATTAACAAGAATATAATATTATTTATTATTGCGCAAAGAGTATTTTTCGAAATTATTTTGCCCAGACTAACTAACTAACTGACTAACTAACCATCAAGCCGTCTCCCCGAAGGGGTAGGGAAAAATAATAGACTGCCATCACTACAGACCAGACTAATTCAGATTATTTTTCGAAAATATGAAAAACATTGAATTTTTTAATTACATAAGATTGAAATATGGAGAAAAAATCATTCTTGCAAGAGTATTGATTTAAATCCTGTATCAAAATAGATATTTCGCTGTCTAGTATTCGATTTTTTTCTGATAACCTTTATAATTCTTCTTCTTCACGTGTCCTGCCGGGTCCCCCCGACGTTGATGATCATTTGGGAACAAGCTACCCTGTCCTAGGGGGCGCTAAACAGTTCTCCCACAGTTCTGACGCCAGTCCATTCTTGGATGTTTCGAAGCCAGGAGAGCTGTCTTCTGCCGACCCCTCTGCGGCTCTCAATCTTCACCTTCATGACGAGCTAAAGTACGGTGTATTTGTTGCTTCTCGTTACATGGCCAAAATATGATATTTTACCAAGCTTAACAGTGGTGAACAGTTCTCTATTTGCATTGGCTCTACGTGTGTTTGTTATCATATCGGTCCAAGATATTCTTAGCATTCTACGGTGAATAACCTTTATAAGGCGCATTTAGAATGTATACAAATGAGATAACATTGTTTTTTTTTTAAATAAGAGTGGCGTGCTTTAAATACATTAAAATTTCTCTATTGTATGTATTAACGAATCAAAATGGTACTTTTCTGCTTCACAAAAAAAATATTTCACTACTTTTTTCTTACATAATTGAAATTCAAAATTAATTGGTTGCACGCGTGATACCCTTGATAAACGGTCAATAAAAGATCCACTTAAACGTATTGCGGTTTTAAAAAAAATAAACCGTTTGAGATGATATTCCATTCAAGAGACTCAAAAGGTGAGAAAGGTACGCCCCTTCTGAATCCCCTTTCGTGTCCAAACAAAGGGTGACAATCTCAGCAACCTGTCTCTACGCATTCTAGTTGTTTGGAGTGAGGATGATTGTTCTGCCTTTTTGTTATATTGCGGCTATAACTGTCGCCTCACATTAAAACAGCCCCTAACCACATCAAAGAAATACAAACGTTCAAAAGTGTTCGCCTTAAACATTTCGCCGCCTGCGTGTACCGTTATTATTTTATTTTTTATTATTTATCCTTTATTAATCTGACTCCTTTTATACAAAAATTGTATTTTTATAGAAAATGATTTTTGATATACACGCTTATGTTATTTATTTCAATTTCTTTGAGATTGCCTAAAGCGACAACCCTTCACGCAATAAAGGAATACTTTATAAAAGAAATTATTTATAAGGAATTCACTGTCAGATTAGAAACTAATTTGAGGTTTTGTGTTTTTTGTAGTGCTCTGGTGAACATTAACATGTCAATAATATCAAAAATGATAGAAAACATACTTTTTAAACATCTTAGCGGTCAAAAATATCGGATGATGTGGCCTTTATATAAATCACAATATCAAAGGGCTTTGAAGGGATTTATCGTAAAAAACGGTTTAGCAAATACGTTACAACCATAATTTTTTTTTAATTAAAAAAAACTAACTAACCTAGGCTGTTTCTAAAAAGAAGTAGGCTGAATGGATAAACTGCTACACTTTTCTACCCTAACATAATTCTCTAGTCTCTCAACATTTATACATAGTGTCATGGACGATCTGAACATTTCCGACTCTTCACGTGGCTGATGCAAAAAAATTGATTGATATGATCGCTCTCCTTGGCTTACTTAGATTTCGCGCTCAATTCACATAATTAAGGTATACTTCCTTCACTCTTTCAATGGTTCTTTCTATGTGTCCAAGCCGTTGAAAAAATACTATTCTTATTTTATTCATTAATTTCGCGTTTGCACCACATTCACATCTTATATCTACATTTAATAACCTGAAAAATCATTTCGTGAAAGAGATCTCATTTACTTTGTATTTATTTTATTTTCAACTTCCTGTTGCAAGTTCCATGTTTCATTTCCATCCATAAGGGAAGGTAAAAAAAAATACTATGCTAACAGATTTTTTGGTACGACACACTTTACAGCCATAAATAATATCAATGAAACTTTTTTTTTTTAATTTTCATATTATATTTGTAGTAATACTATTAAACTTTAGTGAATTCTTGTAGAGCTTATGCTATCTGGTAGAAGTAATTAACTAGAAAACAGTGTAGTTAGTCAAAAAGTCATTTATATTTGCCTTAGAAATATTTAACAAATATTTTGTTCGGCAAGTATAATAACTTAAGTAATTACCTAACTACGAACGAATATATACCTTAACTTATTGGCTACAAAGAAATCAACATATTTGGATTATGTGGCAAATATATTGCTAAAATAATCACTATTTTTACTTTGGCGTTTTATACTAATAAATACGTAATTAGTATCAATGTCAAAATTTAAGCTTAAATAAAAAATGAACCAAATGTCAAAATTGTATTTGTACAACCATGCAATTATTATATTTTAGATTTACAGAGTTTCCTAATCATTTAGCAAGCAATATGCATAAAGCATATGCATATTATAATACATTAAAACCATTACAATAATTCATAGAAACGTTTAAATTATGTACTACAACATTTCTTTTCCCAGCCTTTCTGGAAGCTGTGGCACATAATTCAGATGAGAGCCAGATAAGGAGGACATTAGTGTCATCTCCGCGCTGTTTGGGCATACCTAACGGAGGCTGCGGGGCAGATTACTCAGCTAAAATGCGCGGCAAACTGTGCTTTATGGATATCGTTCCGCGGTATAAAATCGCATGCAGCATCCCGGGAACACGAGAACCAAACGCCAATTAGGCAAAGTTGCATTGTAGATAGTGGAAATGTATTGAGTGCCTACTTATGTGCATCGGGGATTTAAAATATGCTCTTACTGCAAATGATAAGATCGAATCTTTTGTCAAGAATCCACTAATGATGTTGTTTCAGATATACAA
The DNA here is from genome assembly GCA_022606425.2 of Lepidostoma basale. Lineage (NCBI taxonomy): Eukaryota > Metazoa > Arthropoda > Insecta > Trichoptera > Lepidostomatidae > Lepidostoma > Lepidostoma basale. The sequence goes on from JAHDVF020001522.1 coordinate 2,260,322, forward strand.
TCATACGAGCCGTAATATTTCAGAAATATCTAAATGAATCAATTAAATAAATAGACTGATAATACAAGAATGATCCATCAGCAAAGAGTGCTTCTTCCAGACGGAACTCGAACACATATGCCTCGCAATCTGGGTGCAGTGAACTAGTTATATATAATATACTAGCGGACCCGACAGATGAGCTGGTTCAGCAAACGTTTTTTTAGATATTCATATTTTCGATAATTTATATAATAAATAACATTAAACATTCAGTTTGAATATTAAAGCTATGCCACGCTACAACGCAAGTGATTTGTGCATGCTTAAATCAAATATACCACAGAATTCGACATCAGTGCCATCTATGGTAAACAAGCATTACTATGAATTGTTCTCAGTATGTAAATTATTCATGAGCTTTCCAGAAAGTTTTAACAACCACCTACCGAGTCTAATTGTAAATCTTAACCATCCAGGGACCCACTCCAATACACACAAAAAAATTCATCAAAATCGGTCCAGCCGTTTAGGAGGAGTTCAACTATAACTCGTATATGCCCGTACAGAAGAATTATAAATATTATATTAAGATAGATCATATAATATTGAGTTCAAAATCAAACATATATAAAGACATTATTTTCTAATTACGAGTGTTAGTTTAATTGTTACTGAAAAGTAATTAATCACTTACTTCTTATTCTTTTTGTTCTTCTTTGGTTTGTTCCTGTAGTCAGGCTGGCCTCTCTTGGGAGGGTAACTCCCAGCTATCCCTCCATCTCTTTGGCGGTCTTCCGGGGGGATGATAGCCAACAGGAATCTGATGCGCCACAACGTGTGGGATTAATCACTTACTGCGTTTAACCAGAAACATATTAGTTATTACAATAAGAAATATTGTAGCTATATTGTGTTGAAATTACATATATAAAGTTATCATACATGTGGATAATTAGAATTTAGGTAATTTAGTGTATGTAAATGAGTATTTTTTTTTCTATATCACAAACAAACAAATTAAGTCACTGTATCTTCCTGGGGTAGGTTAAGAGGATGAACTTCCCGGTTTTCTACATTAAATTATTTTCGGAAAGTACCATGTATGATTAACAAGTGCATTACCAATTAATAGTACGTAAGGTTTAATAAAGTGTGTACAATACAGTATACGGATTTGTTTATTCTTAAATTTCAAATTATATTATTGTATTAAATATGAACATACCTGTATGTTTTCTTCTAAGATCTTATCTATTTGGGAGTATTAGCACGTACACTATTGCTTTCCCATATGTTGGAAATTTCTTTCTTGGGTGTTGAGGTTAGATATTGTTGGATGGTGAGAGAAGGGTTTTTTGGAAGGTGTGGTGGATTGGGTTTGATATTTGGACCTGAAAACTCGGATAGGGAGGAGTGTGGAGGAGTCGGCGGTGGCATTTTAGCTGGCTGGCAGAAATGCGTGCAGAGCAAAACATAATTTGGATATGAGAATATACACTGTGTGATATATCTTTCATTTTAAAGCACCATTAAAACGATAAACCACCCTCTATGATTCACATGTAGTTATGTGGAACACTTTTAAACTACCTTACATTTTGAAAAGTACTAAAAAAAATTGTCAAAAAGGATAAAGAAAAATATTTTTTGTGAGAAATTTCAAATGACAGTTGCCTACGTATGCCATTTTATTCATAATGTTACATATTATTACAGTATTTATTAATATTTAGTACTTAACTATTGCATACTCAAAACGCAATCTTTTATGGTAATGTCTTAATATAAATAATCCATTAGCTATAAGTTCGTACTCTCCAGACGGTAATTATAACGGTCGTAATCTGTCACATAACTGTGGTTTATAAATCTCATCAATCAGACTTCTTAATACGATTATATTGCGATAGATGGCCACCTTATCAATAGTCTGGCTACGAACTGCATAACGCGCTCAATGTTGAATTTACTCACCAATGATTTAATATAATTAGATCATTGGAAAAGGCAATTTAAACGTCTTATCTCTAGAAAAGTCTTAGGTAACGTTAGCAATCCGGATTATTTATCGGCTTATCGTATGAAAGTAAGTTAGAGATAAATTTACTCAACATGTGCGGTTAATAATCTATTAAAATAAATAACATGTTGCCATTCCAAAGCAAACGGCACAAGTATTTTATTCCGCAGAAATCGCACTGTACTTCTTATTGAACGGTAAGTTTTCTCTACTTCTACTTCTTCTACATTGGTATGTGTTATGTTTTTCAGAGGATTGGTCCTCCAGTGGGGTGGATTCCTAGCTATCCTTCCTAGAAGGTCTTCCACGAGTCTCATGATACTCAATATATAGTGCAAAAAAGGTGAGTCTGGTAGTACCCATTCTTTGGTTACGACCGTATCAACACCTCTTCCACTATTACTTCATCTTTCCTCAACCTCTTTATCTTTATAATTCTGGAATTCCTTACGTAACCTCTTAGTATCTTTCTCTCTATTTTTATTGATGATGACCACGCATTAAAATGGAAACCATTGTCCTTTCAATTATCTTCAGCTACATTACTATTATTTGCTATGAAATATAATCAATGAAACTAAAGATTTAGTAAACATACTTTTATATATTTCATTGTTAATAAACCGACGATTTTACAATAAATATAGTATTATATTATCTTATGTTATATAAATATAACTAATTTCAAAATGACAAATGTGTGCAGTCATCGTCACGAGATTTAATGTCTACCATGGTTATAGTTAAATTATAGAATTGGTGCTACTTCATCACATTTTTTTCTAAATTGAATACGACCACCCTTTGGACATTTATTAATTATGTAATACCATGTTTTTCTTGGCTTCTTCCATTCCATTTCCATTAACACTACTTGCATAAAATACTAGATCCATTCTTACCTCGTCTACATTATATGTTTTATAGTTCCAAGTCATTAAATTGAATCTTATCATAATTTTAATGAAGTACATAATCTGCCTAAAAATTCGTTCGAAAGTGCATGTAACCACGTGTAAATATAGAGGATGGTCTAGAGGTTTGTCATGATTGACAATTCTAGCGGTTCGTCCTGAATTTTAAAATGTATTAATATTATAGGGAGTGAGTGACCTGCATCAATCGACTGCGCACACGCGTCGGTAGATCCAGGGACAATATGGCAAGATGGGATGGCATGTCATTCAAGGCGGTACGACGCTTTGCATCTGTGCCACGGAGCAATCTATCTGCATATATCGGAGTGCCTGTGCTGCCTTGTGAAAACCACTGAAGAGGATCTGGTTTGGACATCCGGCAGTGCGATCCAGCTGGCGAACTGCTGGGCCGACGTTATCCGACTGAGTTGCCACGAAGAAAAATAATATTAGTCACACTAAACAAATTAAATAGATATTACTGAGAAACAGTATTTTACCCATAGAAGACTGTTAAGTTGTTTGACGAATGATGTGTTTCAGTAAGAATGAACAGTCATACAAAATATGTACTTTAGAATAAGAATAGCTAATGGAATCATGCGTCAGTTTGCTTCAGAAAGTAATATATTTAAGTGAGTACACAAAATAGTCTCCTTTACCCAAATCGACCGAGAGCACACAAAGGCAATTTAAGAGATAAGTAGAGTTCTTAAACGAAACGACCGTTCATCGGACGAGTAATCCGAGGAAAGGCCGAAACCCTTTAATTTGTAAAGTAATCATACTTTACCGTTTTCGGACTCTTTATTCCTAATTAATACGATTTCTATCAAATAATACGGCTCGGGTAATTACGGGCCGCGGTTTTCCTGGCTACAGCGCCGTACTATCGGGCGCAATGGCCGGAACTAATGCAGCCCACACGAATATGATACATATGAGATGTATCAAAAGAAGTACCGTTTCAATTGTCTTGGATATTCATATTCGTGGGAGAGGATCAGATTGGAGGCCATTCGGACTCCGCGGACTGGAAATTTCTCCGCGAGTGTGTACGTATATCCTTCTGATTAGAACGAGATTAAACAAATGTGTACAACCGTTTTCATTGTTTATTAATTAGCTAACTATACACTTTAGTACTCACATCAGAACTTTGCATACTTACATAAAACAAACACTATAGAAGCTTTTACATTCTCCAATATCCATTTACTTTATAATCGCAATAAATCTCGCTTATACACATTTTAACATATTCGAAGTAGGTTCTATACAACTAATATGCCAAGATCGTGGCTCAGTTAGATGCATAATAAAATTTTAAGTCAGATTTTCGCTTATTTACTGCTAAACCACATCAGTTACCTCAAGTACCGTGATCTGCTCCATTAGCTCGGGTATGTAAACAACAACAAGTTTGATTCTCGCTACATGTGATATTGCAAGTAATTCCTATTAAATAAAATAAAACCTCTAGAAAAGAGACGTTTTTATTCGTATTACTTCTATTTTTATCTTTTTAAGCAAAAATTGATATAACACACAAAAATCGATGCAATCGTCAAATTATATTCAAAACACTGGGCTAATGGAAAAATCAGAAGTTTCCTTGAAATTATACTGTATTACTATTATGAAGTTGAAATATAAATACAGAAATCTAGTTGTTGAAAGGATCGAATAATCGATAGTTTGAGCTTGATTATTTTCATTGCTTAATGAGGCAGTTATGTTTAATTTTTTAAAAAAATGTGCAATTGACATAACATATAATTAAAAAAATATATATTTTATCATTCATTCTTTCCATATGTCCGAACCATTTCAATGACCCTTTCATTATTTTGTTCATAACACCATCATTCGCACCGCACTCACTTCTTATATTTTCATTCGACACTCTATCATACACAGAGTATACACACATTCATCTAAGAGATCTCATTTCTACTGCATTTACTCTACATTCATCCTTCTTTTGGCAGTTCCATGCTTTGGCTCCATACATAAGGGTCGGTAGAAGAACACCGTTGTGCACCGCCATTCTAGATTTTTTGGATAGGTTTTTGTAAAACAATTTAGCAATATTCACTTTTACATGTATGGTAAACTTAAAATAACTAAAGACTAAAGTAGGAAGTCAGACACCTGATATAAAATACGAGCACCTAATAAACAAAATATTCATAAAGTTTATTTTTTCATTGCTTTTGTTATTCAAGTTTCAGTAAAGTAATCTTAAGTACGATGTTATTTAATGAGCGATGAACAATTTCCCTTAAGGCTCGATAACTCGATAATCACTGCACTGAAGATGTTGGGCTTCATTGTCCGGACCGGCAGAGTTTTCAGGGATCCCAATGTGCTCAGAGTCCTATACAACGCATTCACGACATCTAATTACCCATTTCTTTAGATTAATTAGGGGATAATTCGAGAACTCGGCCGTACTGGAGGGTGTTTGGCTTTTTGTTCCCGATAGATATCTCGACAGCACAGATTGTTTTACCTACCGGCCGCCAGAACCAACCTGCCTCTGGTGACACCGGTGAGAAGAGCAATTAGTCTGCTGAACGCGGTCTCCTCGGAGATCGACGTCTTTCATGTTGGTGAAAGTACGTTCAGAAGGCAAATAGGTACTCTTAATTCTGGAGAGTATCCTGTCTTCCTAATGTTGAACCATCTCTTATGCGTTTCTGGTAGTATACTATACATAATATATTATTTTACCTGTTCTCAATAGATGCCTTAAAAATAAATTTTGGAATGTCTGTTGATGAAATAAACTGATTTGATAACTGTAAATATCGGGAAACGGAGAAACTTAATATTGATTAAGAACGCGTGGAGATTTTGGCCACTCATTAAGTTTCATTACTATCATTACATAATATTCCTTATAAAAAAATAATGCTACAGCTGAAAACTATTTTTCCGATTAATCCAAGGGTATTGTTTATTAATCATTCTGCTGGTCGGAATTATTAAGAATATGTTCGCAAGTACTTCGCAGTATTTTGTTACATAATCTAATAATTATGCTACGTATTTTTTTTATGTAACGGTCATAAATTATATTTTAGGTTTATTACGTTCGTATTTATGAGAAAATTTTCGTATTTAGGAAAATAATATGCTACACCTTATACTTGTTACATAATTATTGTGGCTTTTATAAGTCTCAGCATCTAAGAGGTTAAAATATTCTTGATTTATTTAACCTTTATCGCACAAGCGAATCTACTTACCGGTCCTAAACACACGCGGGAATACTTAAATTAATCAGTGGAGGGGTGTGATAACTCTACAAAAATTTTGTTTCCGTTAAAAAAAAAACATGAAAAGAATTTTTAAAAACATTATTCTCAATGATTTATTACAATTAATCACATTGAAAATGTTAATAATGCTGCTTGAATTTTCTTGATAGAAGTTGAAGAATTTTCTGGAGAGATTTGGGTATCCTGGAAAAAAGTTTTGTCACAGGAAGTGTTCCAGGCAAAAGAAGTAGAGGTAGATATTTTGCTCGGTGGTGTGACCAGAATAAGGAGATGACATGGGGAGACCTCTACTCGACGGTGAGGGCTGCGGAGAACAGAGAGGTTTGGAGGCGTTTTGTTTTAGCCACGGGCAGCTCCATGGATCACGACGATAATGAGATAACCAAGAAAGAAAAAGGATTTGTTTAAATAAAATATTCCTTCATAATATATATTTAGTGTTATTCCACTTGATTTTTAGCTTCGTCTGGTTTCTGCAGCTCGCTGTTATTTCCTACCATATTCTGGTAATTTGTAAAAAAAAAAACAAGTTTTTTTATGTATGATGGATAAAAAATTGTTTTTAGAATGGTCGAAAATGAATTTAGCATTTTATTCTAGATTTATAACACAAAATCTAAAGGTAAAGAACATTTTTTTTTAAAAAGACTAATACCAAGGATTTAAATCAATGATATTCGAATTTATTATTACAATCTTCAATGTGAGCAGAAAATAGCTCATTATTATGAAGAAGGAATCTGGTCGTGTCCAGGCTTGAACCCAAGTCCCCTGGATCAGAAGCCAAGCGTTCTATCCCCTAGACCACCACCCGATTAAATATGATTTGTTACGTGTGAGAAAACAGTTGCAACATTTTAACATAATATGATATTATAACAAATAGTTCATATCATGAAAAATGCCTCGTTCAGAAAGTAAAGAGGGCATTATTAACCACATGAGTGATACAATTTTTATATTTTCTGTAATATTTAAATGATTATTGTCTTTGTAATCAAAAACTTTATTTTAGATATCTTGTTTCCGGTTCGTACGATAAATACAATTTATGATTTTTCTCAAATCTGCATTCGTCTGAAAGTTGAGGTTGGTAAAATAAATGCTTGAAATTGATGATTTTTCAAATTTCACAGGTGCCGCCACTGCTAGTCAAATTTAGCTAGCTGTGCGTAAGATTGGGCCATTTTATTAGAAACATGATATAACGTACGTGGAGTTAATATCGCATAATGGCGGCACACACTACAGAATTATTTCCCGAATTTGCATTTAAAGCACCGCTCAAGTGGCCCAGTAGCCACTGGCCGGCCCAGTACCACCGCACGCTCACTGCAGCCCGCGTGGGACTTTGTTTATTGCCCAGCTAGAAGAAATTACCTCAATACAATGTTTTTAATAGCTAAGCAACAGAATTTTAAGGTATCCAGAATGGTTTTGGTTTATTATTATTTATAGCTAAACCCCACATTTAAATACCCACGAAACTCTATTCTAATTATTCCAAATTTTCTAGCCCAAGAAAATTCTAATTTTTCACATATTTCATCGTATTTTACGATTTAATTTTCTGTGTATTATAAAATCATATCAGATATAAACCGTTTTATATTAGAGTTTTTTTTTAAATGATCAAGTATAATATGTGCAGTATTTTATAAAGCGAGAATACGAAATCTATTTACTAAAGATACCTACCTTTTTTGTAATAATATTTATTTTTATTCTACGCAAATAGGCCTATTTGTTTCAGAACATAGGGGGTGCTCAATAAAGCACCGAATCAGCTTGAACAAGTGTGTCGCTGTAAACTCTTCCCTCGTCAGTTTAAAAAAGCCTAGCGTACCCAAGAGAAATGCCGTTGGGTTTAGCCAAGGTTATAACTTCGTACTCTCTCAGGTAGAGGGTTCTCAATAAATCATTTTGAACCCTCTTCAGCATTAGAAAATCCTGAGCCTCACGAAAACTCCAAATCGCGGCACCTCCGTCGAACCTGCTTCTGACTAAAGAGTTATACAGGGTTCTTGGGACTAGAGTGTCCCTGAAAACCTTGACCGTTCGAAGAACAAAACCCAGCATCTTTAAAGAAACGTCAAATACCCTATCGAACTGACAATGAAATTTCCATTGACTACCGTAAATAATCCCAAGATCTCTGACAGTAGATACACGTTGGAGACTTTCATTACTCATATGTAGAATATCGATGATATGTAATGTGGTGCGCCCTAGAAAATGACTTAATGAAAATGACGCCCTGTGAAAATGAATATGACTTGATTCTAAGCACAGTCTTAAGGAGCGAATTGCTTTTTTTTGTAAATTAGCTACTTACAGGTGAGTGCGGGTGGGGAGTTTCCTATAATTTAGGGGAGCTTGTTCGGAAAAGCTCCGAGTACTAGTGTCTCGGGAACAATCCCGCCGCATTAACAGGGGGAGATAAGGGCATGCAGAGCAATGGGCGGCTTGCCTGCGGTCGCCATAACAAATTTGCATAATAATATAAATCGGAGCTAATGCTGTATGCGCGCGGTCATGCCAGCCACTCGGGCGCGCGGACAAACTCGGGTAACTCGAGAAATAGGCATTTCTCGGGTAAAGAACGGAATCCGAGGGAATCATGTTCGTTGCTTTTATTTCACTTCACTGCGAACCGAAAAACGCTTCAAGGAAATAAACATGAAAGCATTATATTCTAACTGTAATGAAAATTAGCAACATTCTTCAACTCACACGGATGCAGAGGACGTCAACCAGGGACTGGGTCAGAATCAAAGGGGTTAGCTCGTACTATAAGGGTCCACCTAAAATAATATTAAGGGTTAAAATATTAATTGAAAGACGCGCCTACGTTTATTTCCGTGTGTAACATTGTGATCTACACCAAAAATATTATTGTTGTTCAATTGAAATTTCTTGATAATAAAATGTATTTAATTTTATTCCATTTGTTTTTTAGTCTCGACCGGTGTAAGCAGTTTTCTACTAGGTTCTGGTAGAGAAGTCTTTACAAGAAGATGGAAGGGAGCTGCTGAAACTAGTCAAAATAAGAATAACATGTAAAGCAATACATATTATGAAATAAATTTTATTCTTTTTTTTTTCATTATTTCCATCAAAAATATTAGTAGTCTAACATACAAAGCTCCAGGAATTCGATGAGAACTAAACTGAATTAAAATTTGTCTAAATAAACTAAGACTATTTTATAATTTGAACATATTCATAACATAATGTCTTGAGGCATTGACATGATGTTTCTAATCCATAGAAACACCACGAGAAAAAGTTCTTGGGATATCTAAGGGGGATAGAATCAAATGTGAAATCATTATCCGAGGAAACCTGTTTATAATTGTAAAAATATAATTAAATGAATAACAAATGGCTTTATTTAATAAAGCACTATTTCATGAAAAAATTTCCATAAGAGCTTTACAAATTCGTCGAAGTTGGTAATTCTTGATACGATAGTTTTCCCGCGAGCTTCTCGAATTCCCACATTAGCATATTGAAGTGATATGGCGGGGAAATTGCTTTGGTTCATGTTTCCAAGCACTGGCCACCACTCCCAGTACTGGGCATTGCCGTACCTGGCTGCCCTGCCGGAGTTTGGTACCTGCCCACCACTCAAGAGCCACTTCCCTCTATGTACTGACTGCTGCCATTATGTATTATGGCTAGAGAAGTAGGAAATTGGGGTATATTACATACAAAAATGTTTTTTTAGTTTTTGAATAAATAAACTAAAGCTACGAGTCTTATATTGATTTTTATGACATGTGATCGGTAGCTAATCTATCGCCAATTTATTGTCACAATAATTCTACATCAAGCGATAACAGTGTGACAATCACACTGTCATCGCTCGGAATGGAACTCAGGACCTTTGGTATGCCAGTCAGAGCTCTTACCACTCTGCCACGAAGGCCGTCGATATTATTACATTCAATATTACCATAGCAAGGCGAAAATGAATGAATGTCATGTCTAAAATAAAATAAAATCTCTAGAAAACAGACATTTCCATTCATACATATTAACTTAGTATAAATTAATTGATTAGTGTTTCATTTAAATTGTTACTTACTGTAAAAAAAAACATCTTCTTCTCCCTGATTTTACAGACCTGGATGGACCTCAGCCGCCTCCAAAAAGTTTCTCCAGTGGACACTATCCTAGGCCCTGGATTTCCACTCCTCAGGTCTGACTCCCAACAATTACAGGTCCTTCAGAACCCCGTCCAACCAACGAAAACGTGAACTTTTCACACTACGTCTTCCCTCCGGTCTATGATACATGTCAATCCTCCATTCGCACAAGATGTCGCCCATCTAAGCCATTGAAGTTTTATAATAATATATCTAAAATTAAACTTTTCAATAAAATACTTACAGAATAAACAACACATAATTGTATTTTGTTGGATGGAGTAAAACTGTGATAGAAAAAGTAAGTTTTGAAAACAAATTGGAGTTAATTTACTCTTTAAAATTGGATTCAATATTTTGGTATGTAATATTTTCATAAGGATATCTAAAAAAAATAATGTTCAATCAGCCAAATGACAACATTTAATGACATAATTAAAATATTGATTTGCGTGGTAGTAACTACTGTTTAATTCATTGATTTATGTTTTTTCATATAATAAATAGTACCTACGATAAAATACATGTTTTGTAAAAATCGGAAAACAAAATTTTTCGTCACGGGTCATTTGTGAAATTGATTTTCTTTCAATTTATAAGTTGGTTTGGTTTGGAGCCTAAATTATTAAGGTATATGAAATACTTTATAATGCTCTGATTTTCTTAATTCCTAACATATTACACACCTACACTACTCGTAGATATTTTACTAGGACCTGTATTTAAACAACTATCAAAGATTATTCGCAATCATGAGAGTATTTATCAGATCTTTAAATTAGAATTCGATTAAGTATGCGTCTTGATTCAGAGCAACAACGATTTTAAAAAAAAATGTGGATTTGGTAATGAGAGCGTTTAAAGCCATCAGTAGTTGGTTCTATGTAGGCGTAGTTCGGCAGTACATAAGCGCTTATCTCCATCTATATAGTAGGTGTATTACCCCGGTGTAAGTTACCGTTATTTCGGAACAATGGGGTAATGGCCCATCCCGGCGGCCATTATAAAACTCCAAGCAATGATCAAACGTATTCCGTGAACTTGCGGCCCCATGAATATTCATGGGGCAAGAATTTCCCCCGACCGGAACCGCCATAAGCGAGGTCATCAAAAAACCATACAAAGGCACCAACTGGAGCACTGCTTTTAATTACACCTTTGTATGGAAAATGGCTTAGAGATGTGCCCGCTATTCTGTTACAGGCCTCTTTTGTGCCGCGCTCTGTGAAGGAGCAAGAACCTGTTTAGTTTTCTCTGCTCATTAAATAACCAGGTCCGCGCATTTTATACAGACAAGTTAGTCATTCCAATGGTGAAAAATACAATTTTACACTTTCCTAAAGATTTTGGTAGGTTTTCAAATCGTGCAAGCTTTGTATTATGTTTTCCTCTGCTCACTTGACGTTGGCAAACGCTTTAAGAGAGAGCCACCCCAGCCTCTAGCCATTTTCTTTTATTCATACTCAAAGACACAAGACACCTCTTATTGACTCATACTGTACTCAATAATTAATTTAATAATTAGTTGTATTTATGATCCTTTAATACTCGGTTAAAATAAGCTATCTTTCTGACTTTTGAATACTCCTTTGGAACTCTATAATACTATTTGTATTTTCTAGCACAATATTCCAGAGTTTCTGAACTAATATGTTCAGGATAATTGAATTACTTTTCTTTACGGCGCATCTCGATTGTCCTGTATGATTGTAAGTAGTTTTTTCAGGACCCGAGTCTCTGCTTTATAATATTTAAACATATATTTCAACTTCATTAATGCCGCCACTGAAAGAGATTCAATTACCTATTAGTGGAATAAAAAACACACATATCACGACCATTAACTTCTGTATTCAATAATGGGGATATCAATATTATAAAACACATCGAAGAGTTAAAATAAATAAGTATTTATTATATATATCTTCTCGATAAGGAGTATTAAAACCATCATCAGGCAATAGCGAATATTTTGACAGTTAAGCCCAATCACTTAATCTGTAATAGGTATAGATTTTTTTGTTTCGTCTTCTTATATTTGTGATTAGACCCTCTCTTGTAATTTTCCAGGGATGTTTGTCCTGCAAATTGTTGCTATAATGACTATAACTGCCATGAAGATGAATTCTATAATGTTCTCCAAAATGTCGGTGGAAGAGTATATCAAGAGACAGGGACAAATCTGAAATTTCAAGGAATATAATTCCAACGTTAGTTTAAATGAAATGATTTATATAAATCAAGTGTATGTTGATGGTTGTGTTCTTAATTAATAAATAAGAATTATAACAAATACGAATTAATACCCCTTAATTACTGTAACGATATACTAGGTCACATTTGCTTCATTAGCTCGGGTATTTAAACTGCAATGCTTTTGATTCTAGCTACATTTGATAAAGCCTTAGCAAGGCAAAACATGTAATTCCCATAAAATAAAATAAAAACTTTAATAAAATAGACGTTGTTTAAACTATTTAATATAAAGTTTTACATATGTTTTTAAGAAACGATAAATAATTAATACGGTTAACATCTCAACCATAAGTGTCCAATATTATTTAAAATTACTGATAATTATGAAATTTGTGTTTTAGTAAAATAATTTGTAATAAGTCTGTAGGCAGCCATTATTCTCAGTTTCTTGACTGTTTAAAATTCAAATCATTATTCCAAAACTCATTGTTGTGTTTCTCTAGCCTCAGTAACTAGGGAGAACACACGTTCTCCTTTTTATAGTCCATACTTTACTGAATTCATACACACAAGGTGGGCACATTCACACAGCCACAAGTCATCGGGCAGTTGCGTACATAGAAACAATATTCCGCTCTACCCACACAGCCGCGTCTGCTCCCATACCCATAAAACAACTCCGACTTATGACTAAAATGGCAGTTCGAAAAAGCGCCCAACTCACGAAATCCGATAAGAAACAAAAACTTATTTTGAATCAAATTCGTGATATCATGTTTAGTGGGTATAATTTCCAAAGGTTGAGCTGTTCCGAATAAATTAAGTACCCGGAATGGAAATAAATCTGCGACTTAAATCTTATTCAAATTAAAAACAATGCTAATGAATGTGTGGTGTTGTTTCTTCAAATATTTTATTTCTCTACATATTCATTGAAGCACATTTTCTTATAATCCTCTGGGATTTTTGAAAACAACAAAGTTCCACACTCTTTTTAAAATAGAGCGAGAGAGGAAATGGACCGTCGCACTCTGCCATTGTGATATACTTATTTTTATTGCTTTACATGCTTTTGACGCGTTTTAAATACGCATATTTTAAAATCGACGTTTAAGTGATTAATTGATTTGGTTAAGTCGATGTTCTTCCCACATCATAAATGATTGTTTTTTTTTAAATAAGTTTATTCAGAAAATGAAAAAGTATTTGTAAATGAGGAAGTATCGGGATAATGTCACATTTATGAAATATTAAGCCATCATTCATGGATAAGAAGGAAATCGTTCTGTGTTGTATAATTATGTACTCAATGAAAATAAGAATAAAAATCTCATTTTGACCAATTTCAGCAACTCGCTACCACCTTCTGCTTTAGAGCAATTTCAGTCAATTAAGAACATTATGTATTATATAATATTATAGTATACCTATATAATTTTCTATAATATAATATGTACATACATATTATATTACATAAGTTCACTTCACTTCAGAAGTTACTAAGGACTGTGGACAAGGTAGTTATGTAAAACTCTGTAGCTAGCCACGAATGTAAATGGATCTATCTAGGTAGGTACCCACCTCCGAAGGAAGTGGAAACCCATCCAACGCTCCAAGCACACGGGTCGTTACGGCGAAGGTAGCCCCGGCGTGGAATTATTCCCATGAATATTTATTAAGGAACGGGGGATTGCCCTTTGTAATCGAAAGAGCAGAGAATTAAGCAAATCGTAGCCCGCTTGTAGTGGAGCCGGCGTAGGCAGCAGGAAATCGTAGCCTCGCTGCTTAGCTACGCCGTAGTGCCGGAAGGCGGCGGACACACCCGAAGCGTACCGACGGACACACCCGAGCGGGTAACGAATGGCGTTGCATAAAAGATGAGCAGTGGCGGCTCGCAAAGAGGCGGGGCTGGAAAGAGGAAATGGATTTTTTATGACTGGTTTGCCGGCCGTTTTAGTGCCTCATGTAAAATATTGTGTATAACCAAACTATTATAATTGATGGGTTCAAAGGTCTGCTTTTCCAATTACTCTTTATTTTGTTACGAAATTTAATTGATCGGCTCTTAAAATAAACTATTTTATATTTTTAGTTTTGCTTACAAAAATAAGTTTATTTTGTGTTTTAGTACCTTAAAGTGAACACATTCAATTCGGATTTAAAAATTGTTTAAATTTTTATTTCGATGAACAAATTATCGTTTATAAAACGTTAGGTATCTTGAATGTGAAATTAAAAAAGAAAACAACTCTAGAAAACGCAATTTGATTAGATCAAACTTAAAATGTGTGCATTACTGGCCAGTTTGATTTGGGACAAAAAAAATATTTTTTGAAGAAAATTTAGTGTCGACTCTCATTTGAAATAACCCGTCATTAGTTAATTCATACAAATTACACGTGTTTTTTTACTATAAAGACTTTTTAATGTAATTGGATATCTTTGGTACCAGCGGCATATTTTATATATATTTTTTCGCACCTCCATGGGATTTATTTATCCCGAAAAAAAATACTTCTTAACTTCTTTTAGTTTATCCAAGACTAAGTATACAATGCCCTAACAAGACGAAAATAGTAATGAACATATAAAATAAAAAATCGAATTGTAAATGAAATTGTTTTAAAAATGTTCTATCGGGAAAATATTAAAAAAGAAAAGGAAAAAACTAAATTTATACTATAATACAAGGGGAAACCATTTTACTATTTCTCCCTTGAAACCCATCAAATGTTCAGGATGGACACGACCCTCACTCATGAGGAATACGACTGAGAAGAAGAATATACCATAAAAACCAATAAATTATTCACTCCATAGGATAATTTAGTAACTGGCATTTAAGCGAACATTTATTGGTTGTATCATAATTTGTTTTATTTCATGTCTCGCAGATCAAACTACATCTGATGACATCATTTTGGACGACAAAATATTATCTAAAATATCACATTGGAAAGCAAATCTCAAGAGGCTAATACTTTTTTTGTACCAGATAATACCATGTAACGTATTGCACTAATGTCATTGGTTTTATAAAACCTACCGGTTCCACTCCCACCGGAGTTTCGTCAGACTTACAAAGATTAAAAGTATTCTGACCTATGGCAGACAAGTATTCCTAAATTGTCTTGAGTGTACACTACTCATCTCAGTGTATTTTTTAAGCCAAAAAAATATTTTATTTCCGTATTTATTTACAGTACACAAATTATGTTTAGACAGAGATAGAGTCGGAAACGATTCGGTGAGAGGAATAAAAATCACAGTATCCACCGCGTAGCGACTCGTAAATGGCAATAGATTGGTCATGTAACCAGAAGTCCGGCCGAAAAATGAACAAAAAACTGCTAACTTGGAAAACATGCAAATGGAAGTGAAGGGCAACCGCAACTACTCGTATTAATGGAAGGGTGACCTGAACCGACACGTCGGCATACCCTGGAAGCAGTATGCACAAGTCAGAGTGGCGTGAAAGATGGATGAGGCCTTTGTCAAGGGGTGGATGGAAATAGGTTGAAAAAGAAATTTAAAAAATAAATCTAAAAACTATAATTTTTTAATCAAGTTAATTAAATCATGTTTTTGAGATTAAAACACATGTTTTAATTTTGCCCTCAACCTCATCAGATCGTGAGCGAACTTCGATCATTGTGAAAATTTCGGGATTGATAAAATTATCAGAAGTTTCACAAAGATCACTAGTCAACATGCACAATTGCATATTCTAATAAATACATTTTAAAAGTGTAAAAAAATACGTGAGCGTAAGGTACACCTAATGTGACCAGACGTCCCGTTATTACCGAGACTGTCACGATTTCAGGCAGCCTATCCCGGTGTCCCCGAAAACAGTTTTAGGACGCTAAAATGTCTCGTTTTCGAAAAGAAAGAAACTCGCAGTAGAATTATGAAAAACATTTTTTTTTAAATGCGCAAATAGTATGCGGTAGAATCTAGTACTAGTAGATAAGACGTGGGCATACGCAGTAAAATAATACAGTATTTTCATTGCGATTGCGCATGTAAATAAAAGATATGACGTTTACAGAGTTGAAGTGATTAAAACTTCTTGTGTGTGAACTCTTAGCTTCAAAAATGTCAATTTTATCGAAAACAGCCCCATTTAAGTTGTATAAACATATATTATTATATAGTACCAACCCTTTTTCGGTGTCCCGGTTTGAGGGGGGTAATGAATGGTCACGTTAGTTATACCACAAGTAAGATTGTTGTTGTTAATATTAGACAACTGTATAATATAAAGCTTTTTAAACTTTTTTATTTATATTGCATGTGCATCAAAGCGGGAGAGAATCGTCTGGCATATCGCCTAAAAGTATCATATAAAAAAACAAATATTTTTTTAAATTTTTTAATTGTATCTCAATAGAGACGAAGAAACAAACTGGAAACTGAATATGGATGATCAAGGTGTTTACAGGACTTATGACCTGTCATTGGTTGGGTTAAGCGCACGCTTTATGTAATTACAACATTCCCCATTCCACCATTGTTATTATGATCATGTATGATACATTTTTGGAAGTTGTATATATACTCCAAATCCATACATATCTTCACGTGGCAGTTCCAGTTAGCCATCTATGTAGATTTGATTGTACTAATTAATTTTTTAAGATTAATCTATACAATCCATCCACTAACGCCATCTATGAAGAATGATTGTTTAGCATTTAGCAAACTACTTTATTAACACAATGCGAAGAGGCTACCGCCTCCTAGCGCACTGTTAGAAGTCGCCTGGAGTATCCACTCCTATTTTATACGCCAAATAATTGACCAGAATATTTACAAATATTTGTGAAATGTATACTTACATCTGTATACGAATCCTGGATTTTCACCTGTGGGTGGTTAATTTAAATTTTTTAATATTTTTATATAAATATTTTTTTCATATAAAAAAACGATGTTTCTAAGCCCCATTTATTCCTAGTTGCCATTCGCATGGTACCATTCCCCCGACTGTTATTTGGTTGCGTTCCCACATTAAGGCCGCCTAATGAAATTTGGTTTTCCAAATCCATTGTTTTAGAACGGGTGACATTTGAATAATCGATTTTCCACGCCGCCACTATCAGCACAACCCCCCTCTACTGCGAGCCGACCAATCAACGCTCGCTTGAGCAAGCCCCTCCCAGGTAGCTCCGCCTCTTGGACGTACTGCCGATGGGTCACGCCCCCAGATAAAAGTTTTCAGGAGCGACTCGCTAAGAACATGAACGGTATTCAACGCGCGGGACAGTGTACAAGCAAAATTAACGACACTTAATAAAAAACATGATTATATCTTTTAACATATTTTAATGTCAGTGTAATTATTTTGTACATTTTGAACGAATGCTGTTGACTTGTTTAATGTTTGTTCTATTGCGAGTGTGGAAATCCAGTTGCGTTACTCAGCAAGGATTTAGTTCTTTAAGAGCAGCCGTTCGGGAACTTTATGAATGGACTTTCATATGGAAATGTATTATTATTGTTTGTGTTTTAGTTCTCAAGAGGCCCCGTGGGTGGTCTAGAGGAAGCCTTTTGTCTTTTTTTTATTTTTATTATTTCTTTCAATGAGCCGTAATTTATTCCGGGCTTCAATGGCTCCAAGAGAGACGGGAGTCATGAAAGAACTAGAGAAGAATGAACACCGAGTAGAGTTTATTGTCAATTCAGATTCAAAGTGTCCAGTCACACTAAGCGTCTATGATATTGTCATGAATGAAAAGGGTGAAGGCAGCACATAACGTGCATATATTCTACATATCAACCTGCGTTCTCTAGTGGCTACATACTTTAACAACATAACAAATAGCTATCAATTATTTTTTTAATCTTGTATTAACATATACAAGTATGTATAGAATATAACAACCATTTATATCATTAAAAACACTAAACAAGTGAATCCTTGGTTAATGTTCAATTTATTTCGTTTATACTTAAAATAACTCAATTCTTCAAATTCATTCATTACTATTATTTCTCATAAAAAAGAAAACGATTTGTCGATACACATTTGATAATTTAATACATGTTTGAACCAAAATTAATACAATTAATTATTAATTTTAGATAAACTGAGGGCATAAATACTCGACATCCATAATGACGATTTTTTAAAGAATAAATATACCTACTGTTTTTTTTTTTACAAAATTGAATTATTTTTTCTCGACATGTTTTGGAGGCTCTACACCTTCAGCATCGTGAGAACAATGTAAACGTTCTCGTTTATATCGTTTTTCCGAAGATGAAGGTGTAAAGTCCTCAAAACATGTCGAGAAAAATAAACTCAAAAGTGGAAAAAAAAGTGCAATCATTCATAAGAAAATCTATTATTTATTTATTTTGTATCATTAATTCATATTCGTATCAAATTAACACGACCTCCGTGGCAGAGAACGCCCCGGGTTCGATTCCCGGCGATGGCAGTATGATTGTCACACTGTCATTCTGGTTCAGAATTTTCTTGACAATAAAATGGGGGTAGATTAGCTACCTATCACATATCGTGAGAATCAATAGCTGTATACAGTAATTGGGTGCAAATAACCTCCTGAATACAAACGTGGAAAGCAACGGGAAACTACAACATTAAAGGCCCATGTGGCATCCCAAGAACCAGCGACAATGTTACACTTTGTTGCAAACCAGTCCCTTGGATTGAAACTAGAGACATCAAATTAAAATATTTGTTTTTAATGACTTTGGTTTTCTAGAAGTTGTATTATATTTAATGGAAGTTTCGCCTTGCTAATGCATTATTAAATGTCATGTGTGTCTGAGGCAGGCTAAATACGTCATTTCAATAAAATATATTAAAGATTCTAGAAAATATACGTTTTTAATCATATAAAATTATTTATACGGATTTTTGCACCTATTTAAAAAAAACAAGTAAAATGAGTTACTATTTATGCAAGTACACTTCTATTTTTTTATAAATAATCAAACCTTTTCGAGATATAACTCATTGAGTAATGTTACCCTATGAGAGAAGAATATAAGAAGAAATCAGCCCGACGTCGTCAGAACTTCTGGTTACATTATCTTAAAATCGGATATTTTCGGATTCGTAATAGTTAAGTGAATCCCCTACCTCATACGGAGTAATCGTTATTAAAAAAAGAAGACTTACTTGACTTGCCTTACTGGTTGACCCTAGGCCCGCCGCTGGTAGTAGGTACCTAAGTACCCAATTATTTAATTAAACGACCCCATTTTTTACATACATCAGCATTATTACTAATGTTGTAAATTTCTTGGTAGAAAAAAATATGTAAAATAATATATATCATAATGTAATGAACATTTATTTTAATTCCATTCGTTTCTTTTTAGTTTCGACCGGTTTCAGCAGTTCGCTGCCATCTTTTGGTACGCACACTAAAGTATATTAGGTTTACAATAGAATGCTAATAATGCGTTAATTCTATTTTTAAACTTGACAAATTTTTATGTATCTACGTACCAGAAGATAACAGCGAACGTTCGGAACTGATCGAAACTAAAAAAACAAGTGGAATAAAACTAGATTTATTATATATTATTTAAAAAAAAAACGTGCATTGTTCATCAGCACTGAACATGAAATGTCGATTTTTAGGTGCTCTGAAAACTATTTTCATGCAATAAAATAAAGTTATCAAATCTCTTGTATCGTAATTAATTATAATAAAATAATTAAAAATTATTTTCTAACAAAAGCTGCCCAGAGATTAATATCGCAATATCATAATATGTATTGTAAATAATTCAGGATTAATTAATCTGGGGTGTTATTAGTAAAATGTTAATCTCTACCCAACAGTTGGGAAATCATGAGCGGCGAATACTAATTAATTTATTCAATGGATGCAGATATCTCACACAATGACGTCAACACTAGTATAGTTCTATATATAAAATTAATTCATTATACAGCACTTTCCCATCATAATTTATTAGTACGAAGTTTTACAACTTAAATCCGACTAATTAATGATTATAGAATATGATGTATTACATGAATGACCTACGTAACATACATATTTTATTTTGAATATGAAGACTTAAATGATATCAGAAACCACAGTTAACGGTTACACCCATTATAAGAAAATCTACGGATTTGGTTTTAACGAAAACGTACTTTCTCTAGAACTATTATATAAAAAAAAATTAAATGTGACACCACTCATATATTCTTATAATCATCACAGGAGCATTCACTTCTTCTCGCGCTACATATCCATTGCTGGGCGTTTGCGACCACTTGTACCTATCATTTTATTCCTATCCCACTAAGGGTGGCTGTCCACTGTTTAAAGCAACCACTTAACCCTTTCTCATCCGAATTAATTCCTTGGGATATAAACAATATTTGACATTTGATAGTGTGTACTGAAATTTTTTGAAATAAAAATAAAAATAATTCCATATAGTTTAGGTTATTTAACGTTGTTTTTAAACAACACTGGATGAAAAAGAGTAAAATATAGTTAATGGAGCGAAATGAATATAAATATTCCGATTTTTGCTTTGAGTAGATACACCGAAGTGGTAAGTGGTTAAAAATAATGTGTCATGATTGAAAATTTCGAAAATAGTGCATTGGTTTTCAAATTAATTCAAATATTATACATGAATGATTCTAAGCATAATTAATTCAATAAAAAATCTTAAAATATAGAGTAAAAATTCTTCTTCATTTGTATTTGTTTAAAGCAAATTCAATGCAATATAAGAAGTCAGTAAAATTCTTGGTATTTGTTTAAATTTAGTATTGTTTTAGGTAAACCCTTTTCCGCAATTCGTACCGTATGAACATGTTAGCGATATTGCTGAATCCGCTACTATGGCATCGCGCATATCTCGACAAGAATTATTATTTACCCGGCCGGGAGTACTTCGGGATTGTGTCTGTCCGCCGATATCGCTACTGCCGCGGGAGATTAATGCTAAAAGGATCTCTCCTCGCGTCTCTCTGCGGCGAGCGGGGCTCGGAGTGCTCCAGCGCCATAACATTGACAATAGAGATCACATTCATATTCCATCTGACTCTTCTCTTTCAATACGTTTATTGATCGAATTACTATTTTTATTCAGAACATAATAAACTAGTAAAGCTGTTAATAAATTATGTTGACAACTGATCAAACGGGTTTGTTTCTTAATTATAAATCGATAGCATTGTTAGGGGTTACTTGTGCATAGACAAAAGTAAAGTTTTAGAGATGTGAAGTATTGATGCAAGTCGTACTAGCGACAAAGTAGGTTGGCACCTTTCTTCGGGTTTATTTAGTCCGATCGCCTTGCGAGTAGGTGCGTATTATCTCCACCTGGTACCTCGGAGACGCTCTGCTCTCGCAGTCAGAAGAGTATAATCGGCGTGCCGGGAACAACGTCGCCTTCGTATCGGCAGCCGTAAATATCCTCCGCCACCCGCTACCGCTCTGCCCCCTCCCGCGGCGCGCGGCTTCCATTACGCCCTTCGCTTTAATTCGTGCACGACAAGGACGGCAGCACGTTCGACCGCTTCGGCGGCGAAACGAAAGATCACCTGTGCTCACTACCGGAACCGAGCGGGAGAGGCACCTGTCCTCTTCAGAAGCGCGAAGCTCGCCCGCGCGCGAACGAGAGCGCTCGCGTTGCGCGCGGACCGCGAGGGAAGAGAGGCGCGAGTCGCGACCTGAAACGTTATCGAATTAAGCCGGCAGGAAGGAGAGCGGCGATCGAGTTACAGCGCGTCGCCCCTCCCGCGAGCGAGAGGGAAGACGTGATTGATGAAGGCGCGGAGGCTGCGGCCAGAGCGCGCCGCTCGCCGGCCTGACCAGGAAGTGGCCGAGATCATCGATTAATTCCGAATCGCGGTTCGGGTTTCAAAAAACGCGCTCATTGTGGACGGGCTAATCGCGCGCGAATGTCGTCCGTCGTGCGCGCTCCGCCGGGTTCTCTTCGCGAACATTTCGAATAAACGCCGATTTCCCTCGAAAGGAAGCGACTTGGAACTTATTTGCCGCGAGTGTTACAACAGCTGCACCGGCGCGGCGCCGCTAGCCGACAAGAGCCAGAACAAACAAACTTTTCCAGTGTTGTGAATGAAATATCCGGACGGAACAGCGATTGAGACACCTCGGGGAATTATAATAGAGCCATCTGAGCAAACCGGGGACTTGAATGATTGCGAATTTCATTGACAGTTTTCTGTACGAGGCTTCAGAAAAATCAATTTTCCTTTCGAATATACCTCTCGCGGATTGTGTCAACAAATCTCATTAACAGACTGTAGTCAATTAGTTCTCTAAACAAACATTCGGCACTCGCGTGTTGTGGTGCGGCTCCCGCGGGAGGAGAGACGAGCCTCGCCCGGTGAGCACGGAGCCAGACCACGCCAAGATCACATCAGCCAGCCAACATGTATCCCGGTTGTTGTGAAGTCCAGTGAAGAGGACACGCTGTCTCGAGTCGTCCGGTTTGAAGTGATCAGCGAGCGACAAGAGGGAGTCAGATCCAGGAGGCAGAGTGCGGAGGAGGTGTAACATGTTAATATCATCTCAGGCCGGGGCTGTGAGCGAGTTCTCTCCCGCGTCCTGCTGCGCCCCCTGGAAGATGGAGTCCTCGGGGCCCCCCGTGCCCCCTGCCCATCCCTCCGGCATGTCACTCTCTCCTACAAGTAAGTTTAGTTACATTTTACCTTTATATTTAGCTATTATTATTATCTACCAATATTTTATAATACACTGAAATTAGATCTTGAAAATGTTTTATCAATAGATAAATATTTATTTGGGGTTTGTATTTCATAGTAGTTAAATGCAGCACCATTTTAAAAAAAACATTTCACTACTTTCTGGTCAGTTTCGAGATTGTATAAAACATTCTAAATCCTACCATTGATTTAAATCCTTATGTCTTTATAAATAAAGAGAAATGGAATTACATACTTAACATTTATTTAATCAATCCAAAATTTTGACCCGGTAGCAGTTACATAGTTTTCCTAAACTTTGACCAAATATTTTATGACCAAATATTTATTTATAGCTTAAGAAGTTTTCTAAAACGAGCTTAATATTGCGTAATCTTAAAATTGTATGCTAATTATAATAAGTTATTTTGGCGACATTAACATCAAATAAGATACTTCTGGACTCTAATCCTACGATGTAACAACGTTCTTTGTTAAACTTATTAATCTGCAGCCCATTTTTAGCAACAATTTGCCTTCAACTATTTTATAACGGAGACTACAAAGGCATTAATTATTGTTAATAATTAATATCTAGTCCAATTAGATTCTAACTTGACTATGCGAAATCATTCGAATTTCAGGAAACTATTGAAAAAAGTGTAAAATAAAGTTATATTATTTTTACTGAATACAAAACGTTCTATCGTTTTAATAACATAAAATGTTATGTAAATAAATTACATGTTTTATTTACGTTTTGTTTATTCATCATTGGTAATTAAATTCATTTATTAACACGATCCTATCATATAAAATAAACACTATTAAAAAAAATATGTTTGAGCATGCCCACAAGACGAAATAAATTGGTAACTAGTGTTTATATATTTATATATAATATGTAAATAAAAAATATTACAAAATTGAAAAAACAATCGCGTCTTCATTGTATATTTTATATTGGAGTTTTACAAAATATAAGCATAAACATCAATAAATATTTCTTCTATATTCGCCATTACTATCAAGTCTATCATGTCTGTCAAAATTGACCACATTCATGAAAGTTTTTTTTAAATATTTGTAATATTTATATAATATTTATCATATCACAGATGAAGGGCTTCTGTGTCCGAAACATGTTTGTTATTTAAATTTTTGTAATAAAGTGTGTTCTGTACAAAAAAAAGAAACATTAATCAAATCTCGGTAAAATTTCATAAAAGGCTATCCAAAAATTAAGATTTTTTGTAATAAATATTTATAAATGTATAAGTATTACTATACAAAACATCTACACGTT
The DNA here is from genome assembly GCA_022606425.2 of Lepidostoma basale. Classification (NCBI taxonomy): domain Eukaryota; kingdom Metazoa; phylum Arthropoda; class Insecta; order Trichoptera; family Lepidostomatidae; genus Lepidostoma; species Lepidostoma basale. The sequence continues at coordinate 2,284,865 of JAHDVF020001522.1, forward strand.
TAGATATTATATATTTTGCTTCTCTCGCGGATTCTACAACGCTCTCTTCCGTAAAGGTGAATAGGAGCATGAACCGAGTGATCGACTAATCAAATCTGTATGAAATAGTAGAGGAAGCAATGGAGGGTAGATAATGTAAGAATATTGAATGAACGCAATGAGGATATTATTCCTCATTAGACCGTTGTAACAATCATCGGATGATTTCACAATATGTGATTTAGTGGTTAATGCAATTCTAGAATAAGAAAACATTTCCTAGTGCATTCCCTTGGAGTATCTAACATAATTACTCTCGCTGGGAGTAATCGCACCTCCCGTGACTCCGACATGCTATTGTGCTGATAATTATAATCATTATTTCTATAATTATTATTATTTGCAATGGTTATTACACCTCTTAAACATTGTTTTCAATTCGTACCTACTTTTATTAGCAATTTTAAGATATTGATCAAAAAATGACATATACGAGTACAACAGATGATTAAAAAAACTACAACCCCATTTTTCCACTTAAAGTTTATTTTTCTAAACACATTTCAAAACCATAATACTTTCATATTTGAGAAAAAGAAAAATTGGAGACCAGTTGTGTTGTGTTTAAACTAAAAACATATTATGTAATATAATAAATATAGAATTCCATGGTGATAAAGTTAAGTTCAAATATTGAATGTCGGCCATGTGAGGAGTCAGAGAAATCGACGCACGTGCATGACACGATGCATGAATGTTGAGAAAGCGAGAGAAATATGTCAGGAAAGAAAAGTGTAGCAGTCCATTCTTTCTGCCTACCCCTTCGGGGAGACGGCGTAATGGTTAGTTAGTTTTAGTTAAAGTTAAGTTTAATATATTATTAAACTATTATTTTTTGTTCATACTTCCCATTTCTTAGTTTATCCTGAAATATTTAAGGGTTCAAACTATTTTTATTATTATAGAGGCTTGCAAGATTCGCATCACTGTAAAAAAAATTATATGATTTTTATATTTGCAAATCCAAATTATCTTTGTTGGAGCAAATAATATTAATCAAATATTTTTTTATTAAAAAGTGGCATGTTTGTTTAAATGGTTCAAATAATTTCTAGTTTATAAAAAATAAAATTATGATTTCTAACATAAAACAAAATCTCGTTAATTAGACTTTTAAGTTATTATTTTACTATTATTAAATGAAATAACTTCGCACCACGTAGTACTTAAAATTTACAGGCAGCAACTTTTGTACTTGATATAAATACATCCGCAAGTATAATATATAACTAGGTATATTGAATGCTACACTATCCGGCTATTTACGCTTGGATTTTAAAAATAAATTTGATATTAACAAAGTATTTAATATTTTGTTAGAACACAAAGAAAACAAAAAGCCGGTATATAAATGGCATGCATGACAAACTACAGAGAGTAGAACAATTACCAAACTTCATTGCCATCCATCCATCCAGCCATTTTCATCAAAAGAGCACACAAATCACAGATCACGCTAAAGGAAACAGATTCCGATTGGAAATCGAAGAAAACTTGTGTCTTTTCTCTCCATTCCGCCAACGAAATGAGGTTATTCTTTGACTTCCTTTGTCACAGACCTGGAAACAATCTCGGCTCGGCCATCTCAAAAGGCCAAGTGCCAAACAATAGTTCGTTTCTGCTCCGCGTGAGGTTGACATTATCTGGCTACTGTATCCATGTCTGGGGCCCTGAACCGACGTTATCTTCACAGATTCGTTCAAAATAATTTTATATTGTACCCATTTCAATTCATTTGACCATATTGTTTATAAAGCATTTTTTAAAGTATTTGATTAATTAATAAATCAGTATATTATTAACAATTATTTTAAATTAAAAGTTATTAATATCTTAATTTACATTTAATAAATCACAATCTTAGGACATTTTAATATATATCCACATTTAATTGTAAATTTAAAGACATTTTGATATAATTGAAAAGTATAATAAAAATTATAATAATCTGGTGACCAGCAAGAAATCTTCAAATGATAACATTAGTCAGAAGGATCGTAATAGTGCCAATTATTAATTTGATAATGCCTTAGAAACGCGAAACATGTCATTCCCAAAAATTATAATAAAAATAATATATAATAATTAAATAAAACGATGTTTTTTAACTACTTCCACTTTAGCGAAACCAAAAACTTCCACTTTGGCGAAACCGAAAACTTCCTGGCGAAACCGGTCGCTGTCTAAATAAAGACAAAAGTGGAAGTAGTTAAAAAACATCGTTTTATTTAATTATTATTTAAAATGAACTTCCATCAAGAGATTTCAGTAAAATCATTTGATTATCTTAAAAATGATATATTCTGGAAAAACGTCTTCATTCGTATTAACTAATCGTTGTTTATAAAATTTCTGTGATAGAAATTCGTTGAAAATGAAAACAATATTTTGATTTGAATAAATATAATTACACTTAGTATTACAACAATTTATTTCACTTAACACAGACATGTTTCGGTTATAACATAACCTTCATCAATTGTTAAAGGTTATGTTATAGCCGAAACATGTCTGTGTTAAGTAAAATAAAGTGTTGTAATACTAAGTGTAATTATAATTATTTAAATATGAATCCACAATTTAAAGTAAATGTGAATATAGAAGAAAGAATATCTTTATATAATATGATACAAGAAATTTAATTTAATTTTCATGTTAATTTAGTTTCGGCCGGTTTTGGCAGCTTGCTGCTATTTTCTAGAAGTTGGCAACGAGCTGACGAGATCTAAATTAATAACAATAAGTGGAATAAAATTATACAGGTTTTATTAAAACTGCTAAAATAAAAAAACGTTTTATTAAGTTTTTTTTATATTTTCATTATTTATGTGTATTATATACGAATACAACCTAATCGATAACAAAATTCATGAACGAAAGTAATGTGTGGAGAATACTTATGATGTATTAACTTATTATGGGATGTATTAACGTAAAACTCAGATTCCTAGACCCTGCAAGCATATAAGCTTACTTTCTTTTACAAAAATATATTAAATACACGTAAGAAAAGTTAATCGCAGTTTATTCTCAAGACTAATATCATTAATTTATTATAGTAAAATAGTTTGTTCAATTGTTTCACTTGGATTAAATTGATATAAAAAATTATGTAAATAGTAGTGACAAATTTGTTTCTCCTTGCGAGGGCATTCTCAAACTCGTTCAAATAGTTTGATATGCCCTAGCAAGGCCAACAAAAAATTTGTCACTACTATTTATATATATTTTTTACAATACATAAATTAAATCCTAGTAAAACCATTAAACAATGGTGTTTTCTATTATAATTTAATAATAGAGTTTTACAAAACCAATACCTCAACTATCAATACACTAAAATCATTAATGAATTTATTCTCCGAGTTCCAGGTTCATCTTCGCCCGCATAATCGAATTGTGAGATCAATTTTATTTCAGTTCACCAGCAAATTGGTTTCTCGTGTGAAGAGAGCGGACTGCGTTCCTACTCGGGATTACTTAGTTCTTTAGATGTCCGATCATTTGCTTATCAGCCTGTGACTTTATGTCCCCATTAGAGCGATACTGGATCCTGCTTGTTGAGAATACCATTTCCACGTTTTCAATGTCTAAATTAATAAAGCGTCCTGGAGTAGGTTTCGTACGCGTACCCTTCGCGACCTTCAATTCAAGAAATGACAAACACGACGCATTGCAAAAAGTTTGGCGATTTAAATTTTTGACAGAGATATCTTGTTTTTTCGTAAAAATTTAGAATCATATGAGTATTTATTTAGGAGATTTTCGCAAATTTTAATATAAGGCATTATTAATTAATTGAACTGACTAAAGGATTCCTGCAGTACCTACTGTCCCCGTATACCCTACTACATTGTGTAGGGATGAAAATAGTAAGTGAGTCGTCAACTGAAACCAACCCCCGTTCATAGAAATCTGACGGTAAGTGGATCCTTTTTGTAAATATGCATATATACATAGGTGGAGTTCGTTAATTTCCGGGAGATTGTTTGCCTTAGTGTGAGTGACAGTGCGTTTATAAAAAAAACTAGACACTGTTTTTATTAATTTTACTTTTTTAAAGAAAAGGCAACATCGAAAAAAACAAACATTTTTTTTTTAAATAAAATGTCTTTCAGCTTAAATTTAATAATCACAAAAATTAAATCTATTAATTTTTTTACGTTCTTTATTGATTTTTCTTAGAAAAGCAATTAAGGTCGTGACTAATATTAATAATGATGCTGTACAACGTTAACATATAATGGAATTAGTATTTTAAATATTAAATTATTTCAAATATCTGGTGTCTCGGCTGATGGTGTCTGGAAATTCCTATTTTTCTGGTAAATTCGTGTTGTTATTGGAAATTCAAAAACAAAACTACAAACAAATGCATGTCCTTCCGCCGTTAAAATTAATTTATTTCCATAATTTCAAGATAGTAGTAGTTTTCTAATCACCGAATATTTTAGAAACTAATACCGTACCTACACTCCGCCTACTAAGACCCAGTAACCAATCAAATAGCGTTCTAAAACCAATTTTGGAGGTTTTACTAATACTATTGCAAATCATCTCCCTGAAGTGAATAAACTATACGTTAGTATAAGCTGTAGAGGGAAGTGGGTTCATAATTACATCATTATAACTAACTAACCATCACTCTGATCCTTGAAGAGGTGGGCAAAACTAATGGACCGCCACACTGTACTTTCCTGACATACTTCTCTCGATTCCTCATGATTCATACTTCGTTTTATGTAAGCGCGTCGATTTCTCCGACTCCCCACGTGGCCGACATCGAATATTTGATTGGTTTTCCATGATCTTTCTCTATTTCTTGTTTCGATCACAGCTTTAACATTTGTGTAATACTTAACGCATTCGAAATTTTTGACATATGTTATGTGGGTACAATTGAAAGGATAATCACCGTTTTTTTGTTGTTGTACGGAAAGGATTTCAACGCGTGGTTGATGAGAAATCAAAATACAATATAAAATAATTTTCAAAAATACAACCAATAAAAATTATTTGTTGAAATCTGTCCTCAATATTGAGTTAAAAAATTGTTATTAAAATAAACTGTATTCTCATTGTTAATAAAACTGTTATTATTATTAGTAATTTAAAAGGATATACTCGCATATGCTCTTAAGAAAAAAACATGATATTTTAACTGTTAAAATTTACAGCACTGTTATGATATTACAATTGTTATTATTCACTTTGAGTGTTGCGATAGCTGTTTCACCAATAAAGTTGAATTGTCATTGTGTTTCGGCCATAATAATGGACTATGAAAAAATATATAATACATATAATAAAAGTTGCTTCATTATTTTTGTCAGTGTTATTCTCGACTCTTTGTATAATCTTTGGAAAAATGTATTTGATCGCTTTTTAAAATAAGCAAGTTAGAAAGAATCAGAGACGAATCGCTCTACTGGTAATGTAATATGGTGTGTTCCCATTTATCTTGTTTTATTTACCAGTACCTCATTATCTTAGACCATTTTAAAGTAAAATGAATTCGTAATTGAGCATTTCCAAAATACAGACATTTGTAGATTTCCTAAACACACAAGCGTATATAACAATCTGAGCGTACACAATGGATTTTGATAAAAAAACTTGATGTGCCAATGAAAAATTGCGTTAAATATATTTAACTTATTGAAAGTTAGGGCATTAAAACTTTGGAATTCCATAGTAATATGCTTTGGGAATTAAAAAAACATTGTTTAAACCACTTTTTAATAAAAAAATAATATTAAAATAGACGACGTGATTTTTTTTATAATTTATTTCTAAATTATATTATCATCATGTATTATTATTATTTAATATTATTTATTATTTCTTTCTGTTAAAAAATAATTGTTAGTACCTACTTATAACAAATAGCCCAGGGTAATTTTTAAAATTGAATTATTGTATCGAATTTTAAATGCGTTTTTTATTAGTCTTTCATTGTTTAGTTTTTGTTATATTTTTACACCTGAAGATGGAGGTATCCTCCGAAACATGTCGTGTACGAGTATTTTAATATTTTTATTTTATTAAAAAGTGGTTTTAACAATGTTTTTTAATTCCCAAAGTATATTAAATATATTTGTATAAGTGAAACCGGAAATTATTTGAAAAATGTTAAATATTTATAATATGTTTTGATGTTTGAACCTTTTTAATGATGTATTTGTTAAAATACTAGTAGATTACATTTTTACTGATATCAATAATCGTTCAGATAGTGTAATTGTGTGTATAATATGAAGAGTACTAAAATGATAAATCATGTGAGATTTCTCATAAAGGCGTTATGAATATAACAGAATTCTCAACCATCGCTAAATTATACAAGACCACGAAATTCACGAGTCTCTAAAAACGGAAGAAACAAAATAAGCAAAAAATGTTTTATTGATCCGAAAATGATGTGAAGGCCTCGAATACATTGTCGAATCCGAAAATTATTTATAAAGGCATCCGGCGAGGAATCCGCGCCATAAATATCCGGGGACAGACATGATCGGCAATTATATTCGCTGTTACTTGCCTCGGATTCCCATCATTTCATATTTATTGCAGGACGAGAAAAACTAGAAAATCTACTCCATCTCCGTAATCATAGCCGATCTCGGAGGGGACTCGCAGTGATAAGCGGGATGCGAGACGCACTTCACATGAACATCGCATTTTGAAAAAATAAATTAGATCCTACAATGTCAATTGATTAATCTTAATAATAAAGAAGATATATCACTTTTTTAATTGAACGTAACATGTACACAATATATATATATATATACGAGTATGTTTCCTCTAGCTAAGACATTTTCAAATCATCAAAAAATATATTTAAACTTAACAATTCACTACACTTTACATACAAATACAAATTAGATTTTAAATTAAATATCAACACAAACATTTTTCGGGACATAAAAGCCCTTCATCAGTGTAGTTAAATGTTATCATTATTATTTTGTTGAATCGCTCTTTACATCATGACAGCATGAACCAAATCGATGTAAAGGGTATTATAGTTATCATAGTGATTCTCGTGACATGTAATTGGTAGCTAATCTGTCGCCATTTTATTGTCACATGAATTCTACACCAGACCAAAGGCAGTGTGACAATCACACTGCCCTCGCCGGGAATCGAACCCGAAACCTTCGGGGTGGCAGTCAATGCACTTACCACTCGGCCACGACGGTCGTCAACACTTACATTTTTTTCATGGATGTGGTCTGTTTTGACAGATCATAAAATGATATTCTCGCTTTTTCGAACGTTTTAAATTAATATTTTATGTTCTTATTGGGGTCCAGATATTATTGCGACAAAGAAAATAAATAAATTATTGGAGTTGAATTTTAATTTATTTGATTATTTAAATTATTGTATTTTGTATATTTTTTATTGTTTTTCTAATTTCAAACTTTTCAAGAGTATTCAAATGTTTATTTCAACGTCATTATCTATTTTGAATGAATGATCATTTTCAATTAGATGAATTGCGAATTCGGAAAGTTATATATTTTTAATTTGAAGGTATGCATTGATTTTCTTTCTTTATTGACTGTTTCTTGAACAACGATGTAAAACTCCATATTAAATAATAATGATATTTAATAATGCCTTAAACGGGCGAAAGATTTCATTCACAATAATAAAACTTTTAGAAAACGAACGTGTTTATTTGTATCTTGATCATTCATAATTAACCATTTATGTGCAGTATTATAAAATTATTATATATAGCTATATTATTTAAACATTATATTTTTAATAGTCTATTGATTTGTCGAAACGCTATGATACTTCAACATTAATAACTGTTTCATTTACAACACTGTTACAATTTAATTTTTTTTTTATTATACGCTTCTTGTGAATTTCGCGACAACTGTTTCGCCAACCGATGTTGCCACCATCAGGTGTTACAAACAACTGACAACATCATCAGATGTTACAAACAATTGACAACAGTTGTTTGTAACACCATGATGATGCCAACATCGGTTGGCGAAACATAATAAAAAATGTGATATTATAACATGTTCTAAATAAATTGAACAGTTATTGAATTATATTTTCACAAAACTTTTTTGAACTTTTCACAAAAATGCTTTGGGCCGCAGATACACTTCCTCTGTGTAGAAACGTAGACATTTTAAAAAGCCGAGGACGAGTATCTGCAGCCTGAAGCATGTAAGTGTAAAGAGCAAATAAGTTTTGTGAAAATGAAATGTTTAAAAAAAACAATAGTGAATCCACAACACCGAGTGATAGTGAATTTAGATGAAAAATAAGATTATTATTTCTGTTAGCAAGAACACGACGTTGTTGTTTGTATATCAGAGGTTTGTAAAAATATGCACTTGGAATTTACAAGTCGGGTGAAGATCAGTTGAAAAAATTCAATAATGTAAACGCTGCGCTGAGCAATAATTATTTGTGTCATGCAGTTCGCGCGCATGTCTCCGGGACATGACCACGAGCCTAAAAACTGGAATAATTCATTAATTGTTTTAATTCTTTACGCAACGAGAAAAAAGTAATTCTGCAGAGAACACTAAAGTAAAAATGTGAAGCTGTTGTTGGTAAATGGGTGGACTGTCGGAGTAACGATTTATAAAAAAAAATTATCGAATACGTTTTTTTAAGATATCTAATATCTTGATTTTAGTATTTTTCAATGTATAATAATTAAAAAAATAACTTGAACATAACCTTATGCCAACTTAAAGCAAATTGTAAGCAATGGAAAACGAGAAGATATTCAAATAATTATTCGGGCACTGTAAAATGGCAATGATTAAATACCATATTTGCACTAAATTGCTTAGACTGCATCCTCGGAAAATCATCAAACTGGTCCCCAAACCAGAAAATAATAAAAGACAGAGCCAAAGGGACAGCATAGTTTATTTACTTCAGTGAGCATATTTGTAATAGTGTGAGCAACACTTCCTAAATTGGTCATGGAAAGTCATCCGATTGGTTCCTGAGTTTAAGTAGGCATAGTGATTAGAAAAATACTATTTTATCGAAATTAGAAATAGGAATTAATTTAAACGGAGGAAGGACATGTTTGTGTTTGTGGTTTTGTTTCAGAATTCCAGTTACAACACAAATTATCAGAAAAATAACAACTACCAGACACCATTAGCCGTGACACCAGATATTTGAAATAATCAAATAAAGACAATCCATTTTATGAATTTTAACATTGCATGTATCATGATGAATATGAGTTACACCCTTAACTGTTTTTCATAAAAAAATCTATAAACAACATTAAAAATTTCATATACTTTTTTTGCGATAATTAAAATTAAAGACATTTTTCTATATATAAAAAGTCGTTTATTTTAATGTTTGAATATAATATTATATATTATTGAAATATATGAAAAAAAAAATTATTCATAAAAATAATAAAACAGACAATGTCTAGTTTTTTTCTAAGCGCACTGTTACTCACACTATTGCAAGCATTCTCCCCGAAATGAACGGACTCTGCACGAAGACGTTTAAACAGTTTAATACCCATGGAGTGACAAAAACTCTGTAATGAAGGAATAGATATAGGGCCATTCTCGAAAAGCTACATGGGCCAAGTGGGTGCTGTGTTACGACAATAAGAGCATTTGCATTTTTTTCTTTGAATGATTAAATACTAAGAACTCTTATTCTTAAAAATAAATGTAGCTGATAACATAATTTCTAATATGGCGAATCGTTTAATTTATTTGTAATGTTGAATACGTCAGATTATTCTACTTTAAAAGTCCTTGTGACGCATACAAATAAAAAAAATAGTTTAACTAATTTGAATAAACAATGATGTCTTATTTTTCTTCCCTTCTAGCTATTTCTCATTATTTGGAGTGGGTATTTCTCTTGTGTGATCTTCGCCCCTTCTGCGTACATGTAAACATTTATTTTCGTCTAATAGAATTATTTTCACATTTGATAATCCCTTACCAAAGGTGAAATATGTTGTCATTTCATTAAAAAATAATGTAGCTTAAATGAAGTATTTAAAAAAAATCTAATATCATTTGTCGGATAAATTTCCAAAGATAAAAGTTCTGCTGTCTTTCTACAGCAGTATAACGAACGTTATTAAAGAAATGTATATTAATTTGAATTAGGTCCAAAAAAGGTTTACAAACTATTTTTTCGACTTAGGTGTAATCTAGTGATAAAAGTTCATACTGAATATTACATAATTTAAGAGCTTGAGCTATTTGCTGAATAAAGTTCTTCTTTGTAATATAATAACACATACGTAATTATCAAATCAAACTTTGTATACTCCAGGATGAAAAGTATTAATAATTTTTTTTGTAAAAAAAAAATACATTTATCTATATACTCGTATATTGAATGAAAAAATGTGATAATCTCCGAATATAACTAGGCTACCTCGTTGTTGAATCCAGAAAAACCGACGAAGTATTGCTCCCATAAAATGTTCAAATTTTATTACGAAGTTGGCATTCAATACGCAGTAATATTTGGCATATTGCCGCAGCTCCTGTCCGGATCTCGAGAGATCGAGGGTCTGGACATAAAAACTAGATTCCTCCGTGTCATGTACAGCCAGACGCGGCCTCGTCACATGTCCACTGGGCGCAAACAGGGCTATTCCCGACACTGCACTCCCTCCCTTACCCTCCTGCCTCCCCCTTCTCACGGTTCGTCCACACAGAGAGCAGAGGTTCGTAATGCATCCTACGTGTCTTCCATAGGGAATCACTAATAATATTTATATAAGAGATTTTCAAATTTCAATACGCAAACTTTAGCTTATTTTAATCAACTTATTTAAATACAGTTTCAAATAACATGTTTCGAGGGCATTGATATTTTTTCTGTCGAAATGATTACTAGCTTGATTCGGCATCCAGTATTCAAATGTTTTAAGTATTAAAAACACAAGATGAAATCATTTTTCTTATTGTGTTGACTCAATAATTCAGTCTTGTATATCGTAATCAGTGGTGGTACTCCCATAGAAGCCCAGAAGCCCGGTGCGTAAGAAATTTTGAATCAAACCCCCCAAATCTAAGTAATCATCCCGCTGCATAAGCCAACAACCCACCAAATCACCTTCCAACAATATTTCCATTAGACGTAAGAGGAATAGCCACAAGAGCTGAACCTCTGTAAGCCAGAAGAGGTTTTGATTCAAAATTTCTTACGCAAGCCGGGCTTATGGGTTTCTATGGCAGTACCGCCACTGATCGTAATCGATGAATGAGCCTGATAGACTTTTCTTATTATGATATTTATTTATACTCGTATATTGATTTGTCTCTAACCTACCTCTAAAAATTAAAAAATAAATAAAATGTTTTGTGATCGTCATTATACATACAAGTCGTATACAAACTGTGTAGGAAATTTTTCAAGACGACTATACAATTGTTTAGGGATAAACAATTCTGTTCAATGTGCGAATGAAAATATTGCTACATTATTTTGATTCTAAAATATAAATTTAAATGCTTATATAATATATGCAGTAAGTTTTTTATCTCCAAAATGTAAATTCTAAAACGATTGCACTGGGCGCCATCCCTCAAAATATCCAGAAAACAGGATTTTGCATTGCATTAGAGGTGCACGCAGTAGACGCACCTGATGGCGAGTCATATCAATTATCTGGAATCACAGTCCGACTGCGGTCCCCGGAGAAACATTTTGTCATGCAGCAGAAATGCTGTAAGCTCGGCGGGATAATAACATTAAATTTCCAACAATTTAATAGCTCGATGAATTATGGATGGCACGCAACGGCCGCTGGACCCGCGATCGGCGGGGAAATGCGCTGAAAAAGTTCGCAGCCTCTGGACTGATCTGCTCCGCGCTCGGCCCTCCCGTCGCCGCCCGTCGTCGGTCCGCTGCGCTTTTTGTCGCCTCTCAGTCGGACTTATCAAATACGAATTAATCAATTACACGCATTATTACTAATTTTCATACCTGCTTCCAGCCATTCCCGACATGCTCTCGTACAAGTTCTCATACCAATACTACGATCTATCCAAAACGGAAGAAAAGTTTAGATATGATTTTTCATCACAATTCCTTATTTTATATTAATTATTTACTAAAATAGTTTAATTCAATTAAAAAATATTAAACATTTTGCAATTGATGTTCTTATTTCACTGTTAAATTAAAAACACTGATTTAATATCAAAAATTGATAAAAAAAAATGTTACCAGTTTTTTTTAACCAGTTTATTGTAACACCGGTTACCGAAACAGAGGTCGCGACAATTTTATAAAAAATAAAGTAAATTTTTGATATTAAAACAGATTTTTTAATTTAACAGTAAATAATGTTAAAATATCAAAGTGTTTCCGCCAAAACAATGGATTCTTATTTCAATATTTACGGTTAGATGGTGAGTTGCAAATCAAATCTTATAACTTCATTGTATATATTATAATATAATTCGTAGTTCTATATCTATTCATGCTGTGGACTCATTGTTGTTAATAAAAAATATAATTTCATTGAATAACACATTATTTAAGAGTAGGCCTGAGTATGAATAGGTGAGTCCACGCCAAACGATATACTCACGCTAGAGGGGTCCACAAAAAAGGTATCTATCTCTACGTGAAGGAGTAAGAGACAGCTATTCGTAGCTCTGTATCTCTGCATACTGTGGTTCCATTGTTTGTAAATTATGAAGTTAAAAATAAGTAAATAAATTATAATAAATATTTACATTTATTCACCTTGAATATTATATAATAATTATCATTATTTACAATAAACTTCTACCAAAAAATTTCATAGTTTCATTGTTTGTAAGCTTTGATATTATGCATTATATTCATTTTTAAAATATTTTTAATTTATGAAGATATTCTCAATAACTATTTCTTTCTTATTTGCGATAGAGTAATAACGAACAATTTTATCTTCCAACAAAAATAGAAGTTCCGGCAATGCCAGTTGAAAAATCAATCGAAATATTAAAAATAATCACATTATAGATTAATTATTTTCAAATCACTGATACACATATTTAAATATTTTTTTACGGAACAGTATATTGTGCCCTTTATTATCCCAAATGGACATCTTAAAATTTGTCGAAAAAAATATTTATGTAAATAAACTACTGTTCAAAGTATTTCGGGGATTTTTTAAGCTGGCCTTAATCTTTATAAACCAAATATTTTCAATTATCTAAAAGAAGAAAGAAATCGAAAATCGGAAATAAATATTATAGACGCGTCCTTAAGCCGTACATTTTGAAGGATCGTATTATTATTCTATAAAATCAGATGGCGCGCAATTCTAGAGTAGGTCTGAATAAAGGGGAGACTTCACAGCGTGATAATGGAGCCCTGTTATATTCTCTGACATTTAGATGAATCTGTAACGCGCCGTATGACATTATGACACGCACCTGACACCGACAGGGTGGCCCGAGACGAGATCACCTGCCGCTACATAAACATCTCCCATCGCATCTAATCAAAAAACCTTCACGGTTTATTATTATAAGTGGAGCGATCATCATATTTCTGAAAAGAACATTTTTTTAAGAAATATAAAGAGTGAATAAATGTATTTGCTGAACACTTCAATAACGGAATTAGTAATATTTCATTAAAATATTTTTTAAGTAGAACAGCTTATGTGATTGAATAAATAACCTTATTTATTGTTTTTTGAACGATGATCTAAAACTCCATGTCCAAACATGTCATGCCTATAAAATATACTAAAACTTCTAGAAAACGGACGTTTTCAATGAAAACGTCCGTTTTCTAGAAGTTTTAGTATATTTTATAGGCATGACATGTTTCACTTTTCCAAAGTATCATTAAATGTTATCAGACATTTGATAATGGCTTAGAAAAGCGAAATATGTTATTTCCTACAAAATAAAATAAAATTACTAGAAGACGGACGTTTTAACGTTTTACGTCCCCAAGATATATGTTTGGTAGATTGATATACGACAGAATCTTAAATGCTGATATAAGAAAGGAATGTAGAGGGGAAGAATTATGAACAAAATTAAGAAAGGATCGCTGCGTTGGTTCGGACATATGGAGCGCATGGATGGAGAAAGAATGGTTTAGAAAGTATACGTTAATGATGTAAATGGAGTACGGAGTCAAAGCAGACCGAGGAAAACATGGCAAGACCAAATTAATCAAATTTTAATATTTGGTCATGTTAGAAGTCGGAAGAATCGACGTGCGTGTATGACTCGCTGTATGAATGTGGAGGAAGCTAGAGAGGTGTGCCAGGATAGAGTAGTGTAGCGGTCAATTCTCTCTGCCTACCCCTACGGAGAAACGGTGTGATGGTTTGTTGTTGTTGTTAAGTAAACTGTAATTCTAACAATTCAAAATATCTATGTCGTTAATTAAAATATCTAGGTAGAAGTTTATTGTTAATAATAATAAAAAGTTATATGAATTATATTATATATAGTTTTATTCTACTTCATTCTTAGTTTTGACGGGTTTCAAAGCTCGCAGACATCTTCTGGTACCTATGGTACATACATATTTGTAAGACTTATATAGTATACGGAATGCTAATAGTGGGTAATCGAATGATTGTTAATGGTTGGAAATTGAAATTTAATGATTCTAAATTATCTAATAGATGATACTAAAAGCTTTTGTTGCTTCTAACTATAATATTGTTTATTATTAACATATTATTTCATGTATAACATATTAGCAAGGCGAAACAAGTTCCCTCCATAAAACATAATAAAACCTAATTCATGCTTCAGGCGTTAGCACTATGGAATTTCATTGTTAATTTGTATTGTATAATATTTGGTTAAGTTACACCTGAAAATAGAGTATATCATATTTCTAAAACGTGTTCTGTTAATTGCTTTTATTTTTGGCAATAAAATAATCTTTTAAAAGTGGCTTACCTTAAGTATTGAATTTCTTTCCAAGCTATAAAAAAAACTACAGAACAAAGGTTTTCATTCAAATTAATTATTTAATATGAAGATATACACAATTGTTCAAGAAATAATATAATATGATAAGTTAGTTATTATGTTAATTTAGATTTTGTTTACTATACTAGCTACAAATGTTATAAATATCTATAGATTTAATTTAAACATGGACTTCAAACAATTATTTTTATAATATAATATGATACCGTGTACTGTATATGTAACTTTTGTTTGCTTTTGATTATTTTGTACTTTTTTTAAACCGACGTTTTTTTTTAATCGCAATTTTTGGGTATTATAAACAAATTTCAAAAATATCAATGGGGTTGAAATAAAAATAATTTCAGAATACACTGTAACGAGAACCTGTCATTGTTTTCTTGCCATAGTTATGAAATGAAAAATAATATGAAATATTTTTTTCATAAATAAATTATACGATACACTTGGACTTGGGACTTGGATCTTCTGGCTTACAGAGGTTCAGCTCATGTGGCTATTCCTCTTATGTCTGATGGGAACATTGTTGGAATGTGATTTGGTGGGTTGTTGGTTTATTCGGGGGCATGATTTGTGTGGCCCGGAGTGTTCCTCTGAAAGAGAATCGATTTTGGGCGCTTGTGGCGGCTGGAAGTGTTTGGGTCGTAATTCGAGAGGTATTTTATTGTGGGGTTGGGATGTGAAGGGAGTCCTTTGTAAAAACGTTCGGCAAGTTTCAGAATGAATTCATCTATCATCGGGATTCCCGATTCTAGGTGCAGTTGTGTAATCCTGGTCCATGAAGGCGCACCAAGCGATAAACGGATAGCCTTATTTTGCAGGATTTGGAGTTTTTGTATGTGACTCGAAGCTGCATAGCCCCAGATTGGGGCTGCATAAGTGAAGATCGGCCTTATAACCGTTTTGTATATCAGGAGTTTTATACGATACAGGAATCAGTACCTATTTGATATTGAAAATTCTTATGGACTAATTTTGAATAGAATTTTAAATCCTTGTGATGGCTGCATTGAAACATAAATAAGAAGTTGATATGAATTAAATTAAGAAACAATTTTTTTTTTTTAATATTCCAAAGCATTTATACAATGGGGATTTTCTTGTATATTATGTTTTTTTTAAATAAATTATTAAAATCCTTAATACAATCAATTATAAGATAAAACACAAATACCAAAGCAGTTTATCTTGAATATCGAAAAAGTATTCACAAATCTCAAAAATGTGTTTGGTATTCCAACGATTGTGAAGAATAGAATAGAAAAACTCGTTTCGGGCATTACACGGACATTAATGGCAAGGCACAAATTGCAGATGATAATTATAAACATAAAAAAAATGCTTATAAATGCTGCAGATTCCTGCAGGCGGAATATACAATTAAATAAATTTGATAACAGTTTTGCTATCATCTCGAGAAATATAGGGGGTATATAATTAAATTTATATAATAAATTTATACGGCAGAATTATTAATAATACTTGTAACTAAAAGATAAATCTTAGGAAGATTTAATACAAAATAAATCCAAATGAAACATATGTACTTATATTTTAATGTGCTATTCAGTAGCCCTAAATGTAACGTGTGATAATACGTCTGAGCATCACATTTCCGATCCGAGAAGGATCTGCGATTTCGGGACCACCCGGTGGTTTCGGCCAGCCTAACTGAGCCCGCTGTTTAAATTAACCCAATAAGGGACAGCTGAGGTACTTAATGAACGGTTTTGTGTGCATTTTGCCGGTCGTGGGATTTTTTCAAGCGACGGGAGAAATGCCACAGATCGCTCGATGTCACTCTTTTTCTGACAATTCAATTCGAAAAAAAATGCTTTGAGCCGCTACTATAATAAAACGTCTCGACTGTATATTTAATATTGATGAAAACGTCCGCTTTCAAGAAGCTTTATTATATTTATGAGAGCGTCATATTTTATCTTGATATCTTATCTTGAAAGGGCACAATCAAATTCAATAAAAATACTAGAAAATATTACTGTCACCAGTACACTTTAATAAATACACACAGTGTGTGGTAAATTATATCAGAAAAATAATGAGTCATAGAGAAGACGTAAAATACATAGACAGAAGTTAGTTGTGATAAAGTTTGATAACGACGTTGCTGTAATTTCCGAAAGTGACGAAGAACTAACAGGAAGCCAAGCTAAAACACATGGAGAATATTCTATATAATAAGGAATATAATAAGAAAACTAACAAAAACAAAACTCGAGCAGTGATTGTAGGCTTTAATGAGCAGCAAATGAATATAATGGTGAACATAGAACTAGAAGGTACCCACCGCTTATCCGAGGCTGTTACAGGGCGTAGCGGCACCCTTTCGCCAGCTTCGCTCGTATACTTCCTAGGCCTGTCCCCCGCCCATCCCAAGCTTACATTTATTTCAATCAACCATAAAGGGGGTGCCAGGCCACATTTAATTTAGTGGTAAAGTAATAACAAGGAAAAGTGGTGAAGAAATAACACTGAAAAACGCGAAAGAGTTTTTGTACATTAGAAGTAGGATCATTTGGGATGCTAGAACAAAAATATAAGTCAACAGCCACATACATCAGGCAACGCTGGCGTTAAACAAAAAATCAAAGATTTTCAAATCAAATAAAGTTGATCTAGATCTCCGAAAGCATCTTGCAAAAACAAATGTATTGATACACGACTGTGAGACATGTTGCCTTACAGAAAGATATGTTATAAAGATATGTTATGAGGTTGCCTTACAGACTGAAGGCCTTTGAGATGTGGTGCTATAGAAAATTATTAGGATTTCCTGGAGAGACTATTTCACGAATGACGAGGTTCACAATATAATAGAAGGATAGAGGCAACTTATTAAACCCATTTCAGGCGAGTCCAATAGATCGGTCACATTTTGTGCCATGAGAGACTCCTGCATGACACAAGAACAGGACGGTTGGGGTACAACTTACAGAGGGTGCCCCCGACGGGAGTATCCGAAACAGGCGGGCGAGGACAACTGCGTATCGCATGCTGAGCTGAAGAGAGCTGTAGAAAACCAAGCGCGATGGAGGACGAGGTGCAAGACTTTGCTGTAAACTGCGAGGAAGTCTAGAAAACGGACGTCTCATCAATCTCGATTATCATTATATGACAGGCTATTAAATTAGGCGTCAACAACACCAAAATCTAGAAGCGAAACATTCTGTTATATAAAACAATGAGACATAATAATCAATCATTTCCCTCGTTCAAGATAATTTCAGGACACAACCTAGGCTAATAATAACTTCTTATACATTAATTCGTTATAATAACTTATAATACATTAATTAACAAAGATGAACACAAATATTTCATTACAGCATTTATTTAATGAAATAATTAAGTAATTATGTTGAATGTGCAATAACATCAGTAACGGAACTTAGCTATTCTAATGCTTTGACATTGAATCTCTTTATGACTGTGTCGCTATAACCATTCTTCTCTGATGTTTGTCTGAGTATATCTGTGTTTGAATATATCTATAAAAAGGAAAAACTTAACTGCTTAACTAATCAAACTTTTAAACGTGTAATAACAAAATAGTTAATAGCCACTACTGAATCGAAACCCAACATGTAGGTACACCTCCAGAAGAATGGCTCAAAAATTTGCATTCCGCAAGGTGCTTCGAGGAGAATTATGTCGATTCACAAAAACAGAGCCGGGAGCCATTCGTGTATTTTCTTTTTAAATTCAGAACAGCTGTCGGGCGAATACTACTAACAGAGTCCTAGGTCCTTAGGCCTTCGGGAATCTAATTTTCTTCATTTCAATGCTATACGTGTCATGGTTTTCAATTTGGGGACTTCGTATCACCTGTAGAGGATAATAATATAAGATTTATGATAACGGTTCTTTAAAGAACGGTATTAGAATATTGTCCTTTACTATTGCTTATGTATGTATGTATGTTCGTATGGCTATTTGTAATTAACACCTATCACACATTATAATACATGAAACATTGTTTTCCGACTTTATAACGCGTGTGTTTTGTTATGTAAGCAGTTGATCAAGAGGGAAGTACAGCGGAGCATAGAAGTAGGATGGAGTAGATTAAATGTGGTCTGGCACCCCCTTGCTGTTGCCGTCTTTAAATGTAAGTCCCGGATGGACCGGGGACAGGCCCAGGGAGTGTACGAGCGAGGCTGATAAAAGGGCGCTGCTACGCCCTATAACAACCTCGGGTATGTGGAGGGAACTTCTATGGTACTTTAAAAAAAAAAAAGTTGATCAAGAGGTTGACAATCGATCATTTCTAATTAAGACATCGTCACCTGAGAGAAAGAGGGTTCCAATTAACAAATGTTCACATTTGGCTTTGTTTGTGAAAAGGGTTTTTACTAACCTTATCTATACATACAATTAAAAAAAAACATGTAATAGTATCGTCATTTTGATGTTACGAAAATAATCAAGTTCCATCTGATCATTCAAAACACACGATTCACTGAAGAAGGATTCATTTACACTTAGAACTTTATTATTCCAACTGTCGCCAGAGAAAATTTAAACGCTTCTCGGGATAAGAATTTCATCTGCTTCAGATGGAACCCTTTTATTCCAAGATACACACCCGAAACCAACAAAACTTTGACTTCCTTTTTCTCAGCTTTTTACTTTTGACAGTTGGAACCTTCTTACTCTCAGGTGACGACATTTGTAAACAACTTACTTCTTACACTTTTACTTCTTTATTGATACGATCACATGGAGCTACCCATGTGAATACACACTGGACACTTGATTAAATTCCACATTCAAAGAAAATTATAATTTGCGGTAATGATTGAAACATTTAAAAACTGGTTTTGATGATGCGGTGTAAAGATAACATCAATTAGAATGAACAAACAAGAAAACTAAAAAATGGGTTAATTTATGTAGGAATGAATAATCACAATGAATTATTCTCCCCGATTACTCGCAATTAAGTGTCCGTGACTGGCCACAGAGTGTACACCGCGTGCACAGTTCGGGCCCAGGTGTAATGGAATCAAGTATCTTTATTACAGAAGAAGAATTTGTTCATTAATCGGTAAAAGCTCGCTTCCGTTTCGCGGCGCACAGTGTTTCACGCCATATAAGCCAAGCGCTAATATTTCAATATGATTATTACTCATTATCACGATACATATATGTTGTTGACATCCATTTTTACTTACTTGATTTTATAATATTTTCATTTTACACTTTAAAATGTCTGGTTAGCAAAATATTATAACGAAATCTGAAAATCTCATTTCAATGTGTGATAACCCTCATGAACGGAGAAGATTTTTTTTTAAATTCCTTAGTTTATGGCATCATATATTTTCAAGCTCTTACATAAATTATCAAACAATATATAATAAGTTACTTTGTTTTAAAACATCATTTTAGATATCACATCACGTATTTATTACGAGCAAAAATTTGGAAGAGCGTCTTATTAAATGACAAGTAACATTCTCAAAGAATTAAAAAAATATACATTTTCATACTACATTATTCGTAATAAAAAATATATTTAATAATTAATACTAATGCAAATTTCTGTTTTCTAGAAGTTTTTATTATTATAATTTATGTGAATGATATGTTTCGTCTGTCTAAGTCTAAGGCGTTATCAAATGTAGCGAAAATCAACCCGTCGTTGTTTTTATACACGAGTATTAGAAACATGCAATCTTACTTACTTTGCCGTTGCCGTCCACTGCAGGACATAGGCCTCCTCCGTACCTCTCCACTTACTCCTATCTTCCGCCTTTCGCATCGGTCGCCAGCAATTCTACGAATATCTTCGGACCATCGTGTGGGTAGTCTCCCTCTGTTTCTTTTATCTTCGCGCACCTAAACATGTAATCACATAAATAATAATAAAACTTCTAGCAAACAGAGGTTTTCATTAGAATCAATTTTTTAATTTGGAGTCTGACATAATTGTTTAAGAAACAATAAAATACCTTTACTACAAAATGGGAAAATATAGCTTTATTCATTATTGAAAACGTGTCGTCCAATACGATCTCACCATTAAATTTGATATTTTTCTTTAACCTCAGCTGTATGATAGTTTGTTGGATACTTTCGCTTAAGGGAACGATCAGACTTTTGACCGCCTAGCTTGTGTGAAATGATCCACTGTGCGTTGGCACTCCCCGCGCGCGATTAGCATCTCTGCTTGCCCGTGCCAACACTTCATCAATTAGCCCACAGAGTGTGATATTCGGCCATCCCTTTAATGCGAAGTGTTGGCTTTATTTATTGCCACACTACCCTCAATTACATTCATACGACCAGCTTGTACATCTTTACGCAAGGGGGGACCCTAAATAGATACTAAATCTTGAGGAACAATTATAAATGGGGAAACAAATACCTATGTATTTCCCAGATTTTTATTAAAATAAAAAATATGATTTATTTCTTCTTTTTTTAATAGACGATCTATAACCCAGAAATCATGTCTCGTCGGATGATGAGGTCCACCTGTCCTTCCATCTCTTAGGCGGTCTTCTGTCACCATCCATTCGGGCTACAAGGTCCCTCCAGTATCTACTTCTGGATCTACTCCACTGAACGATATCCTTTTTTTAATTTTTATTTATTTATTTTACATGTTATAACAATAATTTGCCAAAAAAAGTTTATGGACTGTAGTTGTCACACTAGGCATGGCCTGTATCGTGACAACTACATATATTTCGATATTTTTCTAATGTCTACGTTGCAGACATGATCTCGGAGAGTTTTTCCAGAAATTGATTTGAGGACCTTCATCTCCGATGTTTTTAATAGTCCTCTACAGCGTACGTCATGATAGGTCGCACGCATGTTTTGTGAATTCTGATCTTGCTGGTTCTTCCAGACCAGATTCTTCAGACATCCTGACATAGCAGAGGCTTTACTGACTTGTTCTCGTACTTCAGTATAAAGGTCATTTTGGCTGCAGATCTCTACTCCCAAATATCTGAAATTCATTACTTGCTCCACAGGTATATCATCAACAGTCAGCTTACATCTTGAAGGTTGCCTAGATATAGTGAGACTTTTTGTTTTGTCGATCGATATAGTCATAGCCTTTTTGATACTGTGTGGAATTTGTACAATATTCTTTGCAAGTCATCTTCAGACTCAGCTATTAATGCGGCATCGTCTGCATAGCAGATGTCGAAACGTAGCACGTTCACAGTTTTACTGGCCATTTTAAAACCTAGTCCCAAGCCAACTACATCTTATATGATTTCGTCCATAATAAGATTGAACAGAAAGGGACTCAAACTATCTCCCTGTCTTATTCCATTGCTTGCAGCAATTTCCCTAGACAGTTCATTGTAAACCTTAATTTTTTTTTTTTTAATATGTAGAATATCAAATGTAAAAGATAAAGCGGAAATACTGCGAAATGTTATAATGGTCACGGGTACATCTTCGTCATCGGGAGAAAAATAAACTCAAAATTAAAAAAAACAGTGTTTTGACTCATAAAATAGCGTTAATCGAAATCTGTAGTATTTTTCATTTATTAGCAAAAAACGAACATAATTGATCATCACTTGAATATATAATGGCAACCAAAGATACATTATACTCGTAAATCAAAATGTTCTACGGATATAATGCATAAATTAAACATGCTCCTTCATACTAATGGTATTTCGTTCATAAGCTTTTGATACCATTTTTAAATTATTTATTTATTTGCACAGTGAGAAAATAGGCCAAGATATATGGGATGGTTAGGTTAAGTAAGGTTACGTCAGTAGACAGAATTGTTGTCATGTCAGTTGACGGAAATGTGAACTCGGCATAAGAGTGAATAGCATTGACATCGATGCTGACCATTACTCCCTCACTCCTCTGCTAAAGGCCCTGCTCTATCATTAAAATCGCATAAAGGCACCGGCTTCGGCGCATTCGGCCGCATGAAGCAAGAAGACGCGACAAACTATCTCAAAAATATCACAGAAGACTGACATCCAATATTTATATAATAATTATGCTTTGCATCCTGTGCCTTTTCCCTTGTTCCATATTTAAGTGATCCTATGATTTTATTTTACTAACCCAGTTTACATCTGTTTTTGACTCCTGAATGTGGCGCTCTTTCACTGTACTCCTCCATTAAATTATGTATCTCCATTTAATGCGTATAATGGATTACTATGTGCTGTTTTTGTATAAATACATCGTGTGTTTACTATAAGTGTGGGATGAAATATCCCTCTTGCTTGTCTAAAATACATTTTAAAGTCAACCCCGCGTGGATGGGTACACCTTTGGAGGTGTATGAGAGAAGCGACGCAAGGACGCCGTTGCGTCCTATAACAGCTTCGGATGTGTGGTGAACGACCCCTTATGGTCCAACCTTAATAAAAACAATTGAATAATGACTCAGAAAACTCATCCAAAAATCAATGTTTACTTACAATTAGAATGTGTTACTAATGGTTTTTGGAGATTCTACATTTTAGTAATGAATTTATAAATAGGTATGTACACATATATTTTTATAAGCATACATAAAATCGATGAATTAAATAATATCGATGGATAAATACTGCATTAGCTAATTTTTATGGCACGTTTCTTCGATACTTTAATCTCTTTTTGCATTATAAGTATAAAGTCGTGAACCCAATGAGAATGTAGTTCCATAGTCTAAATCGCTTAATTGAAAGGTAAATTGCCCTCCTGAGAGGTAATGACAAGAGAGTCCAAGTCAGCCCTACATTACCGATAGCCTTATAGTTCTGTAGTTCAGTCGGACACAGTAATCAGTGGCCGTCCCTTCGCTTCTGAGAACACCTTCGTCCTTTTGTGTTACTACGGCAGTTGTGCGGTTGATCATGAAGACGGTTGAAATGGCTTTGTGCAAAAATATACTTAATTTGTACTTATGCTATGCTTACGTGTGCAATTGCTATGCCTTCAATTATATAGCCGCGATAATGTAACAAATGATACCTGATATAAAATGATACTTTTGAGTCAAAAGGCAAAGCTATTTTTTCCCCTTTTATAAGGATTGAATAAATATACAAACAGAACATTAAAAAAAACTATGACAGAAAAATTTACGTACCTCTCACTCTCTGGTTTCAATCCTGGGATGGGTTTGCAGCATTTTCCTCTATAAAACTCTTCCATTCTTCCCTGTCTTGCGCGGCTCTTTATAAATCTGCATATGATGAGCAGCGCACGTCCACCAACAAGTCCTCCAGGTACTCTCGGCGTGGGCGTCCCCTAGAGTTTGTCCCCTCGGTCATACCCTCCATTATGGCATGCAAGAGGCCTTCTTGTCGTACCAGATGAGTCTTAATGTCAATGCTTAAATTTTATCAACCAATTTGAGAAAACAGATACCAAATAGATCTTCTAACAATGAGAGAATATTTACCTCATAAAACTATCGCCCATCACTTACGTTTAAAATAAGTGTAGCTTATCTAACGTACGTAATTAAAGTCGTTTCTGCTGATAAAAATAGTTTATTGTTGGAGTACGAACAAAACATTTTATCATTCGTAAAACAAAAGACCTTTAGAAACTGGAAGACCTTTCAAAAAATGATAGCATATGGAAATACCGCGCGAGTCAATTATCTGTTTACATGCAACCTTTAGACAAACGAAAATATAACAAGCTTTGACGTCTGGTTCGCCACAGACAAGGATACATATTACTAGAAACATTAAAGCATTCAATTCAATATAATGAAGAATACAATATTTATAATATATTATATTTAGTATTACTCCACTTGTTTTGCAAGTTTCGACCGGTCTCTTACTGACATATTCTGGATTGTTAACCAAAAGATGGCAGCGAATCGCCGAAACCAGTCAAAACCAGAAGAACAAGCGGAAAAATTATATATACGAGTATATATTTAAAAAAAATGTAATGTTTGTAATAAACTTCTTTCAAAAATCATCAATAAACAACATTCATATTTAGTAATTCATTCGATTAGAAAAAATAATTAAAACATTTTTTTTTTCTCATATTTATCAAAATAGCAACAACAATAAACCACCATCCCGTTTCTCCAAAAAGGTAGGCAAACAGAATGGACCGCCACACTATTCCATCTCTCATATCAAACATTTTGCTGTTTGTAATGGCTTTTGAGTTAATAAACTGATTTGATTTCATATCATTCCTCCACATTCATACAGCGAGTCATACACGCACGTCGATTCTTCCGACATTTGATTAATTTGGTCATACTGTGTTTTTGTTGGTCTTAGTAGTACTCCGTACTCCATTTGCATTAACAACAAATACTCTCTCAACTGTTCTTTCTTCATCCATTCCATACATTCCATATGTCAAAACCAACACAGTTTATCGGAGTTATTTATCAATTTTATCTGGGGTAATATGTTATAATGACGTTAATTTTTATCGTAGCTTTTGTAATTATATCGTAGTTTTTGTAATGTACTCGTATGTCATGTTTATTGATATTTGAACAATGATGTAAAACTCAATATTAAATAATTAATACGAATGAAAACGTCGGTTTTCTCTAACAGTTTTATTATAAATAGTCCATTGTTTTGGCCGAAACACTGTGATACCTTAACATTTTAAACTGTTAAATTAAATAACTTTGTTTTATGTATCACAATTGTATTTTATTTTACGCGACAGCTGTTTTGTCAACCTATGTTGACATCATCAGGTGTTACAATAATATATCAAATGTCAAATATTCGTGATTTTTTAAATAAATAAAATACAATTGTGATACATAAAACAAAGTTATTTAAGTTTTATTATAATTTATGGGAATTACTTGTGTCGTTTTTCTAAGGCATTATCAAATATTTGATAATTGAAATTATAATAAAACAGACGTTTTCATTCGTTACAACATTTTGAATGTATACAAATACTTGTAGACAAATACTGGATTTTACCCATTGCGGGTTATCAATTCAAGGATTAATTGTAATCCAATCTTCATAGATGGAGCCAGTGTGTAGATTGAATGGTGGTCGTAAGAAAAGTGGAATGGGGAATGTTGTATTACATAAAGCGTGCGCTTAACCCAACCAATGACAGGTTATAAGTCCTGTAAACACCTCGATCAACATATTCTGTTTCCAATTTGCATCTTCGTCTCTATTGAGATACAATTAATCCTTGTTTTCATTCGTATTAATTATAATGTCCAAAACTCAATCTGTCATATTGTATAACCAATAATGGAAGTATCATATTTACCTTATATTAAGAGTGAAAGAGAGTAGTAACGAGTGTATTGTTGTCCAGTTTCAGTGTCATCCTCCGTGGGCGCGGGGGGTGCGGGAGCAGCCGGGGGGCTGTACTCGGGGGGTGGCCCCTTGCCCCCGCTGGCCGCCAACCTGCTCTCGCACCACCGCCTGCTGGAGCTGTCCCGCCTCGGCCTCCGCCACTACGACCTCGCGCAGCACATGCTCACGCAGCAGGGCGCTGTCACCAAACTATTAGGTAAACTTATCATTCATTTCCTTTCTTTTCATTTCGTTCCAATAAAAGGTCGAAAATAATAGAATCAAATAATATAGACCTAAAACTGAGAATACTCCTCATCAAGACCTATGTATGGAGTATCTTGACGTACGGCTGCGAGACATGGTGCCTATCCGAAATAGATAAGCAGAGACTAGAGGCTTTTGAGATGTGGTCTTATAGAAGACTATTAGGAATTCCTGGAGAGACCACATCACGAATGAGGAAGTTCTTTAAGGAATCGAAGGAGGAAGGTACCTGCTCAGGAGCTTGTCCGAAAGGCGTGCCAGATGGATCGGCCATGTAATACGTCAAGAAGGTCTCTTGCATGCCATAATGGAGGGTATGACCGAGGGGACAAACTCTAGGGGACGCCCACGCCGAGAGTACCTGGAGGACCTGTTGGTGGACGTGCGCTGCTCATCATATGCAGATTTCAAAAGAGCCGCACAAGACAGGGAAAAATGGAAGAAAAGAATAGAAGAAATTGCTGCAAACCAATCCCAGGATTGAAATTTTCTAACTAACTAACATTCCGTACAATCAAATGGATTGATGTTTTAAGATAGCATATTTAAAACTAACTAACTGACCAACCATCAGCAGAAAGAATGGACTGCAACACTTTTTGCCTGACATACTTCTCTCTCTTCCTCAACGCTCATACACCGTGTCATGCACGCACATCGATTTCTCCGTGGCCGACAATATTTTTTTTTCTTGTATACAACAGGTCGTTTGAACTGTATACAACTTTTATTTTTATTTTTAGCTATTAAATTGATTCTCATGACATGTGATAGGTAGCCAATCTATCGCCATTTTATTGTCACGTGAATTCTACACCAGACCAAAGACAGTGTGATAATCACACTACCATCGCCGGGAATCGAACCCGGGACTTTCGGTATGGAAGTCAGAGCTCTTACCACTCTGCCACAAAGGTCGATTTGATTTATTTGATCGTGTCACGTTTCCCTTGGTCTTCTTCTATTTTTAGTCCCATTTGCATCGTAAACATACACTTTTTACCATTCTTACTTCACTCAATTCTCCATGCGTCCAAACCGTCTTAATGATCCTCTCATTATTTTGTTCATAACACTTTCATTCGCAACGCATTTGCTTCTAATATTTCCCGGGACCTGCGGTGTGGCAGTCATTACTGATGCCACTCTGCCATGAATGCCGTCTTTATACATTGATTACAAGACTTCACCATTCGTTACATCTTCTTTACATTTCATATTACTGCATTGCAACGATCAACCAACGTTTTTTACATCACTAGAACGTCACATAATCTACTGAAACAACATATTAAAGTGTTAATCATTCATCATTTTATGGTTTTACTCATTAAACATCACGCCATTTCCCCGGAAATGTAGGCAGGTAGATATATCTCTCGAGGTTCCTCTATATTCAAACATCATAAATGCAGGCTCGTCATTTTTTCCGACTTCGAATAAGGCTTTTGATAATCACTTAATTTCGTTATACCATGTTTTCTTCGGTCGTCGTCGGCTCCATTTTTCACTCACACTGCTTGTATAACTTTTTAAACATTCTTCTCTAATCCATTCGATCCATATGTAAAAACCATATCAGGAATCATTTTTTAATTGTACATATGATACAATCATCTGCCTTACATTTCTTCCTTTTTCGTCGTTCGATATTCTATCATACATCGTGCACATTATTCTCAGTGATCTCATTTATTTATCCTATCACTTTCATACATATCTTCGCTTCAGATGTATTTATATTTTCAGTGATGATTTTGGTTTCAATTCTCTAAATTCAATAATACTATACTAGGAAATAAATATAATGCATTAGTCAACATTTACTATTACAGACTGGACCAGTTAATAACAAGTTTTATACAAGAATGCTTCACTGAATATATCAGTTTAGTTTCGTTTACTGGTTATTTGTGAATATAAAATTCAATTATTAAATAAATAAACTAAATAATAACTTAATTTAATTTGTTATGAATAACTTTAGTAAATTAATTGTGATAAATATTATTGAATAATATGGATTGATTAATTACCCATTAACGAAAGTTTGTGTATCGGAATCTTAATGTAAACAGGCACAGGTGTCATAGTCCAGTAGTTTTCGCACTCGTCCAGGAAGTAAAGGCCGCTTGTTTGAATCTCGCTAATAGCTCGGTACCATTTTAAGGACATATCTGAAAAAAGCTTTCATTTTATTAAAAAAGTATACATTATATTTATATCATTAATTGATCTGTCGAAAGAGACAATCTGTCGGTTACTATAAATTAATATAAACGGCAATCACTATTAACCCCCATTGTGCGACTGGCTTCATTTGCAGTAAAAAAATGTTTCAAATGTTTCCACAGTGTTAAAAATCTGCGTTTGACTACATTTACAGCCCAGACAGACAGTACAAATTATTATAGTAGTAAGGAACTAAAAGACAAAGGCTTATAATACTCTTTACATATGAGCTACAAATGTAGCCTGCCGCATTTCGAATTCAATTTTTGGACTCCAAATGTAGCCAGTAACATGATAGAGATAAGCGTCGCAAGTTTTCGCAACGTTTCAAACTCACAATGACTTTAAAAACATTTTAAAATAACGAATTTTTATGAATTAATACTCTGTTTTTTACACAAACAGTGTTTTAATTCATAAAAATTGTTCATTGTGGAATTCCACAGTGTTAACCCGTAGGTTTATCTAAAATTTAAAAAGAAATTACTTCAGCACAGCATGAATTTTCATTTGGAATGTTAATTTTGAAGGCGTAAACAAAAGTGAAATATTTGGTATAAATTATACGCGGCACGATAAAAATAGGTTCTATAAAAATAGGGAGGGACGAAATCATGAAATACAGCGCGTCCAGGGCGCGGCTCCACCCCAAAAGCTCCGAGTGTCCTCGGGACATTTGAATTCATAATCGTTCTCTATGGCAAACGAGGCGACGACTCACGAGATACTTATCGTCCCCTCGGCTACTTGAAAATAATATTAATTACCACCTTGGCTATATTCCCATACAACGAACAGTATTTTAGCCCCGAGACAAGTCTCACAACGATCACCGCGTGATTTATGCCCGAATTTCGTTATTCCGTGGAGATTGTTATTCACAGAAACGGAGCCACAGATGTTTTATTAGATAGGAAAATGAAATTATGGCACTATAATTACACGATTTTTCTCCACTCATAATTACAGCGTGATTTTTCTCAATTTATAATTAGGCCCAATGATTTCTGTGCTACCAGGGCCGCAGCCGCCAGCGCTGGTAGCCTATCGGTGATCGCTCCGTACGTTGGCGCCTCGGGCCCCGCATTAATTCGATTACAAATATGATCACATTCATTTGAATAAACACTGTCCAAGTCGGATCGTTTGCCTTCTGGTTATGGATGTTGTTTCTTTCCCGTGAGAGGATTTTTTTTTGAATATTTTAATATCTGGACACTATCGACTGCTTATCTCTCCACTCACTGATCAGACGATACGTCCGCATAGGCTAGGATTTTTGCAACCGATTTCGTAATGGTGGCATTATGGAAATCGAAACACGGGACTGATATCGAGATCTCTATCTCTCCACACAGGCAGGCACACTCATTGAAATGTTAACTAAAAACATTCGGAAAACAATAAATTATTTCGTGTGTCTTTAAGGCATTCAATTTCAAAATAGTCTTAGCGTTCAATTTACATACTCGATAAAACTAACACGGTGAAAACGGTTGCTTTACGTCTCCATCGTTAAAACAAATTGGAGACCATCGAGCAGACAAGTGTCCCAAGGCTGGGTAAATGTGGAGCGGAAAGCCCTCGGTTAATTGCTGCGCCCGCAGCCCGCACATTGTGTGTACAGAGGCACCTACCTCCGCAGCCAGCACATGTTTCCGCGCCGCTAGCTTCCACTCCTTCCGTCTGTCCATCTCTGACTGAATTAACTACTTCATTGTTCTGCTGCAAACGCTGAAAAGATCACCCCGACTGAGTAGCGTGTGCGACGCGGCCGCCTTCGACGTTTCGTTTCATGTTATTGTACTATATTTTTGGGGTTAAGTGTTAAGTTTGACAAAATTATTCTACCTATTCTATATTAGCTTTAATTTGAAAATTGTCGCTTGTAAATGGGAAACATTTACTTAAATTTACAAAATTTTGAAAATGATTGAAAGATACTTTGTTTTTGTTTTTGTCAAATTACATTGCAAGTTTCCCGCCAAAGAAATAAGTTTATTTTAATTGTTGGAACTTTAATATTATACAATACAACAAATTACTATACAATCAAATACATTGAATTAAATATTACATAATACAACTTAATGGATATAACAGCAACAAACCGTCACGCCGTTTCGCCGCAGGGGTAGGCAAACCTAATGAACAACCCATTATTTAATTAATATATTATATATAATAGAACAAAAACATTGAAAACATCTTGTTATTTAATAAGGGCTAACCCTGCTAGAAAGCCGCAGTTCAGTGCCACGGCCTGGGGCGGCCCTGCGATTGGTGGCAGTCACGTAATAATGATTGAGACGTTTGTATCGCTACTAGAAGCGATTGGGAAACAGCGCCTGAGCCAGCGTCGCTCCTTCCTCTATTATATTTCAATTCGATACTGGAAAACTGATCCGCCCTGCATAATACTGCGCTATTACCCTACGTGCTTATAAACGTATTTTATTTATATATAATCCTATTACAAAAAAATCAAAGTATAATAAAATAGAAGAATATTTTCAAAATGACTACTTTCCGTGGAGCAATTGTGATCTTAATAGTGAATATTCAAAATTGGTTTATTTCTGTAAAACACAAATCTGTTTCAGTAAGTTATTAATCAGCAAAACATTTTAATTAAGTAACCTGATTAAGTTATTCCGATTTTTTTTTTTCGTTTTCTATCTTCCTGTTTATCGTACTAACTACGCTCAGAGCGCGGCAATATATGTATCGAGTTTGCGACAACTACAATAAGCATTTCGGCGAGATTCATGTTTTCTATTTGTACGAGCGAAATTTCAGAAAAACGATCGGAGCAACCTTTCGGCGTGGATGAGACCATAATGTTATTATACATAACATTATAATACTCGTATATTACTTCTTTTTTTAATTCTTTTTGTTTTCACTGCTATTATTATTTTTAACTCTTTTGTTTAGCCTCATTTTATCTTATTTTAACTTCAATCTCGTTTCATACTGTCGTCTGTTAACTATTATTTTATATTTGTGGTAGCATGTAATTGGCCTCATTTTTTTCTTCTAATATATGTTATTGATATCGCTGTATGTTACCTTTAATTAATAAATAAAGTAAAGGTAGAATATATAAAATTAATAGCTAAAAAATAATTAATTAAAAAAACAAGTTAATTCTATCTAATTCGAATTTAACCAAAAAATAAATCTACATTTTTCAGACGTACGGGAGAAATGAAAACCCCTGTGTATTTACTGTCAGATAAAATCTCAAGTATCCAATGAAATAATTAAACGTTTCATATCCTCATATCGCTTTCTCTCTCTCACGGTCTGTGGTCCAAGCTACACAATGAAATTATCGTTTTCCGAAAACAGTGGCGGTTAGAAGCGACAAACAAAATAATAATTCAAAAAGCATTTGTTAATTTCACCAATAATAATAATTAAATGTTCTGAGCTTTATACAAAATTGAAAAGTTGGAGTCGGTAAATTATATTACTAAGGTAGGTATATCAGATAATTCTCCTACCAAATATTTAGATTAGTAATACATTGATCTATTTCTATTCAACAATGCTTTAATAAGCTTTAATTTTTTTAAATATATGTATAAATTATGGGCACCTTACTATATTCATCAAAACCTGGATATTCATAAAATATCATAAACAATTTTTTTTAAATAAAAACTTAGCTATTATAGCGCACATATAAATGTGAATGAATTGCTTTAGTAACATTGTTTTTAAAACGTACTAACGTGGATAGTATTGTATAAAATTGATATTCAAGGTAAAAAATGTGATTTTTCGATTATACATAATGACAATATTTTGCTTTTGTGAAAAATCTTTTTAAAATACATATTTAGTTAAATCCACTCATGTTTGTCACCAGCTGTCGAAACCGGTCAAAGACACAAACATTTGTGGATTTCAAATAATTATTATGTATGAACATTTTAAATTGCTACCATGCAATTTCAAATAACAATATACATTTTTTTGCGATTATACATTTGCATACCATTGATAAGTATATAATAAGGATGATTTAAAAAAAAACGTTATTAAAATAATTATGTAAAAATTACTGAATTTAAATTTTGATATTAAAGATATTTAAAAGATTTCCGTTTTCAATAAAAAGAAATTTAAATTGATTACGTCTGACATACGAGTATATGTATATAATCATATATATAATATAATCATGACGTTATAAAAAAAAAAATATTTTTA
This sequence comes from Lepidostoma basale, assembly GCA_022606425.2. Taxonomy (NCBI): domain Eukaryota; kingdom Metazoa; phylum Arthropoda; class Insecta; order Trichoptera; family Lepidostomatidae; genus Lepidostoma; species Lepidostoma basale. The sequence goes on from JAHDVF020001522.1 coordinate 2,317,866, forward strand.
ATATAACTGAATTGAAATATAATAGATTTATTTAGAGAATGGCAATATGTTGTGAAAGCATCCATCAGTGGCGGCGCACCTAACGGTATCCCATGAAGAGTTTATTGGGCCGACCACCGATCACTGATCTGCGATAGGGGACCCAACGATCGCCTCCATTGTTTCAGCAGCCCGCTGTATCCGGCACTCATATTCCGCTAATTAATACGTTTAGGGCAGTATTTGCATTTCTCCATTCGCACGCGTCACTTGCCGGGTTCGAATTCGCGTTACACAACCGTTACAGAGGTTATTAGTCTGCCGTCCACATGTCTCAACTTACAATTAAGTAGATAATCATTTGCAATTTTGTTTTGTTGTATGAAACGCTTTGGACACGATAAACCGTTAAAGGGTATTTAACCATAAAAATTCTAAATGATTATAGATAGTTACGAATTTTAAACACTTTATATTTCAACATAATTTATAACATTATAGAGAAATGTGTTTTATAAAATCAACCTACTAAGATTTTAATTATAACTATAAGTATTTTGAGTTCATTATAAATGAAAGGAACAATATAAATGTTTAATAACTGATTTTTCCAAAGTTTCATATCTGAGACGGGTTTGAAATTCTTTGGAACGGGCACAATCCACAACATTTAATATTTGTTTATGCATTGATTATTTTGATTTGATCTAATTTGAGGATGACCGTTTTTTTTTATTTAAATTAAGACTTGGAATGGCATCAGCTAACATGTAATATATCTGAACTCTGCATCATTAAGAGCAATAAGCATTCGCTAGGTAGTCTACAATGTAATCAATAATGTCTTCTGAGATGGGCAGATTGCCTATGTCGAAACGCAGTTCACGCAAAAATTTTGGCGATCGAGTATTCGCGGTAGCCGGCCCTTCAGTTGGAACAATCTTCCTGCAGGTCTCGAGTGCATAGAGCGCTCATCAGAGTTCAGATCGAGATTCAAAACGCAAATTTTAAAAGACTGTTTTTGGTTAGTTTCTAAATGAAATCAACTTTAAATACTACACCGTCAATAATTTCGGGTTATTGTCAAGATTATTTAAAGGTTAAGAAAACAGTATTATTTTAAAATAACAGATATTGAAACACTTGAAATAATCAGACTATTAGCTATGTACAATTTTGATACAATTGATTAAACCACTCTCCGTGCAATTTCCATTCCTTCGCAGATCTAATGTCGCGAGGCATCTGCTATTCTCCTAATTTGTGGTGCACGGCGGATGACGATGCTGACCGCAAATTGCTCTAATTTCAAACGGTTTCCTCTATCACACACTCTTTCTTCTGTGGCCATGACAAGGCATTTGTTCCGTTGGACTGAATGTGTCTCCAATCTCTTGACTCTTTGTGGACGGTGCGAGTGTTCTGTATGCCCACAGAATAAATTCGCAACGTGAACCTTTAACGAATCACGTAAACTTATGAGGACTAAAGCTAATCGTGATGGAAGATAATCAAAATGTAATAGCGTGGCCGCGAGAAATCATCAACAAGAGACAGGCGAGCATGTCACAATGGAAAACTAAAGGAATCGGCTTTTTCAAAGAGAGTGATTACCAGGATAAACCGGCGCCACAATGATATTGCTTCATTTTTTGTATAGAATTTCATTGAAAACTATTTGTTGCACTTGGTTAATTTTAATTAATTAAAGCGAATTCTAACATTGCCATTTTAATTTAAGTGGGGAGAAACATATATTTAATGTGATATTTTTAAGAATACGCTTTTCCGTGATGAGCTTAACTATCATATTAAAAGGATACTCAAAATATGAATACGTATCTCTCGTATCTCGTGCGTGAGGCTGTTAGATATGTAAAACCCGTCAGTAACGTGCAGGCAACCTCACGATGGGCTCCAAACCGTTTGAACTTGGAGTGCAGACTAACCGCTAGTGTCTTCAGTATCCAATTATTGTAAATAGATGGATTTTTATCATCTAAATGAGAGAGCGCGTGATGGGAGAGTCGAACACAGAAATCAATTTGCCGATTTCCTAGAACCGGAGCCGCCGCGTACGATACCTCTACCTTACTGACCACTGCCGGCTGCTGCACGTTCTGATGAAAAAACTTTAGTACTATTATTTGGTTCGCTTTTATCTTGATGACCCATCAGCAGGAACAGTCATTCTCTTTGAAAACAGGCGAGAGGTGCTCCGCGGGTTAGGGGCGTCATATTGGAGATGGTTCGCGTGTCGGCATATTGAATTTCAGTCGCTATTCTTCGTGTAATCGAGTTTAGCATTAAGGTTGACTTGTCTATTAAGCGGCAGGATATATCAAATACGTAACACATTAAAAATATTAATGTTATTATTTGAAATTTCTTGGCAGAAATTCATTGTAAATAATGAAAATAAAAATAAAATATTAGAAATTCCTTTACAGTAAAGATTTAGTTTAATTCAAATTAAATTTATGGCTTCAACCAGTGTTAGCAGCTCGCTGCCATCTGGCCATCACCAGAAGATGGTAGTGAGCTGCCGAAACCGGTTGAAGTCATAAATCTAAGTGGAATTCAACTAATTATTTACTATAAAGGATAGATTTGTTTTTTTATTAATACCGTAATTATGGTTAAGGAAATCAATTCCCATGCTCTGTTTCTTTAAGTCGTGTATAAAAGCAATGATGCGTTTGATTTTCACTAAATTTTATAATGAATAATACCATTCCCATAAATTATAATAAAACTTCTACAAAACAGAAGATTCAATTCGTATTAATTAATTACATTGGATTTCCGTACATTGTATTTGAAATGTGGCTCTATCGCCGAATGCTCAGAGTTCCCTGGACAGACATGGTTACCAATACCGAAGTCCTGAGGTGAGCTAGAGTAGACAGGAAACTGTTATCAACTATCAAGGTTCGAAAGATCTCACATTTGGGTCATATACTGCGTGGGGAAAAGTACCACCTTCTCCAACTGATATTGGAGGGGAAAATTGAGGGACACCGAGGGCCCGGTAGGAGACAAATGACAGGAGACCTGGCTGCGAAACGTGAGGGAGTGGACCGGCATCCGTAGTGTGAAGGAGCTGTTCCGAGCGGCACAGGAAAGGGACAGGTTCGCCGAGGTGATCGCCAACGTTGGAGGGACCCGACAGGGCACTTGAAGAAGAATAAATTCTCAATGATCTCATACTTATGGCGTGACTGGATTTAACTCGCGTATAAAAACAACAGTGCATTTGATTTTCACTAAATTTGATAATGAAATATAACATTCCCATAAATTATAATAATATTCCTAGAAAACAGATGTTTTCGTTTGTCTTCATTACATTGTATTTCCGTACATTCTTCGTTTTCTCATTTCAATGGCATGACTGGCTTCTAGTGAATTATAATAGTATTAGAAATATGACGAAATCGATATATCGATAATTGTCGAAGGGTGACAGAAATGCAGTGGCGTGACACGTCCCGGCAAGGCGGCCCGGGCCGGGCTCCCCGCGAGCTGCGAGCTGCGAGCGACAGCCCGCCAGCGGCAAGCGGCAGTGGTCGGCAGGCGCGCGGCGGGAGGATATTTAGTATTCCATAATGATTAAGTAAATTGGCTAAAATTATATTGCGTAATCAGTGGTCGCAGTCTAAAGGCTGGACACAGCACGTTCGCTCCAGCATTTACTGCGTGACACGCTTATTACAGCGCGTTTTAGCGGCCACTTCACGCAATGGTTAAACCCTAAGCTCACCTGAAACCAGTTAACAAAATTATTACTGGACGTAATTAATAACCCACTCAATTTTATTGCAATTAGTAATAAGTACGATTCATCGCACACGCGGCGCGGCAAGCACGGACCTTCTTACACATCGCCTATTATATAATATGACAACTCTGCAAATAAATTGTATTGAAGGGTAAAATACAGTGATTGTAAATACATAGACAAATAATTAAACGTACCTACAGTTTAATAAAGATATAGAAGGTTATCCACCGCTTATCCGAAGCTGTTATAGGACGCAACGGCTCCCTTTCGTCCACTTCGCTCATGCAATCCATGCGGAACTTACTTTAACTGGGCAACGTAATATTTCAACAAAAAGCCATATTTAATATAGTTTAATTTATTTTCACTTCACTTCAATGTTAAAATCTGACAAAAGAGAGCAATACATGGTGAACGATTTTATGGCCTATCATATTATTGTTCAAACAGATATTGGTGAAATAATATTTTAAAAAAAAATTCAACGTTTTTTTTTTACTTTATCCCGACAGTCACCGGTTTTGCCAGGCTGGTTGGCATCGACAGACTGGTAGACATACAATTTTGTGGTGAATATTTAAAATGAATTTCCATCAAGTGATATCAGAAAAATCATTAGATTATCTTAAAATTACACTTTGGAATAGAAGAAAAACGCTGTTTATTTTCCACTTAAATATAACGTATCGCAGTTTTAATGTTAATGCCTTAACTTTCAGTAAATATCTTAAAATTAAATTAAACTACCGCATGAGATTTTAAACCCCGGACATGGGCCATTGAATATCAAAATGTAGCGCTCTAGACAGAGGTTGATAGTGTGATGGAAAGATGGAGATTGTATTTCGCAGTGCTTTATAAACGTGACATTATGACGACCACGACCCCTGAAATGCTAATTTAAGAACCCTACATGGAACAAAATATTCTGGAGTCTGAGATCAGAAATGCAATCCGCAAACTCAAAAATAGCAAGGCAGCTGGTGCCGACACAGATTTTGCAGAGGAACTTAAATGTATTGGAAACAACGGTATCCAGATTCTTACTGATTTCTGTAACCAGATGTGGAAAGATGGTATATGGGTCAAGGATTGGAAGGAGACCAAACTCATCCCACTGCACAAGAAAGGGTCCATTAAGATCTGCAGTAACTATAGGACAGTTGCTCTAATCTCTCATGCAAGTAAGATTATGCTCTACGTATTGAACGACAGGTTAAAGCCTCATCTACAGTGGTAAATTTCACCAGAACAATCAAGATTTGTCAAAGGTCGAGACACAAGAGAGCAGATATCAAACGTAAGACAATTAATAGAGAAAACCAGAGAATTCAACATCCCTATGCCAATGTGTTTCATAGATAACAAAGTGCTCTCAGAGAGTGTCGAAATATTTTGGACACATAGCCCGGAGAGATCAGGACAACCTTGAAAAGCTCATCATCATGGGCAAAGTGGAGGGAAGGCGACCACAAGAATGACCAGAGAGACGCTGATTTGGTGGGATCTGACTGATCTCTCATTAGCTGCAGCCTGGAGACTAGCGGGTGACAGGAGCGCATGGTGTGCCATGGTCAATAGTTTACAGGATGGGCACGACCCTCAATCATGAGGAATACGACTGAGAAGAAGAAGACCACGTGAGAATGATGTTGTTCGTAAAGTTAATAGTTATTATACGAGTATGTTTAGTTCAATAAAATGTATTATTATTTATGTTCCAGCTTCCCAGATATCGGCTTCATATTGATACAATTGAATAATGGTAAAAAATATACGTATCAAAATAATGTACAAAACAAACAAACAAACAAACCATCTCGCCGTTTCCCCGCAGGGGTAGGCAGAGAGAATGGACCGCCACACTACTCTATGCTGACAAACCTCTCTAGCTTCCTCCACATTCATACAACGAGTCATACACGCACGTCGATTCCTCCGACTTCTAACATGACCAACCTTTAAAATTTGATTAATTTGGTCATGCCATGTTTTCCTCGGTCTGCCTCGACTTCGTACCCCATTTACATCATTAACGTATACTTTCTTAACCACTCTTTCTCCATCCATGCGTTCCATTTGTCAGAATCAACGCAGCGATCCTTTCATAATTTTGTTCCTAATACCTACCTTCTTCCGCTCTACATTCCTTTCTTATATCAGCATTTGAGATTCTGTCGTATATCGTTCTACCACACATACGTCTTAGGGACCTCATCTCTACCGCATTTATTCTACTCTCATCCTTCTTCTGTCAGTTCCATGCTTCGCTTCCATACATTAGGGTTGGGACCAGAACTCCATTATGAACGGCCGTTTTCGCTTTCATTGATAAATTCTTGTTTCCAATAACTATTTTTAAAGCTCCATTCATTTGTTACCCGCACCAACCCTTCTTTCGACGTCACTATCCGTTCGGGCATCTGCTGTGAACATGCTACCTAAATACACAAATTCCCTCACCTGTTCCAAGTTCTCTTCGTTCACACTTATATTACAATGAGATCTCTTAGAGAAATGTGTAATAAATCTGTACATGATAAGTATCAAATACAAATATAAGAAGCGAATGAAATTGTTATGAACAAAAGAATAAAAGGGTCATTGAGATGGTTAGGACACATCAAAATAATAAATGAAGAAAAAACGATAACGAAAGTATATGTTTACGATGTAAATGGAAAAAAGTAATAGAGAAAGACCTAGGAAAACGTGGCATGAAAATATTAAATGTCGGCCACGTGAGGAGTCAGAGAAATCGACGTGCAAGCCTGAAACGTAATATGAATGTTGTAGAAACGATAGAAGTATGGCGGTACATTATTTCTGCCTACCTCCTCGCAGAGACGGTGTGATGGTTAATTAGTTAATTAGTTAAGGCATTGAAAAAAATGTGATATTGAATTTAGAAGGCTATTTCGAAAACAATGATGTTAATATTTATAACTAACTGAAATATTCACCGAGCCACTAGTCACTTACGAATTAACATAAAATTAGCAAACATCGATCGGCCGCGTAATAATAGTCGAGTTTTAAATGAGCATTTAACGCTCGGGCCGGGCCCGGCCAGCGGCCATCTTGTGTCGTAGTAGTGGTAGCCGCCGCGGTAGCGCTGGTGCAGTTCCTCCATTGAAACACAAATTGCCTTCCTCCGATGAATGGGGGATTGTGACGACTGCACTCCACACGCAGCGAGCTGCCTGCAATTAACCACACTATCGAAACTCGTAGGAACGTTCATGCCAGCAGCGAAATTCTGAAATGAGCCAAACGTAAACAATCAGCTGTTTATAATGGTTTTTTTTACTGTTGATTGTCGAGGTTTTAGTTTGGTAAAACTCCATTATAATAGTTATAATAATAAACGTGAATGTTTAATGGTTTTACTATGTTTTTATTCATATAATCTCTTATACAAATATCAGTTACAAATTTGTTTCGCCTTGCGAGGGCATTTTCAAACTAAAAAATGAACAATAAAATGAACACTATAAAATGAACACTAAAACAAAAATTATTGTTTCTAGAACAATGATGTCAAACTCTATATCAAATATTTAATATGATTGTAAACGTCTGTTTTCTAGAAGTTTTATTATAGTTTATTTGAATTTTTATTTTGTTATTTTATTTTATATCATTGTATTTTATATTATTTGTTTTAGATTTATTTTGTGGGTGTCGGACGATCGAAGTGTGCGCGGGAGATGCCTATTGGTGGCGATGAGATTCGCAACCCATCACACCGCGTCTCCCGCGGAGCGAAAAGAGAATGATGGAGTGCCGCATCAGTAAAAGTGTGACAGTCCATTCTTTCTGCCTACCCTTTCGGGGAGACGGCGTGATGGTTAGTTAGTTTTTTTAGTTAGTTATTTGAATGAAATGTTTCGCCTTAATAAGGAACTATTTAAGCAACGCTTTATAAAGGCGATGTCATTTCCATAAAATATAATAAAACAACTAGAAAAAATACGTTTTCATTCCTATTAATGACTAAAACCAATTGTAATATCAAAATGTAATACACGATATCGATAGATCTCGAGTTATATAATATGTAGGTGGTATTATCTATAAATTATTTCATATTCATGTGCCAAATCAATCTACGGAAATAATTACATATCAGTTAAGTGTACCTACCCATGATATATTTTTACAACTTCACTCATACATCACAGGCTTCTAAAATTGAAGCATAAATAAGATTTTGTTGACATTTTTAATGAGAATCGAGGCCATGCCAATTTTGTAGGAATGATTTATGATAGAGTATTTTTCTAAACTTATGGTTTGAAGGTAGATTTTCACGGAGAAAGAGTATGGTTATGCGTTAATATTATGTATTCAACATGTTATATAAGTAATGATATCATATATAAGAATTCACGTAACAATAAAAATGGCGATACACTAGTTAACTAATACATGTCATGAGAAACAATAATTTTAAAAATGTATACAGTTCGGACATATGGAGGGCATGGATGGAGAAAGAATGGTTAAGAAAGTATACGTTAATGATGTAAATGGAGTTAGGAGTCGAGACAGACCGAGGAAAACATGGCATAACCAAATTAATCAAATGTTAAAGGTTGGTCATGTTAGAAGTCGGAAGAATCAACGTGCGTGTATGACTCGCTGTATGAATGTGGAGGAAGCTAGAGAGGTGTGTCAGGATAGAGTAGTGTGGCGGTACATTCTCTCTGCCTACCCCTACGGGGCAACGTGATGGTTTGTTGTTTTTGTTGTTGTATATAGTAATTGGGTTCAAATAACCTGTTGTATACAAAAAATGTGAAAGGCAACTGGAAGCAAAGAACCAGCAAAAATGATGAAATGGAAACACTTGGAATCTGATTAATGAGCGTTTTTAATATGCTTACTTCAAGAGATATTTATATTTTCCAAGTCACATTTTCATTTCACTCTGCCGTAATGGTATACAGTAATGAACCCCTGTCATAATATTCCCGCCATTGTTGGGCGAACCCATAATCGTCCCATTCTCAAGTGGACATTTGTGGTGTCCAGGGCAACTGCGCACACACCATCAATCGTGTTGGTCCCCACAATGAGAGCGTCTCGCGTCTTCATTATTGTTGCATATTTAAGTTCATCGGTTTGTCGCCTCAGCTGCGAGTGCATCGGTAATGCTTGCACTTGGAATGCAGAACTAATATTTACACACTGTGGCTTTCCTTGATCTTCTGCATTTTTACCATTCTTCACTAATTACCGCTTGATGAGGCCACATAATGCCACCACCTGTGTTTATTACACAAAATCGTATAAGGACATACAAATCCCAGGAGCGTTCATTGAGTCGAAACAAAATATTCAAAACCATTATCGCGTTTAATATTCAATAAGAACACATTTCAGAAAATAAATACTTAAACTAACTAACTAACCATCACGCCATTTCCCCGGAGCGGTAGGCAGAGAGGATGGATCGCCATCATGCTCTGTCCTGGCATACCTCTAGGGCTTCCTCTACATTCATACCATTCATACGTACCATGCACGCACGTCGATTATTCCGACTCTGAATGTGACCGCCTTTTAGTAATTGATTAATTTGGTCATGCCATGTTTTCCTCGGTCGTTCCCGGCTTCTTTTTCCACTCACGCTGGCTTGTGTACAACTTTTTAACCATTCTACTCTCATCCATTCGATCCATATGTCCAAGCCATCTCAGGGATCCTTTTTTAATTTTATCCATGATGCAGTCACCTGCCTTACATTTCTTTCTTATTTTATCATTCGGTATTCTATCAAACAACGTTTTCCCGCACATTCTTCTTAGTGGTCTAATTTCTACTGCGTTTATCCTGCTTTCATCCTTCTTTTTCCAGCTCCAAGTTTCGCTTCAACACATACGAATAAAAACGTCTGTTTTATAGAAATTGCATTATATTTTATGTGAATAACATGTTTGAAATTTGATAATGCCTTAAACAGGCGAAATCGTCATACACATAACATAAAATGAAAACTAAAATGAATTTAATTCATCATTTCACCGGACATTAGTTTACCTCAACAACTTTATTATATTTCAATATAGGATATGAAATCTATTCGGTATTGAACGCGTATTAGATAATTACAAAATAATATTTTATTATTATTACGTATGACCGCATGTTTAAACCGTTGAAGTCCTGTTTATAATTAATCTGTATCACGCTATAGCTTTTATTGAGAGATGATTGCTTCCCGCACATTATAAATCAGTAAATGCAGATACGTATTTATATTTAAAACATAACCACACTTTAATAAGATAAAACGGGCATTTATGACATCTCATAATACTTACAATAAAATCGCCAATGATTCCTTTGGACTTAATGGCACCTATTAAGGCCGGCTCTCGCGGACTGCGTGCGAATGTACGACTATGGTATAAGGATGTTTCCGTCGATATCGATCCAACAATTTTACTAATTATTATGTACAAATTATACTGATGTTACTAAACTTGATACTATAAGCGGTTATAATTATAAATCAGTTGGCAACGTTGACGTTATTAATGCATATTTTTAGCAGCCAGCACGACTTACATACGAGTACTTCGGTGACCCTCGATTTTACATAATCATAATCTGATACGTTTTTGAAATCGTGAGTATTTTTTAACTTCCTTTTGAGTCATTTAGTGAGTATTAAATTGAATCTTAATAGTGAATCGTTTTAAAATATGTGCAAATGCTTATTTAATTTCAACGATAATAATTGTAGAATATCCAATTGAAATTAAATTGGACAATATTTTTTACTTTGTAACAAGTTATGAATCCAATTATGAATCCACAACACAAAGTTACGGTGAATATAGAAGAAATTACATTACTCTTAAGAGTTGTTATTTTAAATAATATTTATAATCCAATATTAAAAATCAACGAATAGCCGTTGAAAGCATTATAAACATAAAATGAATTGATCACAAAAATGCTTTGGATATATAAAAATTATGAACGAAGAAAAAAATTCGAAGATAGTGTGGTTATGAGATTGAAGCAAGAAAGCTACCAAAATTAATGAACTTTTAATTGTTTACTATGTTAGGAGTAATAAAAGAAAGCATGACGTTTTATTAGAATATTATTTAATGTTGAAGAAGCTAGAAAAATATTTCAGGAAAAAAATGCGACATGGCGATACAAAACATGAATTCAATAAATTTGTACTTTGTTTATAACTAGAGAGATGCATACTTCTGACTATTGCAAATATTTTTTTTACATGCGTAAAACAACAACTCTTTACAAATAAATACCAGATATTCGCAGAACAAATTAAATGAAACTAAATGTTTTGTTAAAAAAGTGGTTTTGTTTTCAAATAAACTTATAAATTTTATTAATTTTTTTTCAAAAGATAAACATTTAAGCAAGTTAAAGTGCCACGAAATCAAAGCTTCTAACAAAGAACTATTCAATAATTCATAAATCAATAAATAATGTAGCACAAAAGCTGACCAGTTTTAGCAGAGAGCTTGCAACACCCTTATTAATTTCACGGAATTAAAAAGGCTCGCAGTGGCGGGAATCCTAAGTTACGGCTCGTGTGACTTCTGAATTCGCCATTATGGTTTCATCGCCTGCAAAGTTGCCAATAAATAACTCGGCCTCTCCACGCCTCGCTATCGTCCGACCCGGACCCGGAGCCTGGCGATAAGACTCGTGTTCTTTTATTCGACAAATAATATTTGGGACTCATTATCAAAACGGACAGCCCCGGGCTCTTAACCCTCGGTCGCATGAAACTAACTTTTATATTTAATTATTCGTTTAAAGTTCCTTCTTTGGTTTATATAATACTAATATTTATGGTAAATTCATAATGCAAATAATTTACACATTATATTTTCATTAAAAACCTCACAATAGAAGCTGAATATATCAATAATAAGTTCAATACAGAAGCTCATTGTATCAAGTTCATGGGTTCTGCCCATTTGCACTTTGGTTTGACAATACGGTTCGTCACGTCGACAGGCTTTTGACATTCGGTATTTTGTCCCTCAGACTATAAAGAATTTAGTAAAACTCCAAGTATGTTTGATTTATAAGTGGATTTATAAATGGAGTAAATTTTATAGATAAGAATAGCCGATACTATAGAAATTGCTCGTATGTAGTAAATCAATAGATCGCCAAGCAGGCAACGTGAACTAGACCTACTTCTAATTCTTAATCTACTTTCTGACCTTACCTACCAGCCCATCGATTACATCAGTTTTTAATTTTAAAATATTTTTAGTTAAGTAAATTTAAACAATTTTCACTCGTGGTTTCTCGGCACTTTGTTTGGACAGTGCCGATAAACTACGAGTGACCCAAAGAGCCATGTTAGGAATAAGCCTAGGAGACAGAGTCAGAAACGATACGGTGAGAGAAAAAACAAAGGTCACTGACATCATCCACCGGGTGGCGACTATAAAATGGCAGGTCACGTAGCCAGAAGTTCAGATGAAAAGTGGACAAAAGACTGCTGACTTGGAGACCGTGGACGGCGAAGAGAAGTGCAGGGCGACCGCAACTACGGTGGAAGGATGATCTTAGCAGACACGTCGGAATAACCTGGATGCAGTATGGACAGTGACATGGAAGCGAATGGAGGAGGCCTTTGTGGGGTGGACGGGAATAAGCTGAGGAAGAAGAAACTATTTTCAATGCACTGTTAGTACATCGGACAAATGTATTGTCATGAGTTATGACAATATTGCGAAATATCATATTTAATATCTTGAGGATTCACCGGCTTTTGGGGTTGGTAGTGTGTGGAGAGTGCAACCGCAGTGCAAAATATAAAACTTGCAGCTTCTCTGGATTAAACCAATAAATCAATAATCCGAAGTGATATTCGGCAGCCTTCGGCAGCTTCCGTCCCGCGATCCTTGTCGGTTCGGGCGTGTTGTGCCTTACAGCTTGTAATTCTCGGCTCCGGGCAGCGGCCCTCCCATTAATCAGGCGAGGATGGTGCTTAAAAGAATTATAGAGCTTAATTGGAGGGTAGCTAAACTGTTTGTCGCACCACTGGAAACTATTAATATGACTAATCTTAACCCATATAATTAAAGATATCTATATATAACGAATATGAGTAGTGGTCTAGGTCTAGGGGACAGAATGTTCGATCTAAGGAATGATTCGGCTCTGTGGGGAGTCGGGTTCTTCCTCATACCACATGAATAGCTTTATTTTAATCACATTTCTAATGTTTTTTGTTAAATAAAAAGGAACATAATCCCAATACAAGCAAGGGCTTAATCTAATTTTATCAACATATTTATTGTTAATTGTTTTGGGCGAAACACTATGATACTTCAACATTATTACTGTCAAATTTATAACACTTTTATAATATCACAATTTCTTTTATTCACTGAGAGTGTCGCGACAGCTGTTTCGCCAATCGATGTTGGCATTATCAGGTGTTACAATAAACTAAAGTAACAAATGAAAAGACTTATTATTCATAGGGCAAACTTTTTTTTAATATATAAATTAATTTCAATAAATCGCAGCAATGACAGCAGTAGAGCACGACATCGAGGAAGACGTAGCGTATGACAGGCTTTTTAAATGTTGAGAAAACAATAAAAGTATGTTAGAATGAAATAGTGTGTCGGTCCGTCCTTTCTTCCCGTCTATTCAGTAAAACGGCATAATAGTAAGTTAATAAACATTTTGGACTAAAAATTGTATGAAACAGGATCTGATATTTACGATGAACGTATAAGCATACAATTCGGCAATATTTTGTCAGCCCGTATTACAGAACGCCCCCGGCACAATTTCTTACGCCTCCCATTCCCACAGCCCGCTTCTGTTGAGCTCTTGTGGTTGTACCCTGGGCGGGACTTGTCCGATTTATTTCGATGTTATTGAGTAACGCCTCTACAAAAAGCAGATTACGGAGGTGCGTATTGTTTATTTTCTTAATGAATATTAATCCTCGCGCTGTGAATATCACTCGAGCGAAGAAAAAACTTTGTTTAGTTTATTTATGGCTTATACACACAATCCAAACGAAACGGTTACGTTCTAGGTACCTACCTCGCTTCGTATGTAACATACATAAATAAATATATACATAAATAAAAATAGATTCTGAAACCACGGTTATGTGCCCTTAATTGCACTTCAAATCATTTTATTTTGCTAATAAAAAATTTGATATTTTTTTAATGTAATTTTCATTAAAATAATTGCCTAGATTTTCACAGTTGGTAGCAATATGTATTTTGGGATCTTTGGTATATCCGTGTAACTTGTCTTCTTCGACCGACGTTTCGGAGATCGTTGCAGTCTCCATTATTACGGTAGTTATATAGGGGTGGGTAATGCATACCTAAATCCTTCTTCGCTGTTCAAATTTCATTCACTTTGGGGACACACTTGTCCTGCTTATTTGGTCTGGTCTTTCTCTATTATTTGGTGTTGGCTCTTCACGCATAACCTTTACCTGTCCATCGCCACGGTCTCGTTGCTTGTCATATTGTCAATATCAATGAAGTTTTATTACATTCTGAGATTCTTCATTCATCCACCGATATTCTTTACGCATTATGAAATTATCATAATCATAGCAACTGCTATACAAAATGATTTTTTTATAGCAGTTTTATAGCAGCAGCCTTAAAGATGATTTTTTTTTCTTGTTACAACAGGTCGTTTGAACCCTATTACTGTATACAATTTATTTTAGCTATTATATTGATTCTCATGACATGTGATAGGTAGCCAATCTATCGCAACTTTATTGTCACTTGAATTCTACACCAGAAGAAAGACAATGTGACAATCACACTGCCATCGTCGGGAATCGAACCCGGAACCTTCTGTATGAAAGTCAGAGCTCTTACCACTCTGCCACGAAGGTCGATATGGTTAATTTTAGTCTGTTAGCAATTTAAAAAACCACAGTTGAAACCCAGTAAAACCAAATTGCACAAAGCCAACGTGAACATTTAAAAATAGTTGTAGTAAATAGAAACAAATATAATATTTTAGATCCACAGCAAGTACAATTCTTCTAAAAATGTGTTGAAAACTGACAGAAATAATTATTTTTACAAAATATAAGCTTAATGTTGAAGATATTCATACCTGGTTTATTATATAAGTGTGAATTACGACCTTCGTGGCCGAATGGTAAGTGCATTGACTGCCACCCCGAAGGTTCCGGGTTCGATTCCCAGAGAGGGCAGTGTGATTATCACACTGTCTTTGGTCTGGTGTAGAATTCACATGCCAATAAAATGGCGATAGAAAAGCTACCAATTACATGTCGCGAGAATCACTATGAAAGCTATAATATATACCCTTTACATCAATTTGGCATATGCTGTCATGATGTAAAGAGAGAAAAAAAAAATATGGATGATATGATATTATGTTAATGTGAATAAAGAAGATATGGTATTAATGTTATTTTTAGTATTGAACTTGGAGCGAGTTGTATAAACGATAATCTGCTTATTTTGCATTGAAACGATAAATGAATTAATTTGTACTACTTTCCAGGTACCCTGCGTCCCCCCGGTCTGATAGGCGGGAGTAAGCCCAAAGTAGCCACCCCTGCCGTCGTTTCCAAGATCGAACAGTACAAGAGAGAGAATCCGACCATCTTCGCGTGGGAGATCAGGGAGAGACTCATCTCGGAAGGTGAGTTATTTTCATCAGCTAATCATACGCAAAGCTATTTGATTTATTTACGTAGAATATTATAATAACATAATATATTAAGAACTATTTATAAATAACATTAATTTAGAAATACACTAGATAGCGTTGAAATCAGTCGTTACTTGGAAATTGCATAAAAAAAACGTGATTTCATTTTTGACAGTGATTATAATCTATTATATATTGATGACCTTTGTGGCGCAATGGCAAGAGACCTATATCCATACCAAAGGTCCCGGGTTCGATTCCCGGCTATAGCAGTGTGATTGTCACACTGTCATTGGTCTGTTGTAGAATTGACGTTACAATAAAATGGCGATAGATTAGCTACCTATTACATGTTATAAAAATCAATATAATAACTCAAATTGTATAGATTAATTGGGTTCAAGCGACCTGTTGTACACAAAAAAAAAAAAATAAAAACATATTCGGATTTTGAGTGGTTTTATCTAGTTCTGCTATCTGCGCCGCCGCAATATAAAAAAGTAAAAATTTAAATAAAAAAATAATTCGGTTAATTTCAATTATGTATTGTAAATAAATCATGTTATAGATAGAAATCAGGAATAAAAACGGAGCAATTGCGAGAGTTATGACCGATGTTAGCGGCTGGCACGTTTCCCACCGAGTGCGAGTGCGAGTGGCGCGCTGTAGCCCCGGGCGCTACATCCTCGGCTCGTGAGCGATGGGTACATGTACGTGACTTTTCCCATCACCTCCCCGAGCCCGCGATGCGATGTGCCGGCGTTATTATATCGAGCTGCCTACTGGAGTGGAATGGACTACGGTACATTCGGAAGCATTATCTATTATCCCCGGCTCACTTCCCGCCGGTGGCGCGCTCGGCCCGAATTTGTTGGTTTTCATTGGGCGGTTAGGGTTTCACGAAAGCCAAAAAATGTCCACTGAACATTAGGAAATAAGTACTCCGGAGTTAAGTAGGTCATTGAGCACCTTCACGTGTTAAAAAGTAACAAGATTAGGGATTGCGCGGCGTACGGAATATTTAAGCTGATTTCCTGAACTTTAGAATCCTGAAATAATCACTTGACGTATGACGGTATACTTCGACAAGCCGGGAACATAAGGACAATTTAGATATGATACTAACTTATACAAAGACGAGCGACACATCGCGTCAATAGAATACGGTTTCAAGTTACACATATTATTATTCACTTTGCACTAAGTTCCACCGAAATTTGTAATACGAAACCTCACGGTAGCTGTGACACCTCATGACAGTATACTATGGCTATTTGGAGTTATCAGTGAGATAACTTAATTGGTCACTACGTGGACGACTCTTCTTCTTAGCCTATACCCGTCCACTCCTGGACAAAGGCTTCTTCCATTTGCTTCCATGTCATTCTGTCCTGTGCAGACTGCATCCAGGTTATTTCGACGTGTCTGTTTAGATCATCCTTCCACCGTAGTTGCGGTCGCCTTGCACTTCTCTTCGCCGTCCACGGTCTCCAAGTCAGTGGACAGGAAGACTGCTGACTTGGAGACCGTGGACGACTCATACATGGCTAAATATCCTAGTGTAAAAGATTATTAAATTTCTATGACTGAGATTTGTCACTATTTCATAAATCCCAAGTCTATTCCACCATTTTTGTCGTTATACTCGTATTTGTCAAATCCTGCAATTGGGTGTAAGTGGATCTTCGTGATTGATAGTGTTGTTGTTTTCATAATTTGAAATAAAGTAATTATTGTTTATCGTTGCAATATTTATAACATCGTTATTGTGTTTGTTTCCTGAAGACGATTTCTTTTTAATAACGCAAGCAGCATGCAAAAAGTTAGTAAATTTCTTATTTAATCTATTCCGGTACGGAGGCAATTATTGAACGATAACATCTCCCACCGGTCAGCCAGTGAGAGGTTCTCTCCGTCACGACACTCGGAGAATCCAATCATCCATCTCCATATGTATTTGTTCGTGTTAAGTTTTAAATCTCCCACCCTTACTTGAACTTTAAATAGAGCCGCGTGCTCTGTGGCGGTGCTGTGTATGGCGTGCATTTAATGCGATAGACATACTATTATTAGATATTAAAAGTTCATGTGAAGTCAATGATCAAAGCAAGAATAAAGGAAACAACTAAAAGCTGTGACGTAACGTGAACATTTGACCCGTAACAAAATTAGTACTTCCTATGCCATTTTAAAAATAATGATATTCCACTCAATTTAATTACTGGTGGATTTTTTTAATTTCCTTTAACTCTTTGATCTCTTGATGGTGAACATATACATGGTTTCGAAACTGATCATAAGTAAAAAATGATCAGTGGTTACAAAAATATAAACGAAACAATGTGGTTTCATTTTAATTCCAAAAACATTACCTAACTTAATTTATTCAAATATTTTATATAGAACATGTAATTTTTTGAAAATATACGAACAGGTAAACGGATGATAACTTAATAATAATAACTTTTCAAAAATTCTTCAATGTTAATAAATAGCGAAACAACCTGTACCAAAGCTTGTAGATAAATATTGAGAAAAACAAGTTCGATTTGAATAACTTTAAAAACAAACATTTTATTTCATCAAATCAATTTATTAGAATTTTATTAACATATTTTGGGTGTCAGTCATCTTTCTTCTGTGTATTTTTTGTACGTGGAAGAAGTAACAGTACCACCCAAAATTCACTTGTAATGTGTGTAAAAGGTTGTTGTGATAAACAATGTTTTCAAAAGTTATTCATATGTGAATCCACAACATAAACTTATGGTGAATATATAAGAAATTTCTATACTTGCAATTGTTTCAAATATATAAACAGTAATATTCCATGGCGTATTCGCTGATTACAAATCGAAAATGAAAACGTTTATTTAGCTTATTTGAAAGCTTCTTTAGCTTTGAATGAATTTTTTTTAAGTGAGTGCACAGTGCTTAATTTTTATAATTTATGTAATAAATGTATGTGGTATACGGCAAGGAGAAATTAGGTTCTTAAGTAAGTAAATAAAAATGTAAACAGTAGTAAAAATCTACACATATATTTCAGAATAAATTATATTGATAATCAAATGATTTTACTATCTCTTGATGGAAGTTCATTTTAAATAATAAATAAAACGATGTTTTTTAACTAATTCCACTTTTGTCTTTATTTAGACAGCGACCGGTTTCGCCAGGCTCGCTGGCATCGACAGATTGGTGTCTTCAGACTGGTGGACCAGTCTGTCGATGCCAGCGAGCCTGGCGAAACCGGTCGCTGTCTAAATAAAGACAAAAGTGGAATTAGTTAAAAAAAACATCGTTTTATTTAATTAATATTTAATTATATTGATTGTTGGATGGCGATAGAAGTGATAAACGAATATTTATAAAATATAATATATAAATAAAGCATAAGAAGTTGTTGCTACGCTGCAGTGTTAGTCTAGGCGTGCAGCTCATGAGCTCCCGAGATAACAGATAAAACGGTGATAATAGCTTGTGAGTTCGCTACACAATTGTGGTAATATACCGCCTCGAAGAAAGTTGTAAGCGTTATGAGCGGGTAATTAGCCAACGGTAATCATGCGTGATGCATGCGAGCAGGGCGGGAGGAGTTGCCGGGTGCTGCTGCGCTGCCGTGCCACTACACTTGCAAGGAGGCCTTTTTTGTTTTTTTTTGTTTTTTAAATCAATGACCAAGGATTTAAATCAATGATATAAGAATTTATTTTACAATCTTCAATGTGAGCAGAAAATAGCTCATTATTATAAAGAAGGAATCAGGTCGTACAGAAATATTTTTCGGGGTGAAACCGTGTTCCCTCTCGTCAAGCTCCACCAACGTTTCGGAGGCCCTTGCGGCCTCCATCATCAGGGTGTTAGAAATTCGGCTATTCATAACTTAGAATATATTAAGAAATGGCGAAAAAGAAAAAAATATAAGTAGATTATGAAAGATAATAATATATCTATGAAATCAGAAGAAAAAATTAAATCCGAATCTAAATAACTCAGAAGAAAAAATAATAATACAAGATATAAGTAACAAAGAGAACCTAGACTCAAAAGAAAATACAAGATATAAGTAACAAGGAATACTATTATTAATAAAAATATTGTTATTCTTAATAAAAATTCTTAATAAAAAAAAAATATTATTTTCATTATTTATGATAGTCTTCTCCTTTACCTTTTCTCCGTGTTTAACGTACTAGAAGCGATGCTTGGATCCACGTACTCCACCGCGAAACAATAGGCTCCGGTGGAAGCGGGGTTTGGGAGTTCTTTGGGGGGAAGGTATCTTCTCCGCTATGTCCAGTTTTCCTTGCCACAACAGTACCAAGTTCGAAAGGGAGACTATTACATATGAATAAAATATGCCATTACTTATATCTTGTATTTTCTTTTGAGTCTAGGTTCTCTTTGTTACTTATATCTTGTATTATTAGGGTTAAAGGGAGTTATTTAGATTCGGATTTAATTTTTTCTTCTGATTTCATAGATATATTATTATCTTTCATAATCTACTTATATTTTTTCTTTTTCGCCATTTCTTAATATATTCTAAGTTATGAATAGCCGAATTTCTAACACCCTGATGATGGAGGCCGCAAGGGCCTCCGAAACGTTGGTGGAGCTTGACGAGAGGGAACACGGTTTCACCCCGAAAAATATTTCTGTATATGATAACCGTGGAAATTTACGTTCTTACTTGAATCAGGTCGTGTCCAGGCTTGAACCCATGTCCCCTGAATCAGGAGCCAAGCGTTCTATCCCCTAGACCACCACCCGAATCTTTCAACATAACTATATTCATTTAAAAATACTTTCATATTAAATTTTTTATTATTTATATTTAAAATAAAATAGAAATAAATACACTGCACTTTGTTTTTCATGCGGTTATTTTAATTGCCGAACAGTTTCGTTTGTACCCAAGCTTCCTCAGGGCTTCGTAATAACGTAACTATTACTTCGTAACTAGTCGGCAATTAAAATTACCGCATAGTGGTGAAAAACAAAGTGCAGTGTTTTTATTTATATTTTATTTTAAATATAAATAATAATAAAAAATGTAATGTCTTACTTGAATGCTTCATACGAAAATTTACTTTCATATTGTGTTTTTACACCACTTTGTATTGTTTTTAAATTATATTTAATAATTATACACAACTAATTAAGCACTTCATCATTTAGGTGGAAAATAGTTATATCTACTTATGTGAATATTAAATATTTCCTATAAATTATAAGCTGTGTATGTAAAAAATCATTATTTCAAATAAATAATAATAAAAAGAAAGATATAAAAAATAATTAATACGAATGAAAACGTCAGTTTTTTTGGAAGTTTTATTATATTTTATGAGAATGACATGTTTCGCCCTTCTAAGGAATTATCAAATGTGACCTGAAATTTGATAATGCCTTTGAAGGGCGAAACATATCATTCCCATAAAATATTATAAAATTTCAAGAAAACTAACGTTTTCATTCGTATTAATTATTTAATATGGAGTTTTACATCATTGTTAAAGAAACAATAAATTCATATAAAAAATAACCTATCCATTACGCCGTTCCCTGAAGGGGTAGGCAGAAAGAATGGATCGCTAGATTGTTCTGTCCTGACACACCTCTCGCTTCTTCTACATTCGTACATCGTGGCGTGCACGAACATCGATTTTTCCGACTCCTCACGTGACCGCGTACTGCACTTGCATACATAAGGGTCGGCACAAGAACACAATTGTTTATTGAGATAAACAAAATGACAAAGTGTAACTTTTTACATTTTGTTTCGTTTTGAAATTGAAATTTTTTGATATTAAAACAAAAAAGAACTTAATATCCCAATGATACTTTATTAATCCGATTCAAATTTCTGTCGCTTTATATTCCAATTTCCTCCAATCCAGAGCTGAGAGAGCTATCGATCGCGAAGTAACTCATTCCCCGCACGTCCTCCGTTCATATATTAACCACCTCTCCGCTAATGGTGGATTTATCTCCCGCTGGATAGGGGATCATGCATGAAATGGGTTAATAAGTAGGTGCGGAATACTCCTCTCCCCCCACTCCTCGAGCCTCGCCGTATCTACATACTCGATAAATGACTGTAACGAATTTGAGTTCCTACCTCACAACCTCTCAACCTTTCTACTATTAGAAAAAGGATACCGTATCCTCAAATATTTATTTAAAATATCCTTTATATTCCAAATAATATTTTATTAAATGGGGATTTTATTATATTATTAATTAAAACAAAAAATAAATTACCAACGGGCCGACCTCCAGAAGATGGTGAGAGATACCTGGATATCTACATTCCAGGAATAGGCTCCGAGAAATAACAGGACGCAGTCCTAAATAAAACAGAAAAAGAAGTAAATTAAATTGGTACTAAAAACGAATTGAATAGAAAAATTGATTTTTCCCAAGACCGTTTTATCTTTGTTCGATATGTTTAAAACAACAAACAAACAAACAAAAAAGGAGAACAAAAACAACAATCACGTAAAAATATTGTTCTTAAGATCAAATAAATCAATAAGCGAAGCATGGAACTGGCAAAGGAAGGATGAAAGTAGAATAAATGCAGTAGAAATGAGATCTCTTAGACGAATGTGTCGATATTATGTGTATGATAGAGTGTCGAATGAAAATATAAGAAGTGAATGCGGTGCGAATGATGGTGTCATGAAAAAAATAATGAAAGGATCATTAAGATGGTTTGGACATATGGAAAGAATGAATGAAGAAAGAATGGTAAAAAAATTATATGTTAATGATGTAAATGGAACCAGAAATAGAGGAAGACCGAGGAAAACGTGGCACGATCAAATAAATCAAATATTGAATGTCGGCCATGTGAGGAGTCAGAGAAATCGACGCGCGTGCATGACACGATGTATGAATGTTGAGGAAGCGAGAGAAATATGTCAGGAAAGAAAGGTGTGGCAGTCCATTCTTTCTGCCTACCCCTTCGGGGAGACGGCGTGATGGTTAGTTAGTTAGTTTTCAAATAAATCTTGAGTTCCCTCTGATAACATAAATATTTTTATTTGTTCTATTCAAAGAATGTAACTCTGTATTTATACTTAAATGATTGATATATAAGGTAATATATTGAATGAAAGCTCTTTGAATCATATAAGTATTTAAATTGTTTTAAAAAAAATGAATTATTGAATTTGAATGAAAATAAGACATTTTTTTTTTTGTTTTTTTTACCCTTTTCACAAACATGTTTCGTTAAACAGGTGTCCTCTCTAATTTTAAAACAAAATGAGATAAAATTATTACTTATGTACAAAATATAAGAAGGGTTAAATCTAGAGGTAGGGATATTTTTAATTAATTATAATTGTGGGACAAAGGGAACAAATCAATTTTATGATACCCAATATGCGTACAAATATTTAATACTTGTTATGCGAAATCGGATCTATTATCTGTAATCAACAGAAGAGATCAGTTTTTCGTTTTTTCGCTTCACAAGTCGTTTCACATTTTTGTAAGGATGGTGGATGGTGGTAAGGATGGTTAAGGAAGGTATGGTTTCAACAAAAAATATTTCCAACATATTAGGTTTGAATGTCTCAAGCTTCTGAATTATTGGCCTCCACGTTTTATTCCAAATTAATATTCAAAAATTACTTTGAAAAAACAAAACCACAAAAAATGTAATTACCCCTGGTAAAGAATAGGTATTAAAACAATAAACAGTTTAAATTATTACTAAAAACGTTTGTTTATATTATGTGGACCATAATATCTATGATTCATATAATAACCTAATGTTTTATCGTAAGTAGTGTGCCTTCTGTCATTGAATTAATCAAATATCCACGAATACAATAACAAACAATACACCTATTTATATTACAGAAGGTAAATGTTGTGGTATTGATACAATTTACTACCGCCATCTAGCGTCTAAACAACACAAAATAATTTACAACTGTATGAATCTGATTTTTTAAAATTGTTATTCATAAATATAATTAAAGTCAGTTTCTCACAATACAGAGCTGGCGGATAAATTAAAATGAATTATATTTCTCGATTATATTGTGAAACATCTTTAGATCACTGCGGTGTTTGTTCTCAAACTAGAGGTTTAATATTCATTGATCGTATGCCAAATACGTTTCGGCAGTCGGAGTAAGCGTGTCGCTCGGAGGCGTCACATGAGCCAATCTATCAGTATCCCCACAGCACACACTGAAAATATTCATTGTGTCACGTTCATGGAGAAACGATAAATGCGTGAACTAATAAACCAGAAAATATGAAGTATATGTACGTCTAGATTATCGCGGATCGTACAAATTAATACTAAGTTAATGTCATGGCTGTATTCTTATTCAACATAAATATATGTTAACATTTGCAAAGTAAGATTAAAGTTAATTTTCTTGCTGACATTTTAGCGATTGCAATTTTAAAATTGTATTGTATTATTGTTTCTTAAACAATGATGTAAAACTACATATTAAATAATTAATACGAATGAAAACGTCTGTTTTCTTATAATATTTTGTCATTCAGTCTGAATGACTTTTTTTTAAACATTTGATAATACCTTAGACACGTGAAACATGTCATTCACATAAAACAACTAGAAAATAGACTTTTTCATTCGTATTGATTATTTACTGCATTGCGTAAAAATAAAAGTATTAAATTCAATCAACGAACAAATAATTCATTTCATCTTACTTAACCAGTTTCTTTGTACAATAATTTATGATTTAAACTATCTTTTAAACACTTTAATACCATCAAACACATTGGTTGATGAAAAAGCTGTCGCGTAAATTAAAATACAATTGTAATACAAACAAAAAAACAAGTTAATTCATTAACAGTTTAAAATATTTTTAATAATGCCACAACACGAATTAACTGCTTCATACGAAAGGTTTATAATATTTTATAGAGTAATATTTCTTCCCTTGTTTGTATTTTGTCTCATATTAGATTATGCCTATCGTGCAATTTTATTTATTACGTATTAAATGTTTCTGAACTACGATTTTAAAATCCGTAAAATGAAATATTGATGAAACTTTTCGTTTTTCTAAAGTTTTACTATAAAAAATATATATTGCGTAAAATTTGTGCAATTAATTTTTACACGACTATATTTTTTTATTAAACTAAGTGTTATAAAAACAAAGTATATAATTGTTATAAATCATTTTTAATAATGCCACATCACAAATTAACTGCTTCATACGAAAGTTATATAATATATTATAGAGTGATACTTCTTCCCTTGCTTACATTTTGTCTCAGACTAGATTATGCCTTAACATCACATTCACATAATATAGTAAAACTTATCACATTCACATAATAAAATAAAACTTCTAGAAAACGGACGTTTTGATTAATATCATTTTATATCCCTGTACTTGACATATTTTTAAACGTGATCAAAAAAATACTCTAACATATCCGAATTGTAAATATGGAATCTGGTATCTTACGTCATTTCCCAGGGAACATCATATACATATTACTAATCATTGCAAATCACTGCAGAAGAAACAATAAAATTCATTATTTAAAACACAGAATGATGTGGTATAAGTTAACGAACTTGATGACTCGTGTGACGCCATTTTGTCGAGTGTATTAAAATTTATTTCACAATAATTATTATATACTACGTGAGTCAAGTAGAACTTTAATTATTAAAATATGATAAAATAACATATTTTGTGACTTTTTTATGAATTTAGATTTTCACCGTCGTACCTTTTGAAAGCGTGGAATTATTGCTACATTACTCGTAAAGTTCTTAATGTTAATCAATATACACACTGCTTCTTGCAATTGTAAAAATTACGTTGATTTTATTAATATTTCGTCAATTACCACGGTCCATTGTCACATTCACAACTTTAAATCTGTTTATTTGTTGAAATACGTGTTAAAAAGGTTATTAATAATCAAGAAAATCTAATAAATCAATTATTTGTATATTAACATGGCTATACGCCAATTTAAAGTATAATGAAGTCAACGAGATAGTATCGGTCTATTGAATCGTTATCAGACAGGTATCGTGGCGTATTAGCAAGCACTCATTTTCGGTTCATAAAAAAATATGTTCCTCCCACAAGCCTCCTAAAGCAGCGGCCATAAACATTGCATTATCGATTCTTGGCATTTGAAATGCCTCATGAGAATCAATATTACGAAATATTTACACATAAACACCGCATATAAATATTTTGACATACTATATAGATTCAGACTTTTATAACATTGCTTTCGTATTAGTGTACCCGTATCCACACGTGTGCTTACATTGAGGTATTACTTAAGAGTTATTTGTACTCATTTTAAAGTTAATCAAAATATTTTTTGTTTCTTAAACAATTATGTTAAACTCCTTATTGAATGTGAATTAAAAACACTGCTTTTTCCGCTTTTGAGTTTATTTTCCTCGGCATGTTTCAAAGTCTCACACCTTCATCATCAAGAGAACGATATAAACTCTGAATTTTCCCGATGACGAAGGTGTAAGCTTTCAAAACATGTCGAGAAAAATAAACTCAAAAGTCGAAAAAACAATGTTTCAATAAAAAAAAAATCGTCATTACGGAATTCCACAGTGGTAACGCCTTAAATGTATCTGTAATCCATATTAAATAGTTAATATTAGTGAAGACTTCGGTTTTGTTTTCGAAATGATAACATTTGATAATGCCTTAGAGAAGCGAAATATATCATTCATATTTAATATAATAAAACTTCTAGAATACAGACGTTTTCAATCAAATTAATTATTTAATCAAAATACTTAGATCATCCAATATTTAGCTTTCATTAAAAATATCAATTTAGTCCCACATTCATTTCCACATAGTAAACACCAAATATATTTAAAAAAAAATCCTTTTCAATTTAATTACCTTACAAAGGCCTTAAAAACCTTAAAGACCTCACATAAATATTGTTCAAATCTTATAAGTAATTAAACAAAACAACGAAGATAATTTTTTTAAATAATATTAAAAACGCTTACCTACCGACGCTGTTGGATATAAACTAGTCGACTCTATATTTCCGTGCTCCGAACTGGCAACTCCTGGGCTTTCTGGCAATTGTTATCAAATTACGACACATAAACTGTCATCTCCTACTTCCACGGCGTCATTAAATTTTCCTCAAGTTCTTTATACAAACATATATCAAATTCATATAGACAATGTGTAACTATCTCAAGATAATAAATTTTGATAACTTTATTAAATTATTCGACTTCTAAGACATGTGATAATGCCATCTAGGAAATATAATAAAACATCTAGGAAACTGACGTTTTCATTCGTATTAATTAATTATTCAATTATGTTGTTTGCGATCATTGCACAATAGAAAATTAATATAATAATACCAAAATGATTTAAAAAAATATAGAAAAACAGATAAAGCAATTAATTTATAAAGCTGAAAACAAATTAAATTAATTTGTATACACACAGTACAAACAAATGCGTTGACTGTAAGAGTATTCAGTATTACGCACACATCCGCCTGTTCGTGCATCACGTTTTTAAGCAATAATTGAATGTCGGGAGGCGTTGAGATCGCTTTGATTTCAGCAGATAATGTTATAAAATGGAAAGGCGCTCCACCAATCGGCTCGCCGAATCCGGCTGATCATTTTATTGCCATAATGATGCCATAATACCCGTAAGCAGGTACCGCGCTGGAAGTAGTCAGGATATGTTTTCATTAACCCGGCACGGTGTGCATAAGTGGGTGCCTACCTAATTTCAGTATAAACTTTATTACTTTGTAAATCTGCTTTAAAATTTTCAATAAAGGAAAAATTATCAATTTTTTGCACCAGGTTTTTTATACCCTTCATCACTATAAATATATATTTTTTAAATAACGTCCTCAAATACATTTTATGACCGGTTTCATAACGCCACTGATATCGAAACTGCGCTGAACTGAAAACAACTGCGCTGGGCTGGACACGTCGTTAGAATGCCTGAGGCAAGACTCCCAAGGAAGATTAAGTACTCTCAGCTTACCCAAGGAAAACGCTCACACGGTGGCCAGAGAAAGCGCTTTAGGGACTCCCTTAAAAGAAACCTACAAAAGACTGGCATCGACTGTGATTACTGGGAAAAGACTGCAGAGGACAGACCTATGTGGAGAACAGCAGTACATAAAGGCACACAAGACTCTGAAGCACAGCGCAGAGACGACGCCGCTGAGAGGAGGAGGAGAAGAAAGGAGAGATCACTGGGAGACGGTGACGGCTCCATTACAAGCGCCTTCCCCTGCCCCAGATGCCCCAAAATATGTGGGTCCAGGATCGGGCTCTTCAGCCACATGCGGACCCACAACCGTGAAGGACAGTTTTCCTCGGACACGAGGGACAGCCGATGATATCGAAAGATCGATAATACAGTTGTATAAAGTAATTTGTCAGGTTCATGTTTCTACACATCAAGGTAATGGATATAATAAAATATATTGTGTCCAGTCTGTCGATGTCAACTGTGGTGATGAATAAAATTACAAAAAAGGTTACATAGTAAATTAAAAAATATATATGAAAGATTTTTTTTTTAATTTTGAGCTTTATTATAAACCCTTGTTTCAGTTGAGAGCTGTAGGTATATAGTATACCTATGGATTCGTAAAAGGGAGTCGGGATGTTTTTGTTTATTTGTGGGTTAGTTTATGATCTATTGTTCTATGTAGTATATGTAGTAGGTGTCAGTGTTATCTAGCGGATGTGGTTCCGTGGTTACCAATGTGCGAGGGTTCTATTCCCCATCAGATCTCTGACCAATGGCAGGGACGCATCCCTTTCCATAAGCTCCTCCTTCGTAGATTAGTTTTCATTAACACCTTTGAGTGGTATGTCCATGAAACCATAAACTATACACAATCCATATAACCGTAAATCAAACAAAATTTTCACGATAATCTAATGATTTTACTAAAATCTCTTGATGGAAATTCATTTTAAATAATAATTTAATAAAATCTTTTTATTTTATTAATTACTCCATTTTTTTAATTACTCTATTGTTATTCTTAATTAATAATATAAGTTGGAACGACCGGATCAGATTTCTTGGAGAAGAGCTTTTGTGGGATACGTTTAAAAAAATAGATATTATATTAATAAGGTTATAAAAAAGTTCATCTATGAATGTGAATAAACTGTAAAGCTCTCTTGGTCAAGTGTCCTTGAGATGATCAATGCTTTCTTAATAGCGCTTTATGCATATCTTATTTATAATTATTATTATTATTATAACCCCCTTCCCATCCACCAAAAGCTATTTATTTTCTCAACACTAACAATGAATTGAAAAAAATAGCTGTTTATATTGGGAAAATGTTGTAACTGAATCTCTAATATTATCCGAGTAGTATTTGGAATCAAGAATAAGATTTTTCCTTAAGTGCTATCAAATTGCATTCGACGATCGATGTAAAAATTTCAATAAAATAGTGTAAATCAAATTAATAATGATGCCTAGAAAAATTTATTATTCGAACTTTTGTTCTACGAAAAAATAAAATATATAATATCGTACGTATAAGTGTTTTGAAAAAATATTTATATGAAAATATTTAACTATATGTAACCACCATGAATAATATTACATATTGTTTTTATTCATACAAATTATAGGTCTACGCATTTTTTACATTAAAATACACCTTATAAAAAATGACAGAAAGCTTTGAATGTAGATTTATCAAAAGAACCAAATTAAATTAAATGTTTCACAAGAAAAAACACTTCATTCTAATATAATTAAATTGAAATGAAATTCCTTTATCAACACAGGTGCCCAATTTTTGGATTCCTAAAAAAATATCCAAAACAAGTGAACGAGTAAATACAATAGAAAGTACCTGTCAGAGGATCAGGTTATAGAATTATCCCTTTCGGTCCCACGTAAGTTGCATAATAGACACAATGGAAACGGAATTTCGGAGCGCGGGTCGCTTGTCACCCGACATATGTTTGAGCTGTCAATAGCGACTTGTGAGCAACAGGAATATCGTGTAAGGACGGAGACCTGGACAGGTAGGCCGAGTGTCAGAAATATAATATGACATTACACGCGGTAACTAGATATTATAGTTTGGGAAGACTATCGCCTCGGGAGATGAGATTTGGGCGTTGACGTCGATAACTGACATGCTACTGAAAAAAGGTTCATAATAAGGTCCTAAACATTTGCGGTTACTCAGGGAAGTAAAGTTAAATGATATGCCTTGTTTCAACAAAGAACATGTTGACTTTTTTACACGAAATAAGCAGTTTTTGTTTTTGAACGTACACAAATACTTGTAGACAAATACTGGATTTTACCCATTGCGGGTTAATCATTTTAAGGATTAATTGTATCTCAATTGAGATGAAGATGTAAATTGTTTTGTAAACAGTGTAGTAATCTTAATAGATGGCGCTAGTGTAGATTGAACTAAAATATGTGAAGGGTTTCTCAACATAGTAGCATATATACATCTTTCAAAAAATTGGCAGACGTGATGGTCGTAAGAAGGGCGGAATGGGGAATGTTGTATTACATAAAGCGATCGCTTAACAATGACAGGTCATAAGTCCTGTAAACGCCTCGACCACCATATTCTGTTTCCAAAACGGAATAAGCAGTGTTTGGATTATCAAATTGATTTAACCAACGTTAAATGTAATATTGTAGTTTAAGTTATTTTCGTTGGTTGGTTCGTTCCCTGAAAGTAGAAAGTTTCATACCCTAAAAAGGGCCTAATCTCTCTTGCCCTATCGGCGGAAAGTTTGGACGAGACTATGTCGTTTCCAAAAACGTCGGGTGTTATTGTTTTAGTAAAACTATACGTGGAGGCACCTTCTGTTTCCCCAAATAAACTGTAATAATTTAAATATTGATGAAAAACTTAAGCTCTCTGACATTGCGAAAAACAAAGGAACATATTCTAGAAGAATATTTTATTTTGTAAATTAACATTTCGTAATGCCCTAACAAGGGTAAGCATGGGTATTTCCAATTAAAACTTAAATTTAATATCGAGAAAACTTATGATATATGAAATATTTGGTGTGAAGTTTCGCATGATTGCTTGAACTACAATAATTATATTTAATTATTAAATGTAAAAGCTACACTAAATAAGTATTTATATATGCTTCATACCTAGTTCTTTGTCTATATTTAATTTGATAAATGCCGTAAAGGAATTATTTCAATTGAAATCGAGCTTAAAATTTCGATTAAGAACTCTTTATAAAACTTTATCCTTTTTTAGATTTTCTTGGACAAGACCAGAACTATAGACAACAAATGTTATTACAGATTGGAATGCTGCGGAAGCAAATATTTTTTGCTGTAAATGGATACCCCATATTTTGATATACCTATTGGTAGAGTTGTAGACAGCTGCGATGATTTGTGATTGAATGATTCAAAATTTTGGTTTATTGGGCCAAAATCAACATTAAAATATGTTGTTCTCAGTTACTGCATCTAAAAAAAAAACAATAGTTTATGAAAAGCGCAAAATAATTTATAATGTCTATTATTGTGATATCTTCCATTGTTATGAATATATTATGTGTAACTAAACATTGTTATGGTTAAATAACTTATTAGATATGTATTCAATACAATCACAATACGAGCCCATCATTTCTTAAGTCAATAGAAACCGGATTCTTTATTTTGTCCCGCAGTTCTTAATGGTTCAAAATTAAAATTCATTAGGTATAATAACATTTCAAGTGTTTTACTTTCCTAAGATGCATTAAATATGTGCTATTGTTTCTTTAGAGCTTGGCGGTTTCTTTCGTTTTCAAACATTTTAATGGCTTTATTGCTATGTAGTTCGTTCTAAATACTATTCCTATATTTTAATATTTGTTATATAACATCTGTCAAAACTGACCATATTTGTAAACAATTTTATAATATTTGTCTTTTTCTTTTTATATAATATAATATAATTTGTATATACAACACTAACTTAAAAGTTAGTGTTGTATATACAAAGTAAATAAAAAAGAAAAAGACAAATAAAACATCTACAACACAAAGTATGGCGAACATAGAAGAAATTTTAAATATCTATATAATATCACTGAGGAAGTGCTGGGTAGTTCGAAACATGTTGGATATTTAATTTAAATTTATTTAAAATGGAATGTTGTATACAAAGTATATAAAAAAAGAAAAGTATGAAACATCTACAACACAAAGTATGGCGAACATAGAAGAAATTCAAATTTTCTGTTTTTATTGAAATCATGTAGAAGTAGATCGCTCTGATATATACGAGTATAAATGTTATTTAAAAAAAATAACGCTCCGAAGTAAATAGACAACCCACTTTTCGTTTTACCAAGCATATTCACTCACTTCATTATCATCTCATATTCCACTACCGTTTTCAGTTGACGTACTCGTATAATACTTCCATTATTATTATGTTCACACTTCGTTATATAATAGGTCCCTCGTGCATTGGTTAGCTAGCCAATTTAAAATTACAATTTCACGAAATGAGATCTTTGGAGTCCAAATTAATTTTGTAATCACTTGTTTTGTGATAATTCAAATCAGATATCAGGACCAGATCTCAGCCTTTCGTCATGTCTTTAATCAGTGTAACATAAACAAACAAAAAAAGGCCTGATGGGATATGCGGGCCGTCCAGTGTTCCACTCCATTATCTATTGATCTATTCCATTACATCCACTGTGCACACTCCACACAATAATGCGTGTAACGATTCTAGTTAACAGTCGGTCTGATACTCTAACCCTCGCGCTGCAGACCTACCATTTCTGGCCCTCTATTTTATAATTCGTATATAATATATATAATATCTTACTAACTACCGCCCGGTAAAGATTGTAATCATAAATGTCACGCCGTTCTATCCGACGAAATGATCTTGTTTCTTAACGTTCATACGTTGTATCATGTACCTACGCACATCGACTTTTCCTACCGTTACGTGGCCGATTTTTAAATGCACCTTGAGTTATTGCTCCATTCACATAACTAACTGACTAACTAACCATCACGCCGTCTTCTTGAAGGGGTAGGCAGAAATGGCGGACCCCCACACTATTATTTTCTGACATACTTCTTTCGATTCTTCAACACTCATACATTGTGTCATGCACGCGCGTCGATTTCTCCAACTCCTCACGTGGCCGACATTTAATTGATTTGATCATGTCACGTTTTCCTCAGTCTTCCTATTTTTCTAGTAGCTCCATTCACATCGCAAACGTTATCTTTCTTCCTAGTTCTTTCCATGTGCCCAAACCATTTGGTTCAGTGTATATAACTGAGTAAGATGAGAATCTATAGAGCATGCGTAAGACCAATAATGGTGTCGAAGCAAGGGCAGACACAGTAAGGACCAAACAAGTTTTGAGGACTTCCGAGATGAAGACACTGAGGACGATAGCAGGCAAGACTCTGAGAGATCGCATGAGGAATACAAGAATAACAGAGATATGTGAGGTTGAGGATATTATAAGATGGAGCAGACAGCGAAAAAGGGACTGGCACGGGCATGTTCAAAGAATGGACACCACCAGACTCCCCTATATTGCACTACATAATCAACCTCATGGGACTCGTCATCGTGGAAGACCTCCTAAAAGATGGCAGGCCAGCTGGAAGTCTACCTCACAGAAGGAGCAACACTATAGAGAACAGACCACATAGATCTACAACAAGGAAGAAGAAGGAGAAGACATATTATGTACCTATCGACACCATATTCCTAATTCGATCACTAGTAAATAATCTAGAAAAGGCTTGGGTCACATTAGACGTATGGTTCAGCACGGGTTAACCGTCGGCAATAAGGTGTGATTTGGCTTGCGCTCCGACCGAGCCGTTAATAGGTTAATAAGGCTCGGGCGCGCCCCCCGCTGCGGGAATCTGGCACTTAGAGGTGTCGGGAGCGCGGGGGGCCGCGACACAATAGCCTGCCCAATCCTGCCTGTAAAGGGTATTGATACCAAATTACAGACCCCAAAAGGGATATTTGTTAGAGGTTCTTAAGTAGGTTTTATCTTCTTGAAAAAAGTTAATTCGAGTTCTTCATACATTTTGGACGTACTGATAAAACTAATTTTAGAATGAACGAATTGCTTATAATTGTATCGTATATTAATATGGGTACCTGCGTACTTGGCAGTGTAGATCTCGGGACACATATCCACATGTTCAATATGTATAGTAGTACATAAACAGTATCTAGCATATGTAGATATATTAGTACTTAATTCGTTGATAGTTGGATTGAATGATATTATTAATTTATGTAATTACATCTTCTTCCAATAGGAACTAATGTTTTCTTATTTAATTTGCTTTTTTAATCCATCTTAACATTTATACTTATACCTACTCAACGAAGACAGATAGAACAATGATACGAAAAATGATATTACGATACGGGTATGAAATATTTTAAGTACCTATTTATTATTACATTAAAAGCTAAAATGGCAGTGTACAATGGTGTTCTTATACCGACCCTTATGTATGAAAGGGAAGCATTGAACTGGCAAAAGAAGGATGAAAGTAGAAAGTAGACGAATGTGTGGAAAACTGTGCATGATAGAGTGTCGAATGAAAATGTAACAAGTGAATGGGGTGCGAATAAAAGTGTAATGAACAAAATACTGAAAGGAACATTTAGATGGTTAGGACATATGGAAAGAATGAATGAAGAAATATTGGTAAAAGAATATGTTAACGATGTAAATGGAACTATAATAGAAAAAGAAGAAGACCGAGTAAAACGTGGCACGATCAAATATATCAAATATTGATTTTCGACCTCGTGAGGAGTCGAAGAAATCGACGTGCGTGTATGACACGATGTATGAATGTTGAGGAAGGAAGAAATGTCAAGAAAGAGGGGTGTGGCAGTCCATATTTTCTGCTTATTCCTTCGGAGAAACGGCAATGGTTTGTTTAGTAAGTTAGTTGTTACATTTAGTATTATGTGGCAAGATCATTGATTGATTTCTTTTAAAATCTAATAAAACTAAACGATTATCTAGATGCTGCCGAGTAAATAGCTCGAACAAGAATAAACAGCGTTAATTTTGAGATTTTGGTAGGTTTTATGGATTAACCCGAACAAAAACAACGGAATTTCGTTTCCTCTTCGATTCGTCTCCGAAAAAAAAGTTGACAGGTCAATTGTCCATTTTGTATATTTTCTCATGAGAGACCTCTCAGATCCAAGAGAAAGAATCAAATCACCGCCACCAGCTCGGCCGAGTGTCACAAAAAACCGGCGTTCTTCTGATTCCGCCTTCTCCGCCGATTCGACACCAATTAATACATCTGTACAATAGGCAGGGCTCAGCCGGCCACCGGACCAAGCCCGCCTGTCAGGGGGGACACTAGAAGAAAAGGAGGAAAAACACCAATTATTTCCGACCGCCGTTGTGGCCAATGAAAATTATTTGCTTTTCAAGCAAATTGCGCGGCCATGACTAGGCAGTAGGCACGCAGAGCCGGAGATAACTCATTCAATCCCGCCAACAATCCTGCCTACAATACTACCAACTACTAACTACTAACTACTACATCACATTTCGACTGCTCGTGTAACGGAGCCGCGACTACTGTTTTCTTTTTCTGTTTGCTGTTCGCCTATTCTGTAATATTACATTATCTTGTAATTCGCGTTTAACCTTATTATTTAAGTGCATTGCAGCAATATAGGGAGACATACGATTCTCTTCTTTATAATTAATACTAATGTCTTAGAAAGGCGAAACATGTCATTTCCATAAAAATATATACGAGTATAATACAACTTCTAGAAAACAGACGTTTTCATTTGTATTAATTATTTAATATGGAGTTTTACATCTTGTTTAAAAATCAATCAATATTAGTGGGTTATTTTCTAACATTTATAAATACTCGTATACATTGTTATATGTGAAAATAATTAAATGTTAGGAAGGATAATAGTCAAAATACTTTTCGATTGAATGAATAATGTAAAATTAATTTACATCTGAGATTAGAGATATTTATTAAGATAAACGATCAACCATGAAATAAGACTTTTCTTATGTGATTAAAACGACAATTGTATTAAATAAAACACATACATATTTCAAATGTGCATTTCTCTTGAAACGTAAAGAAAATAATTGTTCATTAAATTATATGAATTTAGCAACAATAGTGTGGATTTAATTTCTATATTCAAGGAATTACCTTATCGTATTTCAATCCGGGCAATAAACATGTTTTCGGTACATGTAGAGTATTTGCGAATGATACTTACTGACTTATCAGCCTTCTGTCATCCACTGTCGTGTGTATTCCTCTCATAAACCATGCCACTGTCCCCTATACATCGCCACTCTCATCCATCCAGGTCCAGCAATCCTTATAACATCGTCGGTCCAGCGAGCAGGGGGACGTCCAACTCTACGTGATAAATGATAAAGTATGTTTATAATTGAATATAAAATTGTTAATGGTAATTAAATTCTCATGGAACGGGTTTGTGGCAAGTTTCTGAAATAAGTAGTGCCGGTGTAAATAACCGAAGTATTGTTTACCTTACCGTATTGAATGGTACTAAAACTGTTTCCTCAATTACGTCGATTAAGACGGAGGTTATGGCCTGGCGATTACCCTTTCATTCTCAATTCGTCTTTACTTATTGACGGTAAAATGCCTAATCACTCTTATTTGTTGAGAATTAGTTTAGGTACGAAGTATCTACGCCCGCATAGCGCCGAAGCTTTTGGAAATTTACTAAAATCAAAGATTTCGATTCTGTTTACAAGTTTCTAAACATTTTAGGTTCTCATAAATTTAATTTACAATTGATAGAAGGAGGTACCAAAATGTGTAAATAGAATTAATTGCATCTCAATAGAGACGAATATGTAAATTGGTTTTTGGAAACAGAATATGGTAGTCGAGGCGTTTACAGGACTTATGACCTGTCATTGGTTGGGTTAAGCGATCGCTTTATGTTAACAACATTCCACATTCCGCCTTTTTACGACCACCACGTCTGACAAATTTTTGATAGATGTATATATGCTACTATGTTAAGAACACTTCACATTTTTTAGGTCAATCTACACTAGCGCCATCTATTAATCCTTAAAAATGATTAACCCGCAATGGGTAAAATCCAGTATTTGTCTACAAGTATTTGTATACATTCAAAAAACAAATTGTGTAAATAGAGTTGAAATATTGTCATTTTCTGTTTGCTTCAAATCTCAAAATTCATCTTTTGCTCGATAAATGTTCCAGTAGAACTTGGTGTTATGAACTTCGATACTTTTATATAACCCTCAAATACATACATAATGTACATGAGAACACCTGTAGGAACTTGATTTAATTCTGAAACAGATGTATGCGTTTATGTATGCTCATTTTACGAAATATTGTCGACTTTGAATTAAAAAAAGAAATGTTCAGTAAAAGATTTTATTGTAACTTAAATCTTCTGTATATAAACCCTTTCCTTTCTTCGCAATTTGAAGAATCTTCTGAAAGGACCGACCTTTGAATTTGAGGTTAATACGCGGAGATAACACTACAAGTATAATCTGTGTAGGTAGATAGTTTGTATAGAATAAGATTGATGCTAGAGACATGCAGGAACCTGCGGGAGATCTTCCAGACGAGCGCACTGCGGCTGTGAGACACCAGACCCCATATCTCGGCTACCGGGTA
Source organism: Lepidostoma basale (assembly GCA_022606425.2). Taxonomy (NCBI): domain Eukaryota; kingdom Metazoa; phylum Arthropoda; class Insecta; order Trichoptera; family Lepidostomatidae; genus Lepidostoma; species Lepidostoma basale. Next base: position 2,355,090 of record JAHDVF020001522.1, read on the forward strand.
TATCTACTGATTCCTCAAAATATATATTTAATTCAGGGGTGCAAATACCATTGTTTTAGCAAATTTTATCAAATTAAATACTTTTCAAAATAACACAAATGTCCCTTTTCTTTTATTCAAGGAGTAGAACAAAATTTTATGCTGCCAAATTAATCAATCACAGTCCTTCCTGACTGACGATAATAAAGATTTCTGCTGAGTTATATTGAAACTAAATGTCAGCAGAATTTCGTGGTATGATGGACCAGTTTGCTTCTTTTTCTTATTCTCTTATTCGGCTGTGTCAGGTTCCCCGACGTTGCCAATCACTGTGACCAATGTTTTTCTTGCGAGTGATTTCCTGGAAAGTGTAACTGGAGTGGTTTTTGTAGGTGTTACTTTCCCTTAGCTCTTGGGTTTCTGTTTTGTGGTGCCGAAGATACGCAATACGCCCTCTCTCTGTGTGCTATGACCCTCATGGTTATGTCAATGATCACATTGCCCAGGACACGCGGGATCGTGAGGACCACTCTATGATGCCAGGGAGTCGGAATTACTAGAAATCTTTCTGTTGTCATGCCAGGTGGCATTTCTCGGTATTTTATAAGTAGGTACATAGCTTCCAGCAGGGTAGATTTCACCATGAGACTTCCAGTCATTTGAACCTCAGAACGTTAACCTTAATACTTAAAACACACAAAACAATTTATATTACTTAGTAAATTATTTGGAAAACAAATCTACTTGATTTAAAATAATTCCCGTTAATTTATTTATTAACTTTTTTGCGAAGTACTGAAAAGAAATTAACGATTGCTCTTGTATTGTCAGATATACAAATTTCGATAAGTCGTGTAATTTATAATAGTAGACATATAACACAAGTGATGTATTTCAGTAAGTTGCGCGTCCCTGCTCCGTGTAATATTACCTGCCATTTTCGGCTCGGTTCTTTTATTCAACAAATTTCTCGGAGTTAATCGAAAAGAAATACTTTTTTCTATCCAGTTCATAACGAGACAATGAAGAACGAGGGTGCGAGAGAAAAAAGGAGGACCGCGGTGGGTAAGGACCAGAAATTAAAGGAGATGAACGCATTGTCTTGCTCGGAGCGGGAGCACAGGCGGCTGACTGACCGTGTCGGATGCAATTAATCTTCGTGACTATTAACAAATCCGATGGGCTCCGTGTTCCCGGGTGTCGGGCTATTTGTCGCGGGATGATAAATGACTGCGCGCCACTTATGCGTAAAGCACACTAACAGAATGAAAATTATTTATATAATACTTTTACAACTGTGTGATTTGTGCTATTAAATCTATCGTCAATACATACGAGTATCATGTATACTTTTTTTTTTTTGTTTTTTTTTTAATAATTTGTTATTACAAAACTAATTAAATAACCATCAGGCCTTCTCCTTGAAGGGGTAAGCAGAATTATGGACCACCACACTGTTCTTTCCTGACGTACTTCTCTCGCTTCCTCAACATTATACATCGTATCATAAACGCACATAGTTTTATCTTACTCTTCACGTCCACGACATAAAATGATAGATTTGATCGCGTCACATTTTCCTTGGTTTCCCTTTATTTCTTGTTCCGTTTATGTCGTTTGCATATAATTAAAATATATCAATCATATTCATAGTGATCGTCCTGTAATGATGAAGAAATCATCGAGTAGTGGTAGTAAAATCGATGAGATTTAGTATTCAAATAATTACTATTGTATTACAATGAGATAGTTACAATAGCGTTAGCGTTCGAGATGTGGATATACCGCAGAATGCTCCGTATACCGTGGACCGATAGGGTCAGTAAAGCAGACGTACTGCAGAGGGCCAGAGCCAACAGAGAGCTGTCGTCGAGTGTGAAAATTAGAAAGGTCTCATATTTGGGTCATGTGCTAAGGGGAGAATAATACCACCTCGTTCGACTGATATTAATGGGTAAAGTGGAGGGAAGACGGGGAGTTGGTAGAAGGCAGTTGTCCTGGCTGCAGAACATCAAAGAGTGGGCAGGAAAAACAAGAGTTCAGAACCTGTTCCAAGTGGCGCAGGATAGAGATGCCTTTGTTGTAGTGATCGCCAACGTTGGGGGGACCTGACACGGCACCGAAAGAAGAAGACGAAGTTACATTATCGCGACAACTCAATTTTGTGGTATTCGTTTGAAAACCACCGTGCATTTTGCTATATTTAAATGTATAGATACTGCTTAGGCAGTATGACACGGCGAATCTCTTAAAGTCGGAGATAGTAATTGATTAAAGACATAAATATTCAAAACATCCTACTCAACGCAGCGTCCATCAAAACGGACACTTCCTAGAAACAGCGCGCAGCTCAGCGCTTACATTCGGAATTTTAGGGGAGTCGACAGCGTACTCACTGAATCTATTTAACATGAATTTAACACCTCAGTGTGTCAGCAGACGTACGCACGTCCAAGCCATAGTTTCTCCTCACGATTGTGCCTCTTCAGATGAGCGAATTCTGAGAAATACCCGGCGCCAGCTTTGACTCGTCAGGAACTGCCAAGGAAAGCCGAGTCCTGACGGACACCTCCCACAATAGCGCGACCTGACAGGTCAATGAATATTCGTTCTTTCAAAACGCTTCCTTTCGACGAGTGGTTAAATGCTCTATAATTAATTATCGCCGGCGATTTCTACGAAATGCGTTGATTCAAAAGCCCAAAACATAAAACGTTTCTTTGAAAGCTTCACACCCGCGCATACTTATGAAAATAAACAATTTAAGCATTTATTGTCTATAAACTTTCGAAATTTCTCAAAATATACAATCAAATTTTATTTATTGTTTCTTATAAAATGATGTAAAACTAAGTAATAACTAATTAATATGAATGAAAAGGTCTGTTTTCTGTAATAGTTTATGGTTTTCTATAAGCTTTATAATTCATATTAATATATTGTTTTAGTTTATCTAACAAACTAACTAACTAACTAGCCATCACGCCGTTTCCCCGGAGGGGTAGGCAGAGAGACTAGATCGCCACATTGTTCTATCCTGACATAATTCTCGCGCATCTTCTACATTCACACATCGTGACATGCACACTCGTCGATTTTCCTACTTCGAACATGGCCGCCTTTCAGTAATTGATTAATTTAGTCATGACATGTTTTCCTTGGCCATCTTGGATATCTCTTTCCATGCACACTACTCGAATATATATTTTTAAGCATTCTTCCCTCATCCATTCGTTCCATATGTCCAAACCATCTGAGTGATCCTTTCTTAATTTTATTTATCACACATTCATCCGCTTTACATTCCTTTCTTACTATATCATTAGATATTCTAATATGCATTGTTTTCCAGCACATTCTTCTTAGTGACCTCATTTCTACGGCGTTTATCCTACTTTCATCATTTTTCTGCTGAGTTTAATACATGTTTAATATACAATTATGTTTTCGTTTCTAATAGTTTCACGTAGGTAATGATTTAATCTACGAGCGAAATCCATATTCCGTTCTCGAATGTATGTATATCACTCCGAACTATTTATATAGAACAACATTATATTAATTCGTATTCACTACTTGCATTATTATTAAAACAATAAAATGTCACACCAAGGATTTAAAACAATAGCATTAGTAATGATTATTCAATCTCTAAACTGAGTAGAAAAAGCTCATTTACATGAAGAAGGAATCTAGGCTTATATCTAGACCGGGTGGTGGTCTAGGCCCTAGACTCTAGGGGATAGAACGCTTGGCTCCTGATCCAGGGGGCATGGGTTCAAGCCTGGACACGACCAGGTTCCTTCTTCATAATAATGAGCTATTTTCTGCTCACATTGAAGATTGTAAAATAAATTCTAATATCATTGATATAAATCCTTGATGTTAGTCTTTTTATAAAAATAAAAAAAAACCCAAGCCCCCTCGATCAGAAGGCAAGCATTCTGTCACCACCACCAGACTTTACTATACCCGAACCCCTACTTAAACGCATAATAAATATTAATTCGAGAATAATTGTTCTAGTTCGTAATTAGTACAGATAAGTAAGAAAACATCCATTACGTGGAAATGGCGTAATAACTAGCACACCGCACACCTGTCCTGAGTAACTTATTTGTCTAGAATAAATGAGTATTTTCTATTTTTTCAGGTGTCTGCACGAATGCTACGGCGCCCAGCGTATCCTCGATAAATCGCATCCTCCGGAATAGGGCGGCCGAGCGAGCGGCCGCGGAGTTCGCCAGGGCTGCGGGGTACGCGCTGTACGCGCCCCCACCACCGCCGTACGCGCCCTTCGGCTGGGGGGGCCCGGCGCCCGGCCTCGGCGGGCCTTGGGCGGGCCTGCGTCCTCCCGGCCGGCCCGGCTCCCCGGACATGGCGGCCGCGCTCAGGGCGGAGGCAGCCAGAGGACTGATCGGTGAGCTTTGACTTTATCTCGAACTTCACAACTTCACTGAGAGTTTAGTCTTATGAAATGATTTTACCTATTACGCAAACATAATCTCTTATAAAATATTAGTAAATAAATCTTCAATTTTATCTTAATCAATGATAGCCAAAATGGCCGTTCACAATAGAGTTCTGGTTCGAATCGAGGTAGAGATGAGATGACGTATGTGAGGTAAAATGATTGCGAATACTGATATTAGGATGAAATGTAGAGCGGAAGAAAGTATTATGAATAAAATTATAAAAGGATCACTGCATTGATTTGGACTTTATAGAATGAAGTAATAATGGTTAAAAAAGTATACGTTAACGATATGAATGGATTGCAGAGTCGAAAAAAACCAAGGAAATCATGGTATGACCAAATTAATCAAATTCGAAAGGTCGACCATGTTAGAAGACATACGATTAGTTTGACGGTACATTATCCTTTCGGAGAAAAGGCGTGATAGTTTGCTGTGATTATTATCATCAATTTGGTAGTGATAAATTCAATAAACTCATCTTATTCATATGTTGACGATTTTCATTTTAAATAAGATTTGATTTTTTATATAAACGTAATATACAGTTTAAAGTTCCTAAGAAATGTTTGTGATGATGATAATTAAATTAACTCAAACGCATTGATATCAAACGATTCTTTTCTTTTTATCTACGTATTTGAAACGGAAACAAAATTACTGTAAACTACCCTCGAAGTTATATTGTCCATCACGTTATCTCTAAACATTAATTACCGGGACATAAAATATTGTAAGGCACCCAATATTGCGAAAGAAACGGCAGTAACAACTCAGTGCACTGTTGGTCTAGATGTGGACGGAGACGACACGGGGTCACTGGACGGGGAGCAGCCCAAGTTCCGCCGCAACAGGACGACCTTCAGCCCGGACCAGCTAGAGGAGCTGGAGAAGGAGTTCGAGAAAAGCCACTACCCCTGCGTGTCCACCCGCGAGCGGCTCGCCTCCAAGACCTCCCTCTCGGAAGCCAGAGTTCAGGTGATTACTCAAACTTTTATATGTTTCTTTATATTGTTTAAAGACGTAGTTAAATACGAGTATATCATTTCTTCAACAATGATGTAAAACTCCATATTAAATAATTAATACGAATGAAGACGTATGTTTTCTAGAAGTTTTATAAGTTTTTAAGGCATTATCAAATGAGTATATCCTTTTGTTTGATCTAAGTTCATGATTTTTGTTTCATATTTACTAATATTTTTATGAAATTATATTTCGTTAATCGTTAATTCAAAATTTTGCTAGCGTAGTCTTTATACATGTGTTCTCTTTAACATTTGATATTATCGATGAAGGTTTTACTTTTGGTTAATTTCTATGATTCCCATGTCCGTTTATATTCTCTGATTTTGTCACTCCACTTCTCATACTATTTTTTCAAAACATTCTTCCCGGGGCTACTATTCGGTTTGGCGTTTGGCCTTTTGTACATTATTTTAATCTTGGCCATCGTTAGGGTAAACTTAATTTGTTTCTAAATTTCTGAAAAATTAAGAAAGCCATGTTGATTATTTTGAACTGATTACCTATAACTGATTCCCAATAATTACGATCAGAATAACATTCCGCATGGAAAAGTTGATAAAAATAATCTTTCAAGTATAGTAGGTAAATATCAAAAGCTGATCATTTTAATGCTATGTATCGAATGACATTGATTGTTACTCTATAGCAGAAATACGTAGAAGAATAAGAAATTCTAGATGTTATTAATAACTTTCCACTAACCCAATACTTAGAATGGAATAGTTTGTTCCTCTCGAGGGGCATGAGAAACAGAAACAGAAGCAGGAATAGGAGTGATGGCCATCCCTAAACTGTGTAGTTTTGTGAATGAATTGACAACCAAACTAATACTCGTATTGACTGACAGGTTTGGTTTTCCAACAGACGAGCCAAATGGCGGCGTCATCAGCGGATGAGTCTTCTGAAGAGGGGCGGCTCGTCCCCGCCCCCGCCCCCGCCCCCTGCAAGGCCTTCCGGCCCTGGCTCGCCCCCGCCCCCGCTTCCCGGGCCCGGCCCAAGGATGGGCGGGGAGCACAGCGCTTTTAGGGCGCTCGTCCCCGCCCATCTGCGCGACCTGCACTCTTCCGACGAGGAAATCAACGTCAATGACGAGTCCGACTGCGAGATGGATGACCGAATGGACGAGAGGATGCTCGGGAGGCTGAGCTATCCCTCGAGAACTCCGAGTCCTCTCCTCCTCGAGAGAGACAGACCTCAGGAGCACTGCCAACCGCTGCAGCTCACCAAGCACGATCGGTAGAGTACTGCTTCAGAAACTTCCGATAACCAAGCATTACCGTTGGCGAACAAGTTAACGATTCGTTGCTCGATTCTTAAAGGGTTACAGGTATTCCGTTACTTTAATTCAATTTGAGCACAAAAGAACTTTAGGTGAATATAATTTGTGAAGTGTTCGGGGAACTTAAACTGAGTGAAAAATCATTATCGAATTGCAGACAATAGCTTTTGAGTGTGATATAGGCATTATAAAATTAAGATCTCTTAATGAAAATGTTAAGTTAATACAACACAGTGTAAACAATTAAATAAACTAATTGTATAGATTCTACCAAATAACAATTGCTGTCAATCAAAACCGTGCGAATGTTCAAAAGACGTTTTTATTTCAATTAGTATCCATTTAAAATGTCCTAATAAACGGGGCTAAGAAAATTAATTCAAAACATTATGTTTATTAACATGTAAATACGTTGTAAACAGTTCTTGAATGAGAGTTGATCTAGAATTATTAAATATATATATCATAACTCTATGTAACATGTATGATCAAAAAGTAATCGGACAAAAGTTTGAGAGGTTATTGTTTTGAGATTCCATCAATTGATGTACGACAGTAGAAGGACTTTTATCATTTTGTTGTTGCTCAATCCATTTGTTAAGTTTTGTATTCAAAATATCTCTTGTGTATCTAAAGACATAGAAAATTGTTTAAAAGCTAACAACACATTGAATTAATTGGTATAACAGGCTAATAAATATCGTATTCCAAAAATACATCTTTATCTTGAATAAATTAATTAAATTTGTTTATTCGTTGCGTCCACACGAACTAATTAAGATGTATAAATTTAGTACTAGACAAAGTGAGTTATGTTTTGTGAGTGGAGATGAAAGATTTTAGATATGAACAAGAAAGGTGAATGTAATTTATTTGCTAGTTAGCACGTGTATAAAACAACTCATGTATTCCAAATAAACTTATCTACATAGTTTGAAAATAAAAAAGAATTTCAAAAATACTGTTCTTTATTTTAAAACCTATCATGTATCTTCAGAAATTTATTATTAAATTTCATATGTTTCGGGTGACTAAATGGTAATTATTTTCTCACTGCATTCATTTAATATATCAATAATATATTACATATATATATGGAATAAGTACAACACTGATCACGGCAATTAAGTCGCTATACACGGAAAGCACTGCTAGTGTCAGAGTAAATGGAGATCTTACAGCCTGGTTTGATATCAATCAAGGTGTCAAACGGGGTTGCGTAATGCCCCCGTGGTTATTTAATCTATATATGGACAAGTGTATGAAAGACCTGAAAGGGTTGGATGTAGGTGCCAATATGAGCGGAGTGTCAGCAAGCTGTCTCTTGTATGCGGATGACGCTGTCCTACTTGCAGACAACGAGCATGAACTACAAGTCCTGGTGAATTGTATGTAGGTATGAGGTATGCATGCGAAATGATCTGATGATGAATGTTAATAAGTCCAAGGTAATGATTTTTGAAAAAGAAGAAACCATGACAGTCTGCAACATTAGCGTGAATGGTGAAAATTTGGAGCAAGTAGTTGAGTTCGTGTATTTAGGCAGTATGTTTACAAGAGATGGGCGAGTGGAGAGGGATATTGAAAGAAAGGTTGGGGCAGGCAACAAAGTGAATGGTACACTTAAAGTTGTCATCGCAAACAAAAACCTATCCAAAAAAACTAGAATGGCAGTGCACAATGGTGTTCTTCCACCGACCCTTATGTATGGAAGCGAAGCATGGAACTGGCAAAAGAAGGGCGAAAGTAGAATAAATGCAGTAGAAATGAGATCTCTTAGACGAATGTGTGGATACTCTGTGTGTGGTAGAGTGTCGAATGAAAATATAAGAAGTGAATGCGGTGCGAATGATGGTGTAATGAACAAAATAATGAAAGGATCATTAATATGCTTTGGACATATGGAAAGAATGAATGAAGAAAGAATGGTAAAAAAGTATACGTAAACGATGTAAATGGAACCAGAAATAGAGGAAGACCGTGGAAAACGTGGCACGATCAAATAAATCAAATATTAAATGTCGGCCATGTGAGGAGTCAGAGAAATCGACGCGCGTGCATGACACGATGTATGAATGTTGAGGAATCGAGAGAAATATGTCAGGAAAGAAAAGTGTGGCAGTCCATTATTTCTGCCTACCCCTTCGGGGAGACGGCGTGATGGTTAGTTAGTTAGTTTTTTTTAATATATATAAGACTTTTTAGAAAACAGAATATTATTTTGTTAGTATGATTTTGTACTAGTAAACAAATGTTGGCATTTGTCGATGTCATAGTTACATAAAATCAAACTCTGATGGTGAAGAAACAGTTGATGTAGAAAGTAATTTAAAAAAAATAGAAGGTATATAGCGGCAAAGGAAGTCAGAGATTGTGAAATAAAGTTTTTATAATACAAGACTCATATCTCTTTACAATTATTATGGTTATGTGCCTCTTAACACAACTGCCTTTCTGTAGTATTTTACTATAAAAACTTAACTTTTTAAAGGAAAAGTAAGAAAATTGCGTTTAATTCTAAGGCTGCGTATAAAATATTTGAAATATTCGTATTGTAAGTACTATTAAAATCGATAAACTAAGATAAGGACTAAGATTTGAGTATAAGTTTCGAACATCTGCTGATTAGTGAGTGACCATAACTACTTACTCGTATACTGAAAATCCTGTAGGTGAGTTTACACTAGATAAAAGGGTAGATAAAGCGGATAAAATAATTCAACTTAGAGTTTATAAACTGATACGTTAAGGGGTTAGGGGCAGTCAGAGGTGTGAAAAAAACAAACACTTTACATAATAAAAAATTGACAGTAATTTAATTTATTTTATAAAACCAACAATATAAAATTATTATATTATATTTTTACTTGATTTGACCCAAATTCGAAAAAAAAAAAAAAAAATTATACATTAAGTATTCGCCATGTTTGTTGGACCCTGTTCCATAATGTGATGACCATTATAACTTCTTACAGGTTCATCTTTAATCATTCAAATAAAACAAAAAAATAAATTTAAATAGTTAATCTAGTGCCTGATCGAAGGATTTTTTTCTTTTTATATATTTTTATAAACAATTAACTGTTACATTTTCCATTGAAAATCCGTAAGTAAATTATCAGAGGCCGGCATTCTGTATATTTAAAAAAAAACTTCGATCAGGCACTTAATTAACTATTTATTTCAATGATTTTAGATGAACCCGTAAGAAGTTATGATGGTCACCGCAAAGCACCACTTTTGGAACAGGGTCCAACAAATATGGCGATAATTTCATTTATATATTTTTTTTTAAATTTTGGTCAAATCAAGTACATAATATAATATAATAATTTACAATACAAAGTAAAATAATACAATAATTAAATATTGTTGTTTTTATAAAATAAATTAAATTACTGACTAAAAAATATTGAAAATACTTGTTTTTTCATACCTCTGACTGCCCCTAACCCCTTGACATTCATAATTTGATGCAGGTAGACGACCTTCGTGGCCGAGTGGTAAGTGCATTGACTGCCACCCCGAAGGTTCCGGGTTCGATTCCCGGCGTTGTGATTTTCACACTTCTTTGGTATGGTGTAGAATTCCCGTGACAATAAAATGGCGATAGATTAGCTACTTATCACATGTCACGAGAATCACTATGATAGCTATAATACCCTTTACGTCGATTTGGCTCATGTTGTCATGATGTAAAGAGGGATTCAGGGAAGAAGAAATTTTTTTTTTTATAATTAAAACAACATACAACTTTAAATTCAGAATTAAAGAGCAAGTGAATACCTCACCCCAAGGGCGCTTTGACAATGTTTTTTTAAGTTACGAGAGCTGCATCTGACACTTCGTCAATGCGCTTTAGCTCAACTAATCTGCATATTGCTGAGGAGTTTGCTGATCGAAACGTAGAATTCGGCATGTAAGGACTATATGCAATATAAAGATCAGATACATAGGTTGGGCCATTCTGTTAAGCGCTTTGAAAAACGTCCAGCATAGTTGATACTGAATAGTTTCAGGACACTTGAGCTACTGAACACCTTTCTTAAGTCGTGCTGCCGCATTGAAAGCAGATTGTAGTTAATTAGTTTCTTTCTTGGGAATGTTGGCGTAAATGCCGTTGCAATAGTCGAGTCGAGACAAGACGAAGGAATTAACAAGTGTTTTTAATGCAACAAATCAGATGTCTCTCTAATAATAACTTATCGGAATTCGCTAACCACCTCATTGAAAAATATTAATCGATTTATAAATGTAACGGCGTTAATATTTAACACATAAATAAAATATATTAAAAATAAATAAAATATTACAAACAACCAAAAAAATATATCCATGTCGAGTCATCGATTTGTTCACTTTGTCACACAATCTTAATTAAATAACAGTTACCCTTTCCTCTAAGCATGCTCCTCCACCCCCCCCCCTTTTTTTTTAATTAAACTTTTAACGATTTAGTATTATTTCATTGTTAAAATTTCTACACGGATAACGGCGTCTGTTGCCCGAATCACGTTTGAGAAGAGTGCAAAAAAGTGTTGTGAAAATACACTATTTTAAAATAATATAATGATTCTACTGAAGTCTCTTAATGGAATTTAATTTTAAATAATAATTAAATAAAACGTTTTTAACAACTATTTCCACGTTTGTCTTTATTTCGACAGCGACCGGTTTCGCCAGGCTGGACTAGTGTTATTTAACTATTATATACATTGTGTCAATAACATTATTCAGATAAAAAGTAGGTATTTAAATAAACTAATAAAAAAAGTAAATTATCTCGTAATAACAATATAACAACAAATGTTTTTTAATATGTTTTATAGGATGATTTGTTTCAATATGTTTTAATCTTAAATTTGAATAGCGAAAGATAAATTTAAAATCAGCTGGCGATCCAGAGGATAGAATGCTTGGTTTCTAATCTAGGAGACATGGGTTCAAGTCTGGGCACGACCCGATTCCTTCTTCATAACAATAAACAATTTTCTCATTATACTGAAGATTGAATAATAAATTCTAATACCATTGATTTCAGAGTTCTATTTTTTATATAAAAAAAATAATATAATAAAAATATTTTGATATTCTATGGAGTTAACCTCACTTGGAATTGCGTGATAGCACGTTTGCAACAAGATATTTGCGGGTATCTAGACAAGATTATTATTGTTTTCCATGCAGCAGGTAATTCTTATTTAATTACAGGTGTTGGCGTGCAATAAAATACAACGGATTTAATTAAATGGACATGGAAAAACTACTCATTTCCATAGTACACGTTATAATTAACACTCTGCGGCGTGTGCACAACTATCTTTTTTAATACTTAAGTTGAATTAACACGTAAATTCTGATCCAGTTTAAAATTAAACATTTCGAATACATTTTTATATACAATACATCAGCGTAAAGAGCATGGCTGAAAACAAAATGATTCAAGAGCTACTAGTTTTTCCAGTTCATGATGTCATAATACCTATGTAACAACTATCACAGATTAAAATTATAGCAATGAGATATCTAGATATATATTCATATACTATGTTGAATATTTTTATCTCATTAACATTAAATGATTTATTATTATTATTTTGTTGAAAAACTCTTTATATCATTACAGCGCGAGCCAAATCGTAATGGGCGAAAAATGTAAAGGGCGAAAAAAAAGAACACCAGAGGAAATATATATAGAAGCACGTGAATAGAAATATGACAGTTATCTCCTTGTTGCTCTTACTGTCAGGATATTCACGAATTCGCTATGATTGGATCCTAAGAGGTTTATCTTATTTATCACATCATTTAAAAGACGAATCGCTTTCAATATAGGAGAGCTTTAAGAGCCCCTCTGTGCGGAAATTTGGGGCATAAAATAAGATATGCCTCCTTGCTCTGCTATAACTGTGGGGAACGTTTAGATTTAGTTCTCTCAGTATTCCTGGATTGCAAATACCTCTGGAAAATAGTTTGAAAAATGCTTACCTAGAAATATCATTCGACGAGTGTTAAAATCCAATATTCCTGTGAGAAATAGTGAAAGAAGAATAAATGAAGTAGAAATACGATCTCTTAGAAGAATGTGTTTTAAATATGTATATGCTAGAGTGTAAATTGCAAATTTAAGACTAAGAAATGAATGCAGTGCAAATAAAATTATTATGAACAAAATAATGAAAGGGTATTTAAGGTAGTTTGGACACATGGAAATAATAAATGAAAGAAGCGTATATGGTAGATAAAAAACAAGAAATAGAATAAGACCGAGGAAAACGTGGCACGATCAAATCGAAGATTCATTATTTCTGCCTACCTCTTCGGGAGACGGCGTGATAGTTATGATACGAGTAGTTAGTTAGTTAATCAGTTTAAATGAATAATTCTTATGAGTGCCAGAAACAAAAAAAAAACATTTCGATAAAGGGCTTTCACATTGTTACGATTAAAATGTCTTGCTGAATACGGAGAACTAAAATGGCGTTTGTGCAATTTGTATGCGATTAAATTCTTTCGCGTCCATCTACACTAAACGTTTGTATTCCACCAACTGCAAAACCAAATTCTACCGCAGATTGGGCAGGATGTAAAGCGTTATTAGCAATTAGTATCGTCGTGGTTTTTTTCGATCAATGTAATGATCTCCTTCCTCACACTCGCCCGAGAGATGACACCTCCTGAATATTAATTTGTTTTGTAGTATCCTGCAGAAAAAAAAAAGTTCTTATAATCAAATTCAAGTCGAAGGATCCTTTAAGCTCCTTTTCGTTTCTTGTATCAAAATACAAGGAAAGTTGGGGTGAAGTGTAATTAATTAAAAATACACACAAAGTGTATCGTGTCACGATAGACTCTTTTTAAACTTCTCTTATCGATGCTGTGTAGCTAGTACACATTGTTTCTAATACCCTTGAACTTTGCTAAATATTGGGTAAAATTTTTCAAATATTCTCCGTTGTGCATTTAGGAGTGTCAAATGCAAATATAAGAAATGAATGTAATGTGTCATGAACAAAATATTGAAAGGGTCAATAAAACGCATTAGACAGATAGACGACCTACGTGACAGAGTAGCAAGAGCTACCATTGCCACACCGAAGGTCCCGGATTCGATTCCCGACGATGGCTGTGTGATTGTCACACTGTCTTCGGTCCGGTATATAATTCACATGACAATAAAATGGCGAACTATTCGCTACCTATTACATGTCACGAGAAATTTAACAAAAAAATGTACACAGTAACTGGGTTCCAAAAACTTATTGTATACACAAATGTGGAAAGCAATGGGAAACCACCGTAAAAAGGGCTAAGTAGCATCTCAAGAACCAGCAAAGATGTTTATATACGAGTACTTTTCCGCAAACCAATCTCAATGATTGAAACTAAAAAAAAGATAGGAAAAGAATAAATAAAGAAAGAATGATAAATAAGGTATATGTTTAAAATGTAAACGGATCAAGTGATAGAGGAAGATCGAGGCAAAACCTGGCACGATCCAATCAATCAAATATTTTATATCGACCATGTGAGGAGTCGGAGAAATCGACGTGCGTGCATGACACGATGTATGAATTTGGCGTTCCATTCTATCTGACGGCGTGATAGTTAGTTAGTGTTAGTTATATATATCCTTAAACGAAAAGTCTAGGAAGCCTGCGTTCTGCCAATTGGTACTTATGGTCTTGAAACTGTAACATTGTCCAAACAAAGTGCCGAGAAACTACGAGTGACCTAAAGAGCCATGGAAAGAGCCATGTTAGGAATAAGTCTAAGAGACAGAGTCAGAAACGATACGGCCAGAGAAAAAATAAAGGTCACTGACATCATCCACCGGGTGGCGACTCTAAAATGGCAATGGGCAGGAAACGTAGCCAGAAGCTCAGATGAAAAATGGACAAGAAGACTGCTGACTTGGAGACCGTGAATGGCAAAGAGAAGTGCAGGGCGACCACAACTACGGTGGAAGGATGATCTGAACAGACACGTCGGAATAACCTGGATGCAGTCTGCACAAGACAGAGTGACATGGAAGCGAATAGAGGAGGCCTTTGTCCAGGAGTGGACGGGAATAGGCTGAGAAAGAAGAAGAAGAAGATATATTATATCAATAGAAAAAAAATGTTTTACAAAGAACAACGTAATCTGCTATCTCCCTGTAATGTTTGAGAACTTTTTTGAAAATCAAATTTATTTATTAGACTGTTTGTTGCAGATGTCCGAGGTAATGAAAACGAATGTCGCAAAAAACGGCGAATATTTCCGGCAATCGGAGTCAGGAGCGGAGAATACGAAGAGATTGATGTTACTTAAGTATTACTTGTACCGGAAAATTCCGAAGATTGCCAACCTAAAAGTTTGATGCGATAATGGATATTGACAGCGTGTTTCCGCCCGGTAGTACTAAATGTACTGAAAAAGGATAATTGGTTAAAGCGTTTCAGTTACATTTAGTATCACTACACACATTCATTTATACAGAGTGAAGAAAAATTACAATTAATTGAATTTTTATTGTATCTACAATATAATATTAAATTTTATGTATGAATATTTCACGGTATAGCCTCTTTTTTTTAAGTTTTTAATTTAGTAACAATGTATTATCTCCGAACTTTTTACATTAAAACGAGTGAGATTTATTGATTTTACAAGTTCCTTAGATAATGTTCCTTGTCGTGTATATATTGTATGATACATTACTTTTATAATATTATATTAAAGGGAATTAAAATACAAAACAGAGCTAATTATCTCACGAACACGGGCCTTCTCTCAGATTTGGAAGTTGTGAATGAATTTTTCTATCTTGGACCACTGAAAACTGACCAAGGGTGCGAGAGAGATTCGACACAGAACTTAAATGACTTAAACTGCCATGACAAAGCTCATCAAGATATGGCAAGATTATCTCTAACAAGACCAAGATGAGACTGGTTTAAACCCTTGTTTTCTCCATACCATTTAAGGTTGCGAGTCTTGGACTATGCGAACATCGAAGATATCCAAAATTGATGCTTTCGAGTTGTGGTGCTGGCGGCAAATACTGCGAATATCCTGGACGGCAAGAAGAACATACGAGTGGATCATAAAACAGCTGGGTATCAGGGCAAGAATCTCGCGGATGTGCTGTCAGAGAGTGTTAAAGTATTAAGCGCACATTGCCCCGAGAGATCAGGATAATCTTGAAAAGCTCATCATCATGGTTAATATGGGAGGAAAGCGACCACAAAGACGACCACCAAGCCGCTGGCGCTGGTCTAATAGAATGAGCGAGCTACAGCCTGGAGACTGCCGGGTAACAGGAGTGCATGGCGTGCCATGGTCAATTATGCAGATTCCAAATTAAAGTACCATTATTTTATTTTCCAAAATATAATTCTAATGTATTGCTAGATGCAAATACCATTGAGATAGCAGCGGTTTATTTAAGCCCATTCAATTAGGATCATTTTTGTCACTGCTTGAGTAACCGTGGATATAAGTATCATGAAATGACTTTAGATTTTATTTTTATCATTTTTGAGCTGTTGTTAAAGTGTTTACTAATTTATTTTATTTTGGAACGATGAGCGGCGGAAACGCAATCTTCTTTAAACATATTTTTTGATTGATAAGATTCAAAATTCCTGCTTGCTTAATTGATTGGATAAAAGAATTGTAAACACATACTTCAAAAACATATTCTGCTTTAATTTATAATAGTAAGGTGTACACAGGTTGGGCTGTTAATCATGTGATAGCGTATCCTCCCGACGCACCCAGGTGCTCCACATTGATGGCGCGGTGGTGACAGGTGAACAAGGAGTCTGCGAGAAGTAAAAACGCACAAATCAAAGAGGTATTTCTTCTTCTTCTTCTTCTTCTTTTGATAGATCTGACGATCTGTGACACAGAAATCATATCTCGTCGGATGATGAGTCGGATCAAATAATATTCTCGTGAAAACTCAAAAATACCAGTTATCTGGGCTAAAATTTATGTAATGTGTATCAAACAATATTGAATATTATTATATATTAATTTGAACATATTATTAAAAACATCTCATCAATTTCAGCTAAAATGCATACATTTTGAGTAAATGATTTTCTATTGCTTATAAAGAATCATAATCCTTTTAAAATATGCGAGTTTTTAATTATTAAAATTGAGATTTGGGTGGCCCCACGTATGATGTTATTTAAAATATATTATCTGGCGCCCCTGTACAAATGCAAGAGACAAAATAAAAGTTACGAAACTGCGTTGACACTAAGAAGAAGAAGAAGAAATGAATACAATATATTATTGTTAAAAAAGTCTATTTTTTGGAAAGCGAAGGGTATAATTTTTAAACATTTAAAAATAAAAGTTATATTGTATGATAAAACATTCGGGTCAAGATATGGTTTAGTTATTTACCCCATTTAACATGAGCTATCCATACACAGTAAAAGCAAAGCTTTTCCTTTCCAACTTCCATAAAAGTAAATAGGAATTTACTGGTGGATGTATGTATATGCACATTTCTAATAATTAATTCAATCTGAAATAGAGCTTCATTCAATAAAAAAATCATCGTGAATAGACTTGGCGGAGCTACGTTTTCATTGAGCGATGCTTCGTGTGTATCAAACACATCCTTTTACACGCGGGACAAAGGAATCATGTTCAAATTTGTACTCGAGCAGCTATCTTATTTTTATGCTAATGCTTTCCGCATACTGGCGGAAACAAAGCGAACACCGCGTCACTTCCGGTCCTCAATACGGCGGAAACACTTGTTAGGAGAGTCGTTTGTTTCGTGACGACACAATTCTCTCCGTTTCCTTCGGAGTCCGCGGGGAAATTGATGATTGTTTTAGCGCAAACTATTTTATCAACTTTCTGAAATCTGATGACACTTCAGAATTAATTCACTTTCAACTATAACAAGGGTGAATAATTTTGTTTGCTGATATATTTCTGTTTGTCTTTTAAAAAGTTCAGTGTGCTTTGTTCCTTTTTCATATTTAAATTATTCGTTTAACATACTTTAAAACATTCGTGTTGAGACACTTTGCAGATTTCTATTCAAACAAAAGAATTGTTGCATGGCAACTAACAACATGCAAAAATGTACGTTTGAATTTATTTCCTCTGAGCCTAGGACTTATTAAATCGACTGTTCGATTTATCGATTATACAATAGACTGGCTGCAGAAGCCAGTCTGTTTAGTCCTACAGAATTGTTTGCCATTGATACGAAGAATAAGAAGATGGGATATTTCCTACAACGGTTTCGTATACCTGTTGAATTATATTTAGAGCCATCAAAGGGCGGTTAAACGTGTAGCGGCGCTAGGGAAACGTCTTCTATCACAGATCTGTCCACGAACAGGACATTTCATTATCTGACAACTCCATCTAGTCGCTATCATCCCAAATCTCAACCGACACCTCCGAAATGGATCCTTTATAAAACACCGAAGTTTAACGGATCAATGTTACACTTCAAGCTTTTGAGAGAATTTCGATAAAATTATTTGAATATTAAAACGATCTATACTTTCGAATGAAGCAGTTAATTTGTAATGTGTATTAAAAATAATTAATTATACTTGCATACTTTATTTTTATGGAATTTTTATTATTATTATTTAAAGCAACTAGTAAGCTCCGCCCGGAGCTAAGCCAGGGTTACAAAATCATTAAGATTGTTTTTTTTTAACTCCAGCGGGAGTGAAACCGGTTGGTTTGAAAAAACAAAATACATTTTTAATTAGAACGATATTTTATATCATAAAATCACAGTTCATTAAAATAAAATAAATACAGAAACATTCAAGAGGAATATTTATTCTTTTTTGAAAACTCTATATTTTATAATTAATACGAGTGAAAACGTTTGTTTTATAGAAGTTTTATTATATTTTTTGGGAATGACGTGTTTCGCCTGTCTAAGGTATTATCAAATGTATACAATAATTGGATTCTAACGAACTCTTTTATACAAAACTAAAAAATATTCAATTAAGTTTTTAGAAAACAAATGTTTTAATTAGTAATAATTATTCAGAAGAAACTTCGCATGTTCTAGTTACAAGACATAATCAAACCAATATCCCCCCCAATATGTACCCGAGTGTTCCTTTATTCAGAGTTTATAAAAGTGTCTTGTGTATAATTATAAAGTTAATGTCTCATATATCAATGAAAAATAAATCAGATCAATCCGGTAAAATCAATCAGTTGTCCTATCCAAATTTATATGTTATTTTTAGGCCAAAAATGAGTCGATATCTCTCCTTGGTGCTAATCTCATATTCTAACCATGCTTTAGTCATTTAAAGAACCCATAACATTCTAAAAGCCCAAAAGCTCATCGCACCGATCCTTAAAGTTCCATTCTTTATAGAACATTCAACCTTAAATTAAGATTTACTACTTAACTGCACTTTATCTCCTCGGGGAGACTGAGACATTAAACCGCCTCTCATTTATTCCTCTGGTTTGCTTTGTTGATATCATTAACAAATTACTAGGCCCAATAAACTGTTGTCCCTTTCACACCCCCGGAGCACACCTAATTCTTTTTCGTTTTCAGAAAGTAAAACGGTTCTTCATTAAAATGTATTCTTACGGTCAATGAATATTCAAACACTATTATGTATTTACTTAAGAAAAATCTTATATCGTTTCACACGTATGGGATTTCAGCATTTTTTGGTAAACTTCCACACCTTGTAATATATTCCTATAGGTAATTGTATTATATATGAAGAATATAAATTTTACGATTTATATATTTTGCACTTTTTACGCATTGACGTTAAGGCATTGGGTAAGTAGAGGACAAATTTCTTTGTTTTAGTAATTTGATTTAAGTTTATTTTTTCTTTGATCCGTATATACTTTTTTTGGTATTTAATATTTTTTTGTTTCTGCCTATTGATTTCGATTCTATGGATATCTATAACAGGGCCTTAAAGCGCTAAAACAATTGTCCTATATCAAAATTATTTTGGTTAATTTATAAAGCGGGTGATAAAAATACTTTAGAGATTTATTTTATGTGGTTTTAAATTTTAAATGGTAAAAAATATTATATTAATTTGGTAATCAATATGACAATGACGAAAATAACAGCTCGCTTCTTCGCTTTTTATGAAGTTCCCGTGAATCTGTATTCTTGTGGTACTGCGGACGGTTAGTATTTCTAATTCTGGTGATGTATAATCTAACGAACAATCAACCGGTTCAAAAGACTGAAAACCGTAACCGTAACTCTCCATGCAAAAATCAATATCACACCAATAAATAAACTGATTTTGTAATTTTTATATCAACCAATGAATAAGTAATATACAAAGAAATAGTCTAATAACAATTAGAATTTTTCTCAAATATTTTGATACATAAAATTGCGGTCCAAATTTGTTTCGATTTGCCGTCACAGTAGTAAAACCTTGTATGTAGAATATTTTTATAATGTCTGGAAAAATATATTTTAGCTCAAATTAGTCATTTATTCCAGCCGGTTCGTCCGAACCGGTTTTAATCTTCCGCGACAGCACTTTTTGGTTTCCATGTCGCATCCTCCTTACAGCCTTGTTCCGTAGAAGATAAAGTTGTCTCCCGCCTCATGATGCAATAACAATAAATTACGCTTAAGTCCGATGGGTCTCCGATAGGTGTCGGTCCGGCAGCCTCTAACGCCTCCGTCTGCCCAGCGGTACTCTTAATAGACCGAATGTCGACCATGGTCATGATCGAACAATTTATGGTCCGGGGCTTAAACACTTGCTGTACATCGTAAAAGAAGCTTTAATCATCGCTATCACGAGTTCGATGCGGGATTTATATAGATCACTCTATGAGAACTTCACCTTTGCTTACTCAACACATTTCAAATTTACAAAAAAAAACTAATGTGGAGTTGCAAAGGAATAACAAAAAATACCAAAATTTATAGAGATGAGATCACCAGTAACACAGTTAACACTTCGAACGAAATCAGCAATACATTTTTTAGTTTTTTCGTACAATTCCTGTTAATTAACTACATGTATGAAATAAATTATTTAAAATATTCATTATTATGACGAAAAAAACTACAATATTAAAATATAATACTCTAAGAACTACTTATAAAATTACAAAAATACAATAGTCATAGATTTAACGGTTACTATAAAACAAGAACAAAATAATAAAAGGATCATTAAGATTGCTTGGACATATGGAAAGAATGAATGAAGAAAGCATGGTAAAAAAATATATATGTTAACGATGTAAATGGAACCAGAAATACAGGAAGACCGAGGAAAACGTGGCACTATCAAATAAATCAAATATTGAATGTCGGCCATGTGAGGTGTCAGAGAAATCGACGCGCGTGCATGACACGATGTATGAATGTTGAGGAAGCGATAGAAATATATCAGCCACACCACGTATCAGTCCATTCTTTCTGCCTACCCCTTCGGAGAGACGGCGTGATGGTTAGTTAGTTAGTAAGTTAATATTTATTTAATCTAATATCCAGGAAAACCCTTTATACTGAAACCTAAATCAAATTTTCATCCAGCTACAGTCGATTTACTCCCTCCAGAAATGTAACAAAGAATATACAGAACAGTAGGTATATAAAGAAATAATTTTTGTCCTTCGCAGTAATCACACGTATGCGTAGAGTAGTATCGGAACTCCTCGTTGAAGCAAGTTTATGATAAGGTGTTTATGAAATTATGACATTAAGTCCAGTGCCATAAACAACACTCGAGATAACCTTTATAGTCACCCGCGGGACATCCTGGCGGTCAAGGGAGGTTGGTACCGATTTATATTTAATAGTATCCTGTCACCGCTCGCGTCTAATTTGGTGACAAGTCCTTATCTTAACGCAGGCGCAGTGTGATGCTGGGGAACAAGGCTGTACGGGCGCTGATGCACCCATAACTCTCGGGATCGTATCGGACCCGAGTCCTTCTGACTACTGAGGTGGGTTCCTTAATGCACGTTTTCAGATACTGCTTGCTTTTGTTATGTATTCAATAATGCATACATAATACTTACGTTGGAAGAACATTTCTAAACCTACACTTAACTATGGAGATAGTAAAAGAATCCCTCAAACTCTCATTGATATAATAATAATAATAATAAATTGGATAATTTATTGAGCGCCATTTCTATGAATTACTCATCTCAAGGGCGCTATAGAAAAGGCTCCGTTTTATGAACTAGATAGAACAGTATGGTGGGTTGTACGTGCATGACACGATGTATGAACTTTGAGGAATCGAGAAACGTATATCAGGAAAGAGTAATATTGCGGTTAATTCTTTCTGCCTACCACTTCGGAAAGACGGCGTGATGGTTAATCATTTAATAGATAGTCCACTGTTTAGGTCGAAATACTACGATACTTCATGATTATTAAATTTTATGCTTAAATTTAAAATGCTGTTTGATTTCATTCCACAATTTATGATTATAAGATTGTCGCGTAGCCGTTTCGCCAACGTATGTTGGCATCATCAGGTTTTACAAACAATTTTTTGTATACGAGTCTACGAGTTAATTATAAATAAACGACATATTTAACACAAGATTAAGACATCCAATAACATATATTTAAAGAATAATTAATTTGTGAGAAAATTTTGTTATATCTATATTTCAAAACAATTTAGCTAAAATATTTAAATTTATAACTAACGGGGAGATAGGAAGAATGGATCGCTACACTTTTCTTTCATGGATTGCTTCTCTCGTTCCTTAACAATCATACATCGTATCATGCACGCACGTCGATTTCTCCGACTCCTCGCGTGACCGACATTTAATCTTTGATTGATTTGATCGTGCCACATTTTCCTCGCGTGTAAAATTTTCAATATGTTATAATCGATTCATTCATAATTAATACAAACGCCAAAGAAATCTTAGCATCCTATGTTGAGACAAAGAACTGAAGACAGAATAGAATTTTACAACTCTTATTTTAATATGTACTTTTATATAAAAATGAAGAATTTTTTCTGGCCATATAACGATTACTGATTATCAATTATTACTTTTTAAATGTACAATTAAACTCCGTGTATTAAACCACCCCTGAGAGGTAATAATGCAGGACCGGGGAAGTAATTAGGACGATCACCCAATTGGGGCCCTTTGCTTCTCGCCTCTGTTGATAGCTCTATCGCTCCACTAACGCACGCCTTGTACGCGATTAGCGTCCAGGGCTGAAGTGTAAAGCCTTGATTTTAAATACAAATATTTCGTTAATAGCGCAATTGAAAGATATATAGATATTTTTTAGTTCATTAATATTTTTTACTGTTACATGGAATGAAATTCACGATTTAAAAAGATGTACAAACAAACAAACCATCACGCCGTTTCCCCGCAGGGGTAGGCAGAGAATGGACGGCCACACTACTCCATCCTGACAAACCTCTCTAGCTTCCTCCACATTCATACAATTAGTCATACACGCACCTCGATTGCATGTACACGTATGTTAAAACGTGAAATCAATATTATTAAGTCATTATGTATACAGATGAGTATTTCAGGAAGTGAATATTGTGGTGGGTTTAAAATATAGTAATAACAAAATTAGTTTATTTAAAACAATCGCGTTCCATTTAAAATTCATAATCTCTTCCTCCTTCTATTCCCAGTTCTCTTAAAATGTGTTTATTTTGTAACTTCCTGCACAATAGCAGCACCGAGGTGATGGGATGAATTTAAAATACGGGCGCATTAGTGACACCCGTGCAAATGAATATTGGAAATATTTGCAGCCATTTGAATTTTATGGCGGTGTTCGCGACCCACGCCGCCATCTTGTGTCGCGAGGACCGTCCCGCGGGATAAGCAATGATCATCTCACAAAATCATAAATGATCCAGTAAATTGAGCTTCGGCCAGCTCGTGCAGTTCGATAAGGCCCCACCTCAAGAATAAAATAAATAACTAACGGACTTACAATTTACATCAGTATACTCTGGTTATTTTGGTACAAGAATGAAAATATTATGAATCAAATAATGAAAGGATCATTAAGACGGTTTCGACATATGCAAATAATGAATGAAGAAAGAACGGTATAAAAAATATATGTTAACGATGTAAATGGAACCAGAAATAGAGGAAGACCGAGGAAAACGTGGCACGATCAAATAAATCAAATATTGAATGTTGGCCATGTGAGGAGTCATAGAAATCGACGCGTGTGCAAGACACGATGTATGCATGTTGAGGAAGCGAGAAAAGTATGTCAGGAAAGAAAAGTGTGACAGTCCATTATTTCTGCCAACCCCTTTGGGGAGACGGCGTGATGGTTAGTTAATTTTTTTTTTTTTAGAATGAAAGTAACGCACGTTTCCATATATCTTGTTACTCTTTTTGATAACATTGAATAACCTAATGCATATCTCCACAGTATTCACTTGTACAACAGAACACTTTAGAAAAAAATCCGCACTCTTATTTGAATAGAAACCTCCATTCCTATACAGAATTAAAGTAGAAAAATAAGATAATTTTGATATCAAAAGAGAGATAGTATTGCTCCGGTGTACAAATATGTTTATTTTATAATTCTCGAATTGTTTGACTGCATCGAATTGAAGGTCCGTGAATTTCACAATACCCCCACGCGAAAATTTCATTTTAATATATGAGTGTATTTATGACCGTTTGCAGGCGCGGGTGCCATTCGGAGAACCGTACATAATAGCCCTGAATTATCAAGTTATCACTTAGGCTGACTGTACCCATGAGATAAAGTGCGAGATGAAGAAAACAAACAATAATCACCCCCAATGTCTCTATTTACAGCGGCGCAGCTCGCGAGGCTGTCACGTCTTGCTACAGAAGCAGCATCATTTTATATTTCCGCGCTGAATATTCTTCTTAAATTTCTGTGATCATCTTAATTAAAGCCACGATTTTTTTAAACTCTGTACGTAAATACGAGTATATTTCGCGTAACATTGTCGCTCGTGGTTGATTTATATTGTGTATTTAAAATGTAATAATAATTTATAACGTTACGAAGAATTTCCATGACTTTTATATGTTCTTGACACTCTCGTTAGCTGTTATAATGCGGGAAAGAACTTATCTGAATATGTTAATAGACCGTAGCCCTAAACTAAACATAATTCTTTAACGATCGCAACTAAATATAAATACTTATTTTATATTTGTCTTTTTCTTTTTTATATACTTTGTATGTACTCGTACAATACTAACTTTTAACATGTAAAATTTCTTGCATGTTAAAACATGGCGTTGAAATTTTGCATGTTAATAATAGAAATATAACTTTGAGCAATCTCGAAATTTTAGAAATTAAAAGAGCAATTAAAAATAAAATATTATAAATAATCAAATAAATTTAACGTCAGGACAATCTTTGATTTATTTCCTTTGTTGTAAGTTATTACCTGAACCCCAATAAGAACTTAAAATTATTATTTTAAATTTTAAATTATTTGTTATAACACAAGCGTTCCAAAATAAACGTTCCAAAATAAATCTTTATAACATCTGTCAAAATTGATCATATTTGTCAACAATTTTATAATATTTTAATTATGTATCTTTATAATATCACTGAGGAAGGACCGGTTGTCCGAAACATGTCTGATATATATATTTTTTTTTTAAGTTTGTGTTGTATATACAAAGTATATAAAAAAGAAAAAGACACTTAAAACATCTACAACACAAAAGTATGTCGAACATAGAAAAAACTTATTTTATATTTTATCAATGAAGACTCATCTGCACATCGCTAAACCCCCAAATGATAGATATAACACAATATTGCGATAAATAAATAGAGAAGACTAAGAAAAAAATAATATTGCAATTGGTTAGCCTTGTTAAACTATTAAAGCATTAGAAAAACATATGAAATATTGTAAAAGGAGTTTGTATCTTGATTGAGATGTATATGGTAGAAGTGCGTTACCATCGGCTGCTAAGGCGCTCATTCTACATTCTATGACTGGATATAAATTAGTGATTTCTTTTGATGTCCAATAAAAGTGGACGCGTGAAGCGTACCATTCATTAAGAGCACCTAATAAAATTTCAAAATACGATAAGTGTCTTCAAATAATTGATTCCTACGCGAGGTACAGATGGTGGTACACCCCGGCTTCACATCCAGCCCAGTAATTGGGTGATCAGCTGTGAGGAAGGAGGCAACTAGAGGGAGTATCTAAAACCATTTCTTCTTATTTAATTTAATTTCTCAGTACCGCTTCATAGAAGGTGTATATCAATACTGTAATCCAGAAAAATAATGTTAAGAAAGTCTACATTAGAAATTTGCTCGTGCGGAAGATAGAATAGGAATGCAGATTACTAGAGATTCAGAAAAACAATTCAAATACAATAGTAAACACGATTTTGTAGTGATTTTATTTGGATATAATTTATCTAAATTATAAAAATATTGATTTGAAATGTCACTATTTATATAATTTAAAAATTTATATAAATTAAATCCAATTAAAACCACTAAACAATCGTGTTTACTATTATAAATTGATAATGGAGTTTAACAAAACTAATACCCCAACCATCAATAATTCAAATACTAATCAATATTACACAAATTGATACGGAGACACGGTAAATATTAGTATATTCATGAAAACGTCCATTTTATAAAGATTTAAAATATTTTATTGAATTGACATATTCATTTTAATATCCTATTATCAAATATTGATCACATATGATAAAGCCCTATCAAGACAAAATATATAATTTCAATAAGATTAATTTTTTTTTTTTACAAAGCGGACATTTTCACCATTATTAATTTTTTATGGTTTCAATAAATTTCATTCTATCATTGACAAAAAACAGTAAATAAATAAAAATATTATTACATATTTTATTAGTTTTTTTTAATTAGATAGAAAGCAAGAAGAAGAAGAAAATTAGAAATTTAAGTGAAATTTCTTCATTTCAGAGTGCATTCTAAGATTAAGCTAACATAAAAAGACGATTTTTATGATTGATACATATCAAAGCCGATATATCATGTTTTGTAAGGTTTCAACAATTAAACTCGTAACGAAAAATAACGTAATGCAAACAAAAACCTATCAAAAAAGCTAAAATAGCAGTGCACAATGGTGTTCTTGTACCGACCCTTATGTATGGAAGCGAAGCATGGAACTGACAAAAGAAGAATGAAAGTAGAATAAATGCAGTAGAAATGAGATCTCTTAGACGAATGTGTGGAATACCCTGTGTATGATAGTGTCGAATGAAAATATAAGAAGTGAATGCGGTGCGAATGATGCGAAAGAAAGTATCATTAAGATGGTTTAGACACATGGAAACAATGAATAAAGAAAGAATGGTAAAAAAAGTATATGTTTACGATGTAAATGGAACTAGAAATAGAGGAAGACCGAGGAAAACGTGGCACGATCAAATAAATCAAATATTGAATGTCGGCCGCGTGAAAAGTCAGAGAAATCGATGCGCGTGCATGACACGATGTATGAATGTTGAGGAAGCGAGAGAAATATGCCAGGAAAGAAAAGTTTAGCAGTCCATTCTTTCTGCCTACCCCTTCGGGGAGACGGCGTGATGGTTAGTTAGTATTTTAGCTACGAAAAATTAATAAATAATATTTTTTAAAACAACTTTCGAAGCATAATTTTTATATTTTTAACTTCATATTTATCGTGTATTATTCCCTCGCTAATGTTTCAGGTACGTGCATGGCCGGCTCACAGCTCACAGGTCGCAGGCGATAATGATAGCCTCAATAAAGTTACACATTTTATTTTACGATTGTTCAAAACGAGAGCCAATCATAACAGTTATTGACGGTAAAACTCAAGCATTACCGGACGGCCACAAATTATTGGACGGCGGTACTCGGTAATGGCACCAGTAATGGCACCCGGTACCCGGTGCCCGTGGCCGCTCAGGGGACCCACTTGACACGAGCATCTTGGATGCAGCGAAATGGCGATGCGCCCATATTTTAGGTCAATAAATGCAGTGTGGGTAATTTTATGCCAATCGACAGACACAAATGCTTTCGATTACATTTAAGACGTCTTAATAAACTTATTAAAGTTTCGCGCCTTTTTTGTACATCAGATATTTAACGATACTGGAATCTTTCTCGAATACAAAATTAATGCATAAAATGTATAATATTTAGTTGTGAATTAATTTATGTTTGCTCTAAAGTAATCCACTGATTGCAATGTCGCGACATTTGCTCTAAAAGTAATTCACTGATTGCAATGTCGCGACATTTGCTCTAAAAGTAATCCACTAATTGCAAGGTCGCGACATTGCTTTAAAAGTAATTCACTGATTGCAATGTCGCGACATTTGCTCTAAAAGTAATCCACTGATTGCAAGGTCGCGACATTTGCTTTAAAAGTAATCCACTGATATGTCGCGACATTTGCTCTAAAAGTAATCCAGTGATTGCAAGGTCGCGACATTTGCTCTAAAAGTAATTTACTGATATGTCGCGACATTTGCTCTAAAAGTAATCCACTGATATGTCGCGACATTTGCTCTAAAAGTAATCCACTGATTGCAAAGTCGCGACATTTGCTTTAAAAGTAATCCATTGATATGTCGCGACATTTGCTCTAAAAGTAATCCAGTGATTGCAGTGTCGCCGTGCGATAATAAAATAAAGCAGCGGAAAAGCGAGGCCGCTGCCAGCCCTGGGTAACCAGATGGGAAAGCACTCACCCACAAAATACAAATCCTATTAAAGAAACTTTGCTTTTTATGACTTAATTACTTGATAACACCACCACTACCCGTAATAAAGTTTTGATGCGCCGTAAACAACGAGCATTTGACACCGTGGAATCGTTTTATTTTTAATTTAAAATGGTGGAATAGACCTCTCGGTCATTTCTTCTCGTCTAATGAGCTGGCAGGCTTCTGTCTATGGCAGTAATCAATTCAAATTAAACCGATTTAAATTCAGTTTAACCATTAACGTAGGTTTCGTACATAACAATATTTTACAAGCATCGAAGTTGTACGGAATTTCGATACAATCTAATCCCGATTAGCGGTCCCGTACACTCCGCTCCGTGGGGGCAGCGCGCGGGGCGCGGAGGGGAGGGCGCCGTAACTCAGCATCGTTAAGCTTTCGTAAGATTTTCAATCAAAAAGCAAATGGGCGTTGATGGGTCACGTGGTTTCGGGACTCTTTGATTAGATCGCTATAAGACAAGATATTACTGTCGGATAAGAAGCTATGAGCAGTTAAATGAGTGCTGATTTCTACATTCGAAGTAAAGCGTGCTTTTATTGCATACTTAATTTTATGTACAACATTCAACAATATAGAATTTTCGCACTTCATTTAAAAGACGATAAAACGGAAAAGCTTAAAAATTATTTCGCTGTATCACAGTTGTAGAATTACAGGCTCGTAGTGGAATAAAAACCGAAAAAATATAAAACCATAATTTTGTCTTAGTTTTTTTTACATTAATCATATCTTTAAAAAAATTGTCTTTTTTGAAACTACATGACAATATTCCCCAGCATTTCATCTTGAAATGAATGGTCGGTAGTTGGAACTACTATACAGACAGCAGAAAATAATTAGCTGCAGTGAATACGCTTGTATTTCACAAAATATCGGTGTTATGTAATCGATTATCAATTTAAAGTAGAAAAAATGGTATTCGTCAATCACAGATGATGTTGAGGTGATTTGTCTGGAAAGAAATTAGTTTAAACAGAGGGAGTTAATTTAATCCAGAGCTAGGGCCGGCCGTGTGGATAGTTTTATAGTGGGCAGGCGGTAAATTTTAATTGGGAAGTGTCCAACAAAATAGGCAGCTATTGTTTAATTTATTGGTCTAATATAATCACCTCGGAGTACTGGTTCGTGTCAAGGTCTCTTCTGATGCATCCACCAAACTGCCTCTAGGGGTGTCTGGGGAACCTGTCATTTTATCTGGAACTTACGATCGATGTTAGAAGTGAATGTTTAAAAATAAAATTATACATATATGTATATATTATTTTAATCATTACATTTTAATAATCGACTATTTCGTCATTCTGTTATATAACTGCATCTAATTATCTAACCAAATCAATTAAATAATATATGCTGCCCACGTAAGATATACAAAATACATGATCATCAGAGAGAAGCGAATAAATCCGGTACCAACACAAAAAAAAATAAAAGTATAAGGTAGAGCAGGTAAATCGTTACAAATACCTAGGCTGTTCGCTGAATGGTGAATTGTACCCCAGTCAGGATATAAGAATATGAATATAACTAACTAACTAATTAACCATCACGCCGTCTCCCGAAGGGGTAGGCAGAAAGAATGGACTGCCACACTTTTTTTCCTGACATATTTCTCTCCCTTCCTCAACATTCATACATCGTGTCATGCACGCGCGTCGATTTCTCTGACTCCTCACATGGCCGACATTCAATATTTGATTTATTTGATCGTGCCACGTTTTCCTCGATCTTCCTCTATTTCTGGTTCCATTTACATCGTTAACATATACTTTTTTTAACATTCTTTCTTCATTCATTCTTTCCATATGTCCAAATGATCCTTTCATTATTTTGTTCATGACACCATCATTCGCACCGCATTCACTTCTTATATTTTCATTCGACACTCTATCAAACACAGAGTATCCACACATTCGTCTAAGAGATCTCATTTCTACTGCATTTATTCTACTTTCATCCTTCTTTTGCCAGTTCCATGCTTCGCTTTATAGATAAGGGTCAGTAGAAGAACACCATTGTGCACTGCCATTCTAGCTTTTTTGGATAGGTTAGATGATAATATGAATATAAATGACCCAAAATAGATTCATCACCAAAAAGCTGGATGCGTTTGAAATGTGGACATATCCTAGAATATTTAAAATATCATGAACAGAGAAAGTCACAAAAACAAAGTAAAAGAAATTGGTAAGACCATAATGCACAGGAAACCGGAACACTTCGGGCACATTATGAAAAAAAAACGATAAATACAAAGTGCTGCAACTGATTGTCCAAGGTAAATTTAAGGGAAAACGAAGTGTTGGGAGAAGAAGAAGACTCTGGCTAGAAAACATTAGCAAATGGTTCAGTTGCAGCGCAACATTCCTGTTTAGAGCTGCTTTTTCAAGAGTAGAAGTAACCATCATCCGATAGCAGAGAAACACCAAGAAGAAGATGCATAAGAGAGAAAAATACTAATTGTTAGACCTGATCATTGAGGGTAATACAGACGGTTAACCAGGTATTCGCAACAGGTGAATCTCCTGGCTCCGCAACATCAGAGACTAGACTGACATGGAAAATGTTTGTGGGTCTGGTTGCCGAGGATAGAGTTGCTTACTCTCAAGGGATAAACAACGTCGGGTGGAGCTGACATGACACTAGAAGATGAAAAATGCTAAAAGGCTATGCAAAATTATAACTCCCATAAAGAAATAATACCAATTACTTACTCAATCAATTGAAAAACTCCATAAAAGGGGAATAAAATATACTAACTAAATTGTCCAAACAAAGTGCCGAGAAACTACGAGTGACCCAAAGAGCCATGGAAAGAGCCATATTAGGAATAAGCCTAAGAGACAGAGTCAGAAACGATACGGTGAGAGAAAAACAAAGGTCACTGACATCATCCACCGGGTGGCGACTCTATAATGGCAATGGGTAGGTCATGTAGCCAGAAGCTCAGATGAAAGGTGGACAAGAAGACTGCTGACTTGGAGACCGTGGACGGCAAAGAGAAGTGCAGGGTGACCGCAACTACGGTGGAAGGATGATCTGAACAGACACGTCGAAATAACCTGGATGCAGTATGCACAGTACATAGTGGCATTGAAGCGAATGGAGGAAGCCTTTGTCCAAGAGTGGACGGGAATAGGCTGAGGAAGAAGAAGAAGAACTAAATTGCTAAAACATCGTTTTCAGCTGACAACATTGTTTTTGTGATA
The DNA here is from genome assembly GCA_022606425.2 of Lepidostoma basale. Classification (NCBI taxonomy): domain Eukaryota; kingdom Metazoa; phylum Arthropoda; class Insecta; order Trichoptera; family Lepidostomatidae; genus Lepidostoma; species Lepidostoma basale. The sequence goes on from JAHDVF020001522.1 coordinate 2,386,836, forward strand.
ATACCACTGCGTAAATGAAATCCGAATGTGTCGATAGTTATCATTATGAGAGGAGCCACACCCATATGGAGATTGCTACATGAATGAACCAATCTTTAAAGGGAGTACTTTATTGCTATTAGTAAATAACCCATTTAGGCAATCAAGCCACATTTCCATGGCTAGAGAGCAGGTAATGAGATCGGGCCTGAAACCGACAATAAAGAGTCGTACCGCGCCCGGCTCCCGGCTAATTTATGCGGAACAATTATTCTAGGACACGGAAATAAATCGCCTGACCACTTAATTAAAATATAAATTAAAAGTTTAATCACTTAGGTCCCTCCATGTTTTGGTTCTTTTATAGTTTTTAAATGGGGACCCGTCCTCCCGGCATAGACGCCTTGCCAGTGAGATTCCATCAGCTTACTGAATTTGTTTGATTTGACGATAAAACGATCTCTCGGTCATTACATACACAATTAAATATACCGGATTTATTGTTTTTACTTTTATCAATAGTTAATACGCTATAATTGGGAAATGTATATATTAATATCTGAAAATTATTTCAACAACACAAGATTTGTATATATTTCTCAACATTGCTAATTAGAGTATAAATGCAAAAATTTTCTCATTTTTAATGTGTCGTAGACGTACTCGTACATCGTAGGCAGTAGGTACACCTATACAAATATTTAATCGATATCGTTTTTTTTTTTGTTAACCGCTAATAGCTTGTTTGATACCTGCAAATCAAAATATTTATACCGTCAATCATGAAAAAACTTGCAGATATATATTTATTCTAAAACATCTAAAGAATATCTTTATATGCAAATCAGCGGGTGATCTTCAAGTACGCCTGTGTAGCGGTGGCGCGGTCTCAAAGAATAGCCGGGAACCAATAGCCGATTAAAATAATGGTTCACACCTGAATGACAAGACGGTCTCTCGTCAAACTAACATCCGCAAAAAAGCAGGAAGGCGTATTTCAGAACAAAAGTCTGCGGAGACCGTGCTAAATACATTACCGAAGATATCAGCGATTGGCGCCAATTAAAATCCTTCTTAATTTGTGCGCAATATTAATGGCGGTAGCCGAACACAATTCGGCCTAATGGCTCTAGCGAGGAAATGAGTAATGAAGTGTGGACTTATTATCGAGAAATTAATCACGCGGCCTCGCTCCGGCGCGGCGGCAGGGGCGGGGGGAGGGAGGGAGGGAGGGCGCGGGGAATGTTTAGCATTCTGTTCGATCAAACAAAATTACTCGTAAAAAAGATGAAACCTGTTCCGATGGAGTGTCCGTTAATTATTAATTCTTGTTCTATTGGTGACACTTTATGGGCTGCGCCGTGAATACATTACAATTTACGCGCGGATTTATTTGAATGCATATTAAAATAGAAAATCAAGATTGTATTTTAGATAATACCTTCGCTCCTGATTTCATTCGGCGAGAGTAAAATATGTCCCTATTAAATCTGAAAAATATTAAAAGAATTCAGTCGCGTCCATAAATCTTTTGACAATCTCGTGCCTTTACTGCGAAATTAATTTAATTTATGAGAATATTCTAATTCAATGCGAAGGTGACGCGAACTTGCCCGCTATTTATTTACTTGGGACATCTCAATAATCAGCAAATCGAGATTTCTTCTCGCAGATAAAACTGTAAAACGTACAGTAGTGTGAGACCGAAACACGGTTTTTAAAACAAAAACGGGTCTGTCGTTTACTGTGACTGTAGAACCAGATGAGAAATGATCGCGATCAAAATTGCGTTGCGTAATTTACCGCGCGTTGAAATCTAGAAGGATTCTAACACGGAAGATAATAAATCTAATGCGACAGCAAACCACAGCATCTGAGTCGATGTATAAAATAAAGCGAATGGTTAGGCACATATCTCACCGTGAAGCTAATCACAAAATGAGAAGGTGAAAATTGGTTTTGTGTAAAATAAAAAGGTCAGACGGGCGTATTTTTTCGGTATCATCAAAACATCGACAAATGTAATAAATTTCTGAAGCCGCTGTGTTACCAAGATTGACGCCTTCATCGCTATGTATAAAATAATTCTGGCAATCGGGATACCAATCGGTGTCTTTAAAATATATATTTAATGATTAATTTTATCTCAATAGAGACGAAGATGCAAACTGGAAACTGAATATGGTGATCGAGGTGTTTACAGGACTTATGACCTCATTGGTTGGGTTAAGCGCACGCTTTATGTAATTACAATATTCCCCATTCTACATTTCTTATGACCACCATGTCTGACAAAAATATCCAACACCACAATTCACATGTCAGTTTCAATGCGCCATCTATGAAGATTAGATTTCCTGTAAACACCTCGATCACCATATTCAGTTTCCAGTTTGCATCTTCGTCTCTATTGAGATAAAAATTAATCCTTGAATTGATAGCCCGCAATGGGTAAATAAAATCCAGTATTCGTCTAAAAGTATTTGTATACATTCAAAATGTTGTATATAAATTTAATATTTCTTTAAGGCAGAAAATATCTTTTTGATACCAAAACGCGCCGGACTATTAAAGATCGAATGCGAAGAAGGAACAAATGAGTGCCGAGAGTCTGCGATAATAATAAAAATACAAATGGCGGGGCCAATGACTACGCCTGACTGCCAGTAAAGAACACATCAAAACCGATTAACATTTCACAAGTAGTAAACAACTCACATTAAATACCACTCCAGGAATCTAATCAGCGCTGTGAATGGGACCCGGGTTAATGAATGCTGATTAACAATCAATACGAAGCCGCAGCTCACACTATCCGCTCGAGAAAGAGTGACCTGGAAGGAATCGAATACATTTTACCGTTTAATAAGACTCTCGTTAAGAGGTAATCTGAGGTGTTAGAGAAGAACTGTTGCTTAAAATCGTAAAACTCTTCGTCTTATTAAGTATATTAGACTTATACTACCAGATTAAGTGCGGGTTGGAACGGTTAGAACCAAATATAATACAAACTAACGTTTGTCCCCAATATAAATGTATTATACATATTTTCACAAATATTCACATACGAAATCCAAAAAAGCTAGAATGGCAGTGCACAATTGTGTTCTTCTACCAACCCTTTTGTATGGAAGCGAAGCATGGAACTGGCAAAAGAAGGATGAAAGAAATAAATGCAGTAGAAATGAGATCTCTTAGACGAATGTGTTGATACTCTGTGTATGATAGAGTGTCGAATGAAAAAATAAGAAGTGAATGCGGTGCGAATGATGGTGTCATGAACTAAATAATGAAAGGATCATTAAGATGGTTTGGATATATGGAAAGAATGAATGAAGAAATAATGGTAAAAAAATTATATGTTAATGATGTAAATGGAACCAGAAATAGAGGAAGACCGAGGAAAACGTGGCACGATCAAATAAATCAAATATTGAATGTCGGCCATGTGAGGAGTCAGAGAAATCGACGCGCGTGCATGACACGATGTATGAATGTTGAGGAAGCGAGATAAATATGTCAGGAAAGAAAAGTGTGGCAGTCCATTCTTTCTGCCTACCCCTTCGGGGAAACGGCGTGATGGTTAGTTAGTTAGTTAGTTCACATACGAGGATAGCAATGTATAAGTGTATACACTTCTCTAACTTTCTTTTATTAGAATTTAATAAAAGCAACTACTAAATAAGGATGTCAGACACTATTAGGCTCAGACATAAATAGTAAAAATAAAAGCAATGATTACAGCAATTGGTGTAATCATCAGTTTTAACCCCGTCAAAGTTGAAATCGAGACATATAACGTTCTCAGTTGTATTGACCGCATCGGGAACAAACCATATACTAAATGTGTAGTCTATCTCTTGGTTTTAACGCGGAGAATTTTTTTACAGCGTACTTGAGATGATTAATTCACAAAAGCGGCGCTTTACAAGTCATCAAATTTATTAAATTATTAATAATTAAATATATAATTAAAAATTAAAATAACGTCAATATTACAATAGAAGTATGTCAGGAAAGACATACTTCCTTCGCGGAAACAGTGTAGCGGTCCAATATTTCCAACTACCCCTTCGAGGAGAACCCCTTCGGTTAGTAAAACGATTGTGAAAACAGAATAAAAATAACACATAAAACGGCCTCGATGTAAAAACAAGCAATGGTAACCACCCTTACAAGGATACTATTGCAATGATGGGTATGTCTACGAAGGCAAACGTTAACCGAGACAAAATATTAATAATTAAAATGATGTTACCACTGAAAATCAACGACTCGATTATCATACTTTGGCATCTACAAATACATTCAGTGTAAGAAAAATGAAGAAACACAACGCGTGCTCCGAATAAATGAACTAAAGGCAGGTAGAAGGAAAGGAAGGGAAGCGCATCAAAACAGAATTATGACGACCGATCCATTCTGAAGACAAAGCGCGAATCAGTGCCCTGTGAAATAATTAGCGGCGCAGTTTAATCGCCGGCCATTTGTTAGGTCGCTAGGGTCGGCCGATTGGACTGCGCCCGATGTGTATTTATTGCCGTTATTACACATATCCTCCACCGGTTATGCTAATCCGGGGATGGGTGATAACTTTTTATTAGCAGAATGGAATATAACGCCCAGCCGAATGAACCCGAGGAATGCCGAAGGGCGGCGATTGATGAGCAAATCGAAAAGGGTATCAATAAATAATATATGGACAAAATGTGTTTTGCACCCACTAAGAAAGGCAAAGAAGCAAATTTAGCCGAGAAAAATAAAAGGCAATCACAAACACGACCATCGAGGGAAATACAAATTTGAAAATAAAATTCTGATTCAATCTTCTTTTTCGATATTTACGGAAGAATTAATAATTTATTGCATGGCGCTTACGTTTCTGGTGTTATTTGATATCATATTAAAATTAGTTCCATTATTTATTCAATACATGGGATGTAGTTTGAAAATGTTATTGTGTCTGGTGTAGAATTCACGTGACAATAAAATGTCGATAAATTAGCTACCTATCACATGTCTTGAGAAACAATAACTAAAAAGTTGTATACGGTAATTGGGTTCAAATAACACTATGTATACAATGTAGGAAGCAACGGAAAACTACCACATTTAAAAAGACCCAAATAACATCCCAAGAACCAGTAAGAATGTTACACTTTGCTGCAAACTTTGGATTAAAACTGGCGAAGAAAAAAAGATAAGCTGAATCATTTTAGATAGGTACTGTTTATTAAATTATCATTGAACACATAAAATCAATTAAATACATATGTAAAAAAAATATTATTAGCCTATTAAGATTTATTTATTTGGTATCATGATAAAAAAATGGATTTATCTTGAAAAAATAGACATTATTTATATAAACACACAAAATCCCTTCACTAATAATAATGATATATAAATGATATTATCCTTTCTTTCCCTTTTCTAATCTTATTTTTGACCCAATTATAGGGTTTGGTTAATTCATGCATGGATTAAATCCAATGGTATCCTGGGTATATCGGTATCACGAGGTGACTTTTTCGACCGACGTTTCAGAGATCATTGCAGTCTCCATCTTCACCACGATAATCTACGTACATATTGTATTATGAAAGAAATCAAGGAATATTGTACCATACTATTATAGTTACAGGATTAATTATTAATATATCATACTTTTTTGGCGTTTTAATTAAAACGTCGAATCAAATAAGAATTTAAAATTATTTAAAAAAACGACAAATCTTATTTGGTCGTTTATTTGTTTGTAACTTTGTATTAAACTGGCTTCCTTTTAAAACATTATGTCTTTATGAGAAAACATATGAATTTAAATAATTATCTCCGGTAAGAATATAAATGAGACCCTTAAAACACGAAGTGTAAACTTCATTTAAGACTTGTTTAATTTTAACACCATAAAGGGCAATCCCCACCGAGAAAGCTGCGGCGGCTCGCGAGTCGAACAGTTGCGCGTATTTTATTAGCAATGTTGACTAAATTAATAAACCGAGCTGACTAGTGCCGATGCCGTGGCAGCGCCCCGCCCGCAATGTTGATTAAATCGTAGATGGGAGTTGGCAAATTCATTTCGCATCCCTTCTGAATAATGGGCCGCGGGAGTTATGGGACGGCGCTGCGCTGGCGGCCGCCGCGCCGAGGGCGAGGTAGGCGGAATAACCGCGTAATGGCTGTACGAGTGTACGTGCCCGCTCGATATACGTACTCTACGGACTCGATACTCGCTGCCTCATTAGGAACAACTGTTAATAGAAAGCTTGGGGAGAGAAACAACGAAGATGATGTTAGAATGAACGTGCAATACCATATAAAGTTACTTAATGCCAAAAAAGTTATATTATATACTATAAAGTATGTTTTTATAAATGAACGTTGAAAACAAATCAAAAATTGTTTTATTTTTAATGTATTATATATTTAGTTAAATCCACAAATGTTTGAGTCTTCGACCGTTTTCTGGGCCAGAAGATGGCTGCGAGCTGCCGAAACCGGTCGGCGACACAAACGTTAGTGAATTTTAACTAAATGTATATTTTAATACAGGGGTGCTTTCACACAAATTAGAAGCTTTCAGTTTTGGTCCGCGCTGCACAATATACATTTAAAAAAAATAATATTTTTTTTCATGTTCATAATTTACAATATTGAAATTAATTAATGAAAACGTTTTCTTTTTATACTTTTCAGAATATTTTTCTCGACATGTTTCGAAGGTTTTACACCTTATATTGGGAGAACGATATAAACTAGGTAATATTGTTCTCCACATGGCTATTTAGTAGTATATTGATGGGTGAGGTATTAGTTTTGTAAAACTCTATTATTAATATATAATTGTAATCACGATTGTTTAGTCGTTTAAATTTGATTTAATTTATATGAATAGTGACAAATTTGTTTCGCCTTGCGAAGGCATTCTCAAAACTGAACCTAATCGCCAAGCAGTGTGTCCTTCTAGATATTTTAGGGGTTCAATACATAATGATAAACAGTCACATTTATTTAGTAGGACATAAACTTGTTTATATCCGTCTCCCGATGATGAACGTGTAAAACCTTCACAACGTGTCGTGAAAATTAATAGTGTTTTAATTAATAAAAATCGTCAATCTCTAGTGTGAACGCCTTAAGTTTTTCAAGAATAAAAATATATATAATTTTAAAATTTAATAAATAAGGGTTTACTAGCGTTAGAGATACAACTGAAGCTCGACATCTCAATAGTCAACAGGAGTAATCTGATTGAAAAATATGTCCCTAGACTAGGAAAGATTTGTGTAAACAATCAGTGAGATGTTACAACGAAATTACTAACCAAATTAAGGGAGTTTACCTACCAATTAATTTGAATATTCCGTGTGTACGTGTACCTATAATACTCGTATAATACAATACATACACGATTAATGGAAATCGATTTAACAGGTGACTTGTTTAACCGCTTCGAAACATTAAAACAAATCGAAGCATCGGCTCCTAAGAGTGGTCTCAATACGCGCTCAATCCGTTAATACAAATTAAGTTATAAACATGTCCCTCACACGAGTTATGTTCTTGAGTGATCGCTCTCTCATCTCTGCAGCGTGGAAGCTGGGGCTGGGACCGCCGCCCGGGGCCCTGCGCCATCTCCCGACCTGATGCTGCGAGTAAATCTGTCACTGCCAACATTCCTCCTCCGTACGACTTAATTAAACGGCCCGGTTCAGGGAGTCATTTTTAATATTTCGCATTTGAATATTAGATGGGTTATGTAAATTCGAGAGGGTCAGAATTAAAATCAAATAAAATCTTTGTTTATGTTTACCATTAAAGTAATAGCCGAAATAATACAACACGCATAAATATCTAAATGTAATTTGAATCGAGATTTGTGTAATAAAATAACAGGGTTCCACAGTAGTTCCCGCTTCCCAGAGACTTTTATTTGGCTGAACATCCATTCTTTGACATTTCCAATCTCAACCGCCGTTTTTCTTCAAGTTGATTTCTCAGCAAAGAAATTTCATTGTCTAATTCGTTTAAAGTATTTTTATTGCAAACTGAAGGGACTACTTTTTTCTTTTCTATGGACCTCTTTTCTTGCATGTATTCGTTTATAATTTTCTGCGCTTGCAGTTCCTTTTCCTTGGCCTTTTCTCTGAGGTTCAAAATATTGTTTTTTCTAGAATCGAGTTCATCTTTCATTTCTATTTTTATAAGTGTGAGTCGTTCTCTGAGCTCCGCAAGCGACATCTCGCACATCAAGCCTAGCCCGAGCGTCTCGGTGAAGTCAAACACTTTGCTCTCTCTTGTTGCTTTGGCCACGGCTTGTAGAATTTTTATTTCCTTGATCATTTGACATCGGTTTTCCAGTTCCCTTCGCTTCTCTTTCATTAACTCAATTTTGATCATTTCGCTTTCTTCGCGGATGTCTTTGGCGATACATTTATTTCTGATTTCAACTTCTCCTTTCGCATCTTTGGCCGCTTGCTTGATACATTGGGAGGTTTTTATAATACCATTAATTCTTTCGTGTTCTTTTCGTTTCCATTCTTCTAATTTGTTTTCCCACTCTCGCTTTTCAACTAAAAAGAGTTCGTAATTTTCTTTATTCTTTTTAATTACGCCTTCCTTTGCTATTATCGCATCTTCGTATGACATAAGACCTTGGAGATGTTTTTTTTCTATGCTGCTAATTTGATTTATTTCGTCTTGTTTTCTCTTTTTGGATTCAAGAGCATCTACAACGGATGAATCGAAGGAACCTGAACAGAGATCTTCCATCCACTTCACTTCACTTTCTTGTTCTTTTATTATATTTGCTCTAAAGCGCAATAGCGAAGATACGGTGGTTTTTATAGGATTTGAAGTTTGAGAAAAGTTTGGTTTCTTCTGAATATTGATTACTTTAGGTGGGATCCGCTCGTTTTCGATTCTCTCAATGGTTTCAACATATTTACTAGATTTACTTGTGTCTGCATACCTTCCGGCCATATTTTGTGCCTCTCTGAAAAGCTCGAATGCTTGCATTTTATGAGATTTCGATAAGATTTTCAAATTTTTTTCATGTACTTCTGCGGGTGTTTCGATTTCTAAAATCATATCGCTTTTAGGTTCTTCCATAATAGTGTCTTGAATTTCAATATAATTTTTTTTTCGTGGTATCCGAGAAAGGACTTTCATGTTTCTCGGTACTGTTAGAGGTTTTATGTTCTTAAGGGCTTCTTGTTTCTGAAAACTCCGATAGTCATTTAAAGCTTCTTGAATATAGGGCTGGCATTTAATAAACGGGGCGACGATATGTTCTGTAACGTAGGAAACATCGAACACACTTTGAGCTATATTTTTGATAGTGAAAATAACATCAACTTTTCTTAAAAACTCTACTATCACAGTCATCATTTTCTTTCCAACTATAATCTCTAAATTGAAAATGTACTTTCTAAAACAATTCTCGTCAAATCTAAACAGCACTCCGTACATTATAATCTTCGTGTAGACTTTTTCAATCCCTCGTATTTGATTGTACATGATACTGGTAAGAGCGGTAAGGAACACGTCGTGTCTGTACATTTCAAGGAACATTTCTAGGTAGTGTTTTGCGTTCTCATCCACGAGACTATTGTCCACGATGCGCTTCACGTACTCGTGAGGGGACATCTTGTCTGTCTTCTCAAACTTAACGCAAAGTTTAAACAGATATTTGATAGCGTCCAGATTAAACAAGACAGACATTTTCAAACAAATTTGAGTTCACTGCAATTTTAATAGCAACAAACACTTTGAAAACGTTTGAACACTTTTGACAGATTCACATCAAACACGAATAAACACTTTTGTTTTTTATTTATTTTAAACATGGAATAAAATAACTCGCGTACTTACTAATCAAGCACAGAAAAATTAGTAATGGTTATTTGGTTGAATTAAATTCTTCAACAAACACTCCATCAGGTCATTTATCCGGAAGGGTAGGCAGAGAGAATGGACTGTTCCACATTCATACAGCGAGTCATACACGCACGTCGATTTTTCCGACTTCTAGCATGGTCATTAAATTTTAACATTTTTTAACGTCAATTTTATAACGTTATAAATCATACATATCTTGACCCAGATGTAGAGATAAAATGCAGAATTGAGGCAGCAAGAGCTACGTTTAATAAAATGAAATCACTCTTCTGCAATGATAACATGAACTTGAAACTCCCCCAGAGAATGATCAAATGCTATGTGTGGTCTTTTTATTGTATGGATGTGAAACGTGGACCTTGAAAGTCAACTCAATGAACAGACTGGAAGCATTTGAAATGTGGTTCAATCGCTGAATGCTCAGAATTCCCTGGACATACATGGTTACCTATAACGAAGTCCTGAGGCGAGCTAGAGTTGATAAGGAACTGTTATCAATTATAAGGTTCGGAAAATTTCACATCTGGGTCATATACTGCGTGGGGAAAAGTACCATCTTCTCCAACTGATATTGGAGGGAAAAGTTGAGGGACGCCGAGGGCCCGGTAGGAGACAAATGTCCTGGCAGCGAAACGTGAGGGAGTGGACCGGCATCCGAAGTGTGGAGGAGCTGCTCCGAGTGGCGCAGGACAGGGACAGATTCGCCGAGGTGATCGCCAATGTTGGGGGTACCCTACAGGGCACTTGAAGAAGAAGAAGATAAATCATACTGTTGTTTATGTTCTGATTATATCACCATTCACTGCTGTAAATATTTGGGTTTTTTTTCGTTTTGATGTGAAAATTTTTTCATGTGCCGCGTGAGTGATGTATTTAATTCCGTCAGTTTGTACGGTGATGACGAATGCGTAAGTAAGTGATTAGCTGTCTCTAAGATCATTAGAACAAGTGTGTCCGGCAATAAGGCTGACATTACAACGCGTACAGAAACAGCCGTTGGCCCTGTAAACGACGGCTATTCCGCCCGCTCCACTCGTGTAACATATTTTGTTTTATTTTAAAATCCTACGATAACAATTAATTGATATTTTATTCAGTCGGAGAAGAAATTAGGTGTGAACGATTAATTCCCGCTGTCGCCTGCGCCGCTGAGACTGCGACTGGACCGGAGAGACTCCAGCCAGGGGCGGCTCGAGATGTACGAATATGCGATAAAAAATACATCTTCAACTAATTTGAAAATAGTCCTTGAATAAAATAACTTTAAAAGAGCTTGTTGGCACAGAGCAATCAAATCAGTGTTAACGGGATATAAAACTTTTGATAATTCAACATATAATTCAAAACCATCCAGAGATATCTCTCGAACTTTATGATGTACGTACAATCAAATCATATATTTCAAAAAGTATCGTTGTTTCCGAAATCTCATGTCTATCAATGTTCGGAAAAAACTAGAAATTGGTTGCTTTGAATAAAATCCAATTGAATTTACTTATTTCTTTTTTTTTATCCAGATTTTTTTAATGTGTAGTAAATCTGTATATAATAGAGTGTCAAATGCAAATATACGAGTAAGAAGTGAATACAGTGCGAATGAATGCGTTATGAACAAAATAATGAGAGGATCATTAAAATGGTTTAGAAACATAAATAAAGTATATGTAAGTGACGTAAATTGAACAAGAAATCGGAGAAGACTGAGGGAAACGTAGCATGATCAAATCAATACAATGTCAAATTTCAACCAAGTCTTAGAAATCGATTTGCCTGCATGACGAGATATATGTGATATATGTTGAGGAACACAGAGAAATTGGCCAGGCAATAACAGTGAGGCCGTGCATTATTTCTGTCTACCCTTTCGGAGAGAGGGCGTGATGTTAAGTTAGTAAAAGTAATAAAATAAATAGCAATCGCCTTATAAACCTTCACCGGCCAGCCTAGTCCGGGATCATCCTAATTAAGACATTTGGCCGGGATCGATTTCTGTATCAGTGGGCCGATAATTGTTTTTGTACCAAACTAACAAGAAATCCATCGAATCCACCTCGTAGCTATTAAATTTATCACTTCATCTCATTTGCCCGGAATACTAATGAACGAACACGTCCTCTGAATTTCTCGTACTGTTCTTTGGCACGAAGACATCTCCGTTGAACAAAGAAGTTCGGATAAATTGACAAAAATCGAGCACTTAATTCAATTATCTACTAAAACGCAAAACGCCCAGTCTTCAATCAATAATTTTTAAAAAAATATTCAATTTCGCATAAATTATCCTAACGCGTTTTGCAATGTTTTTTTTTACATTTGTCGTGTAATTATCTATATATGTATTTGGTTGTACTTATCCAATTTTTCATAATTTTGTATTTATTTTTGGGGTACATTTTACGCTAGTACCCACGTGTGGTTAATAATGTGTTTTTAATATGTAGTGTATTTATAATTAAAACGATGATGTGAAATAATTTTATAACATTTCTTTTCTCATTTTTATTCATTTGACATCTCCAATCCGGTGAAATAGGCATCCAATTGGTTGATCATTTCACTACCACGCAAAAAGGATTATTCCATCTTGATCATTCATATTAGGCTCCATGTTAAGAATGTAACATTCTGATGAATTCCCCTTATAAATTAAATTCGAAAGAGAATTTGATCCGATAATAAAATCGCGTGATGATTCCGAATGCAGAGTTTAACAAACTTTCCCAGCGTTTTGGCCCATTTGTTATTCCTCCTGATATCGGTGACTAATGGTTTCACTTTGGGAACTTTTAGAAATATAATTGAAATTAAATATCCACGTAGACAAGACATCCTAAATGTGCCTTTACACGCATAGTTAAATCTTAGTCTGGCGTAGAGGCTAGATCCATTATAACGAAATATTTTTAAATCACGAATACAACATTTTTTCGATTAGAATCAAGATAGCGAACGTTCACATAACATAAAAAACTTTATGCAATTATGCATTGTACTAACGAACTAACCGATATACTTCTCTTACTTCCTCAACATTCGTACATCGTGTTATGCAAGCACGCCGATTTTTCGGACTCCTCACTTAACCGAAAAATAATAGTATATTTGATTTACTTGGTCGTGTCACGCTTTCCACGGTCTTCCTCTTTGTCCAGATCCATTTACGTTGTTTACATATATTTTTTCTTTGTCATTATTTCCACGTGTCCAAACCATCTTAATAATCCTTTCTTCAGTAGTTTGTCCATAATACTTTCATTTGCACTGCATTATCTTCTTATATTTGCATTTGACACATTATCATATAGAAATTTAATTCATCATTCATCTAAGGGATCTCATTTCTACTGTATTTATTCACCTTAATCCTTATTTTGCCAGTTCTATGCTTCTCTTCCATACACCTACTTTCCGACCATTAGTCTGTACAAGGACACCATTACGCACATTTTAGTTTTTAACAATCACTTTATCACGCATATTTTATTAAGATTGTCTTATAAACGTTTTTTTTCGCCATATTGTTTTTATACTATAGAAAATAATTCATTAAAATTTCATGAGCTCTCTGACACTTTGGATAGGCCCAAAATTATGTTAAAAAAGTTTCTATACAAATATTGCCAAATCACACAAACCAAAAATTCATTAGAAAGGTGTTAAAACGATTTCTTTCAACCTTTTTTTTATTTACATTTTTTGGTAAACAAAGTATTTCATTGTATTTAAGAAAACAAAGGATCAAAGAGCGCAGAAGAAGAAAAATTTAATTTGCGATACGCCGGTACAAACGTGGCCGCTTGTTCTTCTTTGTTCTGTCATAGATATTTTGATACCCTTTGTGCCGAAAATTAAAGAATCACCTTCAAACCATTAAATTGAATTCTTTTCATCGTTTTAACTATAGCATAAAGCTTACAACTTCTAGGACTAGTGCCTATCAAACGTGGTAAGTTTTGAGCACATTTTTTTAATTATTGCACTTATACAAATCTACAGAACTCTGATAAACGAAAATGCAACTGATTTAAATGGCATCTATGCATCAAATAAAATATTCTAAAATATTCATTTATTATTCAATCGTTTAAATGATAAATAATGCAAATAAAAAAAACTAACTAACCATCACGCCGTTTCTCCGGAGGGATGGGCAGAGAGTATGGACTGCCACACTATTCTATCCTGAAATAACTCTCGCGACTCTTCTACATTCACACACCGGGGACACGTACGCTCGTCGATTGTTTCTACTTCGAACATGGCCGCCTTTCAGTAATTGATTAATTTGGTCATCCCATATCTTACTTCGCCTTCCTCGACTTATTTTTCCAATAAAACATTACATTTAAAAATTCCCTTTTATGTATATAATTAGTTTAATTCCACTTATGCTGATGGTGTCGACCGGTTTCGGCAGGTCGCTGCCAATTTCTGGTTTTAATGATTTTACGATACATAAATACGGATTTATCATACTGAAAATTGACTACATATTGCCCTTTTAAATTCCATTTATTTATGCGGGCCCTTGCAAAGTTAATCATTTGCTGTTAGGTGATGCGAGGTTTTGTTTCTTAATATTTATTAGTTACGGGGCAAAATGTAAGAATTCTCCTCATTAATGTTATGTCTATAATAGTTCATTGTTGATTATTTAATAAAAATATAATGAAAAATTATTTTCAAATAATCAATACTGAATTCTGTATATTATTTTTATAGTTCCGACAGGTTTTGACAGCTCGCTCCCATCATTGTTAGTTTGAAAAAGTTTTTTGCGAAATAGTTTTTGTTTAATTCTTCATTTTCAAGGCTTTACAAATATTTAATATTAAAGGCTTTTTTATTACGAATAAAAACGTCCGTTTTCTAGAAATGTTATTATACAATTAGGAAATGGAAAATAACTTTAATATTATATATTTACACCTGAAGATAGAGGTATCGTCAGAAATATGAAGTGTTTTTTTATATTGTGGAATATAAACAAAGTTAATTTGAATTTCCCAAGTGTATTACTACGGAATTCCACAGTGTTAATTCCTTAGCTTTCAATAAGTTTTATTATATTTTATGTGAATGACGTGTTTTAATTACTTGCCTCTTAAACTTACGAGAAATAAATACCACAAGTTCAAAACACTCTCATTCTATCATTAGGAAGAAGTAACAGACTCCAAGAAGTCACGAGAAACAAACAAAGCCTCTTAAACACGAGAAATGTATATGTTCGAAGTATAACCAGTCCAGGATATATTTATATTAGTATTCTGGAGAGATATGTCTACCAGTCATTCAATCTAAATATCTATTCAATTTTTTATGTGATGGTTATTGAAATTACTTGGTAGAAGCTCACTGTTTAAAAAAAAACGCAGACGAAGGCAACGAATTTCAGGACCCGTTCGGAACCGCAAAAATATAATAAGTAGAATTAAACTACATTTATTTCAAATATCCTTAACATGTTTATATTAATTATGAGACGTTATATGGAATTAAATACCTGTGCTCGAGCAATAAAAAAAACGTTTAGTTTTAATAGATTTCGGAGTTTAAATTGGATCATATACAAGATTCCCGTCTAATAAAAGAATGGGTTTTTTATTTTTGTTTTAATGTACGTATATTTAGTAGTTACGGTTACCCCATCCGCGTAGCCTGTCAGCGGCATGAAACGATCCTTGTAATAATTAACAGTAAAAACTCATTTTGTTCGAACACAACTGCCCCGCTGACGGGCCGTGCTAAACACTAAACATCACAGCCAGTGGCGGCTCGATTCTCCGCAAAACATATCATATTCTTTTGGAAAAGATTACTTCCATCCAAAATTATTAAATGATATATAAAGTACAAACGTACTTTTAAAAGTTTGCGAGTTCTTCAGATAACCCAATCACGTAGTATCGAAGGGTTAACTTGTAAGGGATGTTGCTATAGAGCTTTCGGGAACACCATTAATGAGGAAAACAGAGAGAATTTCGGGAAATAAACATTATTACACTACAATACTAACTGACACTAGGAATAACATCTACATATATATAATCTATTTTTGGTCCTTGATACGATCATATTTCTTTGTATCTGATGATGCCAACATAGGTTATCGAAACAATTTTCGCAACAATCTAATTAAATTAAAATAAAACACTGTTCACTTAGCAAAAACCACTTTATTGAGTTAGTAGCGCCAACCGGTTTCACTCTGTAGTGAGCTTCCTCAGGGCTATACAGTTTGTGTATAGCCCTGAGGAATCTCGCTACATGGTGAAACCGGTTAGCGCTATTAACTCAATAAAGTGGTTTATGTTAAGTTAAAAAAAAAATTAAATATGTCAAACCACCAAGTGAAAACTTCGTGTCAAAGACATAAAAATAAATTGTGACACGTATTATAACAATGTTTCAAAATTATAACATTTAATAATTTTCAAATATCGTTATGGTTCGGCCAAAATAATTGTTATCTAATAAAAATATGTGCATAGCATCCGAAATGTTACCTGCTTAGTGTAAGCAGGTATTCCCTTAACTGTGACGCTTTAAGTATTGGTTTTAGAGACAGCTGTCAAAAAGTTTCGAATTAAAAAGATTTTCGGGAGTTTTCAGCAAAGCAGACAATGAAACTATAAAAATGGCAAAAGTGAGTATTTATATAAAATCGTGGATGCAATCACGAGATAAATATTTCTTTCTGTCCCAAAAGTTTGACATCGCGCCGCTGGCGCCACGTCGCGCCCGGGCCGATCGGTGCGAAATATCACAGTCATTAATCAATCACTTAATCACCTCCGCATTATCTAGCCGGTCCTGGCGATACTGCAAGTCACACGGAACCTGTTAAAGTTTAATAATCGAGTTAATCGAAATCATAAGGGTTGGAATGTCTGCTCGGCGCGGGGCGGCGGGGAAGCGGTAGAGAGGCGGACGGCACAATGCCCGCAAAGGGCGAATTCAACATTTACGTTTGTTGACGGAAACTAACAAAGACAATCAATAAACACATTTATACACAAAAAAATATTAATGATATTTGTTTATTTATTAAGGGTAACATATAGCGAAATCATTAACATATATAATACGTATTATTTTTTCTAAATGTTTTTTAAATATTAGGTATATAAAAAACATTTAGAAAAAATAAAGTTTAACGAGATTGAAGTTTCACTAAGATAAAATGAGGCTAAACAAAATATTAAATAGTTAAAAATAATAATAGTAGTGGAAAAAAAATAAAAAAATTAAAAAAAATTATATCGTGTAACATTATGGTCTCATCCACGCCGAAAGGTTGTTCCGATCATTTTTTTTTAATTTCGCTCGTTTAAATGGAAAACATCAATGTCTCCAAAATGCTTATTGTAATTGTCACAAATTCGATACATTGCCGCGCTCTGAGCTTAGTTAGTGCGATTAACACGATGGAAAACTTTGCTCGCAGTGTGTGTTGTACCAGACATGGGAGTATTAAGTGTCAATTTGCAGAGAAGCTCACAGTTGTCAATTTTAATGTGAATAATTTATGAAGCATATCATTAAGAATACGTCTATTTTCAAGAGAGTCAAAGGAGTGAAAAATTAGGGCAGATTTATTATCAGAGAACGAACGACTTACACATTTTATAATTAATATTTTTATTTGTTGGATATGTGCTGCATAATAAAGAGACCAAACGGGAGATACATATTCAAGGCGTGAGGGAACCATGGTTATATATATAGTACTTTAAGGGCAATGTTCTGAGAGATTTGTCCACCATGTCATCAATGTGACTAACGAAAGTGAGTTTCGGGTCCACTGTGACTCCAAGATCTCTCACGTGATCTGAATCGGATATAATAAAACCATTGATGAAGTAGACATGTTTGTGAGGGTTCATTTTACGAGTCAGTGAAAGCTTGTGACACTTGTCCGCGTTAATGGATAATTTATTTAGTATACAGTAATGAGAGAGTCTGCCGAGATCTGATTGGAGTTAATCAGAAGTGTCAGAAACCTTCAAGAAGACCTTCATATTAACAGCAAAAGAAGACGCTTGGAGTGGAGAAAGCAGTTGATAATATCATGGATATAAAGGTTAAAGAAAAGAGGTCCCAGATGGGAACCCTAGGGTGCACCGGAAGGAATTCACAGCTTACCTACGATTTTTGATATAGGAGTTTATCCATCATTAGAGATCACATTGAATTCCATGTCTACCCAATTTATCCAAAAGTACACTGTGGTTTACTCTATCGAAAGCTTTGGCATAGTCAGTATATATGACATCAATCTGGAGTCCGCGGTGCATGTTCGATATGGCATAATCAGTGAACGGTATCAGATTTAATATGACAGATTTATTACGGATAAAACCATGTTGTTGTTCGCTCAGAATACATTTAAGAGAATGATATAAATGATTATATATAATACGCTCAAAGATCTTGCTTATGGCAGATAGAATGGAGATGGGGTGATAGTTTTCAATGTGTTTTTTTGATCCAGATTTGTGAACTGGAATAATAAAGGCTTCTTTCCATTTATCTGGGAAGCAACTTTCAGACAGAGAACGAATGAAAATAATGGAAAGTGATTCAGAGAGCGATTTAGCACAGTTGGATAGGTATATTGATGATAGAAGACTCGCTGGGGTTAGGACTAACAGGGGTGGTATCGTCAACAAACAGAGATTGAAAGTAATTTGAAAATGCACCGCATATTGAAATCAACACACATTATCGTAATATAAAATATTAAGTTTTATTCTACAATATTTCTTTGACCGGCTTCGACAGCTCACTGCCATCTTTTGGGTCCCAGAATAAAATGTATGATAATAATAATAAATCTTAAGTTATTATATTTATGAGTATGTTCGATTTTGGTTGGCCAGATATAACTAAATAACTAACAATCACGCCGTCTTTCCAAAGGGGTAGGCAGAAAGAATGGACTGCCATACTTTTTCTTCCTGACATATTTCTCTCGCTTCCTCAACATTCATACAACGTGTCATGCACGCGCGTCGATATCTCTGACTCCTCACGTCGCCGACATTCAGTATTTCATTTATTTAATCGTGCCACGTTTTCCTTGGTCTTACTCTATTTCTGGTTCCATTAACATCGTTAACATATATTTTTTTTACCATTCTTTCTTCATTCATCTTAATGATCCTTGTATTATTTTGTTCATAACACCATCATTCGCACCGCATTTACTTCTTATATTTTCACTCGACACACTATCAAACAAAGAGTATCTACACATTCGTCTAAGAGATCTCATTTCTACTACATTTATTCTACTTTCATCCTTCTTTTGCCAGTTCCATACTTCGCATCCATACATAAGGATATATCTTTGTTAAATATTAAAGAAAATGGTATTTTTCTAAGAGCCTTATTATATTATATGGGAGTGACAATTTTTGCCTTGATAAAGAATTACAAAAGCTTATTTTTTTCTGTTCCAAATTTAATATATATGATAAGAGTGTCATAAACAAATAATAAAATATTTGATTGATTCTAAAATTATGTCAAATAGTATGTAAACATTTTCAATGCAGATTTTCTGATTGGAGATTAGTATAAATTATTGCGTATTTGCGTCAGATTAGTCAAACAATATCTTGTTAAAATCTGCATAGAAATTTGGAGACCAACCTGTTCCACAAGCAGAATGAGCGCGCTCTCCCGTGGTCGTGTCAACCGGCAGGTGTATGTATGTCTATGACATCACGGTGTGGCAGATCTCTGCTGGCTGAACTCTGCGGGCCAGGAGTGGAGTGTGGTGTGGTGTGGTAATACCGTACACGGTGGGAGGAAGCGATAAATTAACCGCTCACGAGGATGAAGACGTCCGAGGGCGGGGCCGCCAGGACTTGTGTCAATATTGACAGTCTGAAACAAAAGTATCGGCCATTTATTCCGATAGTAAAATAGTAATTTAGTGTTCGCCGTGCCTGTCCCGTCCCATGGGAATTCTTACTTTAAGTGGCCTACCTGTTCTGGGCTCAAAACAATAATACCGCAACTACTTTTTATGCAATATCTTATTTTTTATGAGAAAAAATAATTAATTCGAAAGAAAACGTCTGTGTTATGGATTATAACTTATAGGAATAACATGTTTCGCCTTTCTAAGGCATAATCAAATAAATGAACACAAAATATAATAACAATATATTTAATAATTAAAAGAGCGCCATTTTTATGAATTACTCATCTCAAGGGCGCTGTGGATCGTCCAGTTGGCATTTACACCATTAAAAATAACCGTATTTGTTATGTTATTTTTATTTTCTTATTTAATTTTATTTTATATCATAGTATTTTATATTATTTGTTTTAGATTTATTTTGTGGACGTTAGACGATCGAAATGTGCGTAGGAGATGCCTATTGGTGGCGATGAGGTTCGCAACGCATCACACAGCGTCTCCCGCGGTGGCGGCAAGATAATGATGGAATGCCGCATCGGTTAGAGTGTGGCAGTCCATTCTTTCTGCTTACCACCTATGTGGAGACGGCGTGATGGTTACTTAGTTTAGTTAGTTAGCTTTTATCTTTAACAAGGAGTGCTGTAATTATTTAAAAAATATTATACTGTCGTATCTTATGGGCTGGACATTCTTTATTTTTTGCATTTATTAGAAAGGTGAGGGAAAATGTTATATTTATATTTGATATTAAATTATTATAGTATAGTCATTAAACCAGACTTCTTAACAATACAGATGTAGACATATGAAATATAGAATAACGGTAAATAAGTCCTTACTATCAGTGCAGTCCCATTTAAACATCAATTTATTTTATTAAAATACATGCATTCAAATTATATTTATTAATGGGACGTTATTTCCATTAAAACTATTTTTTATTCGGGTGCCCTTCGTACCATGATATAGATCATCACATGGAACTTAAAGTATTAATGCATAATAAATTTTTCGTAAATCACTTAAATATTTCTTAAAAGTTTATCTAATATGAAAACACTTTTTTGCGAAAGAGTTAAAATATATTTTTTTAAATGAGCCGTTGTCAAGTTTCGACAGTCGTCCGCCGAGCTACGTATTTTATTGGGCACTTAAGCCCACGGATGTTAAATCAGTTAGTCTAACTTCTTAATCGAGAGGCGAGTTTGTTATCCTTCGATTTGTGGACTTTTAAAAGAAAACCGTAATAAAACCGAGAGATCGCGTTCCAATACGATAAATCATTGTAATTTACTCTCAAAATAGTAACAGAGCGTTCTCTCCAATACATCAACATTGCATAATTAGCATAAAATTTAACACACACATACGAATGATGCTGGACATATATTTCGAATACTATAATAGCAACCTTTGATATTATTTAGAGAATAAAGTTAAATATGGAGTGAACCAAATGCCCCCCAGGACAGAATAATCGAGAAAGGAGACATCAACCATGGATATTGTGATGAGTTCAAATAAATAATGAAAAAAATACAATTTATATAAGGAAAACAAACTGGAAACCAGAAGATGGCAGCAAGCTGCCGAAACCGGCCAGAGACACAAACATGAATGGATATTAACTAAATATATAATATCTTGAAACAAACTTAACCATTTTTTTTTATTTTCATTATTTACAATGAACTGCTATCATGAGAGAAGGATGGATTGCCGCATCGGCCAAAGTGTGACAGTACATTATTTCTGCCTACCCCTTCGGAAAAACGGTTAGTTAGTCTATGTGTTCTATCACGAAATTTAAAAAAATAGTTAAATTAAAATTAAACAATAACAGTAAAATAATTGATCACCCCTTTGAATTGATTTATGTTTGTCAGTTTTCGTACAAAAGAGTTTCAAATTCAATCATTCATTCATCATTCATTTCTCGGCGCTACATCCCGATGTGGGACTTGGCCTCCTCCACAACGGTCCTCCACTGACTTCTGTCTCTGGCCATCTCTCTCTATTCCCCAGGTCCTTCCATTTTCTCCCAATCTTCTTCAACGCAATCCGCCCATCTTTTCCTCGGTCTCGATCAAAATCAACTTATGTGCCATATACAACATAATTTTGAAAAGGCCCCCCTTAGTGTAATACATCATCTTTCGTACCTCTCCATTAGGTTTTTATTAACCTATTAAAATCTGGATGTTTTTGCAAGAGGATCACTGTAGAACAAAATCGGAGTGAAGTCATTCGTAGAGAATCGGGGGTCGGTAGTTTTGAGGCCTGTTTATCGCCACCTACTTTTGAAGTAAATAAACAAAGTATATTCTATGCATGCACTTGAATCATCATAACAGGCACTAGTTGTCGTAATCACGTATCCACGGGATGCTACAAGGGCTATCTGGAGGGTGGATTTATCCTCCAGTACCACAATTAAGAGTAAATGAGAGAATAGACATCCCTGTTGCACTCCCAAAAGTCAAAAACCTTTACCTGATGCACGACGCGGCGAAGAACAATTTCGACATGTTAAAAAAAATCACATCCTCCTGACTAATTTGCGAATAATATAAATAAATAGCTTATTATACACCATTGTTAGAAACAGAAAACTATATTTAAATGAAAATGTTAAATCATTTACTTACTATGTCCATACAACTCTTGAAGAGTTTTAGTCTCCTTGATGATTGAAAAATGTTAAAACTTTGAAAATAAATTTAAAAAAATTGATAATTATGAATAGAACATACGAAATAAATATTTAACGGCAATACCGAATACCTTCAAAATCACAAAGTACATTTTTACAAATAAATCAAATACTAACTAGCAAACTTCAAAGTAGGAAAAATCAACGAGCATGCGTTTTACGGTGTGTGAATACGGAGGAAACTAGAATGGTATGTGAAGAAAGAGAGGTACATCATCCTTGTTTGCCCACCCCCAAGGGCATGGTGGGATTAATATTTAAGAATGTGTAATAAATATATAAAGGAAATGTCACCCATGTTTTGTATGTAACCACTATAAAATTATAATTAAATATTATAACAGTTGGACCTCATTTAAAAATAGTTGGGTGTCGCTGGTAGGCTGTTAACTTCCCTCAAACAAAATAAAATAAATGGTACCATTTTTACATTCAATATTAATTTACACCAAAATTGAAAGCACGTACTCAATTTGATTTGGACTAGTTGTTTTGGAAAGAAAAAAATAATTGAAATAGCTAGGTATTAATTCCCAATAAGTGTTCCTTACAGGTTCCAGGAAGCTATTATGGTCCAGCCGATACAAATCGATATCTCAGAGGTCGGATCAGTAGTCTTCTCTCATCAACACGCCTCCCCCCCCCCCCTCCTTCCATCGCACTCCCAGCAGCTCGCTAATGGTAACGGAAGAACAACCACAAGACGATGACTGGCGCTACAATATTTCCATTTATCACGCACAGCGGCGCGCATGGAGGGTGGGAAACTGAAACCAACATAAGCTTACTCGTGAATCAAATTATAAAATACATATGAAAAGCAATCTCGGATAAGAGGCTTCTTGTTGGCCAGATGTATCTTTCTTAAATATTAAAGAAAATTGCCCTTTTCAAAGGGCTTTACTATATTTTATGGGAGTGACATGTTTTTCCTTGATAGAGAAATACAAAAGTGCTATTTGTCTGTTCCAAATTTCATTTATTAGATAATGCTCTAGCAAGGCGATACACGTCCACTCCCTTCCCTTAAATATAATAAAACTTCTTTACCCGGTCGTTTTCGTCAATTTGGAATATTTAATATGGAGTTCAGGGGAACAAATGTGTTTAGGTTAGTGAATAAATAATATTCGAATGAAAACATCTGTTTTGTATGTATTATAGATGTTATTTATCCGTATTATTGCTATATTCGAAGCTTTTTTTTTAAACAATGACGTGGTTTGTCTTTTTAAGGCATTGTCAAATGCAAAAATTCCATAAGTATTATATATAATAAAACATTTACGATAATGAAACAATTGATTGTGCCTTAGCAATACAAAACAGTCATTCCCATAAAATATATCAAAACTTCTAGATAACGATAAGGAGTTTCACAACATTGTTCAAGAAACAACAAATTAGTACATGGATACATTTATTATTTATACCGTTCTTAATAAACTGTTGCAAAATTGTTGAAACCTTATTCTGTTGTGTTTGATTAATATTATAATTTAGTCTAATGGATTTTAATACAATTTTAAATTTTATTGAAAAGGCTTGATGAAATTTATTTGGCAAATTAATCAATTTGAAGCAAATCCACGCCAAGTTGCTTCCCCATCATTTTGTCTTGTGCAGACTGCATCTAACCAATTTGTCTTGTGCAGACTGCATCTAACCAATTTGTCTTGTGCAGACTGCATCTAACCATGCAACCTAACCTAACCTAACCTAGAAAAAAATACTCCACGTAAATTTTACCCGGCCTCGAATTATTGAATTGATTAGGAATCAAAAACCCAATGTACCATCATGATCAAATGTCTATCGTCTGTATATCAGCGTACTAAAACTGCATAACTCTTCTGAATATTGTGCCATTTTCGCGAATAAATTATAGTATTTGAGAATACGACTTTTCTATCACTTTGCACGCCCCTGAACACGATCTCAATATCTGTCTAAGAACATTAATCATCGCGGTAAGTTGTAGGAGGATGGAGGCACCCGAAACACAATCGGTTTGGTATTAATCAAAAGTGTAACGAGACAGGTGACTGCTCGCTGCTGGTTGTCCGTGACGTCATTCACCAGAGGTAAATTCCCTTAAATCACTATTTGCAGGATTTTTTACTGATATAAATCCCTTAAGACTCATTTCTACTTTTCTGCCTGTCATTGACAAAATATTGAACTGGCAAAAGAAGAAGTTCAATTAATATTGTGAAATTGATTTCAATTTTTACCAAAAGAAAAAGGACAGGCACTGAGATGTGGGAGACTATTAATATTATTTTCAATAATATTTAAAAAAAAAAAACGATGTCGTTTAATTACTACCACTTTTGTCTATCTTTCAACAGCAACCGGTTTCGCCAGACTCGCTGGCATCGACAGATTGGTGTCACTGTTATAAACTTACTTCTTTATATACAGATTAGGGGTGGTAAATATGATTCTATACAAAAATAGTATTGTAAAAATTACTAAATTTAAATATTTGATTATGTTTAAAAAAATCCTTTGATTATCTTAAAAAACATATTATCTCCAATACGTTGTAGATGGTCAAATATAGACAATTATTATATTGGAGTGGGAAGAAGTTAAAGGTATTAAATATTAACAGAAATATACTAAAGATTTGAAGATATTCCATTAAAAAAAAATTTACAATCAAAAAATTTTCAAATGAAACTACAGCTAGTTTTCAGAAGAAGGAAAAAATTATAAACGGTTAAGGGAAGAATGAAAGAAACATAAATGGACATACCTTGTTTTTCCTCGTAATAATTTTGATGGAGATTAGAGGAAGGTATTAAAAGGAGCAGGACCTTCGCTCCTAACTAGATGAGCTTCAATATCACCCACAATGCCCGGCCATTGTTGCTGCATCTCGCGATGACGGACTCATCAATACGTATCTGGTACGTGATACGTTTAACAGAAACCTTGCACTCACCACATTACACTACACCCGACTTACGCGTCTTCCATTATATCCCCTTTTATCCCAATCTGTAACAAAAATTTAATATTTTATATAATAAGTGTCTCACTTGTGGTGTGGATAAAATATATAGGTGTAATCGTACATTATAATTAAAATACAAGACACCACATTAGCATCGACGAGGTTCTTAGCAGGATCAAAAAAGCGAGGCTCTTGACATACACTTGACTCTTGGGAAAAGCATGCAGAATGGATAGGTTATAGGTTATGGCATGAAAATCTCCTGCGCAATATACTGAAAGGAACGATTAAGGGATCGATAGACAGAAGGCGTCCATGCCTAGAGTATCAGGATATGCCACAATATGGACCGTACCTTCTTCATATATCTGAAGATGATTGCTGAAGACTGAGCGGAGTAGAATAAGAGATGCAGAGCTTTGTTGTCAGCCCCGGGATTGAAACTGAAAAAGAAGAAGAATGTGTAACAAATGGTCAAAAAATAGAGCAGTAATGTTTATCTGACTAAGAAATTTCATATCTTTATTCGTGTATACGTTAATGGAATCAAAACTATAAAATACCAACTAACTATCACGCTATCTCGCTGAAGAAGTAGCTTGAAAGAACGCCACACAGTTATTTCCTGACGCACTTCTCTTATTTCCTTAACATTCATTCATAATTTCATGCACGCACGTAGTTTTTCGTTTTTTTTTCAAATATACAATACAATTTCTAGATAAAGTGTAAATCACAAAAACGGGTATTAATAGTGGTTAATATAATACTAAAACATTATAACAATTATAGATTTTCTAAAACACTAATTTTAGATTTTTAAAATATACGAGTATATTAGGCGATGAAATTAATCTCAAATATCATTAAGCCAAAAATCATTTTCAATAACACCTCCGATGATCCAGCTATAGGATAAAAATTAATTAATTTTATCCGAATCTCTAACACGAAGGTCGGTCCAAGTAACCCGAAGCGCAGATTACATCTCCAAACAATGGGTGCTACCAGGGCTCCCGTGAACTGGGTCCGAATTATACCGGCCTAACCCGGAGTCACGGCTAACCGCGGCCGGCACAATGGGGCCCCGCGGTGCCCTCGCCAGCGGGTCGCTAATAGGCTACCCCTGACTTGCACAACGCTCCACCGCTACACTGCCTGCTGCCTGCTGCCTACTGCCTACTGCATACTGCCTACTGCCCCACCACATCTGCTTAGCTGATTCGAGCACCCACTGCTAATCAATCGATTGCCATGTGAATAAGGTAACGTTTTTGCAATCGAATCATTTCTTATTTTCAAAATTGTTAATTTAATGTAATTAACTTTTTTGTCATTTATTTACTGATTTTTTCTTAAGTCATTAGCCCCAACCAAGAGGTTCGTAATCTTCGTTGAAACATCCCGGAAATGTTTGTCATGTACATCAAAGGGCTAATTATATGTCACTTTATTGACGAGTATAGTTTTTTTATTGAATACTTATCAACGTACCTAACGTATAGAGATATGTGAACATTTTTTTTTCTTCTAAAACGGTTAGGTTAGTGAGATAACTAAACCGCAGAGCTAAAAAGAAGAATTGGACTAAGCTGGGCAGCATTCGGAACCATGAGTTACATCCTTAAAAACCGGAAAATAACGATCGACCTGAAACGAAAAATCTATGAAGCCTGCGTTCTGCCAGTTGGTACTTAAGGTCTTGAAACTGTTACATTGTCCAATCAAAGTGCCGAGAAACTACGAGTGACCCAAAGAGCCATGGAAAGAGCTATGTTAGGAATAAGCCTAAGAGACAGAGTCAGAAACGATACGGTGAGAGAAAAAACAAAGGTCACTGACATCATCCACCGGGTGGCGACTCTAAAATGACAATGGGCAGGTAACGTAGCCAGAAGCTCAGATGAAGAGTGGACAAGAAGACTGCTGACTTGGAGACCGTGGATGGCGAAGAGAAGTGCAGGGCAACTGCAACTACGGTGGAAGGATGATCTGAACAGACACGTCGGAATAACCTGAATGCAGTCTGCACAGGACAGAGTGACATGGAAGCGAATGGAGGCCTATGTCTAGGTGTGGACGGGAATAGGCTGAGGAGGAAGAAGAAGAAGAAAATGGTTATCAAAAGATTTATTACAAGAAAATGGAAATTACCCATTTTCACTTTACAACTATGTACTATATATCCGGTTGTTTAAAGGACACAATATGGAGAAACAAGCACAAGCTCATAGACAGCAAAATTCGAATTTACGAAACCTATGTCAGGCCCATTATCCGTATGGTTTAGAATTTTAGTCGAGTTTAAGTTTTCTGGACGTCTAAGATAAGAATACTGCGAGAGGACCATCAGGGACAGGGTTAGAATTTTTGAAATAAGAAATATCTGTAATACAGAAGACATGACGAGATGGGGCAGGAAAATACGGCGGAACTGGAGAGACCACGTAGATAGGATGGGTTATGCAAGAATTCCCTATGTGGTTGCCCACATCCATATAGTGGGATATCGCCTGCCAGGAAACCAGCCAGACTTTTAACAATTTTATTATTTTTTTCGCAACCCACCACACCGCGTCTCCCGCGGGGCGAAAAGAGAAGGATGGAGTGCCGCATCGGTTAAAGTGTGACAGTCCATTCTTTCTGCCTACCATTTCGGGGAGACGGCGTGATGGTTAGTTAGTTAGTTTTTTTATTTTTTATTTAGATGTTTACGCATTTGAAATTTGTGATTAACAATAATGAAAAAACTCCGTGATAAATGAAGAGCTCTGCGTGTAAAAACTAAAAAATGGCTACCTATAGTAGTGCTTCTGTTAAGAACTTTGTATATTATTTAATTTATCATACATATGAGCTTACATAAAAACGAATAAGACGTAACTAGTTATGTTAGGTTAGTGTCAGACAAGCAACAGATGCGGTGATGGACAAGGAGTCAGCCAGAGTATGGTCCGGTAGTTATACGCAGGTCAAGATAATGAAGTCGTTACCTTTCTGATCGATATTCAAGCCTTAAAGATGGAGTAATTGTCTGTCAAAACTCTCAAAATATCGCTGTTGTATTGAGCTTTAGAAATGTAATCCAACCTGTCGACTTAATTGCATTCGCAGCAACCATTAATTTTATTTTTAATTAGAATTGAATCACTCTAAGCTGAATATCTAACAATACAGAATAATTATAAAACTATTGTAATCAATGTCAGACTTACATATGTTTATAAGCTACCCATGATCAATTGTATAATTCAAAAATGTTGGTAATTAGTTCTAAAATATATACATCTAAACTGATCGATGTATCAAAATGAGGAGAGGTTTATATATATTTTGCATCTGTCCGAAACATACATTGCTTTACAAATTGTAATACGATAAGCAGAACACTAAAATATTTCAACGGGAACGTGTTTTGCGTGAAGTTAAATTTTACAAGGTCGACGAAATTGGTAAACTTAAAAATATTTCGTACTGATGGAAACGAACGTTTTCTAGGTGTTTTATTATATTTTATATAAGTGACACCCATTAACTTGCTGGGACATTGTCTAAATGATAAATGCCCCAAAAATACGGAATGTTGATGAAAATAGAATTGTGTTACGTGAAGTTTTCATCAATGCTAAATACGTAATCTGGGGCTCTACGATATTATTCAGGAAACAATAAATCAATAATAATACACATCATACATACTGATATTCGCGTTTTACTAGATTTCTTACTCCCAAGTTCTTGTTCCCAAGTTTCCGAAGTATTTGATGAAAATATTTTCACGTCAAAAATACTCTTCACTTGAAATGAATCTATTTACCTATTTACAATTAAGTCAATTTTCAAAGAGTGTGTTGAACTAAAGGCCACAAGAAAGAATTCCTGGAAAAGAGACGAAAACATTAAAAATTCACTAGATAAAATTTTAAATTTAACAACATTATCGAAAGCTGCAGTTCTCAAAGTTTGCTCCGCGGAGGCCTAGAGCTCCGCAAGGCCTCTGCGAGGGCTTCGACGCAACATGCAGCACAATAAATTAACAATAACTACAACGATCGAAAACTGTTAACAAAATTAGTACGAGTTATCGTGTGATGTATTCAATACTGTTGTAGAAGTCAGAAGTGTATAACATCTACGTGTGTATGTTTTAATTAAATGATTATTATTAAATAGTGAACATAAAACCAGGTTTTGCTTATTTTAGGGCTCCGTCAAATATTGAGTACATAACATGGCATGACCAAATTAATCAAATATTAAAAGTTGGTCATGTCAGAAGCCGGAAGAATCGACGTGCGTGTATGACTCGATGTATGAATGTGGAGGAAGCTAGAGAGGTGTGCCAGGATAGAGTAGTGTGGCGGTCCATTCTCTCTGCCTACCCCTGCGGGGAAACGGCGTGATGGTTTTGTTGTTGTTGTTGTCAAATATTGAGTATTTTAAAAGTGTTCATTCCGTAGCCAAAAAAGTTTGTGAACCGCTGCTCTAACTTCTTTTGATTTATTTAAAAATGTATCCGTATATTACTCGTCCGTTCACCTGTGGAATATCACAAACGTTAAGGCCTTAAACATTTGTACTCTTATAAATCGGTCCAATTATAAACAAATAAGTGTCCGAAAATTTTAAGTAATCAATTTGTACGAATTACTGCCGAAGCACCTTAAAATCACTTGCTCGTAAAATTGCATAATGACCGTGTATTTGTAAGGAAATTGGTCATCGGCAAGTAACAATTACATCCTCGATCTCCGTTCAAGTTTCAGCACTTCAGGACAATGGGCACAAATTACGGAGAGATATCATCAGGGAGAACATACTCATTCGTTTCGCAGGATACATTCGTCTGGGCTTACTGGAGCTCCGATTCGGGAAGAGATATACGTATAACTCTGATTTTAATGGTGCTGAAAAATTATTATTTGAAAGTCTAAAGAACAACGAATCTTCACGCCGTTTCTCCGTAAGGGTAGGCAGAGAGAATAGACCGCCACACTACTCTATCCAAACACAACATTCTAGATTCCTCCACATTAATGCAGCAGGTCATACACGCACGTCGACTTTTCCTAAGATGGACAAAATGATAGCTTAAAACATGTTATTCATGTGAATTACAACAAAATATTCTAGAAACATACGTTTTAATTTGTATTAATTATTTCATATAGAGTTTTACTCTATTGTTCAAGATAAACTTAAAAAATGTTATATTATAATTACATTGTATAATAGTTCAAGTTGTCAATAAAGTAAAGAATAATAAGATAATCCATTGTTTTGGCGGAAACATTTTGATATTTCAACATTATTAACTGTTCAAATAAATAAAAATTGTTATAAATATCACAATTGATTATATTTTGTCGCAACAGCTGTTTCGCTAACCAATGTTAGCATCGTCAGGTCTAACAATCAACTGATCAAAGTTAATTGTAAGACCTGACGATGCTAACATCGGTTAGCGAAACTGCTGTCGCGTTGTGTCATCAATTGTGATATTTATAACAAAGTTTTTTTTATTTAAACAGCTAATAAAGAATAAAAATAAGGAAGCGCGAGTATTTTAAATATTTTGATATAATTTCTTTATGGGTTCTATTCCAATCCTCTTCAATTTTTAATTTTTAATTTTGAATATCATACGTTAATCCTCAGTTTCCACATTCAATAATACCATTGAGGAACATGTGCGAATCTTAATACAAACGATATATTCTCGTGAATATGATTATATTGATGACTACTTTCAGTGATATAAATTATTCCATATTTTATAAATACAACACATGTTAGTGTTTTATTTGTAATTTAAACATTTATTCCGCATACATTTGTAATGTAAATGCATTTTGGCACTCTTCCGCAAATTAATTGCAGGGGTCAGTTAATCTACATTTAATTTCGGAGCGAAACTTTGCGATGATTTCGAGACATCATTTTTCACGTCTCGGAGTGTTTTATTAATGGGTAATTACGTTTAGTGGAACTAAACTGTACACATAAATAATTGTTCTCGAGATCATTCGCGGAGATAGCGCTGTCTTACTCTTTTACTAATTAGGCCATATTTTTTATTTCTCCTTACTGAACTTCACAATCTCTCCTTAATATCCCGTAATCGTTAAATAAAATCTACTAATTCTTTATTCAAAATATTCTACACATTATAAATATTTACAAGCATCATAAGCTCTTGATGATTAGTATTTAATACTATTTTGAAAGTGGATTAAGTTTATATGCACCCTTCAAGTGATTACACCACGAGAAAAACGATTTAAACGTTTAACGTATTATTATTGTTATTATGTCTAATTTTGTTTTAAGTTATTTTTTTTAAAGGATGTAAATCGATATTAAATTTATTGTTTCTTGAACAATGATGTAAAACTCCATATCAAATTCGACTGAAAACGACAGTTTCTAGAAGTTTTATTATATGCTATGGGAATGACATGTTTCGCCCTTCTAAGGCATAGTTTAAAAATGACGTTTGATAGTGCCCTAGAAGGGCAAAACATGTCATTCCCATAATATATAATAAAACTTCAAGAAAACTGTCGTTTTCATTCCTATTAATATCGATATTTAATTATTAACATTGATTAAAACATATGTTTTGTTCAAGGTATATTGTAATTTACAGGAGTATATAGTTTGCTTTGCTAGGACATCTTCAATGGCATAAACCTTGGAATTTAAATAACTACACAGTATTTATTATACTTTTATTTAAATAGTCCATCGTTTTGGCCGAAACACTATGATACTTTAACATTATGAACTGTTAAATTAAAACAACTTTGTTTTATTTATCACAATTGTATATTTATTTTTCGCGACAGCTGTTTCGTATGTTTCTAAACTTGTTGATTAACATGTTTCTAAAGCTGTTTCAACCTATGTTGACAGATGTCTATATGTTGACGGAACAGCTGTCGCGAAAATTTAAAATACAATTGTAATCCATAAAACATATTTTTTAAATTTAACAGTTTACTTTTTTAAATAAATTTGTTTATACCCAACATGTTTTGGATGTAACCTTCATCCTCAGGAATTCTATAGAGTTTACGGCTTAGCCTCCAACCAATTCAATGCATTAAGCATGTTGTGGAATTTTCTTTTCGCATTTAATTGAATAGTAATAAACAAAAAATATTGGCAAGTGTGAGAGCGTGTCATTTTATTAAATTCCTTTACATTTTAATTATATTATTTCCATGATGTCAACGAATTTCTGCAAGAACTTTTTCATTATATTAGCAAATTAATGCATTTCCATGTTATACGTTACATATCTCTGAGATTGTTCGAATCACTATGAAGTTTACTCCAAAGAATATTAACGTCTTCAACAACGTGGGATATATTTTTTAGTGGCTATAATATATAAACCGCGATCTTAGGTATCAATAAGAATAGATAAAAGTCAATGAAAAGACACAGAGAGCATTTAAACTCACATCCGGTGGATGCCTCAAAGCCTCCACCGCCAGTAACTTCCGGGAGCCAAGGGAAGGCGGGCAGGTAGTGAGTGACATCTCTCGGTCGTAAATATAATTATAAGGGCCACCTGAAGACGATTGATATGTTTCGAGGAGGGCTCCGCCGCCAGGATGTCCGTAACTGCCTCTCATATCGATGACTAAATGCTAAAGTACTATTAAAACGCAATGAGTAAGTACCTACCTACAGGCAACTCGAGTCTTATGTTTTTATATGGGATGTGAAATTACAGACAATACGATGGTCCCAAATTTTACTTATATTAATTAACATTTATTCACAAAAACTAGTGTATATAACTATCATTATTTGTACTAATACTAATGAAAGTGGTATGAACAAAATAATGAAAGTATCATTAAGATAGTTTGTACATATGGAAAAAATGAATGATAAAATAATGGTAACGTAAGTAAATGTAAGCGACGTAAATGGAAATAGAAATAGATGAAGACCGAGGAAAACGTGCACGATCCAATAGAGCAAATATTAAACGTCGGCCACGCGCGGAGAAATCGACGTGCGTGCATGACACGATGGATGTTGAGGAAGTGAGAGAAGTAAGAAAGATTCCATTCTTTCTGCCTACCCCTTTAGAGACACGGCGTGATGGTTAGTTAGTTAGTTGAACAACGATGGAAACATTCATATGAACTATTTTTATGTTTTCTTTAAGTTTATTTATATTTTATGGAATTGATATGATTCGCCTTGCTAGATAATTTTATTCAATATTTTGTGTTCTAAACCATCGAGTATAAATTTGTGTATGCTTAAGTCTATTAAATTGGCATTTGAATAAAAAAACGATTTATTTTAATACGTTGTATTTTTTAACGCCGATTTTGTATTTTTTATTAATCTATCATTTTCATTCAAAAACGCGTGGCGTCTAATGCGATGACATGAGTTCAGATCCGGACACTACCCAGGTAATTACTGGGAATGCTTTAGTAATTTTAAAAAAATACGAAGATTTAAAACTCAAGCATCTTCCGAATAATTGATCATTTATTAATTGTTCTGGATTTTTTCGATTGATCGTCTAAACTAAATGCACCGTGTAGACTATTCCTGTATAAAGTTCTTGTACACTCACTTGTAGCATCACATATGTAAATGAGATAATAAATAAATATCCTTTAAGGCACGGAGACGGCGCGCCTAGCGCATTTTGCATGCGGAGCATCCTCGCCGTAACAAGCGCAGTGATGGATGCGCGCGCATCCCATCCTCCGTCCAAATTGTCATTTGATGACGTCGGTAATTGAATCGGAAACCATTCCAACATTTCGGAAACTTAAATTTATTCGCAGTGCTGATAAAATCCTGCATACGAAACCGATCAATTATGCAAAGTAGGATCTTGTATGCAGATTAACTCCAGCAAAGTTATACGCATGCGCATCCATATTCATACTCATTTGTTTTTGGGTGGTAGTTATCATTTACTGAATTCGAATATAATCGATTGATTCCACAGCGCAGTCCCATACCACTTATCTGAATACTATCCACAAAATAACTGTTTTTCATGTTAGTTGACGTATTCTTGAAAACCTTATTTTCATAATAATTAAATAAAACGATGTTTTTTAACTACTTCCACTTTTGTCTTTATTTAGACAGCGACCGGTTTCGCCAGACTCGCTGGCATCGACAGACTGGTTAGTCTGAGCGATTCTTCGACACCAGCGAGTCTGGCGAAACCGGTCGCTGTCTAAATAAAGACAAAAGTGGAAGTAGTTAAAAAACATCGTTTTATTTAATTATTATTTAAAATGAACTTCCATCAAGAGATTTCAGTAAAATCATTTGATTACCTTATTTTCATATTACATTTTAAAATAGACTGAAAGTAAACATTTATACGATTGTACATTCCTACACATTTCTCAAAATCGAATTGGTGACTTTTGTTTGGTAGTCAAATGCTCGGTCACAATCGATATTTTTTATTTCCTAACACAAACCAAACAAATTTTAAAAAACATTTTAATTTTTACATAAAATCTCATTCTTTACTTTTTCGATTTTTTTTGTAAAATGTAAAAAAAATAATTTGGACGTAAGAAATGTATTTTTCAATTTTTCAATTCTCAATGTAATTAATTAAATAAATGAATTTAGGCCAATTAAATGGTTTTACCGAAATCTCTTGATGGAATTTCAAAAAATAACAACTCCCTCTTTTGTCTTTATTTCGACAGCGACTGATTTCGCTAATTTCGCTTGCATCGCTCGATGCCAGTGATAACCAGTCTGTTGATGTCGAAAAACATCGTTTTATTTAATTATACTAAACTAACTAACTAACCATCACGCCGTCTCCCCGAAGGGGTAGGCAGAAAGAATGGACTGCCACACTTTTCTTTTCTGACATATTTCTCTCGCTTCCTCAACATTCATACATCGTGTCATGCACGCCCGTCGATTTCTCTGACTCCTCACATGGCCGACATTCAATATATGATTTATTTGATCGTGCCACGTTTTCCTCGGTCTTTCTCTATTTCTGGTTCCATTTACATCATTAACATATATTTTTTTACCATTCTTTCTTCATTCATTCTTTCTATATGTCCAAACCATCTTAATGATCCTTTCATTATTTTGTTCATGACACCATCATTCGCACCGCATTCACTTCTTATATTTTCATTCGGCACTCTATCATTCACAGAGTATCCACACATTCTTCTAAGAGATCTCATTTCAACTGCATTTATTCTACTTTCATCCTTCTTTTGCCAGTTCCATGCTTCGCTTCCATACATAAGGGTCGGTAGAAGAACACCATTGTGCACTGCCATTCTAGCTTTTTTTGATAGGTTTTTGTTTGCGATGACAACTTTAAGTGCATCATTTTACGTAATTATTATTTCAATAAATGTTTGAAATTCCATTGAGTAAAATTTATATATGCATCACATAATGTAATTTATACGTAAAACGCATATCGTTCCCCGGTGATGAAGGTATATACTAGTAGAAAAGTAAGCAACCTTCATTAGTCATAATTTGGTAAGTGTGCATAGTTAGGAATTAATTGTAAATATGATACGATTATATGTGAAGCCCTCAACATTTATACGAGTAGAGACTCATGGTCCCTAGCCCCGGCCGGCTTCTGTGCATAAAATGAACAGTTTTCTCTTTAGTAATCCGCTTTTTCAAACACAATTAAGTACCTTTGTGCGCATCCGTATTGGAGGAAGGAGATCGGTGCGAGAGGATTTACAGCATCATGCCACGAAGAAGTTTAATTGGTTCGTTTTGCCCTGATCATAAAATATTTAATGCCCCCTTAATTTATAAGAACATAAACTAACAACGCTTTTTGGATGATAAAATGTGCATAGGATAATGGGACCCGATTACTTTGTTGTGGATATGAAATTGATGACGACTCACGAATGGAGCTGGTGCCACACAAACACCCCATATTAAATATACTTTTTCTACCACAATAATACCGCCCGCGTTATTTAAGAATAAATAAATCTTATATCAATTGTAGTCAACGCAATCAAAAACTCGAAGTAAATAATTAATACGAATGAAAACGTCAGTTTTCTAAAAGTTTTATCATATTTTATGGAAATGACATGTTTTGCCCTTCAAAGGCATTATCAAATTAATGTCTATAATATCAAAATAAATAATTTAAAATTAAAAAATATTTTATTTTACCTTCACTTTATTTTTTTATAAGGATTAATTGTATCTCAATAGAGACGAAGATGTAAATTGTTTTCTGGGAACAGAATATGGTGGTCGAGGCCCTTACAGGACTTATGACCTGTCATCGGTTGGGTTAAGCGATCGCTTTATGTTTAACAACATTCCCCATTAGGCACTTCTTACGACCACCACGTCTGACAAATTTTTGGTAGATGTATATATGCTAGAATGCTGCGCAGCACTTCACATGTTTTTAGTTCAATCTACACTAGCGCCATCCATTAAGATCTTTTTATTTTGTTTATTTATTATATTACCTACCGGTTTCGCTCTAAGCGGTGTAAAAAATAACTATGTTTTAAGAAAGTATTATACAATTGATATTTATTTCTTCAACAAATAATGCGAGTTTGTGGTCAAACGATATACAGGTACAGGTACATTACTTTTTTTGTTCCGACTACTAATTGACATGTGTGGGTTGTATAAATGTTAAGGATTCTAGATAAGTATGATAAAATTATGGAAGTGTGCGAGGGTCTACCACTTTATGTAGTTAGATAACTAATATTTTTAATGAAAATTTTGAACTTACAAATAAGCATATACCATTTGGTATATGCTTATTTGTAAGTTCATGCTATGTTTTAGATTCGGAATGGGGAATGTTGTTAAACATAACATTGGTATTATAATAAACGTTCATTGTTAATATATCAATCTGGTATACAAATCTATGTATTAAAAAGTTTTTTTTTAAAACGAACATTCCAATTTTGTACTTCTGATCTAGTATACACCCAAAATTTGTATAAAATGGTAGATTATTACAAGCGTTTCATAAAAGAGCAACATTAAAGGGGGTGATGTTCGAAAAGTCAGTTTCTTATCATTGTTTTCATTTTTAAATTAGTGGTTTTAAAAAGCTTAGAGATATGATTACACGAATAAATATTTTCAAATTTGATTTGATAATTCTTCTTAATTTTTAATTCGTTACTACTAGAGGTTCGGATGGGTAGTACGGCTACGATGGAGTATGCTTTGCTGGAAATTATTCCCCAAAAAATATCGTGATGCGCCATGTTTCAAGAACACCAGCAACACTACTTCCAAGTCTAGCGACCTCGAGTGGTCTCTCAGGCCCGAACCCCGGGCAATGTGACCACTGTCATAGCAGATATAAAGAGGGCGAATGGCGAGTTTCCAGCCCCATAAAACTGGACACTCCCAGATTACGGAAGGAACACGGACAGAAAATCCTCCAGAGAAGGCAAGGGGAAACCACTCTAGGCAAACTCTACATGACATAACTATGAACCGTCTGGCACAGGACAGAGATGCCTACACCAGGGTGACAGCCGACGTCGAGGGGACCTGACATGGCACTCTAAGAAGAATAAGACTACTACTTAAACCCATTTACATATTTTTTAAATATTGATAAAAAATATAATTTTTTATAGATTTATTAAATGACACGAGTGACATATTTCATTTCGACATTATAACAATGGAATATGTGACTCCCATATAATAAAAAAAATAATCTAAAACATAGCTTTGAAACATTCGTTCAGTAAAAAACGTATCAACTAGTTCTTGAAATTAATGATGTAAATGTAACCTATAGTTTTCCTCCATTTTGGCATTGCCCACTTTTTAAAATCGTTAAATATATTATGTCAAAGTGAGTTTGGTTTGATGACAATTATTCATGGATATTTAAGTGTTAATTAAACTTTTCTGCGCTTGCAAGAATTGCTTAAAAAGGACAGGAGTTGATTCTAAACACCCCGTTAACTTTCTTTATAATAAAAACGCCCCCATAGATTTCTTTAAAGCCTACCGGTGGGTAGTGTCACATCGCCAGGAATCGCTGAGCTTTAAGATAACGGTTTCGTTTATATTTAATACCAAATATAGATAGAATTTCACTTCATTGTTGAAGAAACAAAAATAACATACAAGCTTTCTATATATTTTATATTACAGCTATGCAATTAAAAAATATTTAATGGCTTACTATTTCAAAGTGCAACGAACATATTGTATGCAAGCTAATCGAACCCACGTGCAACGTCTGAATCAGGAAAAAGATCAGGTTCGTGACCCCTAGACCACCTCCACTGGTCTCCTCCCATAACACAACACATCGTACTGTGATCTGTATGTGCTACACATTATTACCCGCCAGCGCATGTTAGCACCGCACACGCACGGAGGGAGAGGAGGCTGCTGTATCTTCATAACATAAAAGTAATATTTACGAGCCGGCGCAGAGTCCCACAGGTTTGTGTATAAATCAATTTGTTAATTAAAGATAAAGCTCAAGTAAAATGCTACCGAGACAGTCGGGGGGGGGGTAATTTAGTGCGCAGATCCGCGGGGCCCGGCTTTTTGT
Source organism: Lepidostoma basale (assembly GCA_022606425.2). Lineage (NCBI taxonomy): Eukaryota > Metazoa > Arthropoda > Insecta > Trichoptera > Lepidostomatidae > Lepidostoma > Lepidostoma basale. Next base: position 2,425,930 of record JAHDVF020001522.1, read on the forward strand.
CTTCGGGTTATTATAAATCAATTTTTGTGGTTTCAGTTACCTTCGTGGGCAAGGTTAATAGTGTTTTACATATTGCGGAGAGCCCAGTAGGAATACAGCAACAATATAACGCGGCACGCTGAATGATCTTGGGATTTCAGGAAGTCGCTATCTTTTAAATATTTTATGTGCTTAGGACCGAAGAAACTTAATCGATACACATACCTAGGCTGGCTAAATGATGAATGGGACCGTAGTCAGGATATAATAACACGATTAGAAATGTCTTCTTCAAAATGAAACCGGTACTATGCAACGGAGACCTACCTAACAAATTGGGAATGAGAATAGTTCTATGTTACGTGCTATATGTCTTATTTTACGGTGTAGACACCTGGATCTTGACAAAAGCTACGAAGAAAAATATGGATATATCGTAGAATGTTTAAAATAACATGGACAAAATGAGTCACAAACGAGGAAGAAAGAATAAATTATCAAGACCATAAAACGCGGGAGACTGAAATACTTTGGGTATATTATGAGAAACGATAAATATGATACGAAGTGCTACAACTAATTACAATGTAAAATTAACAGAAAAATTGTCGGGAGAAGAAGAAAATCCTGGCTGAAAAACCTTAAGAAATAGCCATGATGTTATCTAACCTCCTAAAGGGTAGAAACAAGAAAAACAAGAAGTAGCTCTGATTTCAGTTCACCCATCTTCGAATTTTCATTTCTAGTTGCGCGGTAACACAATTCTTATAGAGTAAGCGTGCGTTAACCGATGAAATCTTATAGTAATAATAATAATAATTAATAATAATAAGTTAATACGAATGAAAACATTTGTTTTCTGGAATGATTTACGGGAATGACATGTTTCACCATTCTAAGCCATTCTCGTTAAATATAAGAAAACTTCTAGAAAACAGACGTTTTCGTACCAATTATTCAGAGTGGAGTTTTAAACCAGTGTTCTAGAAAAAATAAATACATCTTAGAGTACTATTTCACAAAGATCATTAGTTACAAATTGAAACTGCAATGACAATTCTTCTTCTTCTTCTTCTTCTTCGTCAGCCCTTATCGGCCCACTGCTGGACATAAGCCTCCTCCCTTCCCTTCCACTCGTCTCTATCTCCTGCCAGCCAAAGCCACATTTTCCCCCCCACGACAGCAATGTCGTCGGCCCACCTTTTTTGCAGCCTGCCGACGTTTCTCCTATTCTCCCATGGTCTCCACCTTATTACTTTCTGGGTCCATCTATCCTCACTCTGTCTCGCCACATGACCCGCCCATTGCCACTTCAGTCTCGCTAGTCGTTCTATGATGTCCGTTATTTTTGTTCGGCGTCTAATCTCCTCATTTCTGATTCTATCTCGGAGACTGACGCCGAGCATATGTCTTTCCATGGAACGCTGCGTGACTATCAATCTTTCAACATTTCTCATGGTGAGGGTCACAGTTTCCATCCCATATGTCATCACCGGCAGTATGCATGAATCATAAAGTTGTCTCTTCAGACATACTGGAGTTTCCTTGTTTTCAAATACGTATTTTAGTTTGCAGAAAGCTGCCCAGCTCAACCCTATTCGCCTCGATATTTCCGCTGTCTGGTTCTCTTTTCCCAATTTAATCTTGTGTCCCAGGTAGATGTACTCGCTGACTCTTTCTATGGTGCTGTTGCGGTGAAGTTTTTATTTTCAGGACTTAAAATCTTTGTTTTTCTTATATTCATTTCTAAGCCTATTTTATTTGATGCTTCCTGCAACTCTTCAATCATTTGAGCCAGTTCGTCTATGTCCTCACAAATGACCACGATGTCGTCCACAAATCTAAGATGACTCAAATGTGTACCATCTATCTTTATACCTTTCTCATCCCAGTTTAAGGTTTTAAAAACGTCTTCTAAGGCTAAAGTGAAGAGTTTTGGTGAAATTGTGTCACCTTGTCGGACACCTTTTTGTATATTTATTATATCTTTTCTGTTTTGTTGTCATCTTCAATGGTTACGGTCATGGTCGCATTTTCGTATGTGTAGTTCATCAGACGTATATACCTGGAATCAATTCTGGCATTTTGGAGTGATTTTATAATTGCCCACCTTTCCACTGAGTCACAGGCTTTCTTATAATCGATAAACGCTAGGTGTAAAGAGATGTTGTACTCAGCAGTCTTTTCGATAAGTAGTCTCAATGTTTGTAAGTGGTCTCTGGTACCAAAATTTTTGCGAAAACCGGCTTGTTCTACGGGTTGATAATCGTCAAATTCTTGCGTTAAGCGATTTGTCAATATTTTCGTCAGTAGTTTATAGAGGTGTGAGAGCAAGCTGATTGGTCGATAATTTTCTAGATCGTCGCTGTCACCCTTTTTGAACAATATTTTAACTTCAGCATTTTGGCAGCAGTTTGGTATTTTTTCTTTTTATAATTTCCAACAGTCTACTTCCCCCCATTTGAATCATATCGCTTGTTAATTGGTCAACGCCTGGTGCTTTATTGTTCTTCATATGTTTCAGGGCATTTTCTATTTCTTTGATGGTTATTTCTGGCATATCTTCAGATCCAACATTTAATATGATCCTTTCTTCTTGGTCATTTTGGCTGATATTGGATGTGTATAGTTTAGAGTAGAAAATCTCTATTGATTTTAAAATAGATTCCTTGTCTTTTACAATATCGCCGTTCTCGTCTTTGATCTTGGTAATTCTATGTTTACCACGAGATTCTATTTGTTTTAGTACTTTCATATTCTTGTTTGATTAAATTGACAATTAATAAACATAAATTCACATAATTAAAATATTAAACAATTCACTTATCGTTTTTCTTATAAAAATACTAAGAAACTTTTATCAGCAAGACATTTGTCATCCTAACATCTTGTTCGTGATTTAAATTTAAGGATTCAATACAGAGAACGAATCGGGTTAAGTACGGGACACCCGGATGCAGTACACCTCTATTGAATGAGACACAATCAAGTTCCGAGACATCCTCAACGGTTCTAGCGCCTGGTAACAAACTTTTCGTCTAATCTGTGAAGAGATCACACATTATAAAGACAACGTAAAATAAATAATTAACTACGGACATAATATGATAGAAAAGTTTTGAGCTCCAGATTCCCAAACGATTCAGACGTTTCGTTAGAAAATATAGCTAACTCAATCATTATTTTCAGATTAATTATCTTAAGGGGTCATGTCAACTCTATATTCTGAACGGTTGTATTATAACATACACTGAAGAAATAGTACATTTAAGCTGTAAAATTTTGAAGTGTTGACGGATAGTTGAATATAAAATATTAAGTAGCTCGCCAGGTGGAGATGGCTAGAACTGCGATCAAGAATGAAAAGACTTTTGTTTACCTGGGGAGCAGTATTACATGGGATAGTCGATCCAAGAAAGACGTCGATAGTCGTATCCACTCGGCTTAACTTGCCTTCAACAAGAAGTCTACAATATTCGAGTCCAACAACATAGACCTGAACCTCCAAAAACAACTTTGAAAAACATTGGTGTGAAGTGTTTTACTGTACGGCTAAGAGACTTGGTGCCTGGGCGAAAGAGAGCGCAAAAGGCTGGAGGCATTTGAGATGTGGACCTACCGACGAGTTGCCCATCTTTCATGGAGGAACCACATTACAAATGAACAAGTTCTCAGCAGAGTTGAAGAGAGTAGGCATATGTTGAACACCATAGCGGAGAGGTGCGCAAGATGGATTGGTCATGTGTTGCGACACGAATGTTTCCTGCATAATGTGTTGGAGGGAATGGTCGAGGGATCGATTGGCAGAGGACGACCTCGCCTAGAGTACCTAGACCAGATTTACCGAGATATGGGCTGCACCTCTTATGCGGAGTTGAAGAGAGTTGCAGAGGACCGAGCGGGGTGGAAGAGGAGATGCGTCGCCTTGCTGCAGACCAATCATTAGATTGAGACCGGAGAAGTTGTAGCTCACTGCTCTATAAATCAGAGTGTCGAACCTTGTCTACTCACACGAAACAAATGTTTTACACAAGATTATATTATTTAAACACAATGAAATTGTCAAAAAGGACAATTTTAAGTTATATTGTAGTGCCTGCTTACCTACGTACCGTGAATCACTTTAAAATTTATGTTTTTCGCTCGTATAGTGTACTAAACTTGAGGTATTAAAGGTCAGTCAATAAAATTAGCTTTACCGCCATCGTCCAGCCTCTTGGCTGTGTGGGTCATTAAAGGACGTTACACGCATCCATTAAGCGATGGCCAGTACCATTTCGATGCATAAATTTATTGTAAAGTCACCCGAAACCAACGATGATATAAATTAATTTGGCGTACGCATAAATAAACTGTAGGCGCCGCTTTCTTCAATGTTATATTTTTGATGCTCGATCGTGGAACCGGCTGTGAAAATTAAAAACTAAGAATTAATTGTATCTCTATAGAGACGAAGATGTAAATTATTTGGAAACAGAATATGGTGGTCGAGGCGTTTACAGGACTTGTTACCTGGTTGGGTTAAGCGATCGCTTTATGTAACACAACATTCCCCATTCCGCCCTTCTTGCGAACACTACGTCTGACAAGTATTTTTGAAAGTTGTATATATGCTACCATGTTGAGAAACATTTCACATATTTTAGTTCAATCTACACCTGCGCCATCTATTGAGACTAGATGTAAGCATTAAGGAGAATCTTTATTAATGTAATGTGAAAGGCTCTCTCTAAGAGTATTTGCATACATTTAAAAAAAATTAAAAACAAAAAACAGCCATACAGAGGGGGAAATGGGTGTCACAATAATCTCCTGCTGTGCAGAGGAGCTACATAACTTTTTTAACAAAATGAAAGCACATTAAACCATATGTACCTACTTAATGTATAAAAACACTCATCTAGTGTAAAAATGACAATGACATTGGTCCGAGTATCGAGTGCTTGAAATATTATTTATATTATTGTAGAATGAGTTCTGTTTGCTCTAGGCGTGAAATGATTATTCTGGTTCTGCAGATCCATCCAGCAGCTTTGAATGCCCCCGGAACTCGTGATTTTTCTTGACAATCGGCGACAAATCCATTTATCGATTTATAGAAACTGATGGAAAAGTAATGAGGCGTGAACCAAAACATATTTGGCATTTCTGCACAAGTCTACCTCACATTAGGCACAGAAGCATACCTTAATCCACGTAACGTCAATATATCGATGTAAATAGCGTTTTATTGGTATTTAAATTTCGTCCACACCAATGCAATTGCTATGTTAAACGATTTAAGATCTAGAGAAGTAGCGAGTAACACGCCTGCTTGGACTCACGATCGGATCGATCCGATGTTGAGCTTGTATAAGGCGCCTTCGACCACAATGCACACGGGTGTATTGATAGATGAGACAATGTAATTTAACGGTTCGATTGGTGTATTACTCCGTGCTGAACTAATTTCCCATATATTATCAAATCTAATCCGTTCCCTTTTCACTCAGTTTTGAATTACGTGATACAAGCATGTCAAATCTGAAGCATATCAAATAACTACGTTAGTGCAGCTTTCATTTTATTTGTAAGAAGTTAAAGTTTTCGATAGAAAAGTTAAATATAATATTAATTTCACGATTTATTAAAAATGCTCTCGTTTTTATTTTCTATAATGCAGTTATACATATTATGATTTCTATCTACGATATACTAATTTGTTTGAGTGAAATTATAATTTTATCAGTACTGGCGACATCTTAAAAAAAAACAGATTTTGTGAAACATTTTCAATGTTTGAAAAATATCTAAACAAAGCAGTTGCTGAAGCAATTCAATCCGCTCCTAGTTAGACACAGAATTATTTTCCAATTTACAATACGTTCACCTAATATAATAGATGCGGCTACGGGATCGTGGAATGGTAGGTACAGGTCGTATTAAAAAGGCGATTTTCCCAATCGACTCCCAGCCGTAAGGGCGACCCGTGAGCCGTGAGCCCGTCTCCCAGTAGCGCCATTCAAGCAAGTCAGATGGATACAATCGAGTTAGTCGATTTCTGAACACTCCGTCTCGAATTGTTTTGAAGTCTGTGAAATTAATTTACGTCATCTTACAATGGGACATGGGAATCACGCTCCGGGACAAACACAAAAGGAAAAATATCATTTCCATGTAGAGTTAATAAGAAGTCAGTAGTGTGTTATGTGCGTGGTGGCCGTGACTAAGTGGAGAGCTGGACCACTATTGTCTTCGACGCGGTCCCAGTTTCCATTAAGGCACATAATGGATTCCACAGCGCGTCATCTAATAAAATTATTCCTGTAAACATGACTCGCGTGAAAGGAGGTGTTTTGATTGAAAAGCTTTGGGCTGCTGTGCTGTGTACATCTCGCCCCGGGAGCGCGGGGCTGGCGTGAGAGAGGCGTATATAAAACGATACGTGGGACGGGTTTCAACTCAATATGCGACATTATACGTACCGATCAAATCAGAAAGTTGCATGTTTGTATAGCCGGAGTATAGTTAACAGACGCAGGTGAAAGATCCGTGCTCTACCGGCAATCAATTATTGAATTAGAGTCTGTTCGAAAAATAAACTAAAAATAACAAAATATATAAAATGCGTGTATTTATTAACGATTGGTGTTTTTTTCGTTACAAATCTAAAATATTTATCCTTGTTCAATGAACTCCCAAAAAGGGTTACGTTAGTATGAAATTATTAAGTTGAATCCCACCTGGCGATCTGGCTTAGATCAATTTCTACAAAAATCAATTTAAAATTATAACCTAGAAAACCATAACATTTAAGTGTTATAAAATATTCGTGGTCGAGCTAGATTCTTGCGTTACCTACCTGGAAATCCTAGAAGGGTAGGGATGAATGGGTCACCTGATTATAGACCGAACTGAGGATATGTAATCAGCACATCGTTGGTGGCGACCCCACGAGTGATGTTTGCATTGTTGTAAATGAGTTATTATGAAATACTCGTATATATGCAATATGTCAAATTAACAAAGAAGAACATTTGGGTTGTTTTTATGATATGTTTTGGCAGCTCGCCTCAATCGTCTATCATACTCGTATTATAAATTTTTTTTTTATTAGCTTGAAATTCATCCACATATTTGCATAAGAAATAAAACTCTTCCCTTTTACCGAAAGAAGAAGCGAAAAAGGAATATAAGGTGCATAAATGCGTCATAAAAAATATAAGAACGGGCATAGAAGACATGGTTTATATATATGAAACGAATGGTTGAGGGAAGAATAGTAAAAAAAATATATACAAATAGTGTGAATGGAAAAAATAGCCGAGAAAGGGCCAAGGAAGACATGGCATGGCCAAATTTATCAATTACTGAAAAACGGCCATGTTCGAAGTCGAAACAATCAACGAGCGTGCGTGTGACGATGTGGGAATATAGAAGAGGCGCAAGAGTTTTGTCAGGATAGATCAGTGTGGCGGTCCATCTTCTCTGCCTACTCTGAAAATGGGGTGATGATTAGTTAGTTAGTGCCTTTATAAAACATTTTTTTCATATTTCAGAACATGTTATCTGAATAGCGTTTAATTAGTAGTTTCGGCACAATCACAAGTAAAAAACCAAATAATATTGAAACACAGCTATATTATAATGAAACTAAATTTTATTTTTATAAAACAAACGTGTTTCGGGTGCATGATTTATTACTTAGTTGTTGCGTAAACAGTAAAGTTTTATGATAATAACCTACTTTTTAGTGCACAATGTTGTTCTTCTACCGACCCTTATGTATGGAAACGAAGCATGGAACTGCCAAAAGAAGGATGAAAGTAGAATAAATGCAGTAGAAATTAGATCTCTTAGACGAATGTGTGGATACTCTGTGCATGATAGAGTGTCGAAAAATTAACACTGAATAAGGATGTCGGCTTTTCGAAACATGTTTGTTTAACAGCAAATAAAATAATGTCAATGAAGTGAAGGCAAATATATAATAGATGTTATGTGAATAAATAATAAAATATAAATAAATTTATAATGACTTCAAGTAGATTATTATGTAACCTAACCATACCAGCGCAGCGGCTAAAATCTCCTCACGTAATTCATATCACTCGCCTATTATTTAGATTTCCGCTAACGGTCCTGTGTAATCTAAACCCTTCCATAATTTAGTGACAAATAAACACTGTAATAATCCACGCACGAGTGATTCCCCTTTCCTATTTGTACCCATTTACTGGACGGTTTAATTCAGTCTACGGATTGAGGAATTTGTGGTTTCTACAAAAAAGTCGATGACCATTTGATTATACACATTAGCGCAGAATTCACCTATACTTAGCTGTGGCAATAAAATAGTTTGCTTAAATTATTAGCTGCCGTAATGGCATTATTTCAGATGACTTATTATATAACTAAACATCCATCTTATTGTGTGTGTTTATCCTAATATTCACAATGTGATTGTTTCTAAACCAAACGATTAATCAATTGTAAAAGTTCTAAATACTATTGAAAAGTATGCGTAATGCTAATTTAAATAAATCTCAATTTTATAGATATAAAATAATAAAACACTTCGTATTTAACCACGATATGGTTAGTATAATTGTTGCCAACTTATTTCGCTTGGACCCAAGCTTCATCAGGGCAATATAATAGCTGTTATTGTATTGCCCTGATGAAGCTTGGGTCCAAGCCAAACTACATAGTTGGCATCAATTATAACAATCATACCGTGGTTAAATACGAGTACAAAGTGGGAGTATTATTTAATATCTATAAGTTTAAAATGTCTAACCACAAAGTGGGTGCTTTAAATGAAAACTTAAATCTTAGTTTTTAACAATTAACTTAAGGCATGTGTTTTGGGATCTTAGGAAAACCCGTGTAGCACGTCTTTCTGGACCGACACTTCGAAAATCGTTGCAGTCTCCATCTTCAGGGTGGTGACCAACCGTGAAAATCTATGCAATTATTAAACTTGACGACCTTCGTGGCAGATTGGTTACAAGCTCTGACTTCCATGCCGAAGGTCCTGGGTTCGATTCCCGGTGATGGCAGTGTGATTGTCACACTGTCTTTGGTCTGGTGTAGAATTCAAGTGACAATAAAATGGCGATAGATTGGCTACCTATCACATGTCACGAGAATCAATATAATAGCTAAAAAAATAATAATAATTGTATACAGTAATTGGGTCCAAACGACCTGTTGTGTACATAAAAAAAAATAAAAAATAAAAAATAATAAAAAATAATAAAAAATAAAAATAAAAAAATAAAAAAAATAAAAATAAAAAAATAAAAAAAAATGAGGGCATTTTTTTTATATTCTAGAATCTTTTTGGGAATATTTTAAGAAATAAAATATTTGACAATTATTGTTTTTGTTAATCTACATTGCCCAATGTATTTAATTTCAGGTAGGTATTAAAATAAATATGTCTAAGTACGAAAAGTAGATTCAGAAACATTTTTAGGAAACTTCCCAATTAAACGTATTGTTTCTTGAAAAAATGTGTAAAACTCCTTATTTAATCATTATTACTTATGAAAACGTCTGTTTTCTAAAGATTTTCTAATATTTTATGTGAAAGATATGTTTCGCTATGCTTATGTATTATCAAATGTTATATTTTTGTAATATTTGATTATATCTTAGCAAGGCGAATTATGTAGTTATCTTAAAATATAATTACATTAAAAAAATGACGAATTCATGCGTATGCAGTAAATTAATATTATTCTGATCAAAATGAAGATTGAATAATCGAAATGCAGTGCAGAGTACCACTAAATCATAATAAACGCATGCGCGTTGTTTTATCTATTTTTACTAAGAAAACTTTTTGGACAGATGTTGGCGCTAAGTTCATAAAAAAATACGGAATTATCTCGGGCAACCCTTTGGTCCCTAATAAAGACTGGGCCGGGGTAGCAGGCGCCCTTATTTGATTAAGATAAAGATTACATTTGAATGACTTCAGCTATTACCGACACGCATTATTTATAATTTATTTGAATACCAGAACGGAAACATAACAAAAAAAAACAGAAGCCTATATTTAACCATACCTACTTTTGCTCAATATTATATCTACGTTTTCTATTCGTAACATTGACTATGAACTGAATATGGTTTCGTTTTTTAAAGTTAAATCTATTGTTTTGTATCGCAACATTTTTACTGTGCTGATTATTTTAATGTAACCAAATTTAACTTAATTAATTTTAAACTTATGAGCTGTAAAGCCGGTTATTTCCATTAGCGGTCCATGCTTTAAGATTTAAAAAATCGCATGAATCAAAATATACGACATATCTTTACATCGCGTTGCATTTATTGGTGACAATTGATAAGCGTGTTTAATGTTATTTTCACACTACATAATGTCTCGAAGAGATACTAAAATGCAAGAAATTCGGATACGCACAAATTAAGTTTTTTTTTTGGTTTTTGTTAAGATAAGAAACAAAAAATCAATCATCCGTTATCTTATAGACTATCTATAGATTTTCACGGTTGGCAGCAATGTTTTTTCTGTGATTTTGGGTAACAACGTGTGATTTCTCCTTCTCGACCGACGTTTCGGAGATCGTCGCAATCTCCATCTTCAGGGTAATGTGGTGGTGGTAAAATTACCACCTTACCACCACCACATTACCCTGAAGATGGAGACTGCAACGATCTCCGAAACGTCGGTCGAGAAGGAGAAATCAGACGTTGTTACCCAAAATCACAAAAAAAATATGTTAATCCATTGTTTTGGCCTATTAAATGTTTAAATTTGAAACACTGCTAATGTAGGTATCATAATTTGTTTTTTATGAGTTTATCGCGACAGCTGTTTCGCCAACATATACTAATATCATCAGGTGTTTACATACAATTATGATTCTTTGCAACACATGATGATATCAACATAGATTGGCGAAACAGCTGTCACGATAACCTCATAAAAATAAATTATGATACATACAATAACAGAGTTTCAAATTTAAAGATTCAACTTTTTTTTATGTTTCGTATTTAAATATTAAATATAAAAAAAAACACTCAAATGATTTTCAGTTTGTGACGTTGCGCGATGTTTTAAATCGCGAGCCGCCCTTGTGGACAGGTGAACTCGTGCGCTAGGAGAGCGGGTTAAAATATTATTGAGATTAGGATAATAATATTGTTAGTCGCCTCGGGGCGTTTTATTTCTTCAATAATTAGTTCGCCGAGCGTTAAGTGGACTAGTTATAAAATGTAGTTTCTTTTATTGTGCTCATTGGCGTGGCAATACAATGCTTAGGTTATTTGCATAATGAGCATACATTGAAGTTACAAGATTTATCATATTGCGGGTAAAATGTAACCCTAACAGAGTTAAAGGATTTATAGAGTTAGAAATATGGAAAAAAAATACATATTTTTCCACAGAGTACGAAAGTAATTTTTTGATTTTGTAGATTTTACCTATTCTTCTTCTTCTTCTTCAAGTGCCCTATCGGGTCCCTCGAACGTTGGCGATCACCTCGGCGAATCTCCCAGTCCTCTGTCCCAGTCCTGCGCCGCTCGGAACAGCTCCTCCACACTTCGGATGCCGGTCCGCTCCCTCATTTTACCTATAAAATTATTCATTTTATTGAAAATCCGAGAAAAAATAATAAATAAATAAAATACTTTTCTAAAATAATATGTAATAAAAATATTCGTTATTCTCCAAAAAGCCTTTTTTTGGTGTGTCCAACGACGGTTGAATTTATTTACTGGAATCAAATTTGTTTTTTTATCTTCTTCTTCTTCTTCAAGTGCCCTGTCGGGTCCTCCCAACGTTGGCGATCACCTCGGCGAACCTGTCCCTTACCTGCGCCGCTCGGAACAGCTCCTCCACACTTCAGATGCCGGTCCACTTCCTCACGTTTCGCAGCCAGGACATTTTTCTCCTTCCGGGCCCTCGGCGTCCCTCAACTTTTCCCTCCAATATCAGTCGGAGAAGGTGGTACTTTTCCCCAGTATATAACCCAGATGTGAGATCTTTCGAACCTTGATAGTTGATAACAATTCCCTGTCAACTCTAGCTCGCCTCAGGACTTCGGTATTGGTAATTTTTTTATCTATTACATTATTTCACATGCGATAGGTACCATAGTTAATCTATTGCCATTTTTATTGTCACGTAAATTCTACACCAGACCAATAACAGTTCACAATTGCACTGCTCTCACCGGTAATCGAGCCCTGGACCAGTATGGCAGTCAGGGTTATTACCACTCTGCCATGAAGGTTATGTATAATTTAATATTATTTCTCTCATGGTGGTTAATATTAACAAACGTATGATGGTATCAGAGCAAAATTCAGAGGCGCATGAATAATTATAATATAATGGTTTTTTATACTTAATTTACTATTTTTTATACCGTTTTAGAACTCCACGTTGCCTCTTTTCATATTAAATCAACATGTAGGTCCATCTTTCCGAGCTAGGAGATAATCTTTTCTCGATTTAATTTGTGGTTTACGTTTCTCTTAACTAACTCTTAACTGCTTATTAAATATTACATATTAATAAAAAAAAATGTTTTATTTGTATTTAATATATTATATATTTATACGAACATAGAAGAAAAAATAATATTTTCTGAAAGTGTTAGGAAAGACATATTTTGCCTTACTAAGGCATTATCAGATGTAATAATGCTTTAAGTAGGTATATAATGCAATAATTATTATTATACAACATTTGATAATGTATTAATTTGCAAGGTGAAACTTGCCAGTGCCATAAAATATAATGAAAAAATTTTTTTTTTTTATTCATATTAACTACTTAATTTATTATTTATTAATACACTTTCTAAATTAATAATAAGCACTAGACCACATCCTACAATGGACTTCAACTTAAAAATTTGGTATTTTTCAAAATACGATTCTGAACGATTTAAATAATATAATAATAATAAAATGTGAAAAGACCCAATTTGTTGCACTCGCTTATAAATTAACAATAACACAGAATAATTTAATAAACTTTAATTTTATAAAAAATCTACGAAAAGTTTATAGGTATACAATAGAAATAATAATGTGTTTGGTGTATCCCCTATTTTGTGAAACAGCCTTTGGTTAGTGGTTTATTGCAGACGATTAGGTTGTATCGTATTATGAAGGCGGCTGAATGTGTTGATGGCGAGAGCTTACAGCCACAAATCAGGATTAGCCGCGGCTACCGGCAATCTCTCACAAAATATGCTTTAATTTGCATCCGAGATGGTTTCTCACTTAAGTCCCGGTCCTTAACAAAACCAATAATTCTTTTACGAGGCGATCTGCCCTTCACTCGGACAACTGGACTTATTATAAGTAAGTAAGCAGATAAGCTGCAAAAATATCGTACTTGGACGTAAATCAAATGAGACCAATAACTCAATTATTTATGTACTTTAACTGTTTTCGTATTCATAATGTTTCCACGGGGTAACGCCTACGTCTCCTTAGCTTCTCAGCGGTTCGAGTAACTCTCCAAAAAACAGACTTGAAGAGCTGCTGCCTTTGAATCACCTCATTAGATCATGCTCCACATTCTTCAACCAAACTTAATAGCATTTATGTCTGCTTAGCAGCCGAATACAACATAATTTTATAATACATATAATAGCATGATTTTATAATAATCCAATCAAATCAAATCAGTTTATTGTCTCAACAGATTACAAGCAAAATACAGGTAAAATATATTATATATATTTATAATACCAGGAACGCATGAGAGATGGAACTTTCACTAATATGTAAGACGTCAAATATTTGGTATGAGGTAAAATAAATAATCCCATATTCGGTAAAGTTTATACGAATAATCTACCTAATTCCTTTCATTTGAAATCCAATATATTCCTAGGCCCACACCAAAACCATGATGATCAATTTACCGAAAACTTTTAAATTTAAATTCGAAAATTCGACTTTTAAAACGACCTTCGTGGCAGAGTGGTAAGAGTTCTGACTTCCATGCCGAAGGTTCTGGGTCCGATTCCCGGCGATGGCAGTGTGATTGTCACACTGTATTTGGTCTGGTGTAGAATTCACGTGACAATAAAATGGTGATAGATTGGCTACCTATCACATGACACGAGAATCAATATAATAGCTAAAAAATAAAAATCGTATACAGTAATTGGGTCCAAAAATAAAATATTAAACGTTTTAATTTCAGAACACTTTAATGCGTTTTCACAAGCTTGCTTTGGGCCATAGACGTCCTTTCTCAGTGTAATTATTTTTGAATTTCTACACTGGGGAAGGGAGTTTGCGGTCCTAAACATATTTGTGAATAATGCAATAATATATTGTGAAAACAAGAAAATGTTGAATAAAAAAGAAAATTAATTAAAACTATTAGAATACATCATACAAATTAATATTACAACTCATAAAAACGTAGTCAAAAAAGCCTCAATAAGAGGAAATATGCAAAAATCGTATCACATTATTACACAAAGTTAATAATACAGAGGTTTGAGTTTTACTAACTAAGTTAGTTAGTTAAAATCAAACCTATGTATTACTAATAGTGCTGTTTTGTTTGTGCGATTACGTGATATGATTTTTCATGAAAATCATTTGTTACGTCACATAACACAGGTATACGAGTAGGTTTGTCTATGGTTTGACATTTTGATAAATAATAATTTGCTCGTGTAAATGAATCGATTATCTGCGGTAACGGCGTGCTCGCGAAGCGCGTTCAACGCTCGGACACCTTTTTGATTAGCATGACTCATTACGTCCGCATTATGATTTCCATCCATCTCGGGGAATAAGAAATAGAAGAAGACGACGGGCACGCGTGTCCGCGGTAATGACGGACAGGTGGAGGCGGGGGCCCATATTACACTACATTAAATAATAAATAGAGAGTTAGATAAGCGCGGCTCGGACTAAGTGTTCCGCTGGCAGATGTTGGGGGTAATTAGCGATAGACTTTATATCGGGGAGTATCGCGCTATGACGGACAGTCAAAATACCACTCGTATCGGTTACGGTCCGCGACGGGTGAATCTGGTGGGCCCCGGGGAGAACTTCTATTATCGTATGAAACATTTGATGATGCCTTAGCATGGCAATTCAAATGAAATACAATAAAACCGTTCTATCATTTTGCGGTACGAAAAGATTTTTTTTACGCGAAACCAGTTGGCAAAATTGTATACGTTCATCACACTGAATTTTAAAATGATTAAATTAATTAAATATGTAACATACTATTTAATAATCTTTCTTGAACATCGGGATGAAATGTCGACATAGAATGTTAGAATATCAGAAGCTTATATTGTATGGTAGAACGTGTGGTAGAACGATATACGACAGAATCTCAAATGCTGATATAAGAAAGGAATGTAGAGCGGAAGAAGGTATTATGAACAAAATTATGAAAGGATCGCTGCGTTGGTTCGGACATATGGAACGCATGGATGGAGAAAGAATGGTTAAGAAAGTATACGTTAATGATGTAAATGGAGTGCGGAGTCGAGGCAGACCGGGGAAAACATGGCATGACCAAATTAATCAAATTTTAAAGGTTGGTCACGTTAGAAATCGGAGGAATCGACGTGCGTGTATGAGTCGTTGTATGCATGTGGAGGAAGCTAGAGAGGTTTGCCAGGATAGAGTAGTGTGGCGGTCTATTCTCTCTGCCTACCCCTGCGGAGAAACGGCATGATGGTTTGTTTGTTTGTTTGTTTATATTGTATTATTAAAATATATATTTCTTGAAACAAGGCAAAACATAGTTATTAAATTTGTTTAAATTATTTGAATTATATAAATATATCTGATCATTTATAAAAATATAATATATAAAATATAAATTATTTAATAGTATAAATCCTTTTATTCTGGGCCACCTAAATCAAAAAACAAATTGTAACTTAAGGATAAGGATTTAATGACGAAAGGGTTAGCACACTACCTTGATAGTTCTTCCTACAAACCAGTGGTTGATAACCTGTGAATCGCAAAGACTTGGCTAAAATCGTAGATGAACTAAAGAAGTATAATTATTTCAAAACTGTATAATTGATACGTATTATTGAAGCAAGTACCACGTGGCATAATTAAGTAAAAACAAAAACATATATAGAATTAAATTAAAGCTCTTAACAACTTTCAATACTACTAATCTCTAATAAAATTTTAATGATTATCTATACATTTGTATTATAATAATAAAAAAGGAATGTAACAAACTTGATAAAAATGTACATTTGCAACTTGTATTATATAAAAATCCCAGCAGCAATAGACTACCAGGAAGATCATCCCAGGACAGCTCACCGTCACAAACAGTTCATACAACCTAAACCAGTTATTCCCAAGTGGTGTATGTAGACCCCGGGGGTTAGACGACTTGCAAGGGGTCTACGACGCTTACGTGAATGGGGGTCTATGAGATGGTTTAACTAAATTGAAGCCGATTATTGAAATGCAAAACGAATATAGAAATCTTCGGCGACCTATTTTTTAGCTCATTTGGGAATAATCGGATATTGATATCGTTAATGACCTTTTTTTTGTTTTAGCTCATTTGGGTAAAATCGGAGAATCGATATCGTTAGCGACCTTTTTTTGTTTTTTTAGCTCATTTGGGAAAAATCGGACGATCGAAATCGTTGGCGATCATTTTTTTAGCACATTTGGGAAAAATCGGACGATTGATATCGTTAGCGACCTTTTTATTTATTTATTTTTTAGCTCATTTGGAAAAAATCGGACGATCGAAATCGTCGGCGACCTTTTTTTTTTAATTCAACAGCGACTTCCGGTTAGTAGATAGAATTCTGCAGCGACTGATTTTTTAGCTCATTCAAAAATCTATTTTAGGAAAGTAGGGTGTCTACACAAAATTGAAAAAATCGGCAAGGGGTCTACGGGCCAAAAAAGTTTGTGAATCTCTGACCCAAACTAAGAAGAAGAAGTATTGTATTAACGTTATAGCCTACATTTATTTAATTTTGATACATTTTGTTTATTTTCATGGCCAATATAATTGGTGAAATTTCTTTAATGCTAAATGGATATGTTTTAAATATTAATTTGAGTAGTCAGTTCTCACTCGAACCGCGGGTTGACGATCCCACCTGCCGGGTAGTTCAGGACAGGTTGCAGTTGTCTTCTCCGTCCTTTTGTTGTCCGTATAATTGGGAAACTAAATAGAATATGAAATGATAATTGTTATTCCGAATTGGGTTCGGATAATTTATTCCGATGGGGAATCATTTGCATAGATAAAACATATTCAAATAAAGCAGAAATATTTTGTCAGTTGAATATTATTAGATTGTAAAAGTGACCGCCTTCGGATAATTTATCGTTACTTTAATATGGACAGAAGGAAGCTTTTTAATGAAATTTTTATAACTTGTAATAACTACACCTAAAACAGCAGACACGTTTGTATCGTGTTGGGCTATCCCAATAGACTATCTTAAAAGGTGTTTGAAGTACTTATGATGTCTTCAAGTTTTGGACTAATTTGTTAATTTTGATTGTAAACTGTTAGTTATCAACATAGTTTGTAACAAAAAGAGGTACTTTAGGTATTTTTTAATCTATCCCAAATAAACATTTTATATATGACTTTAAATGTATAATTTGTTTTTAAAATCAAAACTCTTATTATTAAATTATACAATTAAATGTCTAGCTGAATACAACTAAAAACAAACATCCTTAAAATATTTCGTATCATCAGTAAAAAACTGTAAATTATGATAATATTATAATTTTTTTTAAATAATGAAAGGATCATTAAGATGGTTTGGACATATGGAAATAATGAATGAATAAAGAATGGTAAAAAAAGTATATTTTAACGATGTAAATGGAACCAGAAATAGAGGAAGACCGAGGAAAACGTGGCACGATCAAATAAATCAAATATTGAATGTCGGCCATGTGAGGAGTCTGAGAAATCGACGCGCGTGCATGACACGATGTATGAATGTTGAGGAAGCGAGAGAAATATGTCAGGAAAGAAAAGTGTGGCAGTCTATTCTTGCTGCTTACCCCGAAGGGGAGACGACGTGATGGTTAGTTCGTTAGTTTGTTTTTGTTAGATAATATTGAAAAATATTGCACCTTTAAAACATATGACAGAAGGTAAACCAAATTCGAGTATGTTGGATACGAAGGAGGGTGCAAACTGTAATATTCAAATAAGAAAAATCTCCGGTGTTCGGAATCATCACATCACCATTTGTCTCCTCATCCCCGCGGGATAACGGCGCATTAGGCTGACTGATGGGGCTCGTGTGTCGCCTGCCTCACCTCACCCCGAGCCGAGCTCGCGTGTTCTACTTTATATGAATACGTTTACTCGCGACATTTGTCTCAACTAAATCGAAAGAGAGGATAAATTCGCACACGAAAGATTACTTATCATAAATTAAATGTACCGGCTTGATAAGTACCCAAAAATACGGGCAATATATGCAATCGAGGTTTTTAGATATTATAAAGTAATAAAAATAATTTAAAACACTTTTATTTAACTGTTCTATTGAACCAACCGGTTTCGCTTCCGCTGGAGCTTTGTCAGGGTTATAAAAACAATTTATTTTTGTAACAGTAAAAACAGAGTACATTAAAAACAAAAAAAAGTGTACTGCTGTACGGTTGCGGGACTTCTACCGCGGACACTATTGGAAAACTCCAAATAGGTGCCTTCGCTCAATATTCAATATGTTGAATAGAGTACCTATGTGAAATGTTTCTCAACATGGTAGCATTTATACAACTTCCAAAAATAATTGTCAGACGTGGTGTTCGTAAGAAGGGCGTAATGGGGAATGTTGTGTTGCATGGATCGATCGCTTAACCGAACCAATGACAGGTCGTGAGTCCTGTAAACGCCTCGGCCACCATATTCTGTTTCCAAATTATTTACATATTCGTCTCTATTGACATACAATTAATTCTAAATGATTAACCCGTAATGGGTAAAATCCAGTATTAATTATAGTAAGTATTTGTATACATTAAAAAAAAAAGTGTAATTAATATATATCTTTAAACATTTAATATTAAACAACTAATCTCAGAATCAATACAATCAAACTAAGTATGTTATAACAAATAAACTATAAATTACAACAGTTACAATACTCTCCTAAAAATGCTTTAGCAGTGGTTTAAGATATTTTCAAACATAAACACACTTACAATGTTCTAGCACAATCTTTTAGAATAAGAAAACACCCCATTCCTAATTAATGTGTTATGAACACCCGATATGAAACCTATTTAACAATTCTGGAATTTTAAACACAATTTGTTTTTTAAACGCTGCCGTATATTTTCAGCTTAATCGACATTGTCGTAAAATTCTAGATTCTTCCAAAGGCCATAAAGAGTCATTAGTCAATGGACCGGAGGAGGCTGGCTTCCGATTCTAAGATCATGGCGTGATTTGAGATTAAAACGTTTGATAAAATGCGAACGTCATCGATTCTCAATCGTTCCGAAAGGATATTCTTATATTTCCCTCTTCCATGACAAATGTAAAGATCTCCTAAATCGTTTCATCGATTGTCGATAGCAGGGACTCTGAATATTTTAATAAAATTGAGCCATTTGATAAATTTCCCTTAAATGCTGTACACATATTAAATTTTTTTAAATATCCATTTTATTATGATGTAATAAGAGAGTTGAAGAAACGTTTCGACTTTTTAATGCATTGATGTCTCTAAGCCTACATACGAGGTCTGTTCAAAAAGTATCGCGAATTTTATATTTTTTCAAAAAGTATTTATTTATTCATGAATATCTATTTTGTCCCCTTCAAAGTAATTCCCCTCGGATATAATACATTTATGCCAACGTTTTTTCCAATCCTCGAAGCACTTAAAAAATCATTTTTTGTGATCTTGTTCAGCTCCTCCTTCGATGCCGTCTTTATCTCCTCAATCGTGGCGTAGCGTCGTCCTTTCATGGGCCTCTTCAGTTTTGGAAACAGGAAAAAGTCACAGGGGGCCAGGTCTGGGGAATACGGTGGCTGCAGCACCATTACTGTGTTGTTTTTGGCCAAATATTCGCGCACAAGCAACGATGTGTGAGCAGGGGCGTTATCATGGTGCAAAAGCCAGTTTTTGTTCTTCCACAAATCCGGGCGTTTCTGGCGCGCAAATTGCGCATAACTTGCAGGTAATATTCCTTATTGACCGTACTACCCTGTGGCAAGAACTCATGATGCACCACGCCCCTGCAATCGAAGAAAACTGTGAGAAAAACCTTCACGTTCGACCGAACTTGGCGCGCTTTTTTTGGTCTTGGCTCATGCGGCAGCTTCCATTGGGATGATTGAGCTTTGGTTTCCACGTCATAACAATAAACCCATGATTCGTCACCAGTTATGACCCTCTGGAGCACATTTGGGTCGTCACGGACCGAGTCCAACATCTCCTGAGCAATGTTAACGCGATGCTGTTTTGGTCGAAATTGAGCAATTTTGGCACGAATTTCGCGGCGACCCGACTCATACCCAAATCATTGGTTAAAATCGAATGGCACGAGCCAATCGATATGTTTAGGTCCTCAGCAACTTCTCTAACGGTGATTCGACGATTGGCTAATACTATTTTTCTTCACTTTATCAATGTTTTCGTCTGTTGTTGACGTGCTCGGGCGTCCGGCACGCTCTTCGTCGTTCATATCTTCTCGGCCCTCTGAGAACATTTTGTACCACCGATAAACGTTGCTTTGGTCCAAGGTAGCTTCACCATATGCCACAGTCAACATTCGAAATGCGTCCGCGCACTTTATTTTGTTTTTCACACAAAATTTGATACAGATTCTTTGATCCATTTTTTGGAATAGGCAAAAATCGAAGACGAGCCAAAACACATCCAAGCAAAACAGCTGTCAAAAATTAACTAAACATTCAAAATGGCCGACCTTGTCAGCATAAGTAAGGGACGTGAGTACCAACATAACGCTACAAAAAAATCAAAAATCAAATATACGTAGCCAGCGGAAATTCAAAATTCGCGATACTTTTTGAACAGACCTCGTATCTATTGCAATTGTTGTTTTGGTTAAACCAAATTATAACAACCTACTGTACTGCTATTGAACAGATAGGTTAATATGTTATGATATTGAATTATAACATTGTATTTGTTTCAATTCCTAGATTTAACAGATATCTTGAACAATATATCGGTAGTGCGATGGAAAATTTTTGTATTTATATATTTTTTGTATTATACAATAGAAGTTTGTTCCACGAAATTGTGTAATCGGTAGTGTGTAAATACGATATGACAATATGCTATCTGAAAAAGTTAATTATTATTGATACGGAAAAATACTTCAAATGCCAACTATAACGTCGTTTTGCCGAAGGACCCCTGGGACCGCATGGACCACTTTGGGAACCACTGCTATAGACATTCCAGAACCTATGGATATTCTGGAACCTATAGACATTCTGGAACTTGTAGATATTCTGGAACCTATAGACATTCCGGAATCTATAGATGTTCTGGAATCTATAGACATTCCGGAATCTATAGATATTCTGGAACTTATAGACATTCCGGAACCTATAGACATTCCAGAACCTGTAGACATTCCGGAATCTGTAGATATTCTGGAACTTATCGACATTCCGGAATCTATAGATGTTCTAGAACCTATAGACATTCCGGAATCTATAGATATTCGGGAACCTATAGACATTCTGGAACCTATAGACATTCCGGAACCTATAGACATTCCGGAACCTATAGACATTCCGGAACATATAGACATTCCGGAATCTATAGATATTCTGGAACCTATAGACATTCCGGAACCTATAGACATTCCGGAACATATAGACATTCCGGAATCTATAGATATTCTGGAATCTATAAACATTCCGGAATCTATAGATATTCTGGAACTTATAGACATTCCGGAACCTATAGACATTCCAGAACCTATAGACATTCCGGAACCTATAGAGATTCCAGAACCTATAGACATTCCGGAACCTATAGACATTCTGGAACCTATAGACATTCCAGAACCTACAGACATTCCGGAATCTATAGGCATTCTGGAATCAGTTGACTTATAAAATTCAGAAATCTAAGTTAGAATTTTTCTTATTTGACAGCGGAGCGTCGTCGAGGTCTTCATGGACCCCCCCTAGCCCATGGTCACGGGGCTGCGTCTCCTCCGTGGCTGCCAGCTCTGATTGGGCATTCGGTGATGAACGGGGGAGTGGGGGTGGGTGCCGGCCCCCGTTCCGGCTTCAGCCCCCCGCCCGCCATGCCCGTACCCCCTTATGCTGTGCACGAGAGGTTGTGGCACAGGCAGCAGCATATGCAGGTCAGTATTTTTCTATTCATTTCCAGAAGCAATTCTATAATCAAAATTAAGGGTTTCCTTTAATTTCTTTATACAGGGTGTCCCAGATGTCGACGTCAAGCCAGAAACAGATGATAGGGCAAGTCATGCTAGTTATGAGAAAAATGTGAAAAAAATCTAAGTTTTGTATTTTTGAAATTATAGGCATTTAAAAAAAATCCCGTTACTACAAATTTAAAATACGGGAAAATTATAAATTTATCATTTTATTATTTTGTTCATAACATTTTCATTCGCACCGCATTCACTTCTTATACTTGGATTTGACACTCTATCATATACAGTTTTATCACACACTTGTCTTAGAGATCTCATTTCTACTGCATTTATTCTACTTTCATCCTTCTTTTGCCAGTTCCATGCTTCACTTCCATATATAAGGGTTGGCACAAGAACACCATTATGCAGTGCCATCTTAGCTTTTTTGGATAGGCTTTTGTTTGTGAAGACAACTTTAAGTGCCCCATTTACTCTGTTGCCTGCCCCAACCCTTCTTTCAATTTCCTTCTCCACTCTCCCGTGCTTTGTAAACATCACAAAAAATGATATCTATTTTCCTGTATTATATTTTTAGGAGATGCAGCGTCGCAGCATGGTAAACATCAACAGTTGTAACGTGGACGCTCACGCCGCCTCTCTTCTCGGCCACCAGCCTCCCATAGTGCACACCCGGCCGGAGCTTGTCCATCCACTTTTACCGGTAACAATTTATAATCTTTCTGTCTTAATCAAATCATTTCAGAAACAATTATACAAGTATAACAGGGAATATCTATTTCTAATGATTTCATTGCCTTTTAAAACACGGGCCTTCTCTCAGATTCTTCTTCTTCTTCTTTTTGTCCTGTCACACCTCCGTGGTGCATAGGGCCTCAAGGAACCTTCTCCACCTGACTCTATCGCATGCCTGATGCCTAACATCATCCCAAGTGAGGTCTGCTGCCTTAATCTCGTCCTGCAGGGTTCTTCTCCAGGTGGCTCTAAGTCTGCCTCGCTTTCTCTTTCCCCTCATAGGGGACCAGTCTAGTGCACTCCGAGCGATGCAGGCTGGGTTCCGTCTCAGAGTGTGACCAATCCACTGCCATTTGCATCTAGCGACTTGTTCTCTAATTGGCTTTTCGTCTGCCATGGTCCAGAGAACGGCATTTGATACTGTTTGGGGCCAATAGTTTTTGAATTCACAGAATCTCTCAGATTAGGAAATTGTAAATGAATTTATCTCTCTTTGATCACTGATAACTGACCGAGGGGGATTCGAGAGGGAGATTTGACGCAGAACCCAAATGACTAAAACTGTCATGACAAAGCTCACCAAGATATGGCAAGACAAAAATATCTCTTACAAAACTGAGATGAGACTAGTTCAAACCCTTGTTTTCTCCATATTCTTTCAGGTTGCGAATCTTGGACTTTATGGCTCCAAATTATATATCCGAACTCTGT
This sequence comes from Lepidostoma basale, assembly GCA_022606425.2. Taxonomy (NCBI): domain Eukaryota; kingdom Metazoa; phylum Arthropoda; class Insecta; order Trichoptera; family Lepidostomatidae; genus Lepidostoma; species Lepidostoma basale. Next base: position 2,449,744 of record JAHDVF020001522.1, read on the forward strand.
ATAACGGACAGCCTAAATACAAGGAAATCCACACTTCGCTCGGCGAACTGCTCGGCAATAGGAAGATTAGTTGACCCGAAGCGTTGCCCTAGTACAAATTTCGGGGGTCGAGCGTTTGCGGTAGCCGGTCCATCAGCTTGGAACAATCTTCCTTCACACCTCAGATGCATAAATGATCCGACAGATTTCAGATCTAAGCTGAAAACCCATCTTTTTCATATTTAATACTCAATTTAAAACCTGCATATTTTGTTCTATTATACTTTCTAATCGATTGCGAATATCAATCAGATGCAGCGTTCACATTTAGATTTAAAATACGTCTTAATGCGCCCTTGACGTGATTACATCACAAAAACGGCACTTTAAAAGTTAGCATATTATTATTATTATTGTTATATGAACATCGGGAGGTCCAAAATTGATGCTTTCGATATGTGGTGCTGGCGACGAATGCTGCGTATACCCTGGTAACAAATTTTTCAGTAATAAATTTTTGAATATGTGAAAATTGATTTCCCTCTCTTTGTGTTTTTAGCTTGTTGAAAACATGGACCAAGACATGGACGCTCCTAATGATGGCAGGTACAGGAACCCACTATCACCCTACAGGTCAGTATCTAAAAAATAGTAAAAGTATCTAAAATTCAGAAAGCGATTTTATGTAAGTAAGAAGTAGTTTGTAAGAAGTAAGTAAGTGAGAAATAAGTAAGAAAGAGCTAAGTAAAATGATCACGAGAACCATTATAATTCTATAAAAAAATTGTTTAGCACATTGTATGTATGTAAGAAGCACATTGTATGGAAGTATATTTGACTTTTCTGATAGGAGTGACATGTTTCTCTGGTTGGTCCATCTAAAGGTTGGTCTATATATAGTCGGTCTAGTCGGCTATTAAATACATATTGTGTATTATTTTTCCAGTGAGCATGTGCACCACCACCTCTACCACTACGTGCAATCCCCCCACCACCTGCACATCTCCATCCAGCCCGCCCTCATGGTACGTAAACATTACCTGACTTCCATTATTGATTCTACAATCTCTGATTTTCAGAGAAAACATCGCATTCTGTTTTGTTATTTTTACAAATGTGAAAATTATTCATATTTATCGTTTCTTCACCCATTAGGAAAAGACTGACCGAACAGTGCAATCTTAAATTAAAATTGTAATAACGGTAAATCTAACGAATGTCGAGGAAGCTAAAGATGTTTCTCAGGATAGAGTAGTGTGGCGATCATAAGAATGCCTATGACTAGAATTCTAAAGTTAACAGCTGACTCAAAGGAAAACCTTCATGCAAAGATCAGAGAAAACGCTTTAAAGACTCTGTAAAAGCGAACCTCCCAAAGATTGATAGCAAACGCTGGGAAAATATTGCAAAAGATAGACCTAGATAGAGAATAACAATACAGACAGCCTGACAGATTCCTGGTGTGAGAATCACACTGTCTTTGGTCTGGTGTAGAATTTACGTGACAATAAAATAGCGATAGATTAGCTACCTATCACATATCATGATAGCTTTACACTTTACATCGAATTGCCTCGCGCTGTAATGATATAAAGAGCTAACAATAAAATAAATAGAGGCATCAAATCAGATTATTTTATCAAAAGATATTGCAAACAAAAATTATTGTTTAAGGCATGTATTGAGAGCAGATAAAATGTAATATATAATACCGGCTATAGGAATACAAGATACTCTCAAAAGTCAAGAGCATATTTGTCTTCTGAACGTACATTCACTAATATGAAAGACATCGATCTCCGAAACGATCATGTTCAGAAGTTTGATTGCTCTCTCCACCAGCATCACCAGAGGCAGGTTGGTTCTGCATGTTGGGAGATAACATGCATGCAAGACTACGAAGCACAGCGCAGAGAGAAGGAAGAAAATGAAAGGAGAGACCATCGGGAGATAGTGGCAGTTCCAATGATTTTCCCCTGTTTTAGATGCTCCAGAGTGTATGCGTTCAGAATTGGACGTTATAGTCACATGAATAAAATCAAATCAAGTCAGTTTATTAACTCAAAACACATTACAAACAGAAAAATGTTTAAGGCATCTATTCTGTCTTTAAAATATTATAAAAATACAACATAGTACCAGGAACGCATTAGAGATGGTTTAACATTAGATAGACAAGATATGTACTTTCTAAAGTCAAGAGTATTTGTCTCCTGAACGTACCTTCACTAATATGAAAGACGTCGATCTCTGAGTAGACTGCGTTCAGCAGACTAATTGCTCTTCCCACTGGTGTCACCAGAGGCAGATTGGTTCTGGTGGCCGGTAGGTAAACAATCTGTGCTGTCGCTGTTGGAGAAATCTATCAGGGACAAAAGATTAACATCCTCTAGCACGGCCGAGTTCTTGAAATATCCCCTGATTAGTTTAAAGAAATGGGTAATGAGATGCCCATCTCTTCGAAGCTATAATGAATTGGTTCCAAGCATTCCTGACAGAAATGCCGTGGGATAGAGCCACGGATAACTACCATACCTCAGAAAAATTTTCTGAACCCTCTCCAACATAACGGAATATCTCGCCTTGGGAGGACTCCATATCACAGAACCACTTTCGAGTCTGCTCCAAACCAATGCGTTGTATAGGACTCTGAGCACATTGGGATCTCTGAAAACTCTTCCGGTCCAAATGATGAAGCCCAACATCCTCAGTGTTACGAATCCTCTCTATATGTGCACGAAATGTCATACCCATATACCGTGATGAACAGTCTTCCTTGGATACGAGGGACAGCTGATGAATGATGAGTGTGGCAGTTCATTCTCTACCTCGTAATATTTAACGGCCTGATGTTTGTTGTGTTTCAGGATCTGCGTAACAGCCCTCCATTGATGACGCGTGCCCCCCGCCTGCAGCATTTCATGCGTGTGTTGCAGTCTCATCGCTCCGTCAGTGCGCACCATGGAGCCACGCGCGACGTCATAGAAGGAAACACCTTCTCCCACAAGTACAAGCGCCGCACGCCTGCCGATGGTCTTACCGAGGACGACGCCCTTGAAAAGTGCACCATCTGCCTTTCTGTTTTTGAGAATGATAATGATTGCAGGTGTGTAATTTTGTAAACATGGCAACATAAATATTTATGGTGTTTTTGTACTGATGGAGGTGAAGCATGGAACTGCAGTAGAAATGAGATCTCTCGGACGAATGTGTGCTAAATCTGTAAAAATTAATCCAAATATGAGCCTAATCACATGACCTTAATATTCCACCTTTAAGGGGGTTTAAAAGTACAAAAGTCGTTTTTATTTTATTTTATTTTTTTGACATAAACGCCGCAAGGGCTTTTACAAAAATGCCATGTTTAGTAACAAAGGTAATTAATATTTGCGCACATAAACAGAAAACTAACATATAACGGCAAAACACAAAAACAAGAATAAGGATAACATAATAGAAAATATAAATTACGGACATGAGATAGAAAAGAAACATTCATTATAATAATTTGACGGTGAAATGTCAAAAAGAGAAGACAATAAATTAATTGGGAAGATTATCCAAAGAAGCTAAAATGACAATGCACAATGTTCCTGTACCGATCTTTATGTATGGAAGTGAAGCATGGAACTGGCTAAAGATGGATGAAAGTAGAATAAATGCAGTAGAAATGAGATCTCTTAGATTAATGTGAAAAACTGGGTATGATAGAGTATGGAATTAAAATATAATAATTGAATGCAGTGTGAATAATAGTGTTATAAATAAAATAATGAAAAGATCATTAGGATGGTTTGGACATATTGAAAGAATGATGTATATGTAAATGGAACTAGAAATAGACCGAAGAAAATGTGGCACTATCAAATAAACCAAATATTGAATGTCGGTAACGTGAGTCGGAGAAAAATACGTGCGTGCATGACACAATGTATGAAGTAGAATCCAGCAGAAATGCTCTTAAATGAATGTGTCGAAAATCTGTGTACGATGGCGAATGAAAATATAAAAGTGTGTGCAGTGGAAATGAACGTGTTATGAACAATTTTTTTGCTGTGTTATAAAGAAATTATAATTTACTTACGAAATATTATATCCCACATTGATTGTTATAGTTTTTTCTTGAAGTTTCAAATTTTCATTGTCAAACAGTTTTCGAAATTTACCGATAAATCTGTTAAAAGTATTTGGAAACTTGATAAAATATTTCGGGATAACTAAAACAGATGTCAGCGTGTGTTCCGTTTCTGCCAAATTGTCAATACAAGTCAATACGGCGCAAGAATACGTTACCAAAAGTTCTTCCGAGATATCTCGTCTCTGGCAATACGAGCACTGCGCCGTTTGCCCAGATATCTCGTCTGGCAACCATCGAGTTAAACGAGGTTCTGGCTATAGTTTGATGATTGATTGATTGTATAATGATGTCTTCATCTGTTTGCAGACGCCTGCCTTGCATGCACCTGTTCCACATGGAGTGTGTTGACCAGTGGCTCACCACCAACAAGCACTGCCCCATCTGCCGGGTGGACATTGAGACTCACCTCAGCAAAGATGCTAAACCCTACTAACTCCTGGAATTCTGCAGGTAGTTAATTAATTCTCGAGTTTTTTTAGGATGAATTTTTATGACATGAAGATGTTTATAATAATAATAATATGCTTACTTTTAAAGCGTCATTTTTGTGATGTAATCACCTCAAGTGCGCGGCGCATAACTGTGTAAAACTCTGTATCTCAATAATATTAATATAAAATTTTCTTACTAACTAACCATCACGCCGTCTCCCCGAAAGGGTAGGCAGAAAGAATGGACTGCCACACTTTAATCGATGCGGCACTCCATCTTTCTTTTTTCGCCATCGCGAGAGACGCGGTGTGATGGGTGGCGAACCTCATCGCCACCAAAAGGCATCTCCCGCGCACACTTCGATCGTTCAACGTCTACATAATAAATCTAAAACAAATTATCTGAAATACAATGATATAAAATAAAATAACAAATAAAAATAATTTAACACATAATGTTCTTTTAGATGGTGCACTTGTCGTCAGCTGGACGATCCGGACATTTGTGTTTATTTAATTTTTATTCCACGTTATCCACTGTTTTTTTTTTAATTTACTGTAATTAGGCACTTAAAACAATCCAACACCAGCAAGAACTTAAACATATTATTGAAGAATTTATTCAAATTGTCATTGGAACAAATGAAAATTTTATTTTTACACCTGTAATGTAAAATTATGATTATGATGTGGAATAAAAATTATTGATATGTGAATGCAATTTTTTATTGATACATATTTTTAATTGTTGTATATTTTACAAAACATAAAAAAAGATCCATTTCATTTTGATGTATGATTGATGTCTTTTAGATTGTGATTATCGGTTCCTTCGCCCTTCATCATCTCCTCCATCTGCTGGGAGCTGGTGATGGCCACCTTCTGCAGGTCGAGGGACTCCAGCTGGAGCGCGTGCGTCTCCTCCGCCTCCTTGCGGTACACGCGGCCAGCGTGCGCGAGCCTCTCGCAGATGGCGTCCGAGGCCGTCACGTTGCCGGATAGATACGAGATCTCGGCCGCCGACGTCGCCAGCCTCTCTGCGTACTCATAGTAAGCTAGAATCATTCGAGTGTGTATTTGAAATTTTGATTTGAAAATGGAACGCTAATACCCGGCAATTAATTTTATGTATTAAATGTTTTTTTTTAAACGATGGCTTCCTAATCTTTTCTCGACCACCACCTTCTTTTCAAGATAAAAAATTACAACTCTCCCTCTCCTATAATAGATAAACCAAATATTAAAATATGACTATGCATAGAAGAAAACGTGACACATGATCAAATTAATTAAATAGTCCATTGTTTTGGCCTAAACGCTATGATACTTTAATGACAGGTCATAAGTCCTGTAAGCGCCTCAGCCACCCATACTCTGTTTCCAGAAAACAATTTACATCTTCGTCTCTATTGAGATACAATTAATCCTTATAAAAAAATAATTCATCCGCAATGGGTAAAATCCAGTATTTGTCTACAAGAATTTGTATACATTCAAAATGTACCTTAACATTTTAAACTGTCAGATTAAATAATTTTGTTTTATGTATCACAATTGTATTTTATTTTACGCGACAGCTGTTTCGTCAACCTATGTTGACAACATCAGGTGTTATCAAATGTAAAATTTTCGAATCTTTATGTTTTTAATTAAAAGAAATGATTCAAATTGACATAGGAACAAATACACATAAGGTTCGAAAATTTGACATTCGATATATTATTGTCAACATAGGTTGACGAAACAGTTGTCGCGTAAAATAAAATACAATTGTGATACATAAAACAAAGTTATTTAATCTAACAGATTCAAATTAATTAATTACTAAATGTTGGCCGCGTGAGGTTTTAGAGATTTAAGGTCCATTTACACTAGACAGTGACGGCACGGACGCCGTAACTTCACCTTGAATCTCACTTGTTATCTTAAATGCTAAAATAAAATCGACATAGGGGGATTGATCTCCGTCTCTTATCAACTACCCTGACGGTGACATATACTACAGTGAAACCCGGATTTTACGTTCCCGTATTTAACATTTTCCTGCCAATTGCGTTTTATTATTTCAGTCCCGATATATTTTAATACATTTTTTACCCTCAATTTACGTCGAAAATATGTGAGTTACGCGCGCTTAATCTGTCGGCGAGCGAGGTTGTGATTTGTCGGCATACGGCGCGCAACGTGGTGATTGGCTGACATTTTAAAATTTTTGCCGGTTAACATCTGTCCTTCGGTTTTCGACTCGATTTTTAACGCTTCGTTCTTTTTGACATTAATCGCGATCGTCATTTACAAAACAGTTTTATCGTTTTTTTTTTTTTCATTAATATCATTACAATATTTTCTTTCTCTTTACATCGGTTTTATTTTGGTTCACGTATTTGCGATCTAATATACGTGATTTTCATTTTAGTTTACGCGTTTCGTGAACTCATCTATGCGATTTAAAAAAAAAAGTTTTTTTCAATACCCGTTTACGATTTCCCTGCATTTACGTTTTTTTTTTCTCAGTCCCTTAAAAAACGTAAAATAGGGGTTTCACTGTATTTGAGATAATGTGATTCGGTGAGAATCAAAATGTCGTCGTGCTGATCACTGTCCAGTGTAAAATGACCTTTAGATGTATGTGCACGACACAATGTATGAATGTTGAAGCGAGAGAAGTATCAGGAAAAAACAGTGTGGCAGTCTTCTTTTTCCGCCTGCTCCTTCAGGGATTATGATGCGATCTAATTTTCACACCGGTATCCTGAAACGTACCGTGGCAGTCGTCAACATATTAATCGTAAAAAATGCCTACAAGAAGTATTGCGTTCCATTTTTGAATCAACGTTTCCGTTGCAAAATATAAAAACATTGTACGTGATTTCTGGATTACTTTTTTTAAAATCATCACTGAAACAATATATTACTTAGGAATAAACAATAATTTATATTTATTTGGCTATCGCTTAAATGATAAAATGATGTAATACCATTTTGCAAAGAAAATAAAATGTATTTTATAAATCAATATATTAATCCTCCCGTTAACGTAACTTTTGTACTTGAATTTTTTTTTTTTTCTTGAAGTATTACAATTATGAATTTTTTTGTAGACATTTGTAAAAGGTTCTTTGTAAAAAGGTGTTGCCGTATTTTTATTAGCCCTTTTGTCGTTTAACCAAAATAAAAGTTAGTAGCAATTTGTATTCACCAATAGGATCAGTGATTAAGGGCCGGAGTAGAGATGACACGCTTGGTATGTACGTTTCTCAAGTAATTAATCCTCGAATAAGTATCCGCAATGTCCGAGATGCGCCCGTCTCCGACGGACTGCGGGGATTGCTAAACAACAGGGCACTTCTACTAAACTAATAACAAATTAAATATCTCTGTCATATAATTAAATACACCTGTGAAAAATTATGTTTTATACTTATTAGATTGTAAGTAATAGAACTTTATAATTGTGAAATTTTACTATGTAAAAATTTATATGGCAGATGACCCGAAATTAATTATATATTTTATGGGGATTCGGCTTCTATTATGTACAGTGGGTCCAAAAATTATCTAAACATCCCGTTATCTTCGTCTTCTTCTTCGATGGCACTACAGCCTAAAAGTCTATTTACACTGAACTGTCATCAGCCGATACCGTCATGCATTTGCGTTTGTTTTGATGGTGTCTTGTTACTTTTAATTAATGCCTATTCCATTCATATTTTATTTGAAATCCGAGATAATCGCCTTTTCCACGGCGAATTTAAATTGTAGTAAAAATGGTAATCTGTAAAAAAGAATTTTATACTGTAGGAAATGCTTCCTGAAAAATATTCAAGATTTTTATTAAGTGTCAATTTTATGTAGGTAGGTGCTGTCTTCGTCAACCCCTGGCGATTTTATTACAGCATTTGAGATAACGAGTCGCTAAGATTCAAGGCTATTTTTATCGTGACGTGTCGGTATCAGCTGATGCTGTCCAGTGTAAATAGACCTCAAATCAACAACATTGGCGCTACAGGCCACTATGGACCCCGGGCTCCTCCAGAATTCTTCGCCACTCTCCCCGGTCCATCGTCCGCATTCTCCAGTTTGTAACAGCAATTGTTATGAGGTCCCCCTCCACACCATCCATCCACCTCAGTTTTGATCTTCTTACAATTCCCTTTCCACCTGGTCGTGTATTGAGAATCTTCCCTGATATTCGATCTTCTTCCATTCGCTGGAAGTGTCCCAACCATCTAAGATGCTGTTTTTTTATAAACTTCACTATGTTGGGCTCGTTGTAAAGTCCTTTCAGCTTCTGATTATACCTCCTAAATACTCCGTATACAGCCTAAATCAAGCATTTGTAAAATTTTGCCTCTAACTCTCTTGTCTTCGGCTGCCATTTTTTAATTTGCAACATATAAAATCTATGGTGCATCTCTCTTTACGTTGTCCAACCCATCTCAATCTGAAGAGTGTCATGTGTGTTGAGATATTAAGGACTTCATAAATGATGTACAATTCTTCATTTTGTCTTATACACCGCTCTTTTCCGTCTTTCACTGGACCGCAATTTCGGCGAAGAACTATCCTTTCAAATGTGTCAACTGTTTTAGTGAATATTGGAATCCTGTGATACTGAACTACAGTCGAACTTGGTTATTACGAGGAAGATGGGACCGACTGAATTTGCTCGTTATATCAGAGAATAGGTATTTTTAAATGGTTACAAAAATACCCATCACATTCACATGAAGATATGAAGTATATGTCACGTAACATGAGCTCTGGAGATCTCTTTTTTTGCTCAGTATGTCCTAGAAGTAGTTCGTTATCAGGGTCAACCAGTAAGGCAAGCCCATCCGACTTTTTTGTGTTATAATATTAGTAGAGAGTCACGATAATGTATTTTTCCGGATTAAGAGTTTTATTTTTCTTTGATTTGTTGATTGAATTGGTTTTAAATCCCATTTTAGGCACATTGCATCATCAAACTTTTTTGTATAATATAATAATGTATTTACAAATACAAGAAGAAATATAATTAATAAGAAATAAGCTGTAAATAGACAATAATAATAAATTTGTTAACACCAAAACACGAATTATAAATAAATGTTCGTAAAGAAATTACATAATCTTTCTTTTCATAACATTTCTGCACATAATGTAAATGACAGATAACATTCTGACAATAGAAATGAAGTTCGTGACACATCGAATAGTATAATAACATACATCAGAGTGATGCCTGGCTTCAAATCCATACAAAAAATTGTAGATATCTTCTGGTATATATGTACCTAGCTATATAATTGCAAGCCAAAAATACTTAAGTGCGACAAAGACCCTTTTATATTTTGCAAGCTCAATATGAAACCAATCAAAAACATGAAACAAAACATGTGGACGTAGGCGATTTCGCAGGCATCTCACCTACGGTACGTATGAGTGAAATAAAATACGGCGCGTATGAGTGGAACAAAACATACACTTAGGTCATTTTTGCGCATATCAGCGGAGTCATTTGCAACGCAGCGAATTAAATGGCTTTAACTCGCGTGAAAATTCAAAATATTATTTTATTCGTAGACGGCTCAAACGCGCAAAAAACATTGTTTTATTATAGATTTTTTAAGGCAAGCACGGCTTTTTGGCTTATGGAAGTACCGCCACTGCTCGTTATAAAAGTGAATAAAGTAAAGAAAATCATAAATTTAAAATGTCAACGAATGTTTCCTCGTTACATCTGAGATCTCACTATTTCCATGATCGTAATTATTATTATTTTGTTGGAAAGCTCGTTACATAATTACAGAGTGAGCCAAATCGACGTAAAAGGGCAAAAACGAGAATGTCAAAGGAAATATACATAGAACAATGTGAATAGAAATTAGACAGTTCTCTTTTTGTTGCTGTTATCGTAAGGGTATTCACGAATTTGCTATAATTGCATCCAAAGAGGTTTATCCCCTGAAGGTAATAACCGAGTTTGACTGTAATTATTGTCAGTAAGTGAAATCTATGAGAATACATAATATTTTACGGTTAGAGTGTTTAGTATTTGTTTGGGCCCACGTGTATTTTGTTATCATCTTAACACCATTGAGGCTACGATGGTCGGTTATCCACCGTTACACGTATCTCCCTAGATATAGTTATTTGTGATAGTTCTTAGCAAAATTTTATACTTCAAAATGTTGCGATTCAGTTCAGCTACATAATTTTTTGATACATTAATATAAATTTACCACTGTTTTTTTTTTAAACACATTGTACATATACATTATATTTGTTTGATTTTATAGTAAATTATTCTGACCAGATCTCAATATTAAATCTGTATTATATTTGTACTAATAATTATTTTTATTGCAGTGAAATCTTTAAACATATTTTTTCTTAATAAAAATAATTAACCACCGTTGTGCCGGTAGCTTCATTTGCAGTAAAAAAAAATCATCTCGAAATACAGTTAGCTACATTTACAGCTCAAACAGATAGTCCCAGTTCATCATAATATTACGTACAATTTAGTAAATAGAAGAATTTAGTAAATAGAACTTAAGTAAATAGAAGGGTATGTTTTGCTGGAAAATATGCCTCTACAAAATGTCGTAAGGCGCCATGTTGCATTTACAACAGCAACACTACTATCAAGTCCAACTCTCTAGCGTCCACGAGAGGTCCTTTTAAAGACCCCGCGAACCCCGGGCAATGTGGCACATATTACTTAGTGTAATAGCAGATAGAGAGAGGACGAATGGCGAGCTTCCAGCGCCATAAAACTGGATACACCCAGCTAAGGGAAGGTAACCCCGACAGAAAATCTTCCAGAGAAGGCTAGGGGATACCACTCTGGATATTTTTCCCCAGGTCATCACTATGTAAAAGGGTGATAGTCAACGTAAGGGAGACCTGACAGGACACAGAATGAGAAGAAGTAAAAAGATTTATATGACACATACGAATATGATCTGCAAATGTAGTCTGCTGTAGTAAGTAATTTTTTTTTGACTGCAAATGAAGCCCGTTGCATTATAGGGGTTAAAAAATCCACTATTATACTAGTTGTTTTATTGTCTGTATGTTGGTACTATTGTCATGTTGTGTTATGAAAGTGTTATTTTATTTTAAATATTTAGTATTAAATGGGCATAGGTTTCACTGTACACGCATAGTTTTATATCATATTTATGTAATTGTCTATTAATTAATATTATAATTCTCAGTTTTCTTCTAAAAAGAAAATTTTATATTTATAAAAAATAAAAAATTCTGGAATTATGCTTGTGCGAAAATTTAAACAACTAATTTGTTATTGTCATTTAAAAATATATAAAATAATTATGAAGTATATAAATAGTTTATTAAAATGTATAATCATTTGGTGTGAATGTGTTCATTTTTCGTTAAGATTTTATTTGAAATTGATACAATCGGAATTTGCAACTATTTTTTCCCCAAAACATGTAAAAAAAATATATATTTTAAGCTTATTGATTTTATATCTTATTTTCAAAGTGTAATCTTTTGAGTTTTATGTATAATATTTATGTTTTTTTAAAGTAAAATTGTATAATGTGGAGGGACTAGGAAGGTACTTGGTTGCCAGTGGAATAGTTTTTAAGAACAGGCGACACGCGTCAAAGTTTCAAATTTTTATTCTAAAACTAAAAACTCGCCAGAATGTTAATTTACCGTAAATGTTTGATAAAAATAAGTATGTATTTAATTATTAGATTGCAGCTTTCTTTTTCTTAAACATTTATTAAAGTTTTGTCCATGTTTATTAGTCTTTAAGTTACATGTTATCATTTTGTTGTAATGGGGTACATTGTGCCAATATATTTATCTCGATTTAACTTTATTTTAGCGCGAAATGTTTCGAGAATGTTTATAATCTTACACTCAGTGGCGGTACTGCTATAGAAGCCCAGAAGCCTGGCTTGCGTAACAAAATTTTGAATTAAAACCTCTTCTGGCTTACAGAGGTTCAGCTTTTGTGCCTATTCCTCTTACGTAAGATGGGAACATTGTTGGAAGGTGATTTGGTGGGTTGTTGGTTTATGCGGGGCCACGATTTCTTAGATTTAGGGGTTTTGATTCAAAATTTCTTACGCAAGCCGGGCTTATGGGCTTCTATGGTAGTACCGCCACTGCTTACACAATGTCGTTTTGTGCATACAAGATCGCAAAATAATGTGTTTTAAAAAATATATTAGTTTGAATTATTAGGAGGCCTTTTTTTTCTGTAAAAAATATATACTCATTATGAAATTTAATTGTATCTCAATAGAGACGAAGATGCAAACTGGAAACTGAACATGGTTGATCAAGGTGTTAACAGGACTTATGACCTGTCATTGGTTGGGTTAAGCGCACGCTTTATGTAATTACAACATTTTCCCATTCCACCTATTTTCTTTATGACCATGTAAGACAAATTTTTGGAGGTTGTATATATATATTGAAACTGACATGTTGAACACCAATTGAAACTGACATGTGAAGATAAATATAGATTTATAGCAAATATATATACAACCTTCAAAAATTTGTCTTACATGGTCATAAAGAAAATAGGTGGAATGGGGAATGTTGTAATTACATAAAGCGTGCGTTTAACCCAACCAATGACAGGTCATAAGTCCTGTAAACACCTTGATCAACCATATTCAGTTTCCAGTTTGCATCTTCGTCTCTATTGAGATACAATTAAATTTCATGAATTAATCACCCACCATGGGTAAAATCCAGGATTCGTGTACAAGTATAAGTATACATTCACAAAAAATATATACTCATTATGTTATTATTGTAAATATTAATAGATTTGTCTAAACGTTTGAGGATTTAAATAAATAACTTTTTGAAAACGTTGTACAGTAGACTCCCGATTTTCCGGGATCGGGTTAACCGGGAAGCGGATTATCCGGGACACTTGAGTCATTGAAATTTTTTTTTATTAAAACAAAAATATTTCACAACAGTACTTATAATGCATCTGTCACAATGACATTGGATGTTTAGTTCACATTAGCGCCACCGCCAACATACGTTTGTGGCTCTAAAGTCGTAATTTTATTTTACTGTGAAAAATTGTCTATGGCATTACGGATAAACGCAAACAAGTCGTACTTTCAATTGAACAAAAACTTGAATTTATAAAAAAGTTTGGAAATGGTGCAACCGTTGAATATTTATTGAATCAATATAATGTTGGTGATCAAACTATATGGGACTTCATTAATAAAAAGAAAAAAAAATGTTTTCGGATTAACCGGGAAATAGATTATACGTGATTTTTTTTCACCATCCATCCCGGAAAATCAGGAATCTACAGTATTTTCACAACATTTTTTTGTACCTTTCACAAATATGTTTCGGGACACAAACTTCCCTTTTTCAGTGTGTGAATTTTAAATGAAAATGTTTCCAAAAAGTTATTTAAAAAAATATATATTATACTATTTCAAGAATACAATATTAACACATTGACGCATCACCATCTTGTATTCACAATGCGAAATGTTGGATATTTTAAACACATATTTTCCACATATCTGAACCATGTATTTTATTTCATACATTGGCTGTTTGATTGAATTGCAAACATTTTGAATTCCTGTGTAAAATAAATAAAATTAAAAGCGTTACCAAAACAAGTGCAATTTTGCCATGAAACTTAACAATAAACAATTGTGTTCTTATTAAAATTATATATAAATATTAATGTGTGTATTTTATCGTTTAGGGAACTTCAAGTGGTATATAAATAGTTAAAATATTAGCGGCGTTTTTGATTTGTTGTTATCTAGGTAGTTCAATTGCTGTAGATTAATGGTTTACTCAATCTTCTAGCAGGCCAGACTTTAGTTACAAGTCAAAGTAACAAAGTATATGCAAATTATTCAATGTTGAAATTGTCTTCTTTAAACTGGTGAAGCATGTGATTCGTTTAGTGTTAAAAAAATTATATAAAAATAAATATATGTGCTTTATTTATGACGTTTCTCTCAATGTGTCCTAAATATTCCAATTTTGTGTCTTTCATTGTCGCAATTCGCTCTTCAAATGCCTTCCTATACATTTAAATGCTCATCTCATATAATATCATGTGAACATTATATATGCACATAAATCATCAGCGTCGATTACATCCTGTGGCGGTACTACCCTAGAAGCCCAGAAGCCCGGCTTGCGTAAGAAATTTTGAATCAAAACCTCTTCTGGCTTACAGAGATTCAGCCGTTGTGGCTATTCTTCATACGTCTGATGGGAACATTGTTGGAAGGTGATTCGGTGGGTTGTTGGTTTATGTGGGGGCATGATTACTTAGATTTGGGGGGTTTGATTCAAAATTTCTTACGCAAGCCGGGCTTCTGGGCTTCTATGGGAGTACCGCCACTGATTACAACATCATCTGTGCAGTGAATATTGTTTTCAGAAAATAACTTTTATTTGTTCTTATAATATTATTATAATTATCTTTTTTAATTTTAATTTTAAGGGTTTTAATATCAATAATAAAATAAAACTTTACAAAAGTAAATTTTAAAATATGGCAAGACTTTGCCAGTCAAGAGTTTATCATGAAACAGTGTATCGGCATGCACATTATGAAGGTTATTTTATTTATATATAAAGAATCTAACATCACAAGTTACATTTTATCTCTTATATACATGTAACCCGAATTAAATGTTTAATGCAATCGATAATAACAAACATATTTTTAGATATTTATTTGAACCCTTATCGGAACTAGCTTTGTATACATTATTTAATTTAAAAAGCCGCTGTTATGTCACTGTATATATATATTATCGCTCCGTTGGTAATATTCAACTTACGAAATAATTACGGGCACATTCCAGACAAATTTTTACATGATTCATTGTGTCGCCTCACACGTGCCATACGACCGCAACGACAAAGTTCTGTTGTCGCGTCAGAGGTGACTTATGTCCGTTCACGTTCATTCAAAATATTCTGAACCATTATATTTCACAAAATTGTTCGTAAGATACAATTTAGCCTATATCTCTATTATTTCCATTCGTGCTTCTCTGAGTAGCACACATGAGCTACTGGAGTTTATTGGCTTCTCTCGTCTTGTCGAAGATATTCTATTTCATTTCTATCCATTCAAGTTTGCTCGAGCTTGAATTGTTTTTGTAAATGGCCCGGTTACAAAGGTAGACAAAATATTCACTGTTTTATACCTCTTTAAAGTCGATAATTTCATGAAAATTGTTGGTATATGACTGATGATTCATGTAAATAAATACTTAATATAAAGATTATATAATAAAGAGAGAAGGAATGAATGTACATTGTATAAAATGTATGTATTATTATTATTTTTACTAAATAAACTCTTCTTGTTTAATATACACCTATACACAAGGGCATTCTGGATGGCATGGATTTATTTACAAGAAATTCCATTTTTTCTAAAGCCAGATTTCAATATACAGCATTAGTTTAATTATTTAAGATATAGTTCCCAATGCAACCCGAAATAAAAGCTCAATATTATGAAGAAGTACTTGGGTTGTATTCAGGACGTACATGGGTTGAATCCAGGATGTACTTGGATTGTATTCAGGACATACTTGTGTTGTATCCAGGACATACATGGGTTGTATCCAGGACGTGCTTGGATTGTATTTAGGACGTACTTGGGTTGTATCCAGGACGTATTTGGATTGTATTCAAGACATACTTGGGTTGTATCCAGTACGTATTTGGATTGTATTCAGGACATACTTGGGTTGTATCCAGGACGTGCTTGAATTGTATTCAGGATGTACTTGGGTTGTATCCAGGATGTACATGGGTTGTATCCAGGATGTACATGGGTTGTATCCAGGACGTACATGGGTTGTATCCAGGACATGCATGGGTTGTATCCAGGACGCACCAATGTCACAGTGATTTAAGAGCTACTTGTTCTGATTCCTTAGAACACTGCCCAGAATTTTACATATTACTAACTGTTTACATGTTATGTATAGCACTATATTATTTACTCTGTATGTATGCAAAATTTTCTTTATTAAATAAATAAAAAATAATATACTTTTTTCTTCTTTCCTCTCATTCATACTCTATTTACTTATAGGGGGCAAGAAAGGTGTTTCCACATTTGATGTAAGTAAGAATATAACACCTAGTGCCCATGGAAACAATGCGAAGTTGGCCAAAGTTTTGTTCAATCACAATGGCAAGAAAAAGAGGAGAGATAAGGCCTTGCCTTGTCAGAGTAGATAACATATTGTCCAGTACGTTCGCCATCCAAAGAGGAGTCCGTTAGGGATGTGTTCTGTCCCCCATTCTATTCAGTCTGTATTGTGAGCAAATTATGAGACGGTTGTTGGTCAAATGGGTTGTCAAATCAGTGCCGAGGGTGGGTGTAAGAAGTAAATAAAGGTGAATCGCCATAGCTAAACATGCTCTAACTCGATTGAACAAAGTCTGGAAAGATTGAGGTATTTCCAAGTCCAATAAAATTAAAATAATATGTACCTTCATATTCTTAATATTTCTTTACGCTGACGAAATTTGGACAATGAAATCCCGTGACCGCGCCAGGATTTATGTTTTTGAAATGTGGTGTTGGCGTCGCATGCTGAAGATACCGTGGACTGTAAAAATGACAAGCAACTCGGTTCTTAATGAGCTCAAAATAACAGAAAGACGATCTGTAATATGCAGTATTGAGTGATGGGTTTCTTTGGTCACATTCCCAGAAGAGAGCTGGGTAACCTTGAAAAAAGTATTAATAATAATAATATGCTAACTTTTAAAGCGCCGTTTTTGTGATGTAATCACCTCAAGGGCGCATTAAGACGTGTTTTAAATCTAAAAATCTAAATGTGACCGCTTAAAAAACGATCGGTTTAAAAGTATAGTAGAACAAAGTATAAATGTTTAAATTGGGTATGAAATATGAAAAAGATGGGTTTTCAATTTAGATCTGAAATCTGTCGGATCATTTATGCATCTAAGGTGTGAAGGGAGATTGTTCCAAGCTGATGGACCGGCTACCGCGAACGCTCGATCCCCGAAATTTGTACTGGGGCAACGCTTCGGCTCAACTAATCTTCCTATTGCTGAGGAGTTTGCCGAGCGAAGTGTGGATTTCCGTGAATTTAGGCTATCCGTTATACAGAGTTCAGATATATAACTTGGCGCCATTCCATGTAGCGCTTTGAAGACTGTCCAACAGAGTTTATACTGGATTCTTTCTGGACTTTTAAGCCAGTGAAGTTCTTTGAGATGTTGTGTTATATGTGACTTTTTTGGAATGCCTTTAATGAGCCTTGCTGCTGCATTGAACGCAGATTGAAGTTTGTTTATTTGTTGTTTTAGAATGTTTGCATAAATTCCATTACAATAATCAAGTCGTGACACAACGAAGGAATTTAGAAGAGTTTTGAAAGTGTCATGGGGAATACTCCTTTTGACGGATTTTAATCGTCTTAGGTGGAAGAAACTAGCGCTGACCGTGTTATTAATTTGGGATTTTAGAGACAGATTTGCGTCAAGATAAACACCAAGAAGCTTTGTTGAGTTTTTGGGAACGATATCATTGTCAGCTGTTGAAATTGAGGAATGATCGATAAGATGTTGACGCTTTGCGGAAGAAGTCCAGAGAAATTCCGTTTTGGATGGATTTAGTTTAAGTTTGTTTGATGCCATCCATCTGGATATGGCATCAATGCAGTTGACAGTTATTGACGTAAGATGTTTGGTGTCATCAGGGTTGCAGAAAAAATAAAGTTGCTGATCATCAGCATAGCAATGTGAGAGGAGGCCAAAGGATTCGATTATTTTGGCAACGTCATTCGTAAACATGATAAATAAAAGGGGTCACAGGAAGTGTTTCAGGCAATAGAAGTAGAGGCAGATCTCCTGTGCGGTGGTGTGACCAGATTAAGGAGATGACCTAGGGAATACCTCTACTTGGCGATGCGGGTTGCAGAACAGAGAGGATTGGAGGCGTTTTGTTATGACAATATTATTGAGAAATAATTTCTTTAATATAAAAATAAATAATCCAATTTTTATTAATTAATTAAAACCCTATTTTTACCCATATTGAGTTTATTTTTCTCGACATGTATCGAAGATTTTAGGGTTTACATCGTTCTCCTGATGATGAAGGTATAAAATCTTTGAAACATATCTAGAAAAATAAACTCAAAAGTGGAAAAAAGTGTTTTAATTTATAAAAAAATTCGTCATTATGAAATTCTAGTGTTAACGCCTAAGTACTAATAAAAGAATAATAAATAAATAAAATGATGATTTTAATATAATATGTTCTTCCACTTTTATCTTTTTTTTTTCGATAGTGACTTATTTCTCCTGGCTCCCTGGCACCAACAGACTGGTGTCTGTCGATGCCAGGGAGCCTGGCAAAACCGGTCGCTGTCGAATTAAAGACAAA
Organism: Lepidostoma basale; assembly: GCA_022606425.2. NCBI lineage: Eukaryota > Metazoa > Arthropoda > Insecta > Trichoptera > Lepidostomatidae > Lepidostoma > Lepidostoma basale. The sequence continues at coordinate 2,468,729 of JAHDVF020001522.1, forward strand.
AGCGGAAGTAGTTATTAAGAAACATTGTTTTATTTAATTATTGATCAAAATTAATTTCCATAAAGAGATTTAAGTACAATCATTAGATTATTCTAATTAAACAAACTTGTTGAAACTTCAAGAGGTCTTACTGTTAAGTGTTTGTATGTTTTGTTTTAGGTCCACGATGCGCCCCCGGACAGCGATGAGTCTCTCCCAGTGCTCCTCGCTGGTGCCCCGGTCCCCCCACTCTAGGGCCTGGCGCACCAGCGAGATCTCTTGGCTGAGGGTTTCACGCAATCTAGAAAACCACTAGTATTTTTATATCTGAATTAAGGTGTACATATATAAAATACACACGTAAAAATTTAATAATAAATTGACGGTGAAACAACACATACTTCTGACTAGTATCCTGTATTGCGACCAGAGTGACTGTCAATAACTGACTAGCTGAATTGACATTTACAGTACAGGCTTGCTTGATGAGGAAATCATGTTCTAAACTCTCATCATCCCAATTAAAATTGAACCGGGTCGTTTCACATTTGGCTACACTAAGAGCAAACACTGGCAGACTCAGCTTGTGGAGTGCATTGAATCTAGCCGGTGTTCGTATTTGCCGCTTTAAAGTGTTGATGGTTAGGGATGAGAATTTGAAGAACGTTCTAAAAGCCATGATGGAATCATCGATCACCCGGATTTTATAATAATATCATCACGTTATTCAATTTAATATCTATCTTGTTTACTTTTTATATAGAACTGTCACTTGAAAATTTTAGGTTAGGCATAAAGCAAGAATTGAAATTTTATAACCATAGAGATTAATTTACATGTTAAATGCGGTATATTCAAATTTCGACCGGATTATCTTTCTTACAAAGGCTGTTTCTATAATAATTAAAGATGTTTAGTATTTATTTTAGTGTTTAATACATCATAGGTATACTTGCTACTATGTATAAAGAGTTAAGAAAATTCATCTTCTAAATATAAATATAATATAATGTATCGTCAAATGCGATGACGATTGTTTATATAATAATATATTTGAACGGGGGCAAAGAAGAGGCCTCCATATGTGGTGTTACTATAACTAAAAAATATATTATATAGTGAACTATTAGGGTACGGCCACACCGAAGTGCCAGGGTATTAGGGTTTACGCAGGTGGCTTGTGATCACCCGCTTGGCGCGAACCTTATAGTGTGGTCGGTCCCATAGTACGCCATACGTTGGTTCGCCAGGTGTCCCCCTAGCCTCCGACCCAGGCACTTTGGTGTGGCCGTACCCTTAGAAGGGAAAAAAAGCACGGAGGACAACGCAAGAGATATAAGGACAGCCTGAATAGTACAGTAAAAAATGTAGACAGACAAACGGACTGGGAGCAGTTGGCAACCGATAAGGCGGAGTGGAGAAGAGTCTTCTCTATGTGCCAGGGGCCGGAGAGACGGAGAGGACGGGGTCCAGCCGTAGGAGCAGAATATCCCTGTCCAGAGTGTGACAAAGTCTGTCGTCATTCTAGGATAGGACTATTTAGCCACATCAGGTGGCACAGAAGACAGACCTAGATATTTTTTGTGTTCCTTATGTTCGTACCCACGCGCAATGGGCATTAATTAATTAATTACTTAAATAATATAACTAAAATACCTGGTGCCTTGAAAACGGCACAAAGTGGACTAAACCTTCCACCACAATGGCAAGAGAAGTTAAGAAATATCGTTTTAAGGCTATCCATACTGCCATCCTATTGTAGATTGCCATTGACACGATGAAGAAGAAGATAATAAAAATCAAGAAAGGATATTTTATAATCATTTATGTGTTCGTAAAAAATAAAATGAAAAAATGGAAAATTTATTTAATTAAGACCATATTATTCAGATATCTCGGAAGCGAAGTAACCAGCTCTAATGACCTCCCCAGAGAAGTAAGGTCACAGGTGGATAGGGCTGCAGCAGTTGCAGGCTGCCTGAAAGATGTCATATGGAGAAACAGGGACATGAGGACTGACAGCAAGGTACGCATCTACAAGACCTGTGTGCGACCAATCCTCACATATGGCATTGAATCGAGGGCAGATACTGTCAAGACAAAGAGCATGCTCAGGACAACCGAGATGAAAACGCTCCGCGCTATAGCTGGCAAGACCCTACGTGATCGAGTTAGGAATACAGCAATCCGAGAAATCTGCGAGGTCGAAGATGTGGTCAGATGGGGACGTCAAAGACGGCGATACTGGCATGAACACGTAGAAAGGATGAGCTCAAATAGAATACCACACATAGCTCTCCATGGAACGCCAAACGGACAACGCCGACCAGGAAGACCCCCGAAACGGTGGAGAGAAAGCTGGAGTTCAGCATCTCAAGAGGACCCGCCTGAAATAACAGACTGCTGAGTCTACAAAAAGGGAAGAAGAAGAAGAAGAAGACCATAGCACCTAGTTAATACAATCAATATAACTTATTTGTTGTTTTAGCACTATTACATAGCATCTAGGAGCTGTGTGTAAAATTGATAAAAAAATGAAAGGGGTGTTAAGTATATAAATATAGGACATTGTATCTTTTTAAAAATAAAAATTAATTTTATTTAAAAAAATACGGAAATTTTGTGTCATTTTTTTTTATTGTACCTAATTGAATTATTCGATTTTAATTTACAAAATGATTTCAACTGATTATTCTTATAAGAATATATGCGATTGTGGATACGTTAAAATCACAATAAATTTGTTTATCAATAATGTCGTTTGGACATTTATATCAAGTTTTGTAAAACGTATTGTTGCTTTTGTATTTCTATCAAGAGCTCAACTGAAAATTGATTTCGAAAGCATTTGTTTTCGAGATGAAAATTTAAAGTTTTATTCCATAGATGAGATAGATCGGCAGTAGATACGGGAAACGCGACCGGCCCCACTGCTGGCAGCCATATATGGCGGCGCCCGGAATAGCCGGCGACGTGACAGTAGCTGCGTTTTCCCGCGCGCGGGATCTTCGCTCGATTCCCTGAGCCCAGTCTTCATTTCATAATTTGAATCATTCCGAATTCAAAAGCAAAATATAATATGTGATTTTCCCTTTCATAATGTTACCATTTAAATACACTAGGAACAAATAAAAAATAATAATATAATAAGTGAATGCGGTGCGAATGAAAGTGATATGAACATGAACAAAATAATGAAAGGATCATTAAGATGAAATTAACATGGAAAGAATTAATGAAGAAATAATGGTTAAAAAGGATATGTTAACGATGTAAATGGAACTAGAAATAAATCAAATATTGATTGTCGTCCACGCGAGGAGTCGGAAAAATCGACGTGTGTGCATCACACGATTTACAAACGTTGAGGAACCGAGAGAAGTGTGTCAGGAAAGAAAAGCGTGGCAGTCCATTATTTCTGTCCATCCATTCGGGAGACGGCGTGATGATTAGTTAGTTAGGAACATATAACAACACTAAAAGTTTTGCTAATTTTTTTAAGTCTAATGTTTTGCCTTGCCATTCTCTGGGTAGAACAGACTGAAGATTGATTATCCGGACCCTACTGTCTGTTAGTTGAAGTAGCTCTGATTTACCATGAGTTATAGAACTGTTGTGACATAATCTTCGTCAGTTTGTCTCCATCCACTGCTGAACGTAAGCCTCTCCACCCCCACGCCATCTCTCTCGGTCTCTCGCCAGTGTTCTCCAGGCCCTTCCCGCGGTCCGCACAATATCATCGCTCCACCTGGTAGGCTGTCTCCCGACACATCTCCGGCCCATTATTGGCCTCCATTCAGTAACCCTCTGGCTCCATCTTCCACCATCCCGTAGACACACATGACCAGCCCACTGCGACTTCATACTCGCAATGCGTATCCCTACATCGGTGACCCTGGTCGTCTTCTAATCTCCACGTTGGGTATATGGTCTCTAAGCGAGATACCCAACATGGATCTTTCCATGGCCCGTTGTGCAACTTTGAACTTGTGCATTGCTTCTTTAGTTAACGTCCATGTGACATAATACACCATATAATTTTTTTTTTATATTCTCAATACAGGAATCCGTGTGATTTTTCTGTGAATTTTTGGATAGTTCGAATATGACATTTTTGAATTTATCCACGTAATAATAATGTACTATCACGCAAAATTAAAACCCTTCTATGCAATATTCGTATGAACATATTTTTCAACAAATATTTGCTATTTTAAATATGGTATATTTTTAGTATTATTATTTAATGTATCCACATATACGCGAAGAAGTTTGTAGACAGAACAACATAAGTGTGTTTTGTCTACTGGGATTAATCTTAATGAAGTACTCGTATAAAATATATATTACTGACAAAACTAACCTCTCACATATTTTTTATACTTTATACTTACATTAAGAAACATAACACACTTTATAATTACATTATCAGAAGAATAAAACCACAAGAAAATGTGAAATATCACGCAAACCATTTTTTCTATATCTACCAATTATATAAAAGTATTAAAATATTCAAATTAAAATACAAAATTTGTTTAAGGGGTTTAGTTGAAATTGAAACATATATTAGACACAACTCTGATATAATACAAATGAGGTTTGTTTTATCATAAAAAAAAACTCTAAACGGTCAAGTATGTTTATAGAAATACTACGGACGAACCTGATCATTCAAATAACCAAAGTTTTATAATGCAATTATATTTCGGTTTCTCGTGTTAAATTAAGAAAATTACATTTTTACGAACGGCTAGAAATAAAACATGATCCAATTTTAAATTGAAAATAAGTTGTTACTTACAGAGCTTAAAAAAATATTATGGTTTAAGTGTATTTGTGTATTTTAAAACATGAAAATGTTTTCAATATTTCCAAAATAATTTTTAATGGCTTTATTTGATCAGGGTAATTGATAAATAATTTATCATTCGGTAATAAAATTAAACGGTGCAAATTCTGTTTATTTTTCTCGCAATCGAGAAGCTAATCTCATTAGTCATAGGATAAATGGATTTAGAGAAAGAAAACAAACTTAATAAATTGAAAGAAGAGTCGTTAAGAAAATAAAGGGATCTCTTTAGAGATATTTTCGTCTCGCGAATATGCAGTCATCTTTTGGCGCCATGTTCATTCTTGTATTAATATTTACTTCAATTTCTACGGTTTCTCGTAAATTCGGAGTTCATCTTGTATATTTATTTCAACCTGTAAGATGCGGAAACTGGATGATTTTGGCTGCCAAATAATAAAAAAATAGGTGTCTGTATTGAAACTGAGCAGATATGAGTATATTATGTGGGTGGAGTACTTACGTACGTGATATTGTATAACTCAATCAAGTACCTGCATTATTATGTATTATGATATAAGCTGGTACTTATTTTAGATTCTTTCTATAATGGAATGTATTTTAAAATGATATTAAATTACGCGTATATGCCAGCCGTTTTTCAACGTTTTAATAAACGAATATAATTGTTAAATTAACTTCATCATGACCCGTTTCGACAGGACAAGGCGATGGCATTATTTTGCCAAAATTAATAGAGAATATTAGTTAGTTTACACCTATAAGGTTTGACCGATTTTGTATCGAAATTGCAGAGGTCGCACAAGAGACGCTTATACAGACCTGGTGATCAGAGACATGCGTTGTGCCAGCTACACCGATAAAATGACTGGCTGGAGACAGGACTAAGTGGAGTGAACAAGTAAGGCTTGCAGACCAATCCGCAGGATAGTTACCAAGAAGAAAAATACAGATTATGACATTGATATAAGAAAAAATATATAAAAACCGAAAAGCGTATAAGTGAGTGTGTGCGGAGGATAGAATATTGTGTTGATTTATCATTTTTTCTTTTTCTACGATGACCCTACAGCCCATAGTTTTGGCTTCCATCAGTCCTCGCCTTCAACTCTTCAGAGAAACTGCGTGTGTTTTCGTAATGTAGATTTTTCATGGGAAAATGTCGAACCTTCCCTTCTCTTGCCAAACTCTCTCCCTAGATAACCAAGGTTTTTATTCAAGATTTTCTCTCATTTGGCTGGATCGCTCTTGTTATTTTAAGGCGTCAGAGATTCGTATTTCGTCTTCGATTTGTCAATGTTGATTTTGAGAATCAACATAGACAGAATGCAGAAATTAAAATATTTTGTGAGAAGCTTCAAATGACAGCTGCCCATGGGCGCCATTTTGAAAAAACTGTACCTGCATTATTATGTATTATGATATAAGCTGGTACTTATTTTAGAATCTTTCTATAATGGAATGTATTTTAAAATGATATTATATTACACGTATATGCCAGCCGTTTTTTCCACGTTATTAGGGTTTAACGTATGATATTGTTTTTTTTCTTTTGCTAGGTATTGTAGAGGTTTATGTAAGCATTTCTAAGCATGCCCAATCCAGCACAGAAGCGCACCATTGATTTCACAAGTCTTTGAGCTGTATATTTAATGAGATGCTGGTTGGTGAACTTGATACTGAACGGAGGGTGCCCGAGTTAAGTTTGCAGACATAACAACGTTCACAGTGTCAAGTAAGCGAGACAATTCGTGTTAGCCAATGTCGCGGCACTGGAGTAGGTACCGAAATAGAACGGCACCTATCTATATCGGCGTGGTAGCTGTTAAACGCAAATGATTGATTCATTTGACGCGTACCTACACGCTAGAGATGAAGAAGCAAAATGTTCGATATTTAAAAAAGTAGAAACGCCTTTCGTTTAAACGCTGGCCATCTCTGAATTTATTGATTTTAATTATCGATAAAAATAATCGTACATTACATGACCATCTACACTGCCAAACTTTTTGGAACTATATAAACTTTTAACATTGTATAGAGTCTTTCAATAGGGACGCTCCATTTTTAATCGCTCGTGCAGAATGCCCATCGTGGCGTTTGCTGTGTGCTACGTAGCACCGTTCTGTTGGAACCATATGTTGTCGGTATCCATATCATCCAGTTTAAGCCACAAGAGTCTCAAATTTATTCAATTAACGACGTATTGTGGACTCTGCAGGACGGCCATGGATGCCATGAATTGGCGAACAGAGCACTGATTTTGTTAATATTTTTTAACAATGTCAACGCGTTGTTGAAGCGTGTAACATTTTATCGTAAAATGTCGAGACTAAATAAGTATTTACGTCAAAATTGGCAGCTATCGCTTCACCAAAATGGCCGCTATACGCGGTCAAAGTTTGAGCGTCCATATTAAAAAACCCTCTGACTACCAGGATACACCACTTGCAGCAAAGCCACGGTAGCCATTTGGCCTAAATTATCTTTTATACATAATGCCATTAAATGTACTTTAAAATTAAAAAAATGCAATATCACATCTTGTCTAAGGTTGTTTTTATTTAATTTCAAAGTTCAAGCGCTCTTAATGAAAAACCCTATATTTTGACACGTCATATTACACTTTCAAATGAGAATAACAAAATAAGTTAGAATAACAAAAACATATTTGCAATAATTTGCTTCACCCGGTTTCAACAGCTAGCTGCCATCTTCTGGTCATCAACATTACCTTTTTTTATAAATAAAATACAACAACTTATCAACTTGACTAACTAACTAACCATCACGCCGTCTCCTTGGAAGGCAGAAAGAATGAACCGCCACACTGTTCTGCCCTGACACACTTCTCTCGCTTCCTCTACATTCATACATCTTGCCATGCACGCATGTCGATTTCTCCGACTCCTCACGTGACCGACATTCAATATTTGATTGATATGATCGTGTCACTTTTTCCTCGGCCCTCCTCTTTTTCTAGCTCCATTCACCTTCTTCACCATTCTCTCTTCACTCATTCTTTCCATGACCAAACCATCTTAACGACCCTTTCATTATTTTGTTCATAACAATTTCATTCGCACCGCATTCACTTCTTATATATATATATATTTGACATTCTATCATATACAGATTTACTACATATTCGTCTTAGAGATCTCATTTCTACTGCATTTATTCTACTTTCATCCTTCTTTTGTCAGTTCTTTGCCTCACTTGCATACATAAGGGTCGGCACAAGAACACCATTATGTACTGCCATCTTAGCTTTTTTGGATATCATATACGAGTAGATACTTATCAACTTTGTTTGATAAATTTCTAAATAGAATCTTTTCAAAGTGTAATATACGCATATTTGAGCTAAATTTATTACCAATAAAAAAACTTTTTGTATCAAAAATTTAACAATACATAACGAATTGAACGTGATATTTGAAAAATAAAAGATTTTTCGAATAGATTTCTGACGATATTAAATTCGAATATATTTTTTTAATAATATCGATTATTCCCATCACTAGTATATATCATTCTGAATTTCGAATCACTATCACACAGTTTTAAAGAAAATGCCGGGAAAACCTTGAATCGTTTCACAGAAAGTATAGTTCTAACGACCTTTGAATATATATTTTTTCGCCTGAAATAGATTGCTATTTGAGTTCTAGTAATTCTAGATAATAATGGTCGATAGTAAATGGGTTCTCTCTAACAGATTAATAACTCTTAAAATAATTTGATATACTTTCGTACGAGAAAATATTATGAAAACAAGAAAGCTTTTTCATTAAAGTTTTTTTAATATTAAAAAACTTTTTTTTTTAATGTTAAATTATAAAATAAAACAAGCAACATTAAAAATATGCTAAAGGAGAGCAAAATTCGAATCGAATCTACAAGACATGCGTACGTCCTATAATGACATATGGAATAGAAACGACAGCTGACACCATCAGAACAAAAAATCTCCTAAGAACCACAGAAATCGTCACCTGAGAGTAAGAGGGTTCCAACTAACAAAATTCCACATTTGGCTTTTTTTCGTGAAAAAGGGTTCTTACTTACCTTATCTATACGTACAATAAAAAAAAACATGAAATAGTATCGTCATTTTGATGTTACGAAAAGAATCAAGTTCCATCTGATCATTCAAAACACACGATTCACTGGAGAAGGATTCATTTAAACTTAGAACTTTATTATTCCAACTGTTGCCAGACAAAATTTACACGTTTCTCGGTAAAAAAATCTCTGGAAATTGGAATAAAACTCCTTTATTCCAAGATACACACCCGAAACCAACAAAACTTTGACTTCATTTTTCTCAGCTTTTTACTTTTGTCAGTTGGAACCTTCTTACTCTCAGGTGACGAAATGAAGACTCTCCGATCCGTTGCGGGAACGACACTCCGAGACAGAATAAGAAATTCTGAAATAAGAAAGATCTGCAATGTGGAAGATGTCGTGCGATGGGGAAGACTGAGAAGACGCTACTGGAGAGAGCATGTGGAAAGAGCATGTTCTGAAAGAGTGATCAATATAGCCGCAAATAAAGTACCAACAGGAAATCGACCTGCAGGAAGACCACCTAAAAGATGGCGAGACAGTTGGACATCTGCATCCCAGGAACAGGCTCTGAGAAATAACAGGACACTATCCTAAATAAAGCAGAAGAAGAAGAAGAAGATTGTAAGACAAATAAAATGAAAAGTGAAAAAAAAAACAGTGTCTTTTTTTAATTAATAAAAGCACTTTCTTCATTTTGAAGTGAGTTTATATCGTTCTCCCGATCATAAAACCTTCGAAACATGTCGAGAAAAGTTATCTGAAAAAAGTGTTTTAATGATAAAAAAATACATTATTGTTATACAAACATTTTATTCACTTTTTTAAATAAAGATGTTTCGGATAGTTTTCATCCTTCAACGGTGTAAAAATCTCAACAATAAAATAATATAAATTATTTTTTATGTATATATTATATGTATGATGGAGGTAGAGTCAAGATTTTAAGTAAGTAGACAATAATATTAATTGTTATTTAATTAAAATTCTATATTGTTTTAAATATAACTCTTTTACAAAGTAAATAAGAAATGATTTTGTAATGCTTAATTTTTTAAGCCGAGATACCATAGACAACCGTCCGAAATACACATGTTTTAATAAGTGATTTGTGTTGTAAAAACTAACTAAACTAACTAACCATCACGCCGTTTCCCCGAAAGGGTAGACAGAAAGAATGAACTGCAACACTTTAATCGATGCTGCACTCCATTCTTCTCTTTTCGCCAACGCGAGAGACGCGGTGTGATGGGTTGCGAACCTCATCGCCACCAATAAGCATCTCCCGTGCACACTTCAATCATTCAACGTCTACATAATAAATCTAAAACAAATTATACAAAATACAATGATATAAAATAAAATTACATATAAAAATAATTTAACACATAATGTTCTTTTAGATGGTGCACTTGTCGTCAGCTGGACGATCCGGACATTTGTGTTTATTTATTTTTTATTCCACTGTTTTCATTTTAATTAGGCACTTAAAACAATCCAACACCAGCAAAAACTTGAAAATTTGATTGAAGAATTTATTCAAATTGTCATTGGAACAAATGAAAAATTTATTTTGACACCTGTCAAAATTATTTTTATAAACGAAAAAACTTGTATTAATTTAACATCAAAAGAGTGAAAACGTATTTTGTGTCACAAATAACTATCACAAAGTGCGGCAACAATCAAATTGACCAAAACAATTCACTTATACAAGAAATATATCCAAATTGACAGGAGCACCACATGAATCAAACCATTTTTTAAAATCAGAACCAGTAATCTCAGTAATCAGTGTTGTAAAAAGTTTTTATAATTTAAACTTTTGTTGAAGTAATGATGATATTAATTAATTGTGTGGTAAAAATAAGATATATGCAATATATAAACGATAGATTTTCCATGCCAATTATACCTGGGTAATATCGGTATATTCGTCTGAGAAAATAAACTATTTTAATTTTCGTTGCAGTATCATTTTCAAGGTAAAGCTTTTAAACTAAGAGAGATTTATCGTGCTATAACATACAAAATCATTCTGAAAATCACGTAAGTATTTCACAGTAAAAAATAGCATTTTAACAAAATGAATATTTATAAGTGTGAACTTATTTTCTATATGCAGAAGTTATATTGATAGAATTTGTATAATATACCGTATAAAAAGTAATAATAAGTGTGAACTTATTTTCTATATGCAGAAGTTATATTGATAGAATTTGTATAATATACCGTATAAAAATACCAACATCTTTAATTATAATCAAATTAATTAATAAAATAATAGTAAATAAATAAAATAACATTAAAAATACCCAATCTTAATGGATGGCGCTACTGTAGATTGAACTAAAAAATGTTAAGTGTTCCTCAACATTGTAGCATATACACATCTTCCAAAAAATGTTCAGACGTGGTGGTCGTCGAAGGGCGTAATGGAGAATGTTGTTAACATAAAGCGATCGCCTAACCCAACCAATGACAGGTCATAAGTCCTGTAAGCGCCTCGACCACCATATTCTGTTCCCAGAAAAACAATTTTACATCTTCGTATCTATTGAGATACACAGAAAAAAAAATAAACCCGCAATGGGTAAAATCCAGTATTTGTCTACAAGTATTTATATACATTCAAAATGTTGTTAAATAAAATAATATCAAATTAACACAAGAAAACGGTAAAGTCGCAAAAAAAACAGAAATTTAAGAATTCGAACAGCTGCGGATTTATACATTTCGTGAGAGAGTCAAATAGCGTTTGTTAAAATAATCAAAATCACCAATAGATCCAAATTATAAAAATATTATAGCCAATCTGCTAGTAAAGATCATAGAACAAAAAAAAAAGAATTGTAACTGTGAAACCATTAGTATTTTTTACAAAATAATGAAATTGTAATAGGTATATTGTCCCGTGATATATTACCAACAAGTATTTTAGACACTCACGACATTGTTTTTCTCATTCTTGAAACGTGTTGCACGTTTTTCTTTGTAAAAAGAATAGACCAAGAATCCGTGACTAATTATGTGCACCAAATTGCCGCACTAAATGACTTTAAATCTATTCCCATCTCAACGGACGATGTAGCCTATACTAATGATGAAAAAAAATGGAATAACGTTTCAATGCACATCTACCGATTATTGCATGTTTTTCGAATGTTCTTTCTTATTCTATCTTCATGACTATTTATTCCATATTCCCCATGTCTATGCGAGAGGCCAACGTTTGCTGATCTGCCAACCAATCCTGCCGCATCTCGCTGCCATCTTCGGACATTTTAACCATATTATTTTTAGACATTCAACGCACATTTCTGGTTGAAATGTCCGGAGATGGCAGCAAGCTGCCGAAACCGGTCGAACCCATATAATAAAGTATTAAAATTAAACTAAATATGCAATACATTATAATGAATTTCTTTTTTTTTTCTATATTCGCCATAACTTTGTGTTGCTGATTCATTGAACAGTGTTTCTTTTTTTAACATTGTATAATAATATAAATATAAATATTAAAAAACAACAAACATGTTTCGAACAGAGAAGCCCTTCATCATTGATATAAATATGTAAATATATCGACGATATGTAAATATATCGCCCAGCTGACATGTGTACCATAAAAAAGAACATTATGTGTTAAGTTATTTTAATTTCATATCATTGTATTTTATATTATTTGTTTTAGATTTATTTTGTGGACGTTGGATGATCGAAATGTGCGCGGGAGATGCCTATTGGTGGCGATGAGGCTCGCAATCCATCACACAGCGTATCCCGCGGGGGCGAAAAGAGAAGGATGGAGTGCCGATCGGTTAACGTGGGGCAGTCCATTCTTTCTGCCTACCCTTTCGGAGAGACGGTGTGATGGTTAGTTAATTATAAATATAATAGAAAAATAAACATATTATTTCATAAATGTGGTCAGTTTTGAAAGATATTAAAATGATTTATTTCGGAACGTTTGTACTTTTGTTTTAACAATTTTTTTGAATAAATTAAAAATATGTTTCTTATTGGGGTCACTTTAAATTCTTAATAAATTAAAATTTGATTAATTCATTTAAATAATAACAAAAATATTTGATTTCTAAAACCACTTAATATTATCGTTTTTTTATTTTTTATTATTATTTTTTTTTCTGGTCAATTCTTTGGCATATAGATAGGAATGACATCTCCAGGCGGCTTCTAACAATGCGCTAATGGCGATAGCCTTCACATTGTGTTAATAAAGTAGTTCTGCTAAATGCTAAAAATTAATCTCCATCGATGGCGTTAGTGTGTCGATTATATAGATAAATCTTAAAAATATTAACATATGTAATCAAAATCTACATAGATGGCATATTGAAACTGACATGTGAAGTTAGACATAGATTTGTAACATTTAAACAACTTCCAAAAAAATTGTCTTACATGGTCATAAAGAAAAAAGGTGGAATGGGGAATGTTGTAATTACATAAAGCGTGCGCTTAACCCAACCAATGACAGGTCATAAGTCCTGTAAACACCTTGATCAACCATATTCAGTTTCCAGTTTGCATCTTCGTCTCTATTGAGATACAATTAAATTTCATCGTTTTTTTTAATGAATTAAAACACCGTTTTTTTTTATTTACAAGATTATTTTTTTCGATATATTTCAAAGGTTTTATACCTTCATCATCGGGAGAACTATGTAAGTTTCAATCGAAGTTTATATCGTTCTCCGGATGATGAAGGTGTGAAACCTTTGAAACATCTCGACAACAGTAATGTGGAAAAAAAGCGTTTTAATTCTACAGTGCCTTAGGACGATTAAAAACATTTAAAATACTTCGATACTTATTACAAACACAGTATCCATTAAAAAAGTTTGTTGAAAACAGTTTCAATGATTATTACATTATTTTTGCAAACCCATTTTAATTTATAAACACCAAACATTTCTGCACTGAATCAACTTTCATCCCACTCGTTATTTTCATGAAATTCACTATCGCTTGTTATTTTTCAAGAACAATTTTCTGTAATGCCGAGGATATATTTAGTTGAGGTCACAAGATCTTTCTTCGGATTGTGAAAATTTTTCTTGTCCATTCATTAAAAATCATGCAGAGCTCTAAAGATATCTCTAAAATGAAAATTATCTTATAAAAAAAATAAGAACACTTAATTTAATAAGTAGTAATCAAAATACGAGTAATCGATATGTTTAATTGCTCGTTCTAGGGCAAGTTAAATCGAATCAAATCAGTTTATTTCATCAATAGACATTACAAAATCCAGGTTTGAGAACAATTAAAATAATATATTGTATATAGTAGGTATACTACCAGAAACGCATGAGAGATGGTAGGAAGACAATTTACTCTCCAAAATCAAGAATATTTGCCTTCTAAACGTACTTTCACTAATATGAAAGACGTCGATCTCCGAGAAGACGATTAATTGCTCTTCCCTCCGGTGTCACTAGAGGCAGGTTAGTTCTGGAGGCTGGTAGGTTAAACAATCTATGCTGTCGCTGTCAAAGATATCCAACACCCTCCAGCACGGCTGAGTTCTCGAAATATCCCCTGAGTAATCTAAAGAAATGGGTTTTTAGATGTCCATCTCTTCGAAGCTGCTGTGAGTTGGTCCCAAGCATTCTCAAAAGAAATGCCGTGGGATAGAGCCACAGATAGCTACCATATACCTTCTCCAACTGATATTGGAGGGGAAAATTGAAAAAGAGGGACGCTGAGGACCTGGTAGGAGACAAATGTCCTGGTTGCGAAACGTGAGAGAGTGGACCGGCATCCGAAGTGTGGAGGAGCTCTTCCGAGCGGCGCAGGACAGAGACAGGTTCGCCGAGGTGATCGCCAACATTGGGGGGACCCGACAGGGCACTTGAAGAAGAAGAAGAGATAATAACATAATGCATGAAATATAACAATCTGTTAGCCGTTAGCAACCAAGATATGATTAGAATTACGTACGTAACTCATTTATCTCTTGTACATTTGAAAGAATTCGGGAATCTAAAACTGTTTAGAAGCGTCCCTGATTGCAGCAAGAGAAATACATTTATAAATGTCAGGCGGGCCGGAATTTGCTCGGAATCAAGATCAAGCTTTCGGATGAAAGTTACCAAGCATCTTGCGCGCAGCCGCCCAGATCTTGGCTCTGGGCGTCTGCCATACAATAGCTATTCCTCATATTGCTTGGTTATAAATTATAGTTAATATTTTATTGTTATCCGATGAATCAACTTGATATCGAGCCAAGGATATCTCTTATCGTATTAACTGCTAATTAATAATAATGATAATAATACGAATGCACATCGTCCGACGTTTAATTAAAATAATTTGAAAAGTCAACAGTACAAGTAAATATTCTTAATTTGAATATTTATTCTTATTATAAAAATTCTATGAATGGAGAAAGGATGGTAAAAAAATTATATATTAACAATGTAAATAGAACTAGAAATAGAGGAAGACCGAGGAAAAGTTTTCACGATCAAATAAATCAAATATTGAATGTTGGCCACGTGAGGAGTCAGGATGCCAGTCGTGAGGATGCGATGTATGAATGTTGAGGAAGCGAGAGAAATATGTCAGGAAAGAAAAGTGTGGCAGTCCATTATTTCTGCCTAACCCTTTGGGGAGATGGCGTGATGAAATAAAACGATGTCTTTTAATAACGAAACTTTTAATGTCGAAATTATTTTATTAAAGATATTTCCAAATTGTAAATAATATGTACCACTGACTCACTCCCTCACATTCTGTCTCAAATTTATATGATTCTTTTATAAATCATGACTTTGATCTATCAGGTTTGGCATTTCTCGCTGGTGTAGCAAAAGCCGATATATCGGCTTTTGGTCACCAAAGGGTTAAAGAGTTTTCAAAATAATTTTAGATTTTACAGGTTAGATTAATTTTTGATAAACTTAAGGCGTTAACGCAAGCTTTCTAGTGATCGTATGTTTTTGCTTAATACACGAAGCAGTTTAGCCGCAATCTATTGTATAATTGATAGATATTCAAAGAGATTTCGATGATAAAGGTGTAAACATTTTGAAATATGGCTAGAAAAATAAACTCTAACTAACTAACGAACTAACCATCACGCCGTCTCCCCGAAGGGGTAGGCAGAAAGAATGGACTGCCACACTTTTCTTTCCTGACATATTTCTCTCGCTTACTCAACATTCTTACATCGTGTCATGCACACGCGTTGATTTCTCTGACTCCTCACATGGCCGACATTCAATATTTGATTTATTTGATCGTGCCACGTTTTCCTCGGTCTTCCTCTATTTCTGGTTCCATTTACATTATTAACATATAATTTTTTTACCATTCTTTCTTCATTAAATTTTTCCATATGTCCAAACCATCTTAATAATATTTTCATTATTTTGTTCATGACACCATCATTCGCACCGCATTCACTTCTTATATTTTCATTCGACACTCTATCATACACAGAGTATCCACACGTTCGTAGATATCTCATTTCTACTGCATTTATTCTACTTTCATCCTTTTTTTGCCAGTTCCATGCTTCGCTTCCATACATAAGGGTCGGTAGAAGAACACCATTGTGCACTGCCATTCTAGCTTTTTTGGATAGGTTTTTTTTTTAAATAAACTCTAAATTGGAAAAAAAGTTTTGATTCAGTCTAAAGGCTGGATAATTAAAACGTCATTTGAATGCAAGCTTTCTAGCGACGGTAAGCTTTTGCTAAATGCTCGGAGCAGTTTATCCGCAATAAATTGTCTTTATGATAGATTTCCGAAGAGATTCGGTCTACTGCCGAGTTGGAATATCCGTTGGTCGGTCGCGGCGCCCGGACGAGAAAAATCTCGCAACAAAAATGGATCAGGGAAGGGATCCCGCGGGGTATGTGCCTCAGTAGCGCACCAGTATAAGTCCGACCAGCGATGCAGAGCTGTCTCCGGATATAAGTGCGTACCGTTTTATCACCGACCCAGTACTAACGCGTAAAATACTATTGGCAGCGTTCGCCAACGGCCGCCATACTTATAAATTGTCATTATCGATGGTTGCGTAACGCGCGCGAATCTCAAATCTAAAATGGCGGGATGAAAATTCCGTTTATGCACGCGGTGCAACCGAATTCGATTGAGTGAATTTTCGATTCTATCTTTTTTAACTATCAAATTAAATGTTTTTTAATCTTGCTTATTTAAAATCGTCTTCAGAATAGCCGAACTGCAATAAATTAAATATATATTTTTATATTTTGCTGTCCGTTCTGCAGTCCGGCTATTCTGGGGAGGATTTTGTTTCGGTAAATGTTAACCCAGCAATTTTTGAGGCGGCCGTGCGAGTGAGTGTGTGTAGTGTTGGTCGGACGACCAAAAAAAAAAACTACAAAATGGCGGTGTGGACTAAAAAGTGTACTTTATGGAGGTTTATTTTGTGCTCACTCCTTATTATTGGAACCGCGTCGGCGTGCATTCAAGGTAAGTCCGAAGCGACATTAGATATCTATGGATTCTATTTTTTTTTAAATTGTTAAACAATTTCATATGTCAAATTCAAATTTGAATCCAGTTAGAATTTTAGAGATCCGATTCGATGCGAATTCAAAAAAAAAGTTTTGGCGAATGTATCGAACGTGGAAACTTTATCGTCGTTCTATTTTTAAATTATCCCGCAATGAAATTATGTAAAGACATTTTATTTCGGTACTAGCGCTCAGTTGCGCCTGGGAGACGAATGTGAATGTTGCCAGATTATTCTGTAATAGCCTGGCAACTGGCGGCTTGTCCCCGTCCGCTGCTAGACAAATGGTAGGCGTAATTTTACGATCTTATAAAGAATTTACAAACGTTTCACAGCCAAATAATGAGCGAAAGTGACATGCCGAGCGTAATGGGGTCGCTTGAACCATGAAATGCTGAAAACTGCCAAACACAGCGACCCTATTAGTACCATTCTCGTTGTTGGTCCCTATAGTTGAAAAAATGGCGATATAAATAACGTCATACGAAATTTTTTAATTGCATATTGATATATCTGAAATGATTTGGATTTTAACACCATTATTAATACATAAACACTAAATCAGAAATACTGTTTATTAACTGTTTAATTGTAAAGACTGTTATTATCTCACAATTCGATGTTTTATGAAATTTTATCGAGGTGTTACAATCAGTTTATCACACCTGGTGGTGCCAACATCGGTTGGCGAAACAGCTGTCGTGGCAGTTTAATAAAAATAAAATAAACAAATTGTGAAATAATAACAGTCTCTCAAATTAAACAGAAGTGTTTCGACAAAACAATGGGTTATCTATTTTCTCACAACTTTAACTATTTTTTTTAATTTTAGATAAACTTAAGGAGTTAACACTGTGGAATTCTATAAACGCGATTTTATTTTAATTAGTACACTGTTTTTTCCACATTTGAGTATATTTTATCGACATGTTTCGAAGGCTTTACACCAAAATCACCGGGAGAAGGATATAACTAAACCGTTCTCCCGATTATAAGGTGTAAAGCCTTCGAAAAGTCTCAAGAAAAATAAATTCAAAAGTGGAAAGTCAGTGTTTTAATAATTAAACATTTTTATATTACCCGTATATTTCTTGGGGCGATCTCAGAAATAATTCCAGCGTTCGCCCTGACGAAGATACGAAAAATAAAACTGACATACAGAGGTTAAACAATAACAATCATTCATGATCTTGCTTCAAAGTGCACCAAAGTTAATACTATAAACATAAAATTGAAATCACATAGCCCCCCATTTTTCAACTTGTTTACAAACCGACACACATACCGGCGGTCTTAGGAAGTTATGTGGATGAGAAAGTAATTTAAACATTCCTCTGTGTATTTAAAGATAAACCGTTATTATGCTAGAATTCTTTCGAATGAAATGTATTGTAAACAATGTGTAATGATTATCATTAATTAACAACGAGGGCTTACCAAAGACACGAATTAAATTCTTTAAAAAAGACTTCTATAAAATCATAAGATTTTAAAGGAGTATCAATTACTTTAATTGTCTATGGAAATCAAACGTACATAAAATATATATAGTAAATACCATTCTATATTTGTTGAATTTTGTATTTTTTGGTAGTAGATTATAGCAAATAATGACAATACATACATCCTCTTGGACATGCTGGAGACTAATAGTTTGCAGATAAGGAGGGATGGGTGCACACTTACCCATTTCTTTAGACTTATCAGGGGACTTATTTGAAGATGTTATGTAGAATTTTCAGTGTAGAGAGGTTAGGTAGCCAAATTGATATACCAACACTGCGGAAACACAAATGTATTATATAAAAATGTTTGTA
Source organism: Lepidostoma basale (assembly GCA_022606425.2). Classification (NCBI taxonomy): domain Eukaryota; kingdom Metazoa; phylum Arthropoda; class Insecta; order Trichoptera; family Lepidostomatidae; genus Lepidostoma; species Lepidostoma basale. The sequence goes on from JAHDVF020001522.1 coordinate 2,487,924, forward strand.
ACACGTATTTAAGGAGTAATAATACTACCATAGTCGTATTTTCCACTAATTTCACATTTATAATCTGAAATAAAATGAGATCACGGCACGAGACACACGAGACTTCACGTATTCCAATACTGCAAACGGCCCCAATAATTTCTATGGTGCAAATAATGTTTATGGTGCTTACAGCCTGATAAATACGTTCATGACGGCATTGCTTCGTAAGGAATGTTCAATTTAATTATTACTTTTATTTAAATAAAGTGCCTCTTCTAAATTGGGGCAAGACATAACAATTTTATAGATAAAAAAGAATAAATACTCGTAGATGGGGTGAGATAAGTACGTAGTCCAATAATGACATATGAAAAAGAAACGAGAGCTGACGCCATCAGAACAAAAAGTCTCCTAAGAACCACAGAAATGAAGACTCTCCGATCCGTTGCGGGAACGATACTCCGAGACAGAGTAAGCAATTCTGAAATAAGAAAGATCTGCAATGTGGAAGACTGAGAAGACGCTACTGATGAGAATGTGCTGAAAGAGTGATAAATATAGCGGCAAATAAAGTACCAACAGGAAATCGACCTCCAGGAAGACCACCCAAAAGATGGCGAGTCTGTTCTGCCCCTATCACAAAGTATGAATGTCCAAGAAGAGTCGACCTTCGTGGCAGAGTGGTAAGAGCTCTGACTTCCATATCGAAGGTCCCGGGTTCGATTCCCGGCGATGGCAGTGTGATTGTCACACTGTCTTTGGTCGGGTGTAGAATTCACGTGACAATAAAATGGCGATAGATTTGCTACCTACCCACATATCATAAATATCAATATAATAGCTAAAATAAAAAATGTATACAGTAATTGGGTTCAAACGACGACGCATTAACTAGGGTTTGACGCTTTTCAAGAAAAAACGCGTTTAAAGTTTTTATTTTTATTTTGCTTGTATCTCAAGAACTAGATAAGATACCAACATGAAAGTTGTACCAAAACAAAGAGAAAAAGGTTAAAAATACTAAAAAATACAAATATATATAATAAAAAATTTAGTGTACCTATAATTTAAAAAAAATACTTATCGCTATCAGCCTCTAATACTTTTAGGCCATAATAACTAGTCATAAACGCATCAACTACTCTACTTGATGCATTTATGCTTAGTAAAGCAATTTAATGCATTTTATACAGAAAGCTTATACCTCAATTCTTCAACAATACATATGATAAGTGCATCAACTACATCACATAATGCATTTATGTTAAGGAAGAAGAAATAGAATATGCTCTTTTATCCCTTATAATAAGCGCATTATTTCAAGTACGAGATGCTACTTATCTAAGTACGCCGCCAATAATAACCATAGAGATTGCTAGCAATAAGCAAATGATTAAGAAGCTTTTAATTGTATCTCAATAGAGACGAAGAAACAAACTGGAAACTGAATATGGATGATCAAGGTGTTTACAGGACTTATGACCTGTCATTGGTTGGGTTAAGCGCACGCTTTATGTAATTACAACATTCCCCATTCCACCATTGTTATTATGATCATGCATGATACATTTTTGGAAGTTGTATATATACTCCAAATCCATACCTATCTTCACGTGTCAGTTCCAGTTAGCCATCTATGTAGATTTGATTGTACTAATTAATTTTTTAAGATTAATCTATACAATCCACCCACTAACGCCATCTATGAAGAATGATTGTTTAGCATTTAGCAAACTACTTTATTAACACAATGCGAAGAGGCTACCGCCTCCTAGCGCACTGTTTTAGAAGTCGCCTGGAGTATCACTCCTATTTTATACGCCAAAGAATTGACCAGAATATTTACAAATATTTATTGAATGCTAGAAAACAAGGCTGTACTAACTACAGCTAGTGCGTTCTTGATAAGTAAAACTGCTATGAAAACTGAAAAACCGAGAAAATGAAAAAATCACGAAATGTCACTTTGAGAAGGTTGTAGATGTCGTTTTCCTGATACCAGATAATGTAATAACTCAATTTCGACAAAAAAACCTTAGTTAATGCGTTAATCGTAAGCGCGGCAAGGTTGGTCATCTACATTCCAGGAACAGGCTCTTATTAGAGACATAGTCCTAAATAAAACAGAAGAAGAGGACATGTTGGTAAAGTAGACCAAGAAAATGCGCCAAGAATAAAAAGTATGAAATTAAAAGTCTACTAGTGAGATGGGAGTTTTGCAATCTGTATACAAATAGCTCCACCTTTGAAATTGAATCCGCCAACACAATAATATTTAAATTAACAAAATTTCTCACCGTGTTCAATTTGTCTCCTAGAAACCCTGACCCATTTAGAAATAATATGTTTTGAAGATCACGAATGACGTCAATTCCTCTCTATGAAATTATTTCGTCTGTCTCCGGAGGATGGAGCTTTCGCAACCTTGGCAAGAACGCGTGGTATGCATGTTGCACGCAAGAATCAGCACTTAACCCCTTACCGCATACTGGCTCATCTTCTTCTTCTTCTTCTTTTTGTCCTGTCACCTCCGTGGTGCATAGGGCCTCAAGGAACCTTCTCCACCCGACTCTATCGCATGCCTGATGCCTAACATCATCCCAAGTGAGGCCTGCCGCCTTAACCTCGTCCTGCAGGGTTCTTCTCCAGGTGACTCTAGGTCTGCCTCGCTTTCTCTTTCCCCCCATAGGGGACCAGTCTAGTGCACCCTGAGCGACGCAGGCTGGGTTCCGTCTCAGAGTGTGACCGATCTACTGCCATTTGCGTCTCATATATGATCCAAAATAATCTTTCGCCATAAAAAACAACAAAATAATAAAATATGTCTTGCTTCTAGCAATAATACTAAAGTTTTATCTATGATCCGCGTTACTAGTTGTCAAACTTCTTGCTAGATGTCTCTGGTTGTACTAGATGTGCGTTCGACTGTTTCCAACTGTTGGTTTATGATTATCTGTACAAACGAGATATTCAAAAGTGTTTTTTTTTTGTTTGTAAAACGCTATAAATAATTATATTACACTGGTTTACTATTATTTTCGTTAGGTAAATAATAAAATGATCACTTTTGTATAAAATTATGGATAATATTGTGTAAAATCTAGGGATAAAAAGGGATTCTAAAAATCTGGAAAAAATTTTTTGATTTTTAATAGGAAAAAATAATTTATTTGAAAAATAAAAAAAATACGTGTCTTTTTTTCATCTTTTACACATCATATATTTTTTTTTCAAATTAAAAAAAAATCATGCAGTAAGGGGTTAAGGTAGGCATATAAATTAAACTCTGTCTATAAATCAAGATAGGTGCAGAAAGCGAGCCCATTATCTATGGTTATTTTTTTGTTCTCTTGTTTGAACTATCAAATCCGAAATTCTTTATTCGAAATAAAATGGAAAGTTCTACGCAAGTATTCAAAATCTGGCCAACGAATTTAATATTATGCATACTTAATTATAACGTAAACTTTATTATAATAAAAATATAAAATATTTTTAAGGATACATTTGGGCAATTGATTCGTCTTTATTTTGTATTGTGAATTAATATTGAAAAATGGAATATTCAGAGTGGAATATATGAATTCAATGCAGTGTGAATGACAGTGTTATGAACGATCATTAGGATGGTTACAAAATTGAAAGAATGATGTAGAAAGTATATAAAAACGGATCTAGAAATAGAAGACCAAAGAAAATGTGGCACGATCAAATAAAGCAAATGTTGAATGTCGATAATGTGAGGAGTCGGAGAAAAATACGTGCGTGTATGACATGATGTATGAATGTTGAAGAATCGAGAGAAATATGCAAGTCCATTCTTTCTGCCTACCCCTTTGAGGAGACGGCGCGATGCTTAGTTAGTTAGGTAATTAGTTTTATAAACATGAAAAACTATTTTAATATTTCATAAAACTGTTTATGTATCAGCTTTAAGGTGTGCCATGTTTATAAACAAAAAAATGTTTTTATATTTGCTGGAGTGCATTGCGCGCGCACATACAGTGAATAGCACGTGTCCAGATAGTTCAGACCAAAGCTTGCACGCACTATTTGGTAAAGTACTACTACTTTAGGACAAGGAGATTTAAGATTTATCAATATTCGGCATACAGGGGTCAATGAAAAATAAAACATCGACAAGCGGTCCTTGAGGTAAAAACGTTTTTGAACCTCTGATCTAAATCAAATCATTGGCATATGATTTTAAATAAAAAAATAAAAGAAGCATGAAACTGGCAAAATAAGGATGAAAGTAGGATAAATGCAGTAGAAATTAGATCTCTTAGACGAATGTGTGAATACTTTGTGTATGATAGAGTGTCGATTGAAAATATAAGAAGTGAATGCGGTGCGAATGATGGTGTTATGAACAAAATAATGAAAGGATCATTAAGATGGTTTGGACACATGGAAATAATAAATGAAGAAAGAATGGTTAAAATATATACATATATGTTGACGATGTTCCTCGCGTGGCCGACATTCAATATTTTATCTATTTGATCGTGCCACGTTTTCCTCGGTCTTCCTCTATTTCTAGTTCCATTTACATCGTCAACATATTTGTATATATTTTTACCATTCTTTAGAAATAGAGGAAGACCGAGGAAAACGTGGCACAATCAAATAAATCAAATATTGAATGTCGGCCACGCGAGGAAGCGAGAGAAATATGTCAGGAAAGAAAAGTTTGGCAGTCCATTATTTCTGCCTACCCCTTCGGAGAGATGGCGTGATGGTTAGTTAGTTAGTTAGTTTTAAATTAAATAAATTAAGAAGATTGTTCTTTCTATCGGTTCGGGTTGCGTTATAATGATGTAATGATTTATTCCACAAAATAATAATTAGAATAATAAAACAGATTTCTTTTTGACGCTCTTTAATGGCGGGAATTAATTTGGCAGTTAATTTTCACGTTGTGATTAATTGTCTCTGTCAGGGCGTGCGTGCGTGGTGTTGGTATTAGGAATTGAATGTGTCAGATGTCAGAAGATCTCCCCCCCCCCCCCCCATCTTCCCGATGCAGGGCGGGTGACAATGCCCGCGTCACGTGCCAAGTGCCACTCAGGTCCCTCTGTGCCAAGTGCCACAGCTGCCTACCGGTTATCAATGCCCCGAACTCACCTGAGCTAAATCTAAAATAAATTTCCTACTAACCTATTACGAAACTTTTTTAGATCTAATTTAATAAAATGGTTTGAAATTGTATTAAATTAATTAATTAGGAACGAGGTTGAATTTACTTGTTCAAACCAATCAATCGTATTTTAAGTAAAGGGTTTTTCATTAAGAGCGCTCGAACTTTGACGACCTTCATGGCAGAGTGGTAAGAGCTCTGGCTTCCATACCGAAGGTCACGGGTTCGATTCCGCGATGGCAGTGTGATTGTCCAACTGTCTTTGGTCTGGTGTAGAATTCACGTGACAATAAAATGGCTATAGATTGGCTACCTATCATATGTCACGAGAATCAATATAATAGCTAAAAATATAATTGTATACAGTAATTGGGTTCAAACGACCTGTTGTTGTATACATAAAAAAAATGCAATAACCTGCAAGTCAGTGATATTTTTTGATCTTGCGTTTCTTTGACGTACAGGCAATTCTTTATCGAACACCAATCCGGTTGTCAAGAATACTTACTTAGTCTTGACATTTCACCATAGAACGCTACACGCTTCAACAATGCGTTAAAATTGTTAAAATTTATTATCAAAATCGGTGCTCCCTTCGCCTATTTATGGCATTCATGGCCCTCCTGCAAAGTCCACAATACGTTGTTTAATGCATAAATAGCATAATTAACCTAATTATATAATAAATCGTAATTTATGCATTAAATGACGTATTGTGGACTCTGCAGGACGGCCAAGAATGCCATAAATTGGCGAACAGAGCACCGCTTTGATAATATTTTTCAACAATTTTAACGCGTTGTTGAAGCGTGTAGCGTTCTACAGTAAAATGTCAAGACTAATTAAGTATTATTGATAAATTTGACAGCTGTAGGTTACCAAAATGGCGGCTATACGCTGCCAAAGTTCAAGCGTCCCTATTGAAAAATCTTTTGACCATCAGGATACACCACCTACAGCGAAGCCATGGCGGCTATTTGGACAAATTTATGTTTCATAAATAATGTCATTAAATGTCCTTTTAAGTGTAAAAAAATGTATCAATATCATTTAGACAAGTTGATTTATTTTATTTTAAAGTTTGAGCGCTCTTAATGAAAAACCCGATATTTATCAATAGTGATGGGTAGATTGCCGGTTTCAGGCGCAACGTTTAATAAAGGATAACCAATGTTATTATTATGATTAGTCTCACCCTTGGTTGGTATTATTATTATTATTATTATTATTAGTCTCACCCAATTTTAATGAACTAAATTTTTATAATTATTACAATTAAGCCGATAGCATTTTTGTTAATAAAAAAATAATAAAAATAACATGTTTATTTATTTCAATGTTTGAATATACGATGGAAATTTTTCTTTGGTTTATCAATCATAAAAATATAAAATTAAAATAGCGTCTAGATTTTTTGTAAACGCACTTCATTCATACTATTGCAAACGATCTGCTTGTCGTGAACGGACTCTACTAATTAGAACTAATTTGAATATTTTATCATTCGAAATTACAAAGAACTAATTTTACTTTCGCTTAATACCAAATATTAAACAGAAAAATTATTCAAAAATGTCAAAAAATCGACTTCGCATGTGATCCGCAGCTTACGAGTTAAGGGCTTCACTGAAAATGAGTTGTAAGTTACCTATATAAATAATTGCTTGATATGAAAGAGCTGAAAGGGTTGAATGTAGGTGCCAAAATGAGCGGAGTGTCAACAAGCTGTCTCTTATATGCGGATGACACTGTCCTACTTGCAGACAACGAGCATGAACTACAAGTCCCGGTGAATAGTATGTATGAGGTATGCATGCGAAATGATCTGATGATGAATGTTATTAAGTCCAAGGTAATGATTTTTGAAAAGAAGAAATCATGACAGTCTGCAACATAAGCGTGAATGGTGAAAATTTGGAGCAAGTAGATGAGTTCGTGCATTTGGGTAATATGTTTACAAGTGATGGGCGAGTGGAGAGGAATATTGAAAGAAGGGTTGGGGCAGGCATCAAAGTGAATGGTGCACATAAAGTTGTCATCGCAAACAAAAACTTATCCAAAAAAGCTAAAATGGCAGTGGACAATGGTGCTCTTCTACCGACCCTTATGTATCCGATGCATGACCCTTAGGAAGCGATGCATGGAACTGGAAAAAGAAGGATGAAAGTAAAATAAATGCAGTAGAAAAGCGATCTCTTAGACCAATGTATGGATACTCTGTGTATGATAGAGTGTCGAATGAAAATATAAGAAGTGAATGCGGTGCGAATGATGGCGTTATGATTAAGTTGGTTTGGACATATGGAAATAACTAATGAAGAAAGAATGGTAATGGTACAATGGTAATTGGATTGACTTAATTTTTAAAATATGCATCAATTGCAAAGTGAATGCAGTGCAAATGAAAGTGTTACGTACAAAATAATGAAAGGGTCTTGAAGATGGTTTAGACACGTGGAAAGGAAGGTGAAGAAACCAAGACTAATCAAATATTAAATGTCGACCACGCGAGGAGTAAGATATCGACGTGCAAGTATCACAATGTTGTGGAAGTGAGAAAAGTATTTCAGAAAAAAACAATATGGCGATTCATTATTTATGCTTACATCTTTGAGGAAATCTGGATGACAGTTAGGTTAGGTTTGATAAGTAGTTATTTTGTTAATATCAAATATATTATATTCCGAGTTCAAAAACAAAATCAATTATTGATTAGGCAAAATAATGCAATCTAAAACCCTATCATTCTAATACTCGTACCCCTATCATTCTAATACGTTATCAATGAATGCGTTAATAATCTATTATAATAATATATTTCATTTTTCATTATATTTTATTATATTTAGGGTAACAAACAGCGATTTCAATATACATATACAAAGACGTAGAGACAACAAAACAAGGCCAATTACATGCTAACACAAGTATTGTACAGCAACTGACAGTTGAAAACAAAAGTGACACTATACAAAAATCTCAATTTTTCAGTACAGTCATTTAAAGTTTTTGTGATTTTTGGGCGGTCAATAACTTGACTGTGAGTTGAAATATATCTAATGTTGTTGTTTTATATATTAGTTTAGACATTATTCTATCAGAATCTAATTGATTTTAATTAGGTTAATAAGTAGGTTTGGCAAAAATAAAATATTTAAAAAAAGTTCAGCATAGTGCTACTTTTGTTCTCACATTGTCAACTATTGTTTTGCTTAGTGCCCTAAACGACCCCTAAATAATAATCTACCTTATTAATTAAATCAATTAAAATCATAGAAATAAGACAAATTGATGTAAGAATAATAAGATAACTATTTATTTGGCTGCTTATCCTAATCAGTTCAACCATTAAACTATTACAAAATTACTTTATTCAAATAAACTTATACATAGGTACAAAAAAACCTTTAGAAATATTTTGAAGGTTTTTTAAAGAACAAAAAAACAATTTACATACTGAATTATCAGGCGCATTATTTAAAATCGACAAAAATAACAAATATAGTCTCTATTATAAAAAAAACAACACAAAAATAAATTGAGTAAGGACTTCAGTCGTTTGGTGTACTTTGAGTACCAAACTCTTAACATAACACTCAATGAGATCAATATACTTATGCACTTAAAAGCGTTTAAAATTTAGTTAAAAATGCTATCATAATAGGAACCAAGCCTTTGGAATCAAGCCTACATCTATGAGGCTGGGTAGATGTACATGCTACGCAATGATGAACTGATTTTTCTGCTGGCCACAGCAGTTATCAGAATAGAAAACTATGTCAAGATCGTCACTAGCAACTAAAGCCTTTTTTACAAAAACTTCAAAACACAGCTTCTTATTTCGTTTGCTCCCCGATTTCCTTGAGATTCTTCCCAAAAGTAGCATTCAGTTTTGTCAGATTTTAATTCTGAGATGGTAAAGTTGAAACAGTTTATTTTAGACTTATAATAATAAGTTGATACTTCGCCTTTTGGGACTGGCATTACTGCTTGCAAGTCATAGTATGCAACGATAATACTTTTTCTTTATCACTTACCTTTTCTTCTCGGCTTCTTTCTTTCTCTTTTAAATGTCTTTCATAATCTTCCTCCAGAGCTTCCCTTTGAGAACCAATAGACAATTTGTAAATTGTGGATTGTTCGGATTGGTCTTTCTTGGGTCCAAATAAACTAACTAACTAACTAACTAACCATCACGCCGTCTCCCCGAAAGGGTAGGCAGAAAGAATGGACTGTCACACTTTTACTGATGCGGCACTCCATCCTTCTCTTTTCGCTCCGCGGGAGACGCGGTGTGATGGGTTGCGAACCTCATCGCCACCAATAGGCATCTCCCGCGTTGAAATTTTCATTGAAAACTTTGCGACAAGCAAGATCCAATAAAAGGTAATCCATTCTTTTTGCAGTCTTTTTTATAGTCTTTATATAGGTCTACCACAGTTTTTACTCCATCTATGAATTCTCTGGTGGTTTGTTGACGCAAGTAATGACTTTTGATACGCGGAATGCTGTTTATATGACTTTTAACTCTTTCAATCAAATAATCTACCAATTTTTTATGCTTCTGATGCTTTCCTCTCCTTTCTCCTTCTATTACACCAGTTAATTCACCTTTATTTTGCAAAACAGTCCTGTTGCAGCTGTCAGTAATATCCGAAGTATTTTTGAAAAAATTTTACAGACTCTAATTTTGGTGCCGTTGACTTCAAAGTGAAAAGCGTTTTTTGGATTTCAAGTGTAATTATTTTTTTGTATTGATATTTGGGGGTTACGTTTTCAATATTACAAGTAATGTACTCCCTTTGTCTTTCAATTGAAGCCATGTTTCTGATACCTTTTCTAAGCATTTTAGCTTACAGCTTTATCCAAAACTTTGTTTGAGAAGTCTATCCGGAAAAACCTTTTTGGCATTAAACACATAGTCGTTTATTGGAATAACCTCACACAACCTTACGCAATAAGCAGCACTATTCAAAATCTGTCATTGTTGGATTCACTTATTTATAATTTCCGACGGTTTCCCTCAAGGAAGCAGACCCCAAGGACACAGAATATGAAAGCACCGCTGGCGGCTCACTTCTCAAGAAGCCACCTAACGCAGAGAATAACAGACCAAAAGGCCGAAACCAAAAATAAGAAGACATTTATAAGCTCTTATTAATATAATATTAGGATCAAAACAGCTTGGTGATTAGTGATTAGTAAAAATTTATCCACCGAAATAACTAAAAAAAATGGTTTGAAATTCCATTTTAAATTTGAAATATTTATGAAAATTACCATTTTACTGATGGAATATAATTAATTATTCTTCTTTCGGCGCCGTGTCAGGTCCCCCCAACGTTGGCGATCACGGTAGCAAAGGCATCTCTATCCTGCGCCATTTGGAACAGGTTCTGAACTCTTGTTATTCCCGTTCACTCTTTGAAGTTCCGCAGCCAGGACAGCTGCCTTCTACCAACTCCCCGACGTCCCTCCACTTTACCCATTAATATCAGTGGAAGGAGGTGGTATTTTATTTATTTATTTTTATATATAATTAATAAGACTATAAGTCATTACTGGAAATAGAAATATATCCACAGAAGCAAAGATGGCAGTACACAATGGAGTTCTAGTGCCAACCCTCATGTATGGAAGTGAAGCTTGGAGCTGGCAAAAGAAGGATGAAAGCAGGATAAACGCCGTAGAAATGAGATCACTAAGAATAATGTGCAGGAAAACGTTGTATGATAGAATACCGAACGATGAAATAAGAAAGAAATGTAAGGCAGAGGACTGCATCATGAATAAAATTAAAAAAGGATCCCTGAGGTGGTTCGGACATATGGAACGAATGGATGAGAGTAGAATGGTTAAAAGTTGTACACAAGCAGCGTGAGTGGGAAAAGAAGCCGAGGACGACCGAGGAAAACATGGCATGACCAAATTAATCAATTACTAAAAGGCGGCCACATTCGAAGTCGGAACAATCGACGTGCGTGCATAGTAAGATGTATGGATGTAGAGGAATCTCGAGAGGTATGTCAGGACAGGCCAGTGTGGCGATCCATCCTCTCTGCCTACCCCTCCGGGGAAATGGTTAGTTAGTTATAAGACTATTTATTTAATTTTTTAAATAATAATGGAAGGAACATTCAGATGGTTAGAACACAAGGAAATAATGAATAAAGAAAGAATGGTAAAAAGTATACGTTGACGATGTAAATGGAACTTGAAATAGAGGAAGACGTGGCACGATCAAATAAATCAATTATTGAATGTCGGTCACGTGAGGAGTCGGAGAAATCGACTGCGTGCATGACACGATGTATGAATGTTGAGGAACTAGATAATGTATGATAATGTAAAGTATGTCAGGAAAGAAAAGTGTGGCAGCCCATTCTTTCCATTCTTCTGATGGTTAGTTAGTAAGTTAAATATTTTTACAGAATAAAAATATTATACACAACATGCTTCGAAAATGAATTCCTTCATCCTCAGGTGTTACTTACTTACTCACTTCCTATGGCCATACAACTCATGAAGAGTTTTAGCCCCCTTGATGATTTTTCGCCAAGCTTCTCGATCCTGCGTCTTTTGCTCCCAGCAGTCCGATTCGCCCAACCTAGCCAGATCAGCCAGAACATTGTCCGTTAGGCGCTGTCTAGGCCTTCCTAGAGGTCTTACTCCTGTCGGTCTAGACGCGTACAGGGTCTTGATTGCTTTGGTCTCTTCAGCTCGGCATACGCATCCAATCCATGCTAGGCGACCGGCTCTCACGGTGCTCGTTATAAGGGTCTGCTGGGTCATCGTACGGATCTCTTGGTTGGTCCTATGCCTCCAAGTTCCCGCTGCAACACCAGGTTTGGATCCGTATATAAAAGTGGATTAAACAGTATTATTAATTCTGTTTCAAATTACAATGGAATTTTACAGTATTAACGCCTTAACCTTCAATAAAGTGATGTTTAACGTTTTATTTTATTTTATAGGTGAAATGTCATTTGATTATACCCAAGTAAGGCGAAACACGGCTACCCCTTCGGGGAGAAGGTTAGGTAAAGTTAGGTTAGTTACATATGTTTCATTCTTTCATGAAATAAATCCATGAAATAATAAACTTTAGATATAATTGCATTATTTAAGCATTGATAAATTCGCCGGTCCCAAAGCCAGCGGTTGTCACACATTATGAAGCAATGACATAAGACTCGTTTGAGTAATTTTGGCACTCGTCCTGAGGCCGTGCCGGCACCAGAGCTCAGAGTGTCAGCTGTTCTATTCAAAGTCACAATCCGGAACATGAAGTGTAATTACTTTAAGCTAAATAACCACACACACACAATTTGTAAATGATGCCACCCCAGGGAATACAGAAACATTAAAAATAATATTAATTTAAATATTTAAAAAACATGCATTTAGTATTTATATAAAAGAGAACGAAAAAAATAAATAACAATTAATGTATAATTACTACATTAACTGAATATATTTAAAAATACCCCAATATTATTTTTTTAAAGTAGGTACCTACTTACCAGGCAAAAATAAATTAATTTAAAAAAGGAACCTTATGAAATGTTTGATGCATACGTTTTCACAATTTTCCCGGTTAATCTTATTGTCAATTTGTAAATGGCGCCACCCCAGGGAATACAGAAACATTAAAAATAATATTAATAAAAATATTCTAAAAATATGCATTTTGTATTATATACCTACCAATGATTTTTCAAGAGCAATTATTTATTTAAAAAAAAATTGATTACAATTAATGTATAATTACTAGATTAACTGAATACATTTAAAAATACCCCAACATAAAAAAAATGTTGTAGGTACCTACTTACCAGACAAAAACAAAATAATTTAAAAAAAGAACCTTATAAAATATTTGATAGGTAGACGCATACGATTTCATAATTTTCCCGGTTAATTGTCGTTTTCAGTAAATAAAAAACAGAGCAATTTTGGTATATCAAACCAAGTGTTTTTAAAGCCACTTTTATTATTTTATACATTCAGGACTAGTTTTGTCTTGATGAGAAATCAACCGAGTATCTATCGCGCAATAACAAGGTACATTTATTCAATCATTTATTAATTAAAACACAGTTTTTTCCATTTTTGAGTTAATTTTTCTCGACATGTTTCGAAAACGTTTATATCGTTCTCCCGATGATGAAGGCCTTCTAACATGTCGAGAATTATTTATGAGTTTTAGAAAGCTATATCCATTCTTTCTGCCTACGCCTTCGAGGCGTGATGGTTAGTTAGTTAGTGTAAAATTAAATATATTCGTCAGGAAAATATTAAAACTGCCCTGATATAGCTTTGCTACAAACGAAGCTAGTTTTCTTTAAATAGAATTTGAACTGTGTGTTAAAAATACAAAGTGTTTATTTTATTATACACATATTTATAAAATTTAGGTGTCTTACCGCAAGGTGAAAACTATAAAAGTAAATAAATAAAATAATAAGTTATATCGCATACTATTTTGACAAGAAGTGTGTCTGTTATCAAAATTCGGAAATTGTGTTTAAAGTTATGCAGGTCGATACATTAATGGATCAAAAAAAAAATGATGCAGCTTTCTAACTAACTAACTAACCCTCACGCCTTGAAAAAATGTCTGCCAAAATGTGTCTTTTAAAATCACATTTTCTTACAAAAAAAAACATTATAGCAATAATTGATTACTTTAGTAACTATCACGCCGTCTCTCCGAAGGGGTAGGCAGAAATAATGAACCGCCATACTGTTCTTTCCTGGCATACTTATCTTGATTCCTCAATGCATACATCGTGTTTTGCACGCACATCGATTTCTCCGACTCCTCACGTGGCCAACATTCAATATTTGATTTAATTGATAATGCTACGTTTTTCAAACCAAATTAAATCAAGTCAGTTTGTTTTCACAGAAGATATTACAAAAAATAATTATAGTTTAAAACATCTATTGAGAACAGGTAGAATATAACAAACAAAACAAACCATCACGTCGTTTCCCCGCAGGGGAAGGCAGAGAGAATGGACCGCCACACTACTCTATCTTGGCACACCTCTCTAGATTCCTCCACATTCAGACAGCGAGTCAAACACGCAAGGCGATTCTTCCGACTTCTAACATGACCAACCTTTAAAATTTGGTCATGCCATGTTTTCCTCGGTCTGCCTCGACTCCGTACTCCATTTACATCATTAACGTATATTTTCTTAACCATTCTTTCTCCATCCATGCGCTCCATATGTCCTAACCAACGCAGCGATCGTTTCATAATTTTGTTTATAATATCTTTTTCCACTCTACATTCCTATCTTATATCAGCATTTGAGATTCTGCCATTTGTCGTTCTACCACACATACGTCTTAGGGACCTCATATCTACTGCATTTATTCTGCTCTCATCGTTCTTCCGCCAGTTCCATGCTTCGCTTCTATACATTAGGGTTGGGACCAGAACTCCATTCTTTCCATGGGTCTAAACCATCTTAATTTCATTATTTTGTTCATAATACTTTCATTCGCACTGCATTGTCTGTTTTTGAAATAATATTATATTAAAAAAAACTTTATCTTATGTAGTATCTTCTTCGAATATCAAAGAATCAATAAACACACACTCGAGATACTGATGCGCGCGACTTAACTGGTGACTAAAGTCAGTCGTATCGGGCAAATGGTTAAAATATTGTAAAAAAATCATTCATATGGAATTCTACATTAACGCCATCAGATTATGTAAATCAAATAGTATGCAATATTACTTACTCTTTTATTTATTTACTCCTAGGTTCTCAAAGTGGGCGATTTCGCCCCCTTGTGGGCGTTTGAGACTTTCAGGGGGGCAGTAGAATACCCAGAAAAAGTAGAGAGCGTGGGCAGATAAAAAATAAAGTCTAAAAAGACAAAAAAAAACACGCTAATCACGTAGGTAAATAAAGCAAATTAAACTTATAATAATAATAATAAATTGGATAATTTATAAAGCGCCATTTTTATGAATTCCTCATCTCAAGGGCGTAATTATTGGTTTATTTTTTTTATTGTATGTATTGTAATCATTTTCCCTTTTTTGGAATAACTTTTATGGGAGGGGGGCGTTGAACGTTTATTTTTCTTGTAAAGGGGGCGGTGGCCCAGAAAAGATTGGAAACCTATGATTTAAATTTATGATATTAGAATTTATTTAACAAACTTCAATATGAGCAGAAAATAGCTCATTATTATGAAGAAGGAATCTGGTCGTGTCCAGGCTCGAACCCAAGTCCCCTGGATCAGAAGCCAAGCGTTTAACAGTTGTCTTACTACACCGGAACAGTTTCGGAATATATAATTTTAATTATATTATATCATATATTACGAAACGTTGGACGAACGAAGTGTGCGCGGGAGATGCCTATTAGTGGCGAAGAGGTTCGCAACCCATCACACCGTGTCCCTCGCGGGGGCGAAAAGAGAAGGATGGAGTGCCGTATCGGTTTAAGAGTGGTAGTCCATTCTTTCTGCCTACCCTTTCGGGGAGACGGTGCGTTGGTTAGTTTGTTAATTAATTAATTTGAATTAAATTTTCATTTTAAGACTACTCACCTTGTGGTAAGACATCTAAATTTTATAAATATATGTATAATAAAATAAACTCTTTGTATTTTTAACACACAGTCGTAAGTGTATTTGAAGAAAACTAGTTTCACTTGTACCAAGGCTTCATCAGGGCATTTTAAATATTTTCCTAGTGAAGCCTTTGAAAAAGCGAAACATGTTGGTTTTAAATATAATTACGATTCCGTTGTTAAAATAAATGTATTTATTTATTTTTATATAATTATGATTTTTTTTTTTTTTTTACGTATACAACAGGTCGCTTGAACCCAATTACAGTATACAATTTTTTTTAAGCTGATATATTGATTCTCGTGACATGTGACAGGTAGCCAATCTATCGCCATTTTATTGTCACGAGAATACTACGCCAGACCAAAGACAGTGTGACAATCACACTGCCATCGCCGGGAATCGAACCCAGAACCTTCGGAATGGGAATCAGAGCCCTTACCACTCTGCCACGAAGGTTGTCATTTAATAGTTCCGACTCTTATGTATGGAAGTGAAGCATGTAACTGGCAAAAGAAGGATGAAAGTATAATAAATGCAGTAGAAATTAGATATCTAAGATGAATGTGTGGTAAATCTGTATAGGATGGACTGTCAAATGCAAGTATAGCGGTGCGAATGAAAGTGTTATGAACAAAATAATGAAAGGGTCGTTAAAATGGTTTGGACACATGGAAAGAATAAGTGAAGTCAGAATGGCGAAGATGGTATATGTAAACGACGTGAACGGAGCTAGAAATAGAGGAAGACCGAGGAAAACGTGGTACGATCATATCAATCAAATATTAATTGTCGGCCACGTGAGGATACGGAGAAATCGACGTGCGTGCATGACAAGATGTATGAATGTAGAGGAAGCGAGAGAACCAACTCTCACGCCGTCTCACCCCGAAGGGGTAAACAGAAAGAATGGATTGCCACACTTTTCTTTCCTGACATATTTTTGTCGCTTCCTAAACGTTCATATATCGTGTCATGCACGCGCGTCGATTTCTCTGACTCCTCACGTGGCCGACATTCAATATTTGATTAATTTGATCGTGCCACGTTTTCCTCGGTCTTCCTGTATTTCTAGTTTTATTTACATCATTAACATATACTTTATTTACCATTCTTTCTTCATTCATTCTGAAATTTATATATTTATAAATTTAATAGTTCCATATGTAAATAATATTTAGTTTGTTTTGTTTTTGTTGTATTACATAAAGCGATCGCTTAACCCAACCGGTCCAATAAAGCGGTCATAAGTCCTGTAAACGCCTCGACCACCATATTCTGTTTCCAAATAATTTACATCTTCGTCTCTATTGAGATACAATTAATTCTTAATATTTAGTTTGTTTGTCGGACCAACAAATTCAGTAACAAGTGTTCTCTTACATATATTATTATTAAAGTTGACACAATGTATGAATGTTGAGGAAACGAGAGATGTATGTCAGGAAAGAAAAGTGTGGCAGTCCAATATTTCTGCTTTCCAACGCTGTCTCTACGAAGCTCAGAAATGTTCATTTAGGTGGTTTTTAATTGGATTATATATTATTTTTTTTCTCCCTGACCAAGTTGTTCTCTTGGCCACCAACGTAAGGGAACAGTGAACCGTCATGGCTATTAATAACCCGTTACAAATAGGTGAAAAACTAAAGAAAAACGTATTTTGTGACCGCCCATTTGGCGTAAATGTGTAGGCGCTCGCCTCTGTGTCACGGGCAATTTTACAGAAATATATTCATATCTTAGGGCCTCGGTGATACTTGGCAATAAGACTTTTTTGTAATCTAACTATAGTTCTCAAACAAACAAACCATCACGCCGTTTCCCCGCAGGGGTAGGCAGAGAGAATGACACACCTCTCTAGCTTCCCCCACATTATACAACGAGTTATACAAGTACGTCGATTCTTAGGACTTGTAACGTGACTAACCTTTAAAATTGGATTAATTTGGTCATGCCATGTTTCCCTCCTTGTATCTCGACTCCGTAATCCATTTACACCGTTAATGTATACATTCTTAACCATCTCATTATCGTAAATATTCTTCTACTTTCTGTAGATCTTGCGATCTGATCAGACAGGATATCAATTTTGGCCATGTGATGATGGTAACCAGATAGCAGACCTGAATAGAAGAGTTGGATCAAGCTGGAGAGCTTTCAAAAATCTTGGTCACATTTTGAAGAATTTGAAAATACCCATCAACTTGAAAAGGATAGTATTCAACGCCTTTGTTCTGCCAGTGTTCACTTATGGTATTGAGACAGTCACAATGTCATAAAAAAGTGCCGATAAGCTGATAGTCACAATGAGAGCAAAATATAGAGCAAAGTTGGGTATCAGCTTGCGGGATAGAGTCAGAAATTATGACATATGAGCCAGGACAAGGGTATCCGACGTCTTCAAGTTGGATATAACCCTAAAGAGGCGTTGGGGATACGTCGCTCGTGACCCAGATGAAAAGTGGACAAGGCGACTGCTGTACTGGTGCCCGAGGACGGCAAAGCAAGGAGTAGGGCGCCCACAGTTGTGTTGGCGCGACGATATCCGGAAGAGTGCGGGAAGTGCCTGGATGTGGATATCTCAGGATAGAATGGAGTGGAATATACGAAAGGAGGCCTACATCCAGGAGTGGACAGCCACTGCAGGCCGAAGAAGAAGCAGAAGAAAATGATAATGTCCAACTTTATCTCATTGGTGGCCGTCCTGGTAATCGACGATTCTCCCTCTCTTTGAAAATCCTCTCTACGTCCATCCTCTCGACGCGGTCACTCCAGAATCGTCTTCTCTTCCTACTCCATTTCATATTGTCATTAATATTGCAAATCTTTCTGTTAGGTATCCAATCTTTAAGGGTAGGTATCCCACGATAGGTCGCAAAGTTTTCATTTAAGCTATTCTAAGGAGACGTTTCGTTCTGACAGAGTGCTGTTTCACTATTAATATCTAAAGTAAAAAAACGAAATAAAAAGTGCAATCTTATCTTTTCCATTTAATAATAGATCTGACGATCTGTGACACAGAGATTATATCTCCTGGGATGATGAGATTCAACTGTCCCCCCATCTCTCAGTTGGTCTTCCAGGTGGACGGTGTCCAGATGAGATTTAGTTAGCGGCAGTACATGCAAGTGTCACTGTCCATTTTTATGAATTGTGTATTTTGAAAATCTAACATTATTACTGAAATCTCACGATAAAAAAATATTTTTCCTTGATATGAATATGTTCGTGTCTTGTGATAACCTTTTCAAACTACGTTTCGAAGATCGTTGCATACTGCATCTTAGGGGTATTTGATGTATTTGGTGGGAAATGTACACTTACGTCCATCTGCGCTGTACCGTGTTGCCAGCAGTATCAGAGTAAGATAGAGGTAAGAACAGATAGTGGTAAGGGTGTATTGCCCACTACACACATCAATTATTCAATAAATGGAGTCTTTAACGACTTCACAACGTTGTTTATAAAGGATACCACGACATACCTAATCTCTCAAAAAAAAAAAAAAATTTCTTCCAACCGTAGCAATCTACAGGTATGTCTTGTATTTTCGTGTTATTTATAAATATATATTTTTTTCAATCAAACATATTTTTATTCATAAACAAATGGCACAAATAAAATCGATATTATTGAATTATATTAAAAAATCAATCTTTAATTAATGGACGAAATAATAATAAAAAAGTAAATAAATATCTGATTTTCACAAATTCAAAAGTTTTATATTATTAACATACAAATTATACATGGCATTACACAATCAAGTTGTTCTTTCCCGACATACCTACTTCTCCCGAGTTCTTAACATTACTGCATCGTGTCATGCACGCATGTCGATTACTCTGAC